>OY734943.1:22115011-23322542 GCA_963457585.1 Spergularia bocconei | reverse complement strand
TCAGAATCAACTTCGATAAGTACAATGTTCTCTCTCTTTCGACTTGAACATCCTTGTAAAGGTCTTCTACCCAAACCTTTTTTAGGCAAAAAATGTCCAGGACATGCTTCAGCAGCACTCATTATCTACCTTAAAAAACAAAGGAACACTTTCAAAACATCAGAATCTATGCTACGTTAGCGATATCAGCCACCAAACAGCTGTAACAATAGTTGCCAGTTCACGCACAAACCGTCCAAATTTTCACCAATAACGAGAATGCTTACAGATCTAAAGCATCATACAAGTGGCTGATAATAAGACACACAAAAGTAATGTTGATCAATCAAATTTCGTCATCACCCAGCTAAATACAACCCACGTGCGTACCATCTGTCCATATTGAATGGACAATTATCTTTAGGCGGACAAGTTTGGCTAATCCAACTGACAATATAATTCCACTTCTCCCCAAAACCAGGCGGGAAAAAGTGATGGGTCCTAAACTCCTAAAAGATATGAATACCAATTAGCGAATAACACCATCTCATGAACAGTGCAAAATCTAATGACAGTGAGCATTTGCATCAGGGTACAATTTTTGCCCCTTCCATTTGCCCCCTAATCCCTGGTTTCTACTTCTCTAAAAAAATGGGGCCTCTAAATAGCAAAAAAGACAAAAAAAAAAGTAGTAATTTTTGCAAACCATTTCTTTGAAAAAAATAAAAGAACGTGATAACTGATATTAGAACCACTAAGGTTATGTGCTTATATGGAACTAAATATTGAGAGGACTGGGATGACAAAATCGAAGGAAACTCCACATACAAGATTCTGAAGGCCTGAGTACTACTCACTAAGCCATTTGAGACCACATCTACATCCAGTGACTGAGCTGATCGGCGTGATCGCTGACCATAATTCACACTTTCAAAAGCCATTTCATCGGAGAACATCCTTCCTTTCATGTCCACCATACAAGTCCATCTCCTTAAACCCCAACCCTCCTCTCAAGCCTCACCCCCAAAATTTTCATTCCGCTTCAACAGTTTCTGTGTCACCCCAAACACAACTGCCTAGTACAGATGCAACACTGACAAAGCAATTCGTCAACTCATCAACCCACCCATTTACACTTTTACAATCTCGCTCAAAGTTCTACAACCCATATAACACTTACACATTAATAGTTTAATACTCACATCCCCATTCAATATCAATGTGTTCAAGTGTCCCACACTAGATAAGTAGAACGTGTGAGAACGGTTTATAGCATGGCCATACCTCTACCCATCGACTTCCTCTATTGAGTAAAAAGGCGCCACAACTCACTTATAAACCGAGTTATCCAACTCCATTTCGGACCAACATTACACTATCCACTAAATTCTTTATCCTCACAGTTTCCTCACACCTCCAATTTCACACGAACCCGACACGAAACTCCTCTTTTGATACAAACTAACTCAAATTTTCTTCAAAAATGTTTGTAGCCCCCAAAAAAATCCAATCAATCAACATAATCATAAACTAGGTAATACAAACTAATTAACCCCCAAAAAAAAAACACAAAAATCCTAAATTATACACATATAATACAATATAATCCAAGATCAGTTCAATCAAAAAAGTGTAACCCTAGAAATTCCAATCACCAACCAACTTAACCGACGAAAACAACCCGCCAATTACAAAACCCAGAAAAATAATTCACAATCGACCCAAAATTACCCCCAAAACACTTACCAAATCACATAATACACCACAATACGAAAAAAAAATACCCAGAAATCATGAAAATTATCAATAATTGCAAAATTGAAGATTATGAGATACGAAATTACCTGCCGAGAGTGAGGATTGACAACCCCAGGTTGAGTAATTGATACGAAACGGATGTCGATTGGATTTGGGGATTTTTCTAGGGTTTGTGAAATTGGGGAAGAAATTTAGTCGTTGGCATGAGAGAGAAAGAGTCGACGCGCGGAAGTAGAGAGAGAGAGAGAGAGAGAGAGAGAAAAGAGTGGGAAAAAAAATGGGGAGTGCGCGGAGGTTTCTGATACGCAGAGCGAGAGCGAGTGCGTCTTGTGTGAATTGACGAAATTACCCTTTCGTCTTTCCCTTTTGAATCTTCTGAGAGAAGCCAATGAAAATACTTTGGCCAAAAAATTGAAAATTTTGAACACCTTGAAAGTTTCGTTTGGTTTCCCAATCCCAAAAGGAATTGATTTCGCCAACGGTTACAAAGCCAAATCGACACGTGTCTTAAATCTAATGAAAAAGTGGTTGTTTGGGAACTATAAAGATTGGGCTTTTGTGAAGTTTGATAACATTTGATCCCTTGTAAGTTGTAACAAAGTGAGCAAAATTGGCCCAGAATGGCTGTGAACTTGAGCCTTAATGTGATCAAATTGCGAATTTATGGTGAAGGAAATTCAAAATATTATACTCCCTCCATTTCATTCATTTCTTTACGTTGGGCCGGGTTTTGTGAGGGAAACCCAAACCCAACGTAAAGAAATAAATGAATTGGAGGGAGTATCATATTCGTGCTATTTTTACGTTGCGCTTGGGTTTCCTTCACGAAACACAGCCCAACGTAAACGGTTTAATGAAATAGACGATAGGGTGCCACCCGGTGGTACTCAGAGTGAGTACCACCAACATTAAATTATTAAATTATAATAAACTTAATTATATGTTCTCATTTTAATTTCAATAATTAAAAGGATATGACTGTAATTTGGTATTAGTAAATATCAGGTCAAAGATACAATTTGATTCTTTCCAAAATTATAGCAAACTAGCAACCAAGGATTAGTCCCCCTTTTCACGAAATTATAAAAAATTCCTAATAACTACGATAAACAAAAATCAAGGCCAAGGTTCAACAATGGGGAACGAACGCGAATCGTCCCATACTCAGCTTATTGGAAACAACAAACAAATTAAATTTTTTAAATTGAAGTTCTTTGTCAAATATAACAATGGAGAAGATGACACCTATACTTTTATATTGGCAAGAGAAGTGAACAACTTAGATTAAAATTCAACAAGCTGAGGATACATGGCAGTATATATGGCACTATGGTGGTCGTCATTAGAATGATTATGCTTTCAATCCAAGTTAACAAGATTATTTAGGGATGATAGTAAACAGAAAAATGGAGAAATAAATAAGAAATATTGATATGTAAGTTCCAGTAACACCCCTCATTTAACTAATTAAACTAATATTAGAGATAATACAAAAATGTATGTAAAGTACAAAACTGCCCCGGGTGGTACCCAAATTGAATATCACCCGGTGGCACAATGTCATTTTCCTAATAGGGCAGATGAAGAAAAAGTTGGATCAGCGTTGGGATGTACATGTACGTAAGTTGGGGATGAGCCGAGCCTAAAAACTAGTACGGAGTATATTATTGTGGTCAAAACTCACACCATTACTATTAGAATTATAACGTGCACAATATTGGAATCTCATAAACTCACTGTAACTCGTAATAATAACTTGCTTACAATGACCTTGGGGTAGACCTCTATTTATACTATTACAAAGACTTGACCCTTACGAAACCTATCTCGTAACATATTCCTAAACACATATTCTAGTATATTACGTAATCCTAAACACACAACATTCCTTAACCGGAATTATCCGGAATTCTCCATAATCCTCTATTACCCCCCCTCAAACTCATAGTAATTGGACTAAAATTACAATGAGTTTGCCAAAACGATAAGGAAACAAAATAACTCCGTCGAGATCTTCAAATCTTCAAATCCAGCACGTTGATTGTCGTCGTCGCAAAACACCAGTCTTTTCGAACCCACTCGAACCTCATCCAAAGAACACTCAAAAAGTACCGTAAATCACCACGAATCGCCAATAATCAACTTCACCACTAAAACGCACTAAAACGCCAGATGCAAGGGAACCATGAATCACCATGGTCTCACAAATCATGAAGCGACCATTATCAGCTTCATCTAAAAAGAACCCGTAATAAATACCATGAATAAACATGGTCTCAAAACGTGAAGTCGTCATATCAACTTCACCTGAAAATACCAGACATAACTGGTAGGGGCACTCCCCCATTCCTTGATCGGCCTAAAATCATCACACAAAATTTCAAAAGAGTGTTCTCACCCATAATCTACCAATAACGAACGACAACGCAACGACCACAACAGTACATAATAATACCCATATACTGGATCATGAAGACGCACCAAAAACAACTCCATAAATTTCCAACAACGCACGATTCAACATGCACAAACAAATCACTACAAACATATCTCTGATCGAACATATCCCACCATTAACCAGCAAACATCGTCAAACCCATTAAATTAAAGCCATATGGTACGTACAACACAAAATCAATCACGGCGAACAAGGATAACAACGCAACCACGGCACCACACAAAGCGACCATCACCGAATCTTCACAAATTCAAATCCGAAACTCTCGATCTAGTATAAAATCAACAATATCTCGACAACTCAAATTCCAAATAATAAACGGAGGGGGCTTTATTCAAACACAAATTAGACCAAACATAAGACTCTTAAAAAAATAGTAATACTCCTAAATAAATTCAAACAATAAAAACCCAAAATCTTTAGATCACGAACTAATCTCCGGCGAACAACGAAATCCCGCCGGTAGGCATTATCGATCCCATGCCCACCGGCAGGCAGCGGAAGCCACTTCTAGAGTCCTCTAGGAAAGAGGCTCTGATACCATATTAGAATTATAACGTGCACAATATTGGAATCTCATAAACTCACTGTAACTCGTAATAATAACTTGCTTACAATGACCTTGGGGTAGACCTCTATTTATACTATTACAAAGACTTGACCCTTACGAAACCTATCTCGTAACATATTCCTAAACACATATTCTAGTATATTACGTAATCCTAAACACACAACATTCCTTAACCGGAATTATCCGGAATTCTCCATAATCCTCTATTAATTACCATGACCACCGTAGTATACTTGGTGAACATATCCACCAAAACGCCCAACGCTTAGCCTCCAACATAGTACGTGGAGCAACTTTTTATTCGACAAATAGCACACTTAGGCCCTGTTTGATAGGACTTATTCGCAGTAGTATTCAGATCAGTTCAGAATCATTCAGATCAGATCAGATCAGTTCAGAATCATTCAGATCAGATCAGATCAGTTCAGAATCATTCAGTTCAGATCAGATCAGATCAGATCAGATGAAATTTTTATCAATGTATTTGGCCCATAACTTATACTAATTCGTTGAAATTCAATCAAAATTTCAACACATTCAGATCAGATCAGATCAGTTCAGAATCATTCAAATCAGATCAGTTCAGATCAGAATCATTCAGATCAGATCAGATCAGTTCAGAAAGATGCAGTCCTATCAAACGGGGCCTTAGGCCGTTATAATATACTTCGTATACCTTTGTCCTTTTTTTGCTAAGAGTTGAAATTCATGACGGCTCCTCGCCTCCTCGTAGACAAACATTCTAACCACTAGATAGATTTCAGACAACTTACAATATAGTTGAAGTATGAATGAGGATATCTGTCTCATTTCGTATCTTTCTATACCCCTCCAATCATAAACTTGTAATTTCATCATTAAACCTTGATAAATTCATTTTGCTCTTTTAAATTTAATGGTGGTTTTCTAAAATCTGATTGGAGAGGTATAAAGCAAGAGTGGGAAACAATATGAGACAGATGTCCCTTACAAATCGACAATATATACAGACTACTTACGGAGTAGGAATTAATTAGCAGTAATAACGATACTTAACTTCATAAGGTTGCAATTCTGTGAGCAACATAACTCAATCGTTTTAATCAAAATTGCAATATGTTTTAACCCACTTGATATCCTCACGCTGCAAACTACATAACAAAGCCACATGTGTAGAGAAAATCTCTCCAATCTTGCTAGAATCCATGTCGAACAGGGTCTGGCGCTCAGCTTAAGCTGCTTAACTAGAGATGTTCTTGCATCGTCTCAAAAGCTTTTGCGGCTTTGCACCACAATCGAGTTTAGAAATTCGGATTGCTCATTGCATAATTCGACTTGCCTATTACTCGATCATATATCGACGTTGAGGAATGCAACATGTAATTACATACAACACATAAATCTCGAATTGATCGACCTTGGATAAAATGATTTCTATCTCATAGAATGGAGTACGTAGTATGTACTCTGATAAATCGATGAAGCGTAAAATATAGACTTCTATAGTAGTGCAGAACACACGAGTAACATATCACATCATGCATTTCAAAAAAAAAAAAAAAAAAATATCACATCATGTTGTTTGGACTTTGAAAGTTTGAAGTCGTTGATTTATGAATCAATAATAAACAACCTATACTGATAGCTCCAACCTCCAATCCAACAACTTAATTATGCACAAGAAAATCAAAGCTAATTGATTACAACATACAGAGTAGTATCCATCATCTACTTCCTTTGTTCTTTTAAGTTCTCCACATTTGGCTGAAATTTCTCCTATATACTCAAACCCGACGTAAAGAACCAAAATTATTACTGGAGGAAAGTGTAATACGGAGTAGAAAAGTTGTTCTAAAACTCCCAAAAAATGATATAATAAATCATACAAGCATCATTTACAGACAAACCTAGCAAATAATAAAGTAATAAACTAATGAATTGAACAAAATAACTCATACAAATCATTTACATTGTACATTTTCTATAGAAAAAATGTAATAATAAGAAACATAGAACTACTATTCTATACTACTAATGGGATTTAGCAGTGTTACTTTCATTACACATATTAATATACGATGAAGATTTCTCGACTAGAGAAGGCGAAACAAGGGGAGAAAGAAGAGGGATAGGATCCTTATTGTTCTGATAGAATGAAGTCAAAGAAGACGAAGAAGAAGAAGAAGAAGAAGCTGATGATGTTGAAGAAGAAGATGACGGCGAAAATGACGCTGAAAAAGGATCTCTGCTGCCATACATTTTTGGGGTACCCTCACACTTGAAGGACACTGAAGGTCTAAGCTGAAGAGGCCTTGGCGCTCGCCTTTGCAACCTGCTTAACGCCCTCCTTAGTGGCGCGTACTCATCCTTTGGTGTAAACAACTTAAACCCTGGAAATGACTGTGGCTCCTTCTCTGATGCCATCGTATAACAGAGTCGAGGGTTGATGTTGTCACGACTAGTCTTAGGAACTTAGTATACGTAGCCAACGTAGAAACCGTAACAAATCGAACGATATAAGTAGAATAATTGTTAGGATTGTATGGATTGTAAGATCGAGTTTGAGTATGTAGTGCTATATATTTTGATGAGTCTATATATATATGAAAGAAAAATGTTAGACCTACTACGAAGAAGCAGAGGATGTAATGAAATAAAATGTGACATAACATAACACGTAGTATATAGAAGTAGCCACCATGTGAGACTTGGTTGCTAAGGGTAGTATAGTATGATATTGTTGATAATAATGCGTATAAAGTGAGTAATAAAGATGGCAAAAGATTATAGGACTTGGTCAGCAACCAACAAGCGTTCGGAACGTCGCGCCGAATTAACAATAATTTTAAGTGTTTTTAGTTACTAGTTAATCATAGATTTGTTTAATTAAACTAATGTGCTTGTAGCAAGGTGTGGATGTTCATGTGAAGGGGTAGTTAATAATAGCATATGGTTTTCTGAATCTTAGATCTTATCCTTCCTTATCATGTGAGTAGGAATCGAAGCTTTTACTCAAAGTAGAACATGGTATTGGGTGATTTTCTACTTCAGTGTTCATCACGAGCTCACATTCATCCCCCCTTGCTTTAATCTTCCCATACTTTTAGATTTTAATTAGTCAGTTTTCTAATGGCTGATATTTTGGTCTGGATATATATACGAGTACAAAATTTAAGTTAAATGTCAATAATTCAATGTAATGAAAAGAGTAGTCCCTTCTGTATTGTACTCTAAATAATAATTCTCCATCACTATAAATTTATTATTGTACTAGTAGGAAATTATTTGAGCTGATAATGATTGTGTTTTAAACATAACAAAAACTTAGTCTCTGTTAATCCTTATTTGTATGTACGCCGTATCAAGTATCAATAATGTTAAACCTTGTTCATGAAGTTTGAAGTGTTTAGGGGTAATGTGCCTGATCATTTATCGGCATAAAAATGACTAATTGAAGAGTGTACAGCAAGCTACTACAATCAAGACTAAAGTACAGCAGCAGCAGCAGCAATAAATAAGAAGCTAGCAGCAGCAGTTACATAGGCTTGTAGAATCAAGTCAACTACATTTGATTAGAGTCAATGGTGACAGCTCAGCATAACAGAATTCATAACAGAATTCTGTTATGAAGCAGTTACCAAATTGTGCTATATAAACACACATTGTAATAGAAATCATTTCATGAGATTCTAACAATGATATACAAAATGATTCTCTCTCTAATTCTTTCTCAATATACAACTTAATATGGTATCAGCTTAGATAAAAGATCCAATAATCACAAAACTTCCGCAATACTCTACCTAAAATTTGCAACAGCTTCTCCTAGAAGCCTCTGAAATCAGAGGATTCGAGAGGTTCATCAGCAAATTCACCTACATTTCTACCAAATTCTCTGAAAACAGAGATCAAATCCTTCCAAATTCGATCAAAATCGGTCGAAATAATCCAAAATTTTGATCAAAGTTGATCGAAATTCGCCGCATTTCGTACGATAAGCTTCGCGGTAATTTTCTCTTCACGCTACTGTGAAAATTTGTTCATTCGGCTCATATTTGCTGAAACTGAACAAACTGAGCTTCTTTGAGAAGATTCCTGAAGAATCAGTTCAGTTACTGATTCACAGCTCTCAATTCGCTGAAATCAGTGAAGTTTTGCAGAGGCACAGTGACTTTTGTATTGAAATCAGCTCTCAATTCGCACTCTTGCACATCCCCACACTCTCTGGTCGTCAATTCTTCGAGCAAAGTATTGCAAGGGACGATGTGACATCAACATGTTCACTCGTCAGAATAATATGTCCCCACTTTGGGCGGGTGTTGTGGAAAGTGCGGAGAGTATTAGGTCCGGGGTCACATCTGCAATTGGTAATGGCCGCAATACCCTCTTCTGGGATCACTCTTGGGTGGATAAGGGTCGTCTCTCGGACAAGGCAATTCAAGTCATACCTGATGAGCAGCGGGACCTCACCGTTAGCAATATGTGGGATGCAAATCATGGTTGGAAGTGGGAGCAATTCGCTGACCTTCTTCCTAAGGAGGAGTTGCTTAAAATAGCTTCCATTGAGCTCTCTGAGGACCCCAACATGCCGGATTCTTTTTACTGGAATGGTTCTTCGAATGGTAGATTTACAATCAAATCTGCCCTTCATTATCTCCGCAACAATAACCCAGCTCTGGAACAAGACAATAATGATGACGGGTGGGCTTATGTGTGGCGTATTCCGATCCAGCAAAGGATCCGATTGTTCCTTTGGCTGGCCAAGCATGAAAGATTGATGTGCAATGCTAACAGACTCAAGCGAAACCTCACTGACGATCCAATGTGCCCACGGTGCAAAGATGCTGTTGAGGATACCATTCACGTTCTTCGGGACTGTCCCAACTCTCGTTTTATTTGGCAGCAAATTGGGGAAATTGCTTGCTTAGATTCGTTTCTCTCCCCTCCTTTTAAAACCTGGTTACTACAGAACATTAATAACTCTAACCCGCTTGCCACGGAAGATTGGCCTTTGAAGTTTTCTATTACTTGTTGGTGGATTTGGAAATGGAGGAACTACGTCGTCTTCGGACGCTCCTTCGACATTCCTTTGGACCCATATCCGTTTCTCAAATCCAAGTTTGAGGAAACTAAGGAGGCTTTTGACAGGTATTCGCTACTTATGCCCTCTCCCGGTAGCACTAGAGTGATCCAAGTTTGGTGGAAGCCTCCTCCTCACGGATGGATACTTCTTAACACTGATGGTGCAAGTCGGGGTAACCCAGGTGTGGCTGGCGGAGGAGGCCTGTTCCGAGATCATTCGGGTAATTTCATTCAAGCCTTCTTATCTAGCTACGGCATTTGCACATCGATGAGAGCCGAACTCCTGGCTCTTCTTCGGGGTCTAAAAGAAGCTAAAAGTAATGGCTTTGAAAAGCTTATGGTTCATATGGATAACAAGGCTTGCGTTGATCTCATCTTGGGTGACGGTAAACCATTGGGCGCCTTGTGTAAGCTAGTTGAAGAATGCAGGTCACTGATATCGCGTGGCAGTTGGGTCGTCTCCATCGAGCACTCTTATCGGGAAGCTAATAAAGCAGCGGATTGGCTCGCTAATCAAGGCGCGGATCAAACCCAAAAGCTGATCATCCTCGAATACCCGCCGCCCCAGCTGCGCTTCATTCTTCGTGAGGATGTATTAGGAGTCTCCACTCCTAGATTAGTTAGTTAGTTATTTTTTCGTTTTCGGGGTTCGCCCCTCTCTGTAACCAAAAAAAAAAAAAAAAAAAAAAAAAAAAAAACAGTGACTTCTGTATTTTTTTCTCCAATTTGCTGCAACACAAGCAAAATCAGGAGAATCTCAAAGTTGTTTGCTGATCTATCAGTGAAAACAGCTCACCTGCACGAATCTTGCAGCATTCTCTTTACGACAAGACAATCGTTACCAAAATCTGATCGAATTGATCAAATTTGATCAAATTCAGACACATTCATCCAACTGTGATCTTCCTGATAACTTTGGGTGAAAGACTTTCTGAATCTTCTGCAGGAATCTTCCTGTCATCAGTAAGATGGACCACTCCACTGTTGGTACGAATGCTTCTGGAAACTCCTACAGGGATCCCTACTACCTGACTAATGGCGATCAATCAATCACCAAAATCGCTGTTGAAGACTTCAATGGTGCCAATTTCATCACCTGGACCAGGCATGTGAAACTGTTCCTCAACTCTAAGAACAAATTGGGGTTTGTGACTGGAGCATTGGCCAAACCTCCTGAATCTGATGATCACTACTATGACTGGATGAGGGTTGACTATACAGTTCTCTGGTGGCTCATACATTCTATGATTCCAGCAATTGCAAATCACATGGGATTTGCAACAACATCCAAGGAAGTTTGGGATGAGCTCAAAGAAAGGTATGGTCAGACTCATGCACCTTTTTTGTTTCAACTCAAGCAAGATTTAGCTGAGATAGAGCAAGGCAACAACACTCTAGCTGCATACTATGGTGAATTGAATGCTGTATGGCAGAATATAGCTAGTCTTGATCCCATACCAGTGTGTGACTGTGGAGCATTGTCTCAATGCACCTGTCAAGTGCTAAAAAGAATAGTTGACAGGGATAATAGGGATAAACTCTTACAGTTTTTGCATGGACTGAGGCCTGAGTATACTCATGTCAGAGACCAAATTCTGGCTACTGATCCCCTGCCCAAACTCAACAATGCCTTCTTTAGCCTGCAAAAGCTGGAATCCCAAACTAAACCAATGCCTATGCTTCCTGACAACATAGCCATGGCTGCTTCCACTGGTTTCAGGCCACAGCACAGGCAAAACCAGAGCTATCAGCATGCTAATCAGCAGAATACTGATAGGCAAAACCAGAGCTATCAGCATGCTAATCAGCAGAATACTGATAATGCTCATACCAGAGAATCAAAGAGGCCAAAATCAGACAAGTCTGATAAGAAATCTGAGTGTATCCATTGTGACAAGCCTGGCCATAAAACCAAGGACTGTTTCAAAGTGGTGGGTTACCCTGCTTGGTGGAGAGGCTCAAAACCCATGCTTGGGGACCAGAAACCTGTGAACTCAGATCACCAGGCATCTGGACATACAGCTAGCTCCTCTGCTCAACCAGCTGCAACTGCAGGAAACACCAGGCCTTTCTATGGTGAAAATCCACCTGCTAATCCACCTGTGTACATCACTGATCAAGCCACTGGAAACTACATCAGAGTTGACCAATCTGTTGTTGACCAGGTCTATCAACAACTTCAAAAACAGCAACTTCCTCAGTCAGTGAGTTTCTCTGCAGCTGGTGCATCTACTTCATATTCTCCTGAGTCATATACAATGGCAGGTATGGTTACTGCCTTATCAGCAACTTATACCTCTTCCTGGTTATTAGATTCCGGAGCATCAGATCATATGTGCCATGATATGTCCCTATTCACCCATATTCAGAAGCTAAGCTCACCCATTAAAGTGACTATACCTGATGGTTCTTGTCAATATGTTCAACAAGTTGGAAACATTAAGCTTACCTCCCATATATTATTGAAGAATGTCTTCTATGTTCCTGGATTTAAACACAACCTATTATCTGTTGGAAGACTTATAGATGACAATGGACTGACTGTCACTTTTACTGCATCTGGATGCCATATTCAGGGCCTTACACCTGATGCAACTTCAAGGATTGGGGAGAGATCAGCTGGTTTATATGTTTTCCATCATACCAATAGACCATCTTGTCTTTTAACTGCTCCTACACCTGTTAATGCTCATGTATCTAGGAGAACTTCTGATTTCTTACTACATACAAGGCTTGGCCATGGATCTCTAGGCAAGCTTAAGCATGTAACATCTGTGAGTGATGATGATAATAAAATTGCAGACTGTGAAGTTTGTATTTTGGCTAAACATCATAAACTTCCCTTTCCTCCAAGTACTTCTATTGCTTCTAAGCCTTTTGATTTGATTCACATTGATTTATGGGGGTCATATCGACTGAAATCTATAACTGGTGCAAGCTATTTTCTTACTATTCTGGATGATAACACTCGGACTACTTGGACTTACCTGCTCAAAGATAAGACACAAGTCTGTGCCACTGTTGAAGCCTTCATAGCTTATGCTCAGACTCAGTTTGGTTCCAAAATACAAATGTTCCGATCTGATAATGGCACTGAAGTTGTACAGCAAACCTGTCATCAACTCTTCCTGCATCATGGCATTCTTCACCAGAAAAGTATACCAGGGTGCCCTCAGCAGAATGGAAGGGTCGAGAGAAAGCATCGACACCTTCTTGATACAGCCAGGGCATTATTATTCCAGTCAGGGTTACCAAAGAGGTTATGGGGTGAGATCATTCTAGCAGCCACTCACCTGATTAACATCATGCCTAGCTCTGTTCTTCAGTGGAAAACACCTTTTGAACTACTGATGGGAAAAGCACCTGAATATGACTACCTGAGGAATATAGGGTGTTTATGCTATGCAGCAGTGCATGAGAGTGACAAGTTTTCACCAAGAGCCAGGAAGTGTGTCTTGTTGGGTTACCCATTTGGTCAAAAAGGTTACAGACTGTATGAGTTGTCAACCAGGAAAATCTTCAACAGCAGGGATGTAATTTTTAAGGAGAGTGTCTTCCCTTTTCTGGTGGATCAACCCTCCTCTCCTGCAGAATGTCAACCTGTCAGAAACCCTGGCATACCTCCTGAGACCTTCCTGGATGACATGGTCCCTGAAATACAGCCCATTACTCCTGCTGTAAACCAACATCATGAACTTGAACACCAAGTATTTCCAGAAAATGCTGAAACTGTGGAACCTGCAGTTCCTGAACATCCTGCACACTCTGCTGATGAACCTGGCAATGTTGTTCCTGATATATCCCAAAGACCAATCAGAACCAGGAAACCTTCAACCAAACTACAAGGATTCATTCTGCACAATGTTCCCAGTAGTATCATTCCATCTCCTGCAGCCAATATGGTTTTGTCAAGTGGTGATTTTGCTGATTATTCTGCCACATACATGGCATCATTGGCAAAAGTTCTTTCTGTCCATGAACCTGCTACTTTCAAGCAAGCTCAAAAAGACCCTCAGTGGATAGAAGCCATGGATAAGGAAATCCAGGCTTTGGAACAAAACCACACCTGGGAAATTTCTGATTTACCAACTGGAAAGACAGCTATTGGTGCTAAATGGGTGTACAAGATAAAGTTCAGGCCTGATGGTAGTATTGAAAGATATAAAGCAAGACTAGTAGCAAAGGGCTACAATCAGGTCAAATGGAAAGACTTTAAGCACACTTTTTCACCTGTGGCCAAGTTTACAACTGTGAGATGTTTGATTGCTATTGCTGCAGCCAAAAATTGGCCTTTACACCAGCTTGACATTAACAATGCTTTCCTCCATGGGTATTTGGATGAGGAGGTTTATATGCATTTTCCTGAAGGTTACAAGCATGCTATTCCTGGCAAAGTCTGTCGACTCAGAAAGTCTTTGTATGGCCTGAAACAAGCATCTAGGCAATGGAATATTGAACTCACAAAATTCCTATGCAGCCAAGGCTTTCTGAGATCAAAACAAGACTATTCATTGTTTACATACAACAATCAAGGTATGTTCACATTGATCCTGGTATATGTGGATGATCTCATTATTACTGGCAATAATGTTGATCATATTCTACACCTAAAACAAGCTCTGGATTCTGCTTTCACTATCAAAGATTTGGGTTTACTTAGATACTTCATTGGTATTGAAGTAGCTCGATCTTCAGTGGGTATTATTCTCAACCAGAGGAAGTATATTCTTGATATCTTGGAGGATATGCACATGATTGACTGCAAGCCAGCCACTTTTCCTTTTCCAAGAAATCTCCATTTGACAGAAGATCAAGGAGAGCCAATTCCTGATCCAGAAGTGTATAGAAGACTCATTGGCAGGCTTCTTTACTTAAACTTCACCAGACCTGATATTTCTTACAGTGTTCAACAGTTAAGCCAGTTCCTCAAATGTCCCAGGGAGCCTCACTTTCATGCAGCACAGCATCTGGTTCGATACCTGAAGACTTCTCTTCACCTGGGTTTATTCTATCCTGCTGAGAATAACTTCAAGCTTTTTAGCTACACTGATGCTGATTGGGGTTCTTGTCATACAACTGGAAGATCTTTGACAGGGTTTTGCATCTTTTTGGGTGCCTCTCTGGTGTCCTGGAAAACAAAGAAACAGAAGACTGTTTCCAAGTCGAGTGCAGAATCTGAATACAGGGCTATGAGTCAAACTACAGGTGAAATGGTTTGGTTGAATGCTCTGTTGTCTGATCTTGGGATCACCTTGGCATTACCTGTTCCTCTCTTTTGTGACAACAAGGCTGCACAGTACATTGCAGCAAATCCTGTCTTTCACGAGAGGACGAAGCACATCAACCTCGACTGTCACTATGTCCGAGAAAAGCTGGAAGAAGGATTCCTGTACACTTCACATGTGCAGTCCAAGCTTCAAACTGCTGATGTCTTCACTAAGGCTCTTGGCGCTGATCAACATTCCTTTTTCTTAGGCAAGTTAGGCTTACTGGAGTCTCCACCAAGTCCAACTTGAGGAGGGGATGAAGAGTGTACAGCAAGCTACTACAATCAAGACTAAAGTACAGCAGCAGCAGCAATAAATAAGAAGCTAGCAGCAGCAGTTACATAGGCTTGTAGAATCAAGTCAACTACATTTGATTAGAGTCAATGGTGACAGCTCAGCATAACAGAATTCTGTTATGAAGCGGTTACCAAATTGTGCTATATAAACACACATTGTAATAGAAATCATTTCATGAGATTCTAACAATGATATACAAAATGATTCTCTCTCTAATTCTTTCTCAATATACAACTTAATACTAATGGAACTAAATAAGAAAAACAATGGAATGATTGACTTGTTTGTATAGGTACGCTGTAATTGGTGATGCGCTAGATTGATGAATGATGGCAAGCGCTGACCAAGCCCAACCATGGAACTGGTTTGGTGTTAAAAACTATTGACCATGTGCTGATTGGAGTTGGACTTGCAATGGATGGAAGACCTAGTGTGCTTATTTTTATGCTCCATGGGTGTTTACTCGTGCATTAAAACCTTTGTAGTTTTATTTCAAAAAAAAAAACCTTTGTAGTTACGACCCACATAGTATATGTGCATACATATAAAGTCCAAATGGACTAATTTTGAATAGTATATGCCATGGGTCACGATCATCTTGTATTGTGTAACCATCATTTCTTATATGAGCCGTCGGATAGATATCAAGTTAGAATGGATGAATGATTACCAGTACGCGAGTAGTAGACATGTACTTATATATACTGACTAATGACATTAAGGGTTCGTTTGGATACCCTCTATTTCCACAGGAATTTCATTTTCCTGGGAATTTGGTTTTGGATGGGTTGTTTGGATACTTCTTTTTATCCAAAGTGTAGGCATTGGAAAATCCATGGGCATTTCTAATTCTTATACACCATAGGAATTTAATTACCCACCCCCCCTTGGTCATTCAAAATTCCCATGCTTCCAATTTCATAAAATTACTCTATTGCCCTCAAAATTTTAATACTCCCCTTAAATTTGTGTGGTTGACCACTAAAAAACGTAAAGGGTAAAATAGTATTCTTACTAATTAACATGGGAATTGAAGTAGTGAATCCAAACAACCCATGGGAAAAAAATGCTAGGGAATCCGAAATTCCTACATGGTATCCAAACGCATTTAGACAAATTCCTACGAGTTTACATTAGGAATTTAATTCCCGTTAATTCATACTTCCCACGGTAATTTAATTCCCGCGGTATCCAAACAACACCTAAGTGTCACATATGGAGTACATGTTTTTGCATTACCCACCTAACATTAAAACTTGAGAAACTGTTTATTTTTTATGATATCACTGTTCATACTGATATTTCTGATGATATTGTGGGTCGCCGGAGCTCATGGGGAGGTGGTGAGAGGAGAGAGATTATGGGTTGGGGAAGACGATTAAAGCCCCTTAACATAAAAATATTAAGGGTACTTTAGTCCTAAAATTTGCAAAATAGAGTAAGTTTTGAAAGAGGAAAATTTTAATGAATCGCCCCGAAAAGGAATACAGGAAAATCTCTTTGGATAGGACTTAGGAGGGAGTACATGTTTTAATTTTGTTTTACCCACCTAACATCAAAGCTTGAGAAATTGTTTATTTTTGCAAAATACGGAGTACTAAATATTCGTTGTAAATAAGTCCGATATGTGGTCACATCCCCAATATGTCCGATTTGCGAAGTTGGGGACGAGTCTATTGCCCATGCCCTGCTGTACTGTTCTGTACCGAAACAAGTGTGGCAGCCCACGTCTTTTCGGTCCCTTATTGAGAGTCGTCAGTGGGGTTCGTTTAGGGAGCTTGTGATGGTGGTTGAGGGGTGTTTGGCGGAGCGAGACCTGATCGACCTATTAGCTGTCGCTTGGGCGATTTGGAAATGCAGGAATGAGCAGGTTTTCAATAACTGTGTACCAAGGTTAGAGGTGTTAGTACCGGGTTTTTTGCGCTTAGCTAGTGACTATATTGAGTACAGGCAGTCGACTACAATCACGAGGAAAGCTCCGCAGGCTCGAACCAGCTCTGATTGGTTCCCACCGGAGACGGGTTATGCCAAAGTCAACTCAGATGCGGCTTGCAGTAAAGATGGTGTGGTAGGGCTGGGTGTGGTGATCAGGGATAGTGAAGGGGAGCTGCTGATGGTAGCGTCAAAATGGCTCCCGATGAGCTGGAGTCCGGCAATGGCGGAGGCCGAGGCTGGAAGATGGGGTCTCCAGCTAGCCCTGTCACGTGGTTTGACCAACGTTATTTTGGAGAGTGACGCGTTGGGGCTGATCTGTGCTCTACAAAAGTCCAAGTCGGGTAGGAGTACGGAGGATCTCATTCTTGATGACATTTGCGTTTTGGGTGGAAGGTTCGAGAGTTTCCTGTGCTCACATGTAAGGCGTGGTGGTAATACTGTCGCCCATTTAGCAGCTAGATTAGCAAACTCCGATAATCGGGTTATGACCTTTGTAAGCAATTTTCCGCCAGGTATCCAATCCTTGGCTGCACTTGACATGAATGAATAACACGACACGTGATTTCCTTTCAAAAAAAATATTCGTTGTAAATGGGGCTACTCATTTATGGAGAAGGTTGGGCCAAAATTATTGTAGATGTACGTACAAGTACTAAGCTAGTTAAAGCTTACCTCTAGTTATAGGTCAGGTTTTGTGTTCTCAAGTACCAAACTCTTTTGGCACCAATGGCCCAATGAAGCAATGACCCAAAAGACAAGACTTGGTACGGCACACATGTGTGTTTTGCAGCAATGCATTCATAATTTACCAATATATATGCACCTTTGCATCGACCCACAAGTGGAAAGGAGTCCAATGATTCGGACACAAAAAAAATTGATCACATGCATGTTGTTTCGTCATACGTAAAGTCGGTGTGCGTGATAAGTATTCTTATAGCGAGTTTATCTCTTAACATGATACGGAGTACATAGGTGGAAATGTTAGCTGTACTTTGAAAAGAGTTCGACATGTCAATAAAAGTGATATAAGCTTATACAAATACCAATTTGTGACGGAAGATGTATGGTCTACTATTTTGTTTGATTTGCTCTTATATATATACTCCAGACAAGCCTTTACAAATAGCCTGACTCTTTGAGTAACAAGATATGTCAAAACTTATCAATGAGGTTTTCCGCACCAAAACTCTTTATTAAGATTTAAGACAATAGTTTGAAAACTTGATAACACATTTTGGCATATTGAAATAATCAAAACAGTTGCACATAATTGAGAATATACAAGGATTATACCTAATGCGTACACATAATTCTTATAAGAATAAAACTAACCTATGACATGTATTCCCTCCATTCATATCCAAATGCTCCATTGACTTTGCAGTTTTTAACTTGTCATATTGTGAGCCACATATCAACCAAATGATTGACTCATTTGCTATAAATTTAAGGGAGATTGGGATAGGGCATTGCAGAATAGAGTATTTGCTAATTTCTACACTAAGTGAACATTTCATTTGATTTAGATGTGTGCCCAAATATAGTCCGTCAAAAAGTGCAAAAAAAATGAGGCATTTAGATATGAATGGAGGAAACGGTAATTAGCAAGTGAACTCAAAACATAAATAAGGGTTTTAGGTCAGAGACCGACATATATCACTGGCAAAATTATGCTCCGCTATTAAAGAAAAGCAGAAGACAAGAATGGTATCTCTCATGTGCTTTGCATTAAATTTTACCAAATCATGCAGGTTAAAAATCTCAAGTTAAATCATAAATAGCTAAGCAACAACAAGGACGGCCCAAAAAAGTTGTAGGCCCATATCACCTCGTAAAGTCTTCAAACTCTCCCAACACCAAAAATCGCATTTTTTTTTACTTTTTGGGATGAAAATAGGACCAAACTACTATTTACCAAAATAGGAGTAAACAGATTCTACGCATTGCAGTACAAACAGCATTTTTACGCAGACAGCTGTATGAATTAACCCCAACATGTATGGACCATTTGCCCCCCTTCGTAAAGGCCCCTGGACTTTTCTCTGGAATTTGCTTTCCTTCGATCTTGTGCGTTGCCAACCAGATTCCACACATTCGCTACATTATATTTGGTTTGAAATCTTTTCACGTATTTGAATGAACGTTGATAACTTAATTGAATAAAGAGACCACTAATCCTTCATGTGAATTCAAAAGAGAAGGTTTTCACCACATCGGCAAATAATGGTTGATGTCTAGCTAATTTGACCCGAACGAGACTCAAGTGTCAAGCTACGTTGTCAGCCCAAAATCGATTCAAACTTGGCTTAAGACTTACCTGCCCTGCGCAATTTGGCCTATAGGTTTTTGTAATTCGATGGCTAAACTTATCATAACACTTACTAGGTGTTAGAATACTAGCTACTTGAAATACGGCCAGCAATTGAAATTGTAGCGTTTACGAGTTACTAAACAAACACTTATTAATTAGGCACACTAGCCACATGGCATTACCCCATAACACACCAACCAATGATGATATGCATGTATGTGGTGAGTTGGTGACTAGGATATGAGATGGAGTTGATATAAATTGACAAAATGTAGGACTAGAGCTAGAAACTTGGAAAGGTTAAAGCCACCATGTATTTTGTATGTGAATTTGAAGATTTTTTCTACATAAAACCCAAACATTATCATCCCACCATAGCGTCAAAGCCTCAAATTTAAAGGTAAGAAATCACTGGCATCCAAATAAAACTGATCAACTTGAATGTTAGAATCACTTGGACCTAGTAGAAAAGGGAATCAATGAATAGGAAAGTATGAAACTATCCAAGGTTATTCGAGCATAATTGATAATTGGATTGTAGGCATAATATCTTCCCACAACTTGAAAGATGATTTTGAGTATAGTTAAGGACCACCAAATCTTCTCACATTGTGTATCTAGCATATTGTCATCCTCTATGTGAACTATTCCTAAATTCCAATCGTTTCATCCGAATTGCCCTAAGGGCGAAAAGATAAAACTTTTCGTTAAAGTTCGACGAATAATATATGCTACACCTTACATTGGCTTTAATAAGATCTGCAACTCCTCCCAATATTTTCATAATGTTGATTATATAACGAGTAGTTAGTTTAATTAAAGAAGACGTTATTCGTTCTTTGATGTAAGATTGTTAGATTGTCATTGATATTTCATTTGTCTTTTATTAATAGTACCGTGAATCGAACCTCTTCCTTACCAATCATTCGTCTGAAAACATGAATTTGGGAACTTTGAAAGAAGTTCGTACATACGTTAGCTACAAGCTTAAGAGTAGCACTAAGCCACTAACCAAGTCTCTGGTTGTTTTCCACGACGGTACAGATATTAGATACGTAGAAGTATACTCTAATAATGATTAGTATTCATAAGTCTGTAACCAAATTTCAGTCTCTTAATTTAGTAACAATCGAAATTTGGAACTTTTGCGGGAAAATGTGAATACGTCAGGTAATCAAAGTGAAGGTACCAAAAAAAATGTGAACCTAATGCAGTAAATCAGTAATGCACAAGCATTGCACGGTAGTTTTATCAAGACTCAATTCGTAATACGTTATTGTTCCAAGATTGTTGTACCGTTCTTTTTACCCTTTTACATACTTGCACAAAAATCAATAATAAAGACATGAACCAAATGGTAATTACTTGGCCAATTAGTGTGACTTTGACTGCATCTCGAGTCCCAAACATCTCGCATTGAAAATCTGTGTAATCTCACTCGCTACGACCAAGTGTGCGACCCTAGTCGAATCCTCAATCCACCTAGATAGAATAGAAAAAGACTTGGAAAATGATCTGAGGGCTTTCTATAATAATGAAGTCTGTGAGATATATTAGAGTGATTTAGGAAGCTGAAATAACAGAATTCAGGTTGTTGAATTCTGTTATTTCTGTTATGCTGACGTGGCAACGGTTACTAACAACCAAGCCAGTATATAAAGCAAACCATCAACTGAAATTCTTTTACTAAGTTTTCTAAATGAAATTCACAATGATTCTCTTCTATTCTCTGTTAATCTTCTACTACAAGCTATCCAAATTCATTCTTTTCTCATGGTATCAGACCATCTTCGGTCCGAATTCCGCATAAATCATACACAAATTCATCACAAATTTTACTTTTCTTCCTTTTTTTTTCGAAATTACGTTGTAATTTCGGCTCAAATTCATTGTTTTTGAGCTACATTTGGCTCAATTTTACCCCAAATTCACTTCATTTGAAGTGTGATCTTTACGATTCTTCGGAATCTACTTTGTTCTGATTTCGGGTGCTAAATTACTCGATTTCGGAAGTATTTTGGTTAATGTTTGGGTGAATTTGTCAGAAGTTCGCAGTAAATTTTGGTTGTTGTGTTTTTGGTCGAAGAAACTTGTGATTTACTCTTCACAGTTTCTTCAAACTTGCTTGAATTTCATAAATTCAGGCTGAATTTGGTTACTTAATACTGGAATTGGTGGTTTTTCGAAGAAATTGTGGATCATAGTCCAAATTTCTTGGTTGTTCGGAAATTTTTTGGTGCAGGAAATCTGGTTTTGCTGTGAAACAGATTTCTTTTGGTGTGATTGGTATACTTTGGTGAATTTCTTGCAGGAATCAGTGTTTTCTGTCAACTGTAACAATGGTGGATAGCACTATTAACTCCTCTAGTTTAGCTTCTTCAACAAGCTACACTGATCCCTACTTCGTCACTTCTGGTGACCAACCCCACATTCCCATAGTCAACAAGAAATTCAATGGCACTGACTTCATAAACTGGAGCAGAACCTTGAAGATGTCTTTGTTTGCAAAAAACAAGCTTTGTTTTATAACTGGAACTTTACCCAAACCTGCCATAACTTCACCAGATTATCAGAAGTGGGTCTTCGTTGACCACATGGTCATGTGTTGGATTCTGTATGCCATGGAAGACAACATTTCAGAAGGATTCAAATATGCCCATACTTCAAAAGGTCTGTGGGATGACATCAAAGAGAGTTATGGGCAGACTGACAGCTTGCAGTATTATGAGTTGCAATGTCAGCTTGCTGATTTGAAGCAAGGAAATCAGACACTGGCTGAGTATCATGGCAGACTCAAGAATGTTTGGGAAACAATGGCAACCATTGAGAGCATTCCTACTTGCAGTTGTGGTGGGATGGAACAATGCTCATGCAATATTCTGAAACAATTGGTTGATGCTCAGAAAAGGCAGAAAGTTGTGAAATTTTTGATGGGTGTTGATCCCTACTACTCTACCATCAGAGATAATATTCTGACAACAGTGCCATTACCTGAATTTACCACTGTCTACAGTCAGTTGCTCAGGGCTGAGAGGCAAAGAAATTTGTCACATTTGGCTAATTCTCAAGATGTTAGTGCAATGGCTGTCGATGTGCAATCACCTGTTTCTACTACAGTGAATGCTGTCAAATTTCAGCAGCATCCTGATGCTGGCAAGCCTTTCAACAAGTTTGGGTTCACTGATTACAAGGCCTACAGAGAGTTTAAAAGAACCACAGTCTGCAAATACTGCAACAAGAAGGGTCACTTATCAGCTGAATGCTTCAAGAAGCCTGGGAACAAAACTCCTGACTGGTACAAACAATTGCAGCAGCAGAATGCCCATGGAAAACATGCTGCAAACATGGCTGACAACCCTTCTGCAGACAACATGACTGGTTCTGATCCACTCTCTGTCCTGCAGTATCACAGTAAAGCTCAGCAGCATCAACAACCCTCTGCAGTCTATGTGGATCCTCAGCTTTTCCAATCTATGATGCAGCAGCTACAAAGTTATCAGCAGTCTGCAAATTCTCAAGCATCTGGGACAAAGTCTGGCACTGAGATCACTTCTTTTACCAACTTTGCAGGTACTATACCTAATGTCCTTCCAAGTATTCCACATAGACAACCTATCTCCTGGATTATAGATACTGGTGCAACTGATCATATATGCCCTTATTTCGACCACTTTACCAACATTAGTAAGCTGGTCACTCCTATTGCTGTGGGTCTACCTGATGGTCAAAAGAAAACTGTGCATTTTGTTGGGTCTATTCCATTTACATCAGACATAATACTGGAGAATGTCCTATTTATTCCTGATTTCAGACACAGTCTCATGTCCATCAGCAAATTGGCCTTGAAAAGTGGTATCTCCTGCATATTTGACAACAATGAGTGTCTGTTTCAGGACCATTTGAGTAAGAAGATTTTGGTTCGGGGTAGAAGAGAAGGAGGTCTCTACAAAGTCCAAGGCATCTCTGATTCTTCTTTTTTACATGTTCTGCAAGGCAATAAGACTGTAAGTAAAGCCTTGTTTACTTCTTCCAGCAAGATTAGTTTGCCTCTGTTGCACATCAGATTGGGTCATACTTCTTTATCCAAACTCAATCATGTGCCTCTGTCTTGCAACAATGGAATAAAACACCTTTTTTGTGAAACTTGTGTCTTGGCCAAGCAACATAGACTTCCATTTCAGAGAAGTCAGTCCATTTCTCCAACTTTATTTGGTTTGGTACACATTGATTTGTGGGGTGCCTATAATACACCCAGTATATCTGGTGCAATCTATTTCCTCACCATACTTGATGACAAAAGTAGAGCAGTATGGACTCATCTGCTGTCAAATAAAACTCAGGTGTATGACACTGTCTCAGCATTCCTGAACTATGTGTCTAATCACTTTAATATCCATGTCAAGACCATCAGATCTGACAATGGCACAGAGATAGTACAACAAACATGTGCCAAATTGTTTGCTAGTAAGGGTATTCTACACCAGAAATCTATTCCGGGTGTACCTCAACAGAATGGAAGGGTGGAAAGGAAGCATAGACACCTGATAGAAACTGCTAGGGCTTTGAGAATACATGCTGGTTTTCCTAATAGATTTTGGGGAGAATGTGTTCTAGCTGCTACTTATTTGATAAATTTGATGCCATCTGAAATATTGGGTTGGAAAACACCTCATGAAGTCTTATTTGGTAAGGTACCTAACTATGACAATCTAAGAACCATAGGTTGTCTGTGTTATTCTCTAAATAATGTCTCTCACATAGACAAATTTGCTGCAAAGTCTTCAAGGTGTGTACTGCTGGGTTATCCAAATGCTCAAAAAGGATATAAACTGTATAACTTGGCAACTCAGAAAGTTTTGGTGAGCAGGGATGTCATTTTTCAGGAAACAATCTTTCCTTTCAGAGATAATATCAACTCACCTCCAATCATTACTTTTCCTGTTCTTCCTGCTGGCAGTACAACACAGCCAGCACCACCAGCTCATGAACCTCATTTTACCCATCCCCCTTCTCCCACCTACCCAAATAATTCTTCTCCCACTCCTTCCATCTCTACAGATCTTTCTCAAACCTCAAACAATCCTGAGATTAGCCAAGATACTGCAAATTCTACACCTGCTCTAGTTCCTCCTCCAATCCCAGTCAGAAAATCAACCAGGCCTACTAAAATTCCCACTAAACTTCAAGACTTTGTTTTTAATAGTATTCCTCAGAGAAATCAGGATACTCAGAGCTCAGACTCAGATAACTCTTCCTCTGATTCTGCTGCTTTCCAGTCTTCTGCTTACAGTGCTGAATATGTGGCTTCTTTAGAGAAGGTTCTTACAGAAACTGAACCTGACACCTATAAGCAAGCTGCAAAAGATTCTAGGTGGATTGATGCTATGAACAAAGAACTTGCAGCACTGGAAAAGAATCAAACCTGGATTCTGACTGACATTCCTGAAGGAGTGAAACCAATTGGGTGTAAATGGGTTTTCAAAGTGAAACACAGGGCTGATGGTACTGTTGAAAGATTTAAGGCCAGATTGGTGGCAAAGGGGTATAACCAGGAGTATGGAAAAGACTACAAGCAGACCTTTTCTCCTGTGGCCAAATTTGCTACTGTAAGGGTTATTTTAGCAGTTGCAGCAGCAAAATCCTGGCCAATATATCAACTGGATGTCAACAATGCCTTCTTACATGGGCACTTGGATGAGGAAGTATATATGTTACCTCCTCAAGGTTATCAGGCTGCAAAACCTGGTCAAGTTTGCAGACTTCAAAGGAGTTTGTATGGTCTGAAGCAGGCAAGCAGGCAGTGGAACAAGGAATTGACACTCTTCCTCACCACTGAATTGGGTTTTCTGCAGTCTAGAAATGACTATTCTCTGTTTACCAGATCAGATGGAGAGCTGTTTACTGCTATCCTGGTTTATGTTGATGATCTTTTGATCACAGGATCTGATGGTGCTATGATCGAGACACTGAAGACTCGACTAGATGAAAAGTTCACTATTAAGGATTTGGGGAAGATGAGATATTTTCTTGGTCTGGAAGTTTCGAGGAATTCAAATGGAATTTTGCTTAATCAGAGGAAATATATTGTTGATCTGATCAAAGATACAGGTCTACAAGATGCTAAGGCCTGTACTTTCCCTTTTCCTGCAAATACCAAGCTCTCTCACACTGATGGTGAGTTATATACAGATCCTGAGCAATATAGAAGGCTGATTGGCAGGCTTCTGTATCTTAATCTCACAAGACCAGATATTTCCTACAGTGTTCAGCAACTCAGTCAGTATTTGAACTGTCCCCGGGTCCCACATTTCAACACTGCCCTGCATGTCATCAGATACCTGAAAGGCACAACAGATTTGGGGTTATTCTACTCAGCAAAATCCCCATTGCAGATTCAAGCCTACACAAATGCAGATTGGGCTAATTGTCTTGATACTGGCAAGTCACTTACAGGCTACTGTGTGTTTTTGGGCACTTCCTTGGTTTCCTGGAAGACTAAAAAACAAAGCACAGTATCCAAGAGTTCTGCTGAAAGCGAATACCGTGCAATGTCACAGACAACCAGTGAGCTTGAATGGATCCATGGCCTGCTATATGATCTTCAAGTCCACCTGCATCTGCCGAAGCCCTTGTACTGTGATAATAAGGCTGCCCAGCAAATAGCCGCCAATCCAGTTTTCCACGAGCGCACAAAACACTTGAGGGTCGACTGTCACTATGTCAGGGATAAAGTCCTGGAAAATTTTCTAGAAACCAGACATGTTTCTACTTCAATGCAGCTTGTTGATATTCTGACCAAGGGCTTAGGTGAATATCTTCACCAGAGTTTCACTTGCAAGCTTGGATTGGTGCATCAGCCACCAATTTCAGCTTGAGGGGGGAGTGTGAGATATATTAGAGTGATTTAGGAAGCTGAAATAACAGAATTCAGGTTGTTGAATTTGGTTATTTCTGTTATGCTGACGTGGCAACGGTTACTAACAACCAAGCCAGTATATAAAGCAAACCATCAACTGTAATTCTTTTACTAAGTTTTCTGAATGAAATTCACAATGATTCTCTTCTATTCTCTGTTAATCTTCTACTACAAGCTATCCAAATTCATTCTTTTCTCAAAGTCATTGAATACAAATGATTTCTAAAGTTGAAGAAGGAACCATAACTTTCATGAGTCAGCCGCCAGCCTATACCAGACCATCCCTATTCTCAAATTTCATTGGTGGGCTTGTCAAACCTGGGTTGCGTTATTGCATAACCCCACTAACAACACTTAAAAAAGTTTTGATGGAGTCCTTGCTAGCAACATATGAACCTTCTCTGTATTTTCCATCCAACCTTATAGGGTGTTGGCAATTCTTTGGTAGGAACATTTTACGTCATGTTATGGTCAGACACGACAAAGATTCAAATTTCCGACAAAAAACCTTGAAAGTTCTCGGCTAAAAGGACCGACAATTTATGATTTATCATAGGACGATCTTACAAAACATTGGATTAGCTCTTTGTATTGTCAATGTGTGTAAATGTGTAATAACACAGTACAGTGCAAGTGTGCAACTTACAAATTATTGGTCAAATTCGTGGAACTCCACTATCAATCAGAGGTGTTAGTCAAATAATGTAACACTTGATCAGTTCCGCTGATATCGGAACTTCAAGACAAACAAACAAGTTGAATTAAGAATACTCGAGAAAAATCATGTTAGTACCAACTTAACAACGTGCAAACTGCAGGGAATGACAAAGTGGGGATTAGATTAATTAAGAGTACCAACTAGTACTACTATTTACACTTGGTCAATTACATTACTTGCCCTGTAACTGTAACCTTACTCCATGCTGACTACATTAAACTCATTATAAGACTCATGTCCCTAAAGTATGGGCACCCAACAAGAGGTTGAATCCCCGGTCGCCCGAACCGCCTCCCTACGTATTCGATTTTACCATGATGCTAGATTGCTAGTGGCCTAAGGTCTCTAAATTTGTACTGTACAAAAGTTGGCTGATCAACTTTAAGCTTAAGAGTAGGATCTAACCAAGCCGAAATTACAAAATGATCTAGACTTGAAGAGACCTCCGAATAGGAATCGAGATTGGGATTCTTGCGAGACTTGTTTTCGTTCCTTGGGACTTCCCTTGACCTTGAGAATTGTTTGGCCAATTGCTTGCCTAATCGACTCGATAGTCTTGGCATCGACAGAGTAGCCAGACGCATCACGTACATAGAATGTGTTGACAGCCTTGCCACCCCTAGTAGTTACTTCCGCTTGAGCGACTGTGAGGCTGTTCTCTCGGAACATTCGAGTCACATCTGACAGTAATCCAGGCCGATCTGTCGTACATAACTCTAGCTTCAATCCCTGAGTACATACATTGCAACAACAATGTCATTAAACTTAAGTAGACATTTAGTGCATTAACTGTGACTAAAATGATGCATAAAATTTGGAATAAAGTGAACAACATTTATCACTAAATTTGGACCACATTACATTACAATACATTGGCACAAAAATGCTGAATTTTAAGGCATAGTGCTCAGGATAGGATTAAAGATTATACCTCAGAAACTCTCCGTTCAATCGCCGCTTCAAGACATTGGATGACTCTTTGCCTCTCTGCTTCTGATTTCACAGGGGATCCATCTATATGCCTGACGTAGTACTCCTGTCGAAAAACCCGGACAATAACGTCAGGTTAACATACAATTCTAACCAATGTACCAAAATGCATGAGCTGAACACATGCTAATAAAATGATTTGGGAGTCGACCATCATATGAGACCGTCATTGTGAAAAAAAAGTCGTTAGTACCTGATAAGCCTCAGGCCCCTCAGCATCAACACTACCATGAAAAACAACATACTGCATATCCGTCAAAGTGCAAACTATATCGAACAGAAGCTTAGGTCTGTCCTTACACCGAACAGTAACAACCGAGTAATCCTTATCGTACCAATTCACAACACTAACATCAGGCCTTTGCCTCTCATTTTCATCATCATCATCATCGCTAACTCGCTCATAATCCCTATCATCAAACAGCATTTGATGAAGCCTCCTTTCGGCGTGAGTGGTCACATGAGTCACCTCAGTCTTGGCTTCCCTGGACCGACAGCTTCCGACCACATTGCACAGCAGTTCCTTGATTCGGCCCAGCCTTTCCGGGTCTGTGACCGCGTAACCAGTCTGCTGATCAGTAATGTGCATCACAGCAGCAGCCCTGGTGTTGTGGGTCCAAACCTCAGCATTCACCACATTGCACTTAAGGTGAGAAAGGACTGCACTCAGCTCAGACAGCAGACCTGGCCTGTCTCTCCCAATTAGCTCAATTGAAGTGTAATCTGTAGATGATATAACACCTACAGATCTTCCCAAACAAGAAGAATCCGGTCCCAATGACTGCCAAAACAAAAAAAAAACACAGTACATCAGATTATTACTATACAAAAACATGTACAATCAATGTTCAATAATCAATATTTGTATATATACCTTTTGAATAAAATCAAGGATTTCCTCATCTGTTATCTTGTTCCCATCTTGATCAGTCACATTAAAAACTGTACAATAAAGGGTAGGCAAAAGTTTACGTCTTTAGTCTCGAAATGATTTGGGGTCGGCTAAAATGAATCGTCGTATATAAACACACGAAAAGAAATTTACCATCCATGAACCATCCACCATCTGATGAAATGTAGGCTTTAGTAATGACAAGATTCAGATCAGTGAGGATTTGGACAACTTCAAGGAGAATTCCATGCCTATTTGCACTGTCCACCTACATCATAATGAAAGACTACATACATTAAGTAAAGTAATACATACAAAAAGTGCACAAGTGAAAAAAAGATGTGACATTTACCAAATTAGAAAGAAAAAAAAATGACACAATAAATGGGGCAGAAAATAAAAAATAGAATGAATGAATGAATGATATACCTGTATTACTGTTGCATTCTTGCAACTTTCATTATCAATCACCACCCTGAGAAATTACATGACCAAAAAAATAAGACAATGTCCCTAGAATTTTCCAAAAATGGGAAAAAATATAAAAATATAATAATTATAATAATAACAATCATACTAGAAGAATGTAGAAATGAATGAAGGTAACATGTTACATGCCTAGGTGGGTTCATTCTTCTGATAAGCTTCTCATACTCATCATCCATATCTTGTGAAAAACTCATGTTGGCCTCTGAAAAATTTACCCAAATTTGTTAGAACTTTTTATCCAAGAAACTTGTAAGCCACTTTTATAGTGGAGAGAACTTGGGATCATAATAATAATTATATCTACAATAAAATAAAAATAAATGAATAAAAAGTTACCAACAAATTACCAATCAAAATAAGGCTAAAAAACTCACAAAATACATGAATAAAATGGAAGCAACCTAACCAATCATCAATAGACACAATATGTATGAGAGAATGTAAATGTTATGATTGTTTCTTGACATTGAAGATTTGTTAAATTAAGAAAAGGAGACTGAAAATGTAATTCAAGAAAAAGGTGGAGTTCTTTTAATTAGACCATATTTTTCTCCCTCTATTTTGTGGGGTTTTAGTGGGGTAGACCATAGATGTAGGAAACCAGTAAATAAGCACATATGATGATATAACCTATAGATTGGTACTCCAGATTCACTGAATCTCCTCCCCAATCAAAATAATTCACACAAACCTAGAAAAACCAAAATTAATATCCTAAATCATTTCATTTCGTTTCGGGTTAGCATCTTCTGGAGTTATTTTTTCCATTCGACACGATTACGGAAATATTATTTTCCGTAACGTTTGTAAACTTTTTAATTAATCACAAACTAGAATCGTTAAATATATTTCATTGAGAATTTGATGAAACTGAAAAATTGGGGGAAAAATAAAATGATGGAAATTGAGAAAATGGGGACGTACCCATTAAAATTGACAGGAAATCTTGATCTGGGTAACTCAAATTTTCGTAGTATGATGTGTATTTGTTCTTGAAATTTCACCACAAAGTAAGGTTGGTATTTATACTGCCAAAAAAAAGTTATTAAAAAAAAAAAGGGGGAAATGAACCAACAAAAAAATCAGAAAATCCCGACACGAATCTCCACAATCTGCAGCTTCTGTGGCGCCATAACCCCAGAAAACCCTCTTCTCTTTCACGCTACTTATTTTGGGTATAAAAAAATGGTTATTTTCTCTCTCCTCTGTCTATGCAATGCTCTGTTTTTATACAGAGGAACCTCCCCTGTTTTTTTTTAATGAATCTTTTATTTATTTATTTTTTTATGTACTGAATCTGGTCCTAAAAAAAGAAAGTTTTCTAACAAAATATATAAAAGGAAATAAAAATAAATACAATATTTAGGCGGCGCATTTTAGCCCCCTGCTAAAGCGGTGCGGGGTATGTGGTGGGGATGGGAAGGGTTTGGTGCTAAAATGCACTAGGGTGTAGAAATCTTGCCACGTGTAAGGTAGTAAAAGGTAAAGATCTCCAAAGTCTGGGGGGTTTTAAGAAAAGAAATGGTCTGTCCGAGTAAGTTGGGGTTCGAGAGTAACGGTTGTCACTGAAGGGACTGAGAAGCTGTCAATTTTTAGGTGATGACTCTAATTAAAAAGAAAAGAAAAAACCTAATTATGACGGCTCTCTAATTTCCTCAAGTGCTACTCTTCTTGTATTAATTGGTTATTTTTGCACGTTGTGGAATAGGGCTGTGTGGATTAGTAATTGTTCGTACCTGTTTAAATTTGCTCTATTTATTGATTCAAACACGTTGATAATGAGACATAAATGTCAGCGTACAGCAACCAAAAGGGTATGCTCGGATTGCTCGATCATTGTTGAGTGCATTATACTCGAGTAATGTCCTTGGTAGTGCCAAGTACGAGTGATGACTTGTATGATTATTTGCCATGTTATTTTGTATACTTTTTTTTTTGTTTCGTTGTTTAATACTGTGGTATACTGTATCGTTGTGATATCAAAATTACTGTAATAATTAATACAACAACCGTTTTGATCATGTGGCATGGTACTTTTAGTTTCGAATAGAGCATCATGATATTTTCGGGCCTAATATATCGTCTCATAATATCTTGATTTTGATATCCAATATATCTTTCTCATAGTCGATTATGAATATATATTTGGTGACATTTTAATCTATAGATATCATATTGACACATGTTAACATGTGGATAAAAAAGTCTGTTACTATATATTAGTACAGATTAAATCAATGACTATCACATATTCACAGCCACGGTATCACAAACTTCCATTTGCTAATTTAAGCATGTAATGATACAAGATTTCTTTGATCATGTCAAACTACTTTGATTTGCAAGTAAATTTCATGTAGATAATAAGTTGGCTTTCCCGGGTGTAATTTTATGTCCGGCGTACGTATAGAAGAACTCGGGGGGAAAGGTGAATTTGAGAAATCAGATTATCAGAATATCAATGAACTATATATAGTCTATACTGCTTAAAATGCATTGTTAAGCATTTGAAAGGGGATCAAAATATACATTCTTTGTATTGATTTGCCGAAACAAAATTCATTGAAAACCGATACCCGTGTTACCGTGTAGGAAATATTTTTGTGTGAAACTGACAGAAAGAAGTCTTTAAGTTTTTGTAATTTAAATTGTCATTTTAATTAGTACAAAGGTTTTCATTTTATTATCTAATACGGAGTTTATTTTCAAGTAGCATGTCAATTTGAAAGCCGTGCAAATGTCTCTTTGATGCTTTTGTTTGTAGTACACACTTGTCTCATAGTAGACATCGAAAAGTCTCGTAAAAATGCTACCGGATATAAGTTTCTTTTGCACCTTCAGACAACAACAATTGATCGAGTAAGAGAAATACTATTGAATGCATATAGCTAGCCATTCGTAGATGAATCGCATGTAGATTGTTTTTTTATTGCTTGTCTTCGTCAATTATTTTTCCCTTTTCCAACTTTTGTTCACAATTTTTCATTAGAACTCACTTGCATATACTAACGTTTCTCATAAGTCATCTTTTGTTACGGATTCGGGATCGGTCGGTGCCATGAAACTAGTTCATGGGGAGAAACATAATATACGCAGCGGAAATTCAATCGAAACAATTCGTGTCTCTCATTCATTCATGGTTTCTCGGTTTCTCATTGATTTCATCAATTGTACATCCTATTTATACTACGTACAAAGTAGATGTCTCTCTAAGTTATACAACATTCCTAATTACAACCTACCATAAATGTACTTCGTACGTATTCACAAGAAACACATATTTACGATATATACGATATTACCATAACTGTATATACGATATTACCGTAATATGTTCTGACCATATTACTCCATAATATCCCTCGATATTATCTCGTAATATCATCACCTTCCATATTTCCTACTATCTTTAGAAAAAGACTCCACATACATTAACGAACACGTTTTAGGTCACTGTGTGGTACGCCTTTTTTCAGTAAAGACATCAACATTTATATCTATCTCAGACACCTTTTCTTAGCATCCATGCATGTTGCTTGGACCATAAAGATTTAGAAAATTAAACCTTTGCCATCAAATTGTACTACAACAAAATTTTATTCTTAATTTCTTACCCATCATTTTAATTGCTACTACTATTTAAAAACGTGATCCCGATTTTTGAAATGGAAACAGTTTGACTTTTACATCTTCCGAGATGATATTTTTACCACTAATATAATTAACTTATACGGAGTAATACAAACTTAATCAGATTGCAATCTTAATGGCTAGATTTTTATTTAATTAAAAGTTCAATGTTTTGTAATCGAGCTAGTTAATGAACATGCTTGAATAGCATATTTGTTAATTGACCTCTCTGGATCATACCATGTACTTAACAAAATAAGAAGTACAGTCTCCAGTCAGGTCTAAGCAATGAAATCTAACATAACTGATTATTGGTAGTATATGTAACTAAATGAAGATCGGAGAAGCCGGTAACTTGTTTCAATACAAGCAGATTAGAGTCTACTTAGAGAAGTTATTTCTCAACTATACAAAATGTTAATTACGCCATGTTTAAGGGCATTGATAGGATAGCAGAAACTGTATCACTAAAAAACCATACATTTTGCTCAACAATTGTTTCCATTCAACACATGCAACTACACAAGTAGAGCAAGATTCGAGATGATCTAAGTTTTTGGTCCTATCTAGACTATGTAGGACATATAGAGCTCCACACCCTCAAAGATTTTGCCAATATATTTTGGGAGACGTGAAGTCTTGAAATCATTCAGAAACAATCATAAGATGGTGTAACTCTGATCATTATATTCGCAATGTGCCATGCTTGGACCTTTACCAAGCTAAGAATATATAGTTTGATAATAAAATTTACGCCTCATTTTTCGTAATGTTTTTTGACTGATAAGATTCTGTATGCAACTGTCCAGTAAAAAAAAAAAAACAACGTACGAACAAAACATCAGAAGATAAGTTTTCTTTTTTTTTGAAGGGAGAAGATAAGTTTTCTTAATGCAGCAAAATGGAATCTTTAACTTACTCAGATTCAGAGATTCTGTACTATAGTCATGAAACTGTTGGTCAAAATCCACTGGTTAATGTTGTTGCATGTGTGATGTGTGATGGAATAGATTGTGAAACTGAAAACTCGAAATTTTTTCATCATGTCCATTTTGATTAGTTCTTTGATGTATGAAACTGTGTGACTTGTCACGTTTTTGTATGATACAGCCTTCAAGTGAAAGGAAGGTGACCTGTTAGAGGGATATTATATATTTATTTCGATACAGTATCATCTAAATTATACTGTAATCTGTGTCAATCTTATACCTATCCAGTTTAATATAAAAGTTTCTAAAATAGTGATTAAGTTCGTATAACATTATATGTACTGTGATCACGATAATATTCACCATACATGCCCTTCTAAACTTTATTATAAGAGCTGATAGTGGATGGAATACTCAAATAATCTACTTGGATGTATATAGAGTTATAGACTAATAGACTATAGTACTTGAGATGAGATGAGATGAGATGAGCAAGAGAGTCTCCTATATATGCAATATAATGAACCGAAAGTTTATATATTAATTTATTTTTGAAGTAAAGAGGGTGCTTTAATTTGATAAGACTAATAGACTACCTCACATCACAATATAGCTACTTTACCATACGTACACAAATCAAATAGAGGGCAAAATAGTTGGTCGTCCACATATAATAGCGTCGCCATATGTATAAGCTTAATGTTCGTTGATGTGCTCGTTTTGGTGTATTATTGTCCTTAATTGTCTTTATCAATTCGCATTATTATTGCCTTGCTTGTCACGTTTTAATGTATGGGAAATTTACAATTGATCGCAGAACATCAATGTCATAGTGACCAAGATCTCTGTTCAAGCAAACTTTAATTTCAAAATTTATGCCCACTTTCGGCATTTGAAGTACTCTACATCGTTGGACAGAGTTAAGACCCAGACTGAGCTAACAAATGGTCGGGCTACATACGAGTACATACTAAAATTAGAATTCGAGATCCAAGGACTTATTATGTGGAACCATTTCTTGCGAAATTATGTGCAACGGTCGATCATCGTCTAGAAAATATCCAATATTTTGTCTACTGGAGGTCTGGAGCGTGAACCTAAGAGATAAGATTGTCACCCTTGACTTGAGTTTTGTCATTATAGTACCCGGTGATCAAGCACACGCAACCACTTTGGTGTAGTGGCCTGTGTCCAAGTTCTATTTGACCATATGTTGAAATAATTTTTTTTACCGTCAATTTCAATATTTGCACCCTAATTCAGAAAACAAATTATTATTTTAAAATTTTATTTAATCTCGTAATTATCAGAGTTTGTCGTACCCTCTAAATTCGCCCCCGAAAAATGACCAACTAATTGAGTAGACAAAGCCGCCAACAGCTAGCATTCTCTTCCATGAGTGCACACGACCTATGTAGGTCGATCGGAGTAGTTAGAATAACACCAGTTGAACACATTCGTGGATGTTAGTGCTACACCGCTACTACCCATTGGCCACTCGCATGCACACTACTTATGTTAGTCGTATTTGTCTTGAACAGAGTAATTTCCCTTCGCAATTTGCATGCAGGTCTCTGCATCCTAATGCTACATATATTAACGTACCTATATATTGCCTAATCCTCTGAAACTTTTAACTAGAGAGAATGGTCCCAACAATCTTAAGGAGTCAAGGTTTACTGTGTACTTCTCCCTCAATCTTCTCTGTTTGATACTTTGATCTACCCTACACCACTAACGCTAGGCGCTAGCCATGTTTTTCTTACTAATCTCGTCATTACTCCTCTGATCTTATATGACCTAGAGTTCGCGAAAAAGCATGTACTAAGCTAGTAGGGGTGATCGTATTGGTTGGATCGTTCAATTTATTATCGTTAGATGACCTGACCTCTGGCCTCGTGGGATGTGGCTGCGATTTGAATGCACACTGATTACAATGTCTATTAATCGGTAAATGATTTGAGACTCGAGATACTAGTATTAATTATCAAGGAGATGATGTCGTGTAACATGTCCAAATACTAGATTGGGCAGTGGAGATCAAGTGGAGACTATCCATTTCAATCCATGACCTAGGAGTACTTTAGGAGAAGGGTTGCTTTGGATTTGTATTAATTGCTCTGGCCATTTGTGACTCTAGTGTACATACAATTTCGGGCAAGTAATAAGTACGAGACAACCTCAATCCATATATGGTATACATGGAGACTTTACAAATTTGACGTTGTGTCTAACTATTTTTGTCCTACTTATGTCATTTTGCTATGGGAATTGGTAATTGGATCGACCTCCCAACTAGTATATCTTTCTTGACATAACTATTTTCACATGTGGGTGTCTAATTGAACCTAGTTGTCCGCACGTAAATGAAAGATTCGCTTAACATATTTGTCAATTTTGAAGATTAGACTGTATTCTTTCTTGCGTTCATAGACATCGATGTACGTAGATAGTTTCGTTATAAAAGATCCAGGGATGAACATTCAAGGCCGAGATTATGTCATAAATCAAAATACAGTCTATAATTCAAAAGGTATTCTGGATCTATTGTGTAAATGTCCTAATTAAGTTATGCACGTACTTGTAATTTACGAAAGCAACCACGCACTCCCCAAGACAAATAAATGACTACTGCAAGAAGTTGGCTATTAAGTAATCGAGTGTGGGTTTGATGAGTTCAATCATTATTGTCCGATGTTGTAATCAACTACATACTTAACAAACAAAAAACATAATTAGGTGGATTAATTGGTAAGATTGCATAAATCATGGAGTATATATCTAGTCCAAACAATGGACACCCAAAATAGGGCTAAACAAAGGAACAAGTGTTGCAACGTTGTAGTTGAAAAGGCAAACTAGTAAGATCCGTGTGTATATTGTGATCGCACCAATGTTTATAGCACGACATATGATGGCATGCATGAGCAGCCGCAATACGAAACTCCAGGAACATGTCTATGCTTTTTAGTTTTTACTTCATTTTATAACTAACTCCTCATCTTCAATTTCCTTCCTTAGCTTTTTACTTGGCCATTTCCAATGGCCTCTTCTCGTTCGAGCTAGGCTTCTAGCTAGTGGTGTCCTTATCACCAGCTACTTAAGGCCGGCTGGTATTTCGAACTCGAGAAAATCTCAATGTATATTCATATCGAAAACTTTGATAGGACACAACCTCAACTCTAATCTCGTATCGAATTGAAAAAGAACTAGAGGGTAGATAATAATTAATGTACTCGAGTGTATAGTAGATGTTCTAATGAGACGACGGTCATGAAACCTAAATTAATTAAATTATTAAAGGAATTATAATTTGAACCCGCACATGTAATTTAAAAGCCAAACACAGTATAGATTGAAGTGTAAAATGTATGTGTTGATTAAACCAATTGACAAAAAAAAAAAAAAAAAAAAAAGGTCCGGAGTAGTAGAACCACATGAAACGAGTTGCAAGAGCATACTCTCAGAGTTTCGGCCATAACTTATAACATTATAAGCGATATATTTAGGTATATCCAAAGACCAAAACTTACTATGGTATTTAATTGTCATACTGTTTAGAACTTTGTTATAGTCTACTTGTATATACTATCATCAGAAGTCACAACTCACAAGTTACAAGTCACAACTAATCATAACAAATATATAGGCTTATTATTGTATAATCCCCATGTCCCAGTTCAAACACCTCATATTTTTTTCAGGACGTTGCAGCTCAAACCTTCCATCTATTTTGGAATATCATTATCTCTCATACTTTTTTCTAATCATCTCACATTCTCTCACAATCTCTTTTCTACTTTTTGTTAATCCTCACATTATCTCTCCTATTTTCTCCTAGTTATCTTCCACTACAAATGTTACACGGAGCGATTGAGATGAGCCGGAGGGAGTATGACATTTCACACAAAATCTTAATGAATTGAATTCGATCACCAAATCGCTCATACACAAATTAATTACTATTATACCCAATCACCGATCTTGTCAGCTCCTCATCACTATTGGCCCAACCAAAATGAAAAGACCAAGGGGCCATTTACCAAAACGACCATTTAAATAAAACTATTTACCAAAGTGACTATACCCTAAAACTATTTACCAAAATGACAAATATTTATCAATTATTATGCTTTAATTAAAAATCCATAATCAAAATAAATAAATTAATGATTAAATAAAAAACAAAGTTAATTAAAACCCCTATTGAATTGTCTCTGACTCTCTGCTCGGCTCTCCTTCCTCCTCAAAAAAACGGAAAACCTCCACACGGCCACTCACCCAGCCTCACCACCACAGCAACACTCTGGCCCGACACACCTCACCCACATCACCACCTCCGACCGAACGCCACTTTCCGACCCCACAGTAGAAAGTTCATGAAATGGGTGAGAGGGGGGGGGGGAGAATAGACAGACGAAAACTAAAGGAGGAAGAGAAGGTGTGGTTGCGGTAGTGGCGGAGGGGATGTCTGGCCGGTGGCGGTGGCTGCTGGCGGGGCAGTCTCGATCGGGGTTGAGGTTGGCGAATTGGGGACGAAAGAGAGAGTAATAAGGGGTTACCGGGTTGGGTTTGGAATGGACTATTGTAATTTAGTTGATACTAGAATTTGTTTTTATTATTTTTTTGTTTTGTTTTTATAAAGATCAAATGCATTTTAAAATTGATATTAGAGAGAAAATTGTCATTTTGGTAAATAGTTTTAGAGCATAGTCACTTTGGTAAATAGTTTTATCTAAATGGTCGTTTTGGTAAATGACCCAAGACCAAGCACGTGATACTCAGTCGAAACCACATGATTCAGGTTTATAATTAGAAGCCATGCTTAACGGCTAACCACCTCTTTTAACTGTCAACTAAAAGCTTCAATATTAAAATCACTATTACATTATTCAATCACTATAATGTATTATAATCACTATTACTAATTAGTCATCCTTAGATTTTGTTCCTTGACTTCCTTCTACTGTTGAATGACGAACCATGGTTCCCATCAATTGGACCAGCCATCCCAGTCAATGGTCCGTCTAGTCACCTTAGACGTGACCCTTACACATCTCACCAACTCTTTTTTTTTTTTTTTTTTTTTTTTTTTTTTTGAGCTACTCAACCGATATGATGTCATCCACTCATCCACTCCACATGTTACGAATATAAATTTTAAAAACTTGAGAAAAGCGATAATTTTCACCTGAACAATCTAGTAAGTTTTAATTGTATAAATTATGCATTTTGTAAATTTAACAGAATTTTTAGGCATGTGTTACCCTCACAAAACTCGGTCCAACGTAAAGAAATGAATGAAATTGAGAGAGTACATTCATACTACTAATGAGTCCTGATTCTTGAATTTTTATTACCAAATTTTCAAGATTTTGTATAATCGAGATCAGACGTTGACAATTTAAAAGAAAATATCGAACTTACGCAAAATATTAACTTTGTAATTTAATTTTCGAAGCATTTCATCATTGTATACGTACATACACCATAGCCTATATATGGAGTATGCGACGATGTGAGACATGAAAGTGTGGAGTAGATGATTAAAATCTGGAAATATAAAGTAGTGTTTGCTTAACAAATTAATTTCTGGAAAAAGAAAAAAAAGGAGAATCCAAGCGTAAAACTTTGCACCGACGCACGTGACATGAGAAAGTCAGGGGAATTCTCAGATACTCATGTGGTAGTGGCATGGCACTCAACACGTGTGCATTTTATTCTCAGCCTTAATTTTAGTACCTTAATTTCTACTTTAATTATACTAATTATTTATTTATTTTTGTAATAGTACAAAATAATACTATTATTATATTTTCTCAAGGGTCGTTGCAGACTTGCAGTATACAAAGGTCCTCTGAGAAATTGAAAGGTCACTCTAACTAACTGCCACATCATCATCCACGTCGGAAAGCTGATCCTTTGGACCCCACCTTTGCCTTATATACATGGTTGCTGTGCACTTTCGGAGCTCGTGGACTTGTACTACCAGTCTACCACGGCACCACCACCACTACTACGTACTCATCTGTGTTTGTGCGTTTAGCAATTTCTATGTGAGACAGTATGAAAGTGATTTAAGTTGCGTGGATGACTATAGTTGTTTCTACTTTTCTAATGTTAGGTTAATATTATTCGCAATATGTACTTCATCTAAGACATGCCTGAGTGGTCAACTTGTGGCTAAAACTCTTTTTGTTTAAATTGTTGCACGAGCATAATGTAAAAGTTCGTACAATTATGTAAGCAAAAAATGGGCGAGGTTCTGGTTCAACATGAAATGAAAAACATATTTTATTTGTAACTTGCAAGTTGCAACGTTGGAAAACTACACTATCGTATATGCAAAATTATACACTATCACACAATTAATTTCTTTTTGTTGCTCAATAATCAGATATATATATGCGATTTGATTTATAAGACCACATAATTATCATTCCCATTATAATGTGCGCCACACTAGAATTTCAAGGTATTCAATTTTTTTACATAACCAAGGTAACCACACTATTCAATATTCCAACATTCCAACTCATCATACATGTGTTTTCTTTAAAAATTGCATAAGTTAGGATCTACAGTTTGTTCGAATTTGAGTCACGTGAGTGAGACCATACATATAGTGCAACTAATTTCCAAGGAATTAGTTTGTGTATGATGTATAGAGCTCGAAATCAAATGAAAACAAAATTCATCTGAATCTCGTGTCAATTTAACTATATACTCTGTACTCATCAACAATGAATTATTACATACTCCGATCCGTATGTGTAGCCTTTCTCGAGATGAAAGACGGGAGGTACTCCGTAGCTAGTATAGGTCGATTGCACGGACAAAGTTGCGGCGTAAAATACTACAATAAGGGTTGTTGTTTATATGCAGCCGCAAAAACCAAAAAATTAAGTTCCGCCATTTCTGTTATTGCCGTTGGAATATAATAAAACCGGTGGGTAGACGACCTTGATTTTCTCAAATATATAATTATTTTTTACTTCTGCAACTATTTTTCCACAACGTACTCGTTTTTTACTTCTCATGCATCGTTCCTCGTAAGCCGCTACCACCACCCGACTTCTGGGTCGTCGAACCATGTTTCGTAGTGGTCCAAATCACTTGGGTCACTAGCCCACACGTCCTAGCTAGGGGACCCCAATAGGATATGAGCAATCTTATACTCCCTCCATGCCAAAATATATGACGTTTTCAAGTTACGAGGCAAGTTTTGACTTTCAATTTTATGAAAAAATATCTTGTCAAAAATTATAAAAATTATACCATTGGATTCGTTATGGAATATAGTTTCACATGATCATAATTTCATAATTTTTACCCTTATATTTTGAGAGATATCGAAGTGTAAAGAAGTGTCTCGTAACTCGAAAACGTCATATATTTTGAAATGGAGGGAGTATTAAAATTTCAACTAAAGTTTTAATTTATTTATTTTGGGCCATACGTAACATGCAACTTGAACATTATACGTACGTACGTCGTTGTTGGTCGTATAGTCATCGGCCTAGCAACATTTATAATATGGTCCCGAAATTATATGGGTAAGCCTTAAAAAGGAGAAAAAGTGAGTGTGTTATATCCTTCAATTTTTGAGATTTTCTGCAACAAATCCATTCAAATCTTTCCTTCTGTATCTCTTTCATATTGAATGACAACGAAAGTGCTTGAACAAAACATTGTTTTTGTCTAGTTTTAGGCCATTTTGTACATTGAGGTCGTCTAAGATATGTTAGGAGCAATCACATGATCATTCAAGAATTACTGTATTATTGAATGCGGAAATCGATCCTTACAAGTTAACATAAGTTGCACATGTTTAGTCAGTTGTACAGTGTACTATAACATTTTCTAGGTTTGAGGAGAAGAGAAAAAAAAAGAGAAAATAGCTCGTCCTAGAAATCCAATAGTATAAGAGAAATTATTTTACCCATTTCACTTTTTAACCACGTTGTCACCTTGGCTAACTCCCTCATCTCCGCGTCAATAACAGTCTACATTTGTTCTATTACTTCTATAAGACTATAACGTAACCTCTACAACTCGTCATCTCATACAAAACTCTTTCAATCGTACATTGATACCGCATCAATCACAATGACGTACAATATCGATATTAGCTAGATGAATTCGAACGACCTTCCCCCATCGATTGAGCACTAGATTTGATACACTGAGCTGAATATAGTTGATTCCATTGCATGCAAAGTCGGCATTGATTGAGCAAGATCTTGTAGGAAAACGAAAGATGGGTGGGTGGGTGTGGGACAAAAAGAGTACATTTAGGCTGGATTACAAAGGGCATATGTCCTACACAGCTGGGGTGTGGTCACTTCGGATTTGAAACACTATGTTCCAACTTCCAATTTCTTTATGGTTACGCTTTAATCACCCAAGATCCGTACAGTATCTTGTAGCCCTTACCATTAACTAACTAATTAAAAAGGGAGAATAAAAATTAAAAAATGTAAAAAGTACTATGGAGTTTCTTATTAATTTTTTTTCGGGCCTCCGACAAATAGATTCTCGGATTCTTTTTAACCAACTTGTAATTAGCCCTTTTTTTATGGGTTTGCTTTACCCTATACAAAGTGCAAACCGGATCCGTTTTCTGCTCCTATAACCCATGGCTTTGGGTTTCTCAAAGTCAACATGCTACTTTTGTCTAGGTCAAAGTCAACATGCTATTTTTGCTTAGCGAGTAGGTCTTCACTACCAAAGCACAAGTATATCATCATACAAAAATATCATTCAGATATTTTTGAAATCTCGTCGTTAGTAGGTTACATTATGTTATTAATAAATGCCGTGTATAATAATAAGTATCAGATTCTCATGTCACTGATAACTCAAACGTCGGTGTTAGTTTTTGGCCCATTGATTTATACTTTTCTCGAAGGACAATGATAGAGGTCTACAGTGTAGACACTTGAAAGTGTCTACAATTAGTATTAATTTTACTACACTAGCAAGATTTTACTACTCACACAAATAATTTTACTGCATGATTTTTTCATCACAAATTAATTTTACTACTCCAATCTCAATTTTACTACTATTAGCTTAATTTTACATTGTAGACAAATTAATTGTGTCTACACTGTAGACCTTTAGCAAAATGCTTTCTCGAAATACTATTCTCGGTGGACAAACAATGAGCATTATCGCTTGACCGGGAACCGAGTTTAGGTGTCGAGATTCTACCTCTATACACCGGAAAATTGAGATCCATAAACGGATTGTTGACATTAGCCCAATACATTATTGGGCCTCCAAGTGGAATTAATAGTTTAAAGAATGAAGGACTTTGTGGGCTGGACGCTCTCTCATTCTCATTCAAATCTGGCCTCAGGAGCCCATCAGGTTTTAAGTAAATGTGTGCCTGTGTGGTCATGAAGAGAGGCCCAACCCAAGTCTCCTTAGGTACTTGTTATAATTTGTCAAGGTAGAAATTGCTTATGCTAAAGAAATTTTCGGGCTCATTCGATATCGTTTTTGGTTTTATTTTTATTTTTTTGAAACTAAAATCTCATTTCTGAAAACAGAAAAAAATTAGTTTTCAAAATTCAGTAAGTAGTTGTCAGTTTTCATTTTGTAGAGTACAATTGGTGAAACAATGAATTTGAATTTCATTTTGTTACTTATTTTACTAAATTTTATGACACAGAATTAGAAAATGACAATAATATTGGACAAGTCCAATAAACTTTTATTTTTCCATTGGCGATAAATTACACTCCCCATCAAATCACACTTGCCAATTTTAGTTTGGTTAGAACAAATGAAACATCCTACCCCTGCCGGGTGCTGATTTTGCCAAGGCAAGTATTACATCTTCCAAGGCAAATAATTAAAACTTACAATACTACCCCCAACTTTGCTGCCCGCTGCCCCTTCTTAATTATAGATAGATATCCCTTCTTTCCTAATACAATAATTTGATCTTGGGCATTAAAAAAGGTAAGTACATATCCCACTACTTTATTATTATCTTTTATTTATATTATTGCAATAAAAAAATATTCTTTCTCTTCTACTTTAGTCTTCAGCATCAATCAAGAAGAACGTAAAGTAGCAGTACATGGCTTATAGCCACTTTTATCGCATATATTACATTGATTTCTTACGTGATTATCATAACCACAGGCTATGTGGGACTCGAACCCACACCATTGCACAAAATTTTGCACATATAGCTCTCCCAGTTAAGCTAATAGCCTTTTGTATTTAATAGGTTTTGAACTAGTCAAATAACATAATGAAGTTGCAAATACATTCAATTAAACATATAAGAGCTACTTCCTTTCAAACTAGATGTAAGATCGAGCTACATTCGGATTGTTTTGAACCAGTACCAAATAAGAGCTACCCCATTTTCGGTACATATACAATTCCAGCCAACATATCAACGAAACAAAGTACGGAGTATGTAGGATGTGCAAAACTTGAGCTTGACATTTCATCAAACATCTTATATGCATATATATGAACAAATCAAATATTGGCCACATGTTCTGCACCACCCTAAGTCTGATCATTCCAACTTATATACAACTTTATTACACCAAGTTAAACTCCATATCCTAACCTTCTAATCAATTCTTTTTGTTCGTCTAAACTTCTAATCAAATCAAATAACTAATTGGGATCGATATTCGGAAGAAATTCAGCTGAATACCTGTACGGATTCAGCGTGATCGGCTAAGCTACGGTACTCAGGGTTAACCTTGGAGCCGCCGGTGATACGAACGACGCCGTTTAAGCACCCGAACACGGCTTCTGATCTCCAGAAGCTTCCGAGGGCAAAAAAGGCAATCTTCAACGGTTGGGTGGGTGGCGACGTCACGGATTCGGGTATCCAATCCGGAATCCGGATGCTGTGGGCCGGGCCGGGTAATGAGGTTTTGGCGATCAGGAGAACAAGTAGAAGAAGATAATGCCGTTGATTTAGAAAATTGGGAGGAGTGAGAATTGAGAGTAGGGGCGTCGATTTGAAGTTAAGGGAAATAATATAAATGAAGATAAGGAAGGAATCTAAATGAAGCTGTAATGGAATATTTGAGTATCGATTAACGGGCAGCGGGCAGCAAGGTTGGGGTAGTATTGTAAGTTTTAATTATTTGCCTTGGAAGATGTAATACTTGCCTTGGCAAAATCAGCACCCTATGGCAGAAACGAATAATCCAAAGTTGGTGAAACTATTTAATCGTTTTTAATTATTATTTATCTATTTTATTTGTGAAATAACACAGCCATTTTGGCTCTCAATCATGGTTGCCTGGACATTATGTGCCCATTATATGGATATACTCCGTGCTCCTTTAAAGGATATCGATTTCCAGTTTTGTTTTTGTGTTTTGACTGGTCATATTGGGAGTTATTTTTACACGACATGAATCGTTCTCTTGTTGTAAAAAATCATCATACAGATTTTATTCTGCATTGCATTTTAACTAATTCCACTTGATTTATTTTAAGACAAGATGAACTTTCATTTAGTTTAGAAGTAGGCCTCCACGTGGTATGTAACACCCCATAATGTCCATAAATGAATTTAAATACGGGTGTTACTATTCTATTTCATTTTAATTTGGAGGTCCTCTACTTATTTTCAGGGTTTGCTGAAATGGTTATCAGGTATGTAAAATGGTTTTCATTTAGTGCTATAAATACTATACCAATTAAAGAAATCCTAATTAACCATGCATATGAGCGTTTCGCACCCATCTACGACTAAAGATGAGTAACTCAATGTTTTTAAAATCGCATTTGCTATGTTTAGTCTACAAATTACGTTTTCGCCCTTTATTGCCTTTAATAAACCCCCTAGCACTAAACCCTACATCATCATGTATATCATCATCGCTGCATCATTCATAATTTTCAATAATCGTCCTCCTCGCTTCGATCATTTCGCGGAGCCAATTTCAGACCCTTGTCCTTCCCGGATTTCAGCTCGTTTTTTGACGAAAACTCTACCATTACTCCTCTCTCGATCTCCTCTATATAACGGTATGAATTTCTCGTAGTTTTGTTTATGCCACGCACGCACACCGTGACACCGATACAGAAGCTTCTTATTTTCGTTAGTCGTTGTTAGCCTTAAAACTATGAGATTTTATTATTTCAAAAAAAAAAACTATGAGATTTTATTAGTTTTAATTGTTTTTAATGTTGATTTACATGATTTTTGGACGTTAATAATTCATTTTTTAAGAATGTTTTAAGTCGGGTAATCCGTTTGAATTTCGTTGTTGTGTGTCGTTGCTATGGTGGTTGTCGTTGTGTTTCGTAATTGAGGTTATTGTTGTCGTTGTTGTTTGTGGTGGCTGGTTTTGTAGCTTGTGAGTTACTGGACGTTAATAATTTGGAGAAATATATTTTTATTAGATTTATATTTTTATTTGGATTTATATTTTTATTAGATTTATATATTTTTTCGTTAATAATTTGGCCTTTTAAACAACTAAATCCGTCTAACAATAAGTTATCGACCGTCTCATCATATGAGACTTTGCCATAATTTAGGGATTATAACATAAATTTAATTGGATATGGCCGAATTCATTAAGGCCGATGATTTTGCCAAAGCAAGCATTCATTCAATCTAGTGATTCTGGTCCGATCCATTTGATGGTCAATGGGTATATTTGCCTTACGAAGATACTGATGTGGCTTAGCAAAATCATTGCCCTTTATTAATTGGGGTATACTCAGTATATAGTATTGGGGAATTAGCCTTGTTAAACCTTCGGGAATGTTTTAGTTGTTGGAGTTATTATGGTTAGTAAGTTCGTTTTATTAATTTTTGTTAATTCTTTTACCATCATGTAGTTTGTGAGCTCGGTCTCGTTGGATCCCTCACATTTAAGAAGTCAGGGGAAAGTTTAACAATCTACAGTAAGAATGCCAACTCTTAAGCTCCGGAAGGGAATTTGTCATTAGACATTTGTCAATCATTATTACTCCGTAATATCGTTGTTCCATTGTCATAATTTTGGTGTTCACTATTGGATTTATTTTTTATTTTTTTTGAAATAACACTATTAGATTTATTAGTTGGTTTAACCTTGCAATTAACTCGGATAACTAATAATTGTTGCATAATAATCCTAGATTCTCGTTTATTTGATTTGGTCGAAAAACTTAGGGTTGTCTTATGATCAATTAAAACAACATAAAAATAAAATGGGGGAGATATCTTTGGATACGTAGGAAGGAGTAGTTGATTAGTTGGTGTTCGAAGAAGTGACATCATCATCGAGATGAATTGGTGGTACTACAGTGAGAGTACTACGTATATCACATACATGAATTTATCATTTCCCCTATATATATGTTCTATTACATACAAGGAGTACTATTTATTTTCAATTTTTGACAACTTTTGGAGGACTAGTGAATAGCAGTGGGCTATATAACATTGTATGTATACTATATATTTACCAAGAAAATGTTTTTACAACTAATTATGGAGTGCTTATACCATGCACCACGGTGCACAATGCCAATGGTGCACCTCCTCACAATAGAGGAGTAGGGACCACACTTAGAATAATTTAAATTATTTTAAGTGTGGTCCCTATTCCTCTATTGTGAGGAGGTGCACCATGAGCATGGTACACCGTGGTGTACCATATAATTTGCGCTAATTATGAGCTTCAAGTTGTTATTTCTGTCTTGGTTTCTACATGGCTTCAAGCCAAATCACCCTTCCAAAAATAGGTGGTTGCTTAACTGATCTTGTATGTCTAGTTAATTTGAGTTGTACTCTCTTCATAGTCTTGCAATGAATACAATAATAATTTTAAAAATTTGGTGTAATAACAGTTCAACCGTTATTCGACATCAATATATACTATTGTCTACATAACTATTTTCTACATAACTATTTTCGACAACAAGATACCACCATTTACATTGTTCATATCATTAATTTTGTTGTATACAAGGAAATAACATCTGATAATGGAGAAACTTTTGTCAAGTAAGTCAGAAGAAAAAGTTCCAAATAGTTATGTCTTTCCACCGGAAAAAAGACCGGGTTCAAATGTTCTTCTTGCACAAAAAGCCAACATTCCGGTGGTTGATCTCTATGATGAAAATAATGTAAAAGAACACGTAATGAAGGCATGTCGTGATTATGGAATATTTCAGGTACGTAGAAATTGAAATGGATCGATTTAGTCATGGGTTAAGTTAGGTTTACCCTTTCCTATTTCATTTTGTTCCACTAAATTTGCGATAACATTATTATATTTACCCTCGACTCCTCAAGATTTTGAAGTAGTGGCCCAAACAAAAAGAATTTCAGAAAAAACTTTTTACATTTCATTTCCTTTTCTTTCGGCTTATATTAATTCTTCTCCAACACGTTGATAATATAAGGTCATTGTCATTACTTGCTTCGATCGAGCAGGTAATCAACCATGGAGTTCAAAGTGAGCTGATGAACGGGGCAATGGATGTGTTTCAAGAGTTCTTTAAAATGCCCCATGAAGAAAAGTTAAAAGCAATGAGAGTAAATAACAAGAGTAACGAGACATGCAAACTATACACAAGCACCTTCAACTATGATTCTGAAGAGACTCACTATTGGAGGGACGTTTTGAGACACACGTGTACCCCTTTAGAGGAATGCGTCAAATATTGGCCAGCTCAACCCTCAAATTACAGGTTTTTTTGTCGACAAATTTTGGATAAAATAATCGGATATAAGAAATAATAAATTAAATTGACCCTTTGTCATATCACGATATCATCTCCAAATGAGAGATAATGTACATCAAAAGTTCAAAAGTTTTGGTGGTGAGCTTATTCCAAGCTAGAGACTTGGGAGACGGTTCATACCAAAACCTTATATCAACATGTACATTGACTTATTGTAGGATCGTCTTATCCCGATGATTTATTATTGTTTTGGGATTAACAGGGAGACAATTGGGCCATATAGTGCTGCATTGAAGGATTTAGGATCAAGGATGTTGGAGTTCATATCAGAAGGGGTTAGTCTCAAACCCAATCATTTTGCTGGGCCACTTAGTCAAGATGACTTCTTAATAGTGAACCACTATCCACCATGTCCAGATCCAACTTTGACCTTAGGGCTATCTCTACATACTGATCCAAACCTTATCACAGTTCTTCAACAAGGTCATGTTGCAGGCCTCCAATTGTTTCATGATGGACAATGGTTTAGCGTCGATCCGGTCCCGGATTCATTTCTTATCATAGTCGGCAACCAACTCGAGGTACATATATCGTACTCCCTCTATTTCAAAAACAATAATTGATTACTATGTCAAAATTCAATCAGGGATCATTTCAATTTTATGTTGCGCGACTCTGAATAATATCCCTCTCATAATAGTTGTCCCGGAACTTGATTGTGTAGGTCGTTACCAACGGAATGCTTAAGAGTGCACAGCATAGAGCGGTGACCAACGACACCGAAGCAAGAACGAGTGCTGCCTTCTTCATCAATCCATCAAAGGAATGCATTGTGCAACCAGCAAAAGAACTTGTTGAAGCACAAAATTGCCGTCCACTCTATAAGCCATTTCAATACAAGGACTTCTTCACATTCTACACTGGACGTGCCGCAGGGGACCCAAAAGCTGTACTTAATGAATTCAAGATAAATTACTAAACTCGTTGTTTCTTTTTATAACCATATCATAATATGCTTAAAACAACATTTGTACTCCCTCCGTTTCTTTCATTTCTTTACGTTTCGTTTGAATATGTGAGAGGAATTCAAACGAAACGTAAAGAAATGAAAGAAACGGAGGGAGTATAAGAAGTGCTAACGTTATTTGTGAAAAGATTGTAAAAGTCCCTTAATATAAATTCTAAGGTCGTAACATGTGTGTAACATTAGTACACTACAATGTATCATCAAGAATAACAAAAGTTTCGATCCTTTTATCTCATTTTTTTTTATCTGTTTTTATCGAAATGATTTCTAAGATAATCAATATGACTAAGATATTTTAGTATACATAATAAAATCGCCCCACGTCCACTTTCGTACGAAAGCTTCTATATAAAGAGGTGATAACTTGATGAATATTACCCAAGGAACAGCCATTTACCATGTCAAGCTCACAAATCTCACAACCCTCTCTTGCTTGTGCTAAATACTTGCAAGAAGATGGCATATCCCAAGAATGCAAAGACTTAATATCTTCCTTACCAAAAGATAAAGGATGGGTTTTATCCCATTTTTACCAATACCAAGGGTTTTGGCATACAAGTAGGCAACTCCAAGGTGTGCTTACATGCCAACAACACTTTCAAGCCCTAGACACTGACCTCCTCCTAATCACTGCTCCAAAATGTGGCACCACTTGGCTCAAGGCCTTACTTTTCGCGGTCGTGAACCGCCAAAAGGAGGTGCCAAGTGGCCAAGACCACCCTCTTACAACACTCAACCCACATGACCTAGTACCTTTCTTAGAGCTCAAGGTCTATGTTGACCTACAAGTGCCTGACCTCTCAAAACTTGCATCTCCTAGGGTCTTCTCAACCCATTTGCCAGTCGAGTCGCTACCCGAGTCCGTTAAGGAAACGGGTTGCAAAATTGTGTACTTGTGTAGGGATCCTAGGGATGCATTCATCTCATTATGGCACTTTGCTAATAAGTTGAGGCCTCACCATAAGGGCAAGCTCGAACTCGAAGAAGCGTACGAGAAGTTTTGCAAAGGAGTGAGCCTTTTCGGGCCATTTTGGGACCATGTTTTGGGGTACTTGAGCTACAGCATAGCCAAGCCATACAAGGTGTTGTTCTTAAAGTATGAGGACTTGAAAGAAGAACCAAAGTTGCATTTGAAGAAATTGGCTAAATTTTGTGGGTGCCCTTTTTCTTTAGAGGAAGAAAATGCAGGGGTAATTGAACAAATCATAAAGCTTTGTAGCTTTGGTAATTTGAGTAATTTAGAAGTTAACAAAGTCGGAAAACTGTCTTCAGGCGAAGAGAACAAGGCCTTTTTTCGAAAGGGTGATGTCGGAGATTGGATCAATTATCTCACCCCTGAGATGGTTGAGCAATTTGACAGGATTACTCAAGAGAAGTTTAGCTCATTTGGATTGCGATTCTAGTGCAACGTTAGCTTTACCATGATGTATTTGTGTACTGTACTATTAACCTTGCTTTGAGTACGTGCAACCTTTTCTTTTGTCCAATAAAATGTCCATGAGAATTGCCTAATAATGTCTCATTGTGTAAGAGCATTTCTATTACTCGTAGTTAGGTCCATATCAAAAGCATGAGAATACTCGATGTTTAGTGAACCTAGCTAATAATACTAGTTATGTAGTTCTCCAGCTTAATATGTAATTGTCTTACCGTTTCAAAAAAAATAAAATAAAAATGTAATCGTCTTATACTCTTGTTATCCGTAAGTAATTAGATACATAGTATTGAAATTGTATATATCTTAGTTTTAAGTTACCAACAACGACCCGTCTCACTAGACCATCTTCGTGAAACAGAACATTACAATAATTCGGAACACTCGTATTGTGTTAACTATCTTACTTAGATTAATTGTAATACCTTTAGTATCTTTGTTATGTATCTACTCCGTATGTTGGACACTTGCATGCAAGTGCAATAACTATTTTCGTGAAACAGTTATTACAAAGATTCGGACTACTATTCAAGCTTCCATTTCCATGCTAAAAAGTCACGTGTTAAAGAAGCTGAACTACAAACAAGAAGACAAAGATATTTGTGAATGCTGAAAGTGAGAGGTGATACAACCAGCTTTTATGAGAGTGCATTGTATTGTAGGGCTAACTGATCAAAGTGGCGAGCATCAATTACGCTTCAATGATTCTAATGTACATGCTATATACTGATGTGGGTTGAATATCGACTGCACTTTCTGTACCCTTTTTGGTTAGAAACAAGAGGAAGATAGATGGCCACATCTACACAAACACAGCCCCTTTGTTCATCCAACCTACTCCCCTCCCTCCCGCTTTCCTCTCTAGTAAGTTCAGATCGGATCGGATCAGATTAGAACACTAAAGTGCGCTTAGGCTTATGTTGTGATTCGTCCAAAATCTAACAGTATGATATGTACTGATGAACCTGAATACCTGATGCATGGCATATGACGTATGATAGTACTAGAGATTAAAGATCAGACCATGTAAGCAAATTTATGGACTTATCTGATTTGCGACTGTTTCACCAATTACAGAGCTTTTGTTCATAGAGACATCAAAATCACTAAACCAACTTTGAAACTTTATATGCAATTATGCATTCCCTACCTCTTTCGAGATATACAAGAAAAGAGCAGCAAATGCAGAGAAAATCACAAAGATGGTCGCGGGATGTTCTTTAAAATACAAGCTACTTGGCAGGCTAAACATGAGCTTGTATTTGCACATCTAAGCGAAAGTTAAAGAGGAAAGAGATTTACTTCCATTGACGACTATTGCCACACTGATTGAATGAGTTAACATTATCATGACCTTCGCACAGAGCACCAAACATTCACTCACTCACTAGAGCCCAGCTTCAGCTGACAATTCGAAAATCAACCACCAACTATCTAGTCCAAAGAGTTAAAGAGCCCAACTGCAGTACGAGAAAGCTTCAGTATGGCTGGACGAATTCATGAATAGAGCCAAATGAGACGAACAAGGAGGACATACAATACCTTAAAGCTCAATACCAGTCATCCCCATGAGGGAGTAACTAGGCTCGTCAGATCCAAGCATCGGTATATACTCTGATCCTCTCACATGCACACTAAAACAAGCTGCAGAACAAACTCCCATGAGAATAAAGCAAACACACAGACCTGAAACTAATCCAATGATACCTTCTCTCCAATGAAGAGCCCTCTACAATTTACTTCACTACCACTCAGCAGCATTAAGATAACAACATATTTCATCATGAGGACTTTCCAAAAAAAATCTTATGATACAAATTGGTTGAATGGTGAGAATTTGGGAATGAGAGTAGTTCGGATGTTCGTATGCCATGATAAGCAAAAAAAAACTAGTGTGATACAACAGATAATTGCAAGCAAGCCAAGGTGGCATGTACCAGCTACCTAGATCAGTATCTCACTCAGCTCAGTCATTCCCCCACCCCCCAGAGGGATAAACAGTCTGAGAGGTTTGTGACAGGTATGACAAGACGTGAATATAAAAGCACTTTATTGTTAAACAGAGTTACATGAACAAGAAATTTACAATCTTAAGAAGGTAATCAGGTATCACATAACAAAGACCAGCTTTATCTTCAAACGAGGGAAATCAGTTTAGAGATGCCACTAGCTTCATCACAGCCTCAAATACAGGAGATAAGAGGCAATTCATCTTAGTCTCTACTGGGTTTCTTGTAATTGTCCAAAACTCCAAATAATCAAAACCTACTCTACTAAGGCTCGTTGAGTAAGGAGCAAAATACCAAAAAGCAGAACACTTGGAAGGTAAAATATACAAATTAAAGTTTTCAAGCCATGATCAACAAATAGAGTATCATAACGGAAGAACATAATGCAAAAAGAAATAGCTATAAACATCAACATATGGAATACTGAAGAAACTACACTGGTTATATAACTTAAATATATACTTCTCAGTGACTTACCATTCTCTATCTTCATTACGCTTTGAAGCATAACTTCCATTTTTTGTTTCATATCATGGCTCTCATCCATACTCGGAACAAGAAGGGTAAGCTGCCTATGTATATCACGCACAAATCCACATATCTTCTCAGCAAAGTCCACCTCACCATCCGAAATTCGACTAATAGCCAGTCTCATCAGTTCTCCAGTCAAGTCGGCAAGCTAACCAAGAAGTCAATCCGATAGTCAATACGAAAGAAACAATTGATAGCTCAGCACTGACCCAAGAGATAACTAGAACGTGAAAGGAATATAAGGATAAGACGGACACATAGAATCCAGAAGAAGAAATCAGTATGGTAAAAGCTAAAGAGTAGACTGTCCCTATCCACTGTAGAATCGTGGCAGACAGTAATTAGAAAATTACCCCCAGAAGATAGTCAAGTATATTGACTTGCAGAGGCTCAATGGAAGGATCACTTAACGGATGGAAAGTGGCATTAATTTCATCGAGATTCAATAGAGTCCCAGTTCTACAAAATTTGCAAAATGTTGCAGCTTCGACATATTCTTGCACCTGCGAAGAATAGAACTTAAATACATACCCCTTTCATAATAGCTTGAAATGGATACTCTGGCCATGACGTTATTGTCAGACCCTAGTAGGTCTTACACTAAGAAGGTAGGGTTAATGATAAAAGGGCAACAACCATAACAATAAAATTACCCCAGTGCATCAAAGGCTCCCTCCATAAGGCGGGGTTGGATGTACGCAAGCCTTACCCCTATGCAGTAAACATAGAGAGGCTACTTACAGATACCTATAATGAAAATTGCTTGGAGAATCGCACCGAGTCACCGACTGATTGCTACTTTGCAATACAAGCGCATACAGTTTTGTGAGCTATTTTGCTTTATTCTGATATATCCCAAAGCCAAAGTATACTTAGTCTTTGGCTCCATTGAAAAAAATAATTACACTAGGATACTTCCAGTTTGTACCCTGTGGTTTCAAGATTATCCCCAATCACAATATACCCAAAACTTGCATTTTGTAGCCGTAAGGTGTGCCAATTTAATTTTATTTTTTAAAATAGGAAACTGCCGACTTTGATTTAAAAACCTCATTGTTAATCTTAAAAAGCTTACATGTTAAACCAAAAATAATTTCTTTGTTGCCTTCAAAAAAACATTCTATGTAACAATACTAAATTAAGAGAAGAACAGGAATAATGTGCTTACCCCAGGAGAGTATGCACGTCTCAGCTTCCAAAAGTCAGACCCATTTAGTTCTCTTACAAGTCGAGACACATGTTGGTCCCTCACAGTTTGTAAATCTTTCTCAGCCTTTTCTAGTACGACATCTTTATTTTGCTTTCCAATTCTGTTATTGGTATGGAGTTTAGATGATCGATTAATGCAACCTCTTAACTGTAAAACTGTAACGTGCATAGAATAGAACAGAACAGAGCAGGAAAAACAAACAATAGCAAACGTAGAATTTCAACATAAATTCTACAATAAGCTTCCTATACCATATTCTCCATCCTACTAGTATCCAAAGCATGTTTGACAAGCAACTCTCAAATACCAGATATATTCACAAACCTAGCGTAGATGTTGCCACCACAGATATGCTCTCACATACAATTACTTACAACAACAAAATCGTTACTCCAGCGCCTCCCACCCATGGCGAGTCAAGGGGAGGTCGGATGTACGCATTGTTACCCGATTATCTCCAAGTTGAAAACATGAAGGCAGTTTCTAGATGACCCATAATGATAATACTTAGACTTGCATCGACTGCTACTACACAATACATTAAAGTATAGACCATTATGTGAGTCATCGGCTTTCTTCCGTTATATTCCAGAGGTAAAGCGAGTGTTTGACTCCATTTAAGAATCGAAGTATCTACCACAAATAAGAAGACAAAAGACATGCTTTTGACAAACAAATAGTGAAGTATAAGGCACTAACCGGTGCACTTGAAAAATAACTTTTTTGCTATTCATTGTGATATCACGACTTGCTTTCACAACTCTCTCCCTCTTCTCATTCTGCATGAAAAATGATAATACATGAAAAGGGCTATTCAAACTTTCCTAAACAAGACATTGTATCAGCCCTAGGCATCTAAAGTTAGAAGATGTTGTATATAGTGTTCTGAAACCCAAAAAAGAGAAAAATAGAAAAGAAGACGACTTTATAAACCTAAGCACACAACACAAAATATTTATGCAATGAAAGAAGAATCATAATCTGACAGGCTATTCACGAGAGTGTTTGATTAGATGCACAGATAGACACGGCAATTAGAAAATGAGGGTCATATGTAAAAAGGAAACACTGTCATACATCAATGTCAGATGAGCATGAAAACCCAAAAGCTTGCTATAACAGGTTAATTGAGGAAGACCCTCAAATTCTACCTACACAGAGAAGCAGAGGAAATCAGGAGATGAGTGGGCCGATTTGAATTATAAAATGGGCAATCAGTATAGTTTCAAGCCTTTGAAGAAGTGAAGCATAGGCTAAGATTCATAGTGCAAAATTATCCAGCCAAAGAAAAAATTGTTTGTCCCTGATATTAGTGTACTACCTCTAGGTTGAATAATTTTTGCATTTTCACAAAAAAAAAAAAAAGCCTATCCCATTCAGGAGTATCAAGATACCTGCATTTCTTGTCTTGATCAGGACAAGCCAAGTGACTGATCCACTATCCACATCCCCTCTCTTCCACACATCTCCCATTAACCTTCGACTTCCCCTCCCTCCATCTCTTGCCATCAGTAAATCCTACATCTTATCCCCTAGGAGAAGGCCTTCATCGCCATTCTTTACTTCGAAATCTCCTCATTCTTCTCCTCAATATGTGCCCCTCTGTAAACATTAAGCAAGATGAGTGCTGCTGCTGTTACATTTCCTTTATGCCGTTCATCTCCCACAATCATATGTATCCTCATCACTCTTCTCTAAAACATGCGAATCCTTAATTAAACATGAAAAAAAAGGCTAATGCAATATGCAGAATGTGTACCGCATAAACCACCTCTGGCATACACCACCAGACAATGCACATCTTTTCACTGACAAACTCCGTAAAAGTGGTCACTTCTGCCAAATCAATGTTGCATGTGCCAGAGTTATCACCAACCTCAAGGCACTACCAATCTAGCAATTGACTTCGGTTAGATACCCATTTGTAGAATTCAGTATCTTTTTATGTCATTGTATGACCACTACTAGAAAACTTTAAGAACGCTCGAGTTCAGTGTCCCCATCCTTCTTCACCACACTCAAAAACCATGAGCTTTTTGTCTTCAAAACTCGACTTTCCAAATAAATATTCATTTGTTAGGTCTGTTTTATGTTCTAAACCAATATTTTGGCAACCCATCTGTATAATCTAGTGTCTTACATTACCCAATTGCCTGAAACCTCGAAAGCTCTGCCAAGCCGACTATGGCTAGGTAACGCCTAAGGGGTAAGAGGCAATGTATGCAGCCATACCCTATGTTGAAAACGTAAGAGGCTATTTCATTTCACATATTCAAATGAAGTAAGAAGTTTAATTTGTGACGGAGGGAGTACTTCACAATTTGAAGACATAATCGAGGCTGTACAATCAAGTCCAAACGATTATCTAAATCCTCGAAAACTCCCAACATTCAATACCCTCATCCTTCTTCAACCCACTCGAAACCGTCACCGTTCCCTAGAATACCTCTCTATCCACATTCCAATCAAGCATTTCAACTATTCGATTTGTTTCATTGTTCAAAACCACAATGTGGGCAATAAGATTATGATAAAGACACAAACTTTACAACAATCATACTAAAAATGAACATCCAACAGCTAATTACAAAGCTAAACAAGGGTAGAAATTCAACTTACAAGGTTATTAAGATAATCAGCATACTTGCCAAAAGCATCAGTCATAGAAGAAGAAGAAGAAGAATCAGTTGTCATCATTCTTGGCTTCTTTGCTACGCTTTCCCACCTTGCTCCTGCTACTATTTTCACAACAACAACAGAATAAAAACACCCAAATTAATCAAAATCAAAATTCACAACATGGGTTTTTGAAAAAAGCTTGATAATGATGGGGTTTTAGGGTTTAAGAGCATTAATTAATTAATTAAACCCAGAAAGTATAGAACAGAACTAGGGTTTATTGGGTACGAACCCACGAGTTGGAAGCGTGAGAGAGAAGATAAGAGGAAAGAGAGAGAGGGAAGGGAGGGACTTACAGTGATGGATGAGAGAGGGTTTGGGTTTAGAGGCCATGAGAGAGAGCTTGTGGAATGCCGCACCATACAACATTTGTACTACCTCGCATTTGGATGCTTCTCTAATTTTGCTTACCACTAGAACATGTTAGTTTAGTTTAGGCCTCATTGAGCTCATTTTTTTGGCACTTGGAATTGGAACTCTTCAAGTTGAAGCCTTGAAGGTACCGATCGTTACGATCCTCGGGGTCGGATACTCGAAAATGTGGGTTGACGTTCATTAGTTTGTATTGTTAATATCAGTGAGTTTTGAAGAACGATAACGAGTATATACAGTGATGTTATATTTGGTTGAAGGGGGTACCTATTAGTTCAATCTTTGGTGCACCTTTTGACGTTCTCGTTATTAGACTTGATTATTATCATACATTATAGTCAAATCTATCAGACTGATACATGATACATCCCCTATGTGATATTCTGCAAAATAACTTATGTTAGTACACATATCTTGATTTAACCTGAAAGGAGACGGCTAAAGACAACTCTAACAAGTGTTTTGTAAAGTAATTCAATTTGAACAGAATCATTGACACACAGTTATATGAAAACTAAATCTATTACCACTTTCGACATCTTCGTATCATGCTGTTACAATGTAATATGATATCGAATTCACCGAAGATTCATTTAGCTATAAAACTACTGATCAAACTTTCCTCCACATAATCAAATTACAATATTTATAACACAAGCTTCCACACAATCACACTACAAAAGCAATGTGAAGAAACCACCTTTTCTAACTACTTATAGAAACAAAGAGAGAAGTAATCAACAAGGGTGCTGTGGTGTAGTGGTTATCACGTCTGCTTTACACGCAGAAGGTCCCCGGTTCGAGCCCGGGTAGCATCATTCTCTTTTTAATTTTTCCACCTTTTCTCAATCTTCAATGTTTTTGAGTCCAAATTGAACACGGTAGTTGTTGATGATTCCTACTTCTAACCCAACAGTAAAAAATCCCACTTTAAACCCCTATTTTTGTACATAAATTTCACAGTTTTTGGGTGGTAAAATTCAATTTATTCACTCTAGAAATCATATGATATACAATTCATTGATACCCAGAATCAAAGTTTTACCAAAGATTCAATCTTTATTTACCCTTTCAAATTTTACTGCGAATTCTTACAGAAAGATGGTAACTTTGGTGGTTTCAACAACTACTGATCCAGCCTCAATGGGTCCCGCTTCCGCCCTTCTCGCCATGCCCATGTGGACCTCCGGTCCATCTTTCGAGGTTGATATATTATTATTTTAATAATGGGGATTGGTTTAATGTTGAATGATCATGATTATGATTTTTAATGATGATTATAATGATGGGTTTGTTTTTGTGATTTTTTTGTAGGGAATAAGGAGTTATATTAATGGAGGAGTGAGATTATTGCAGCATGATAAGAGTATTGTTGTAGAAGATGATTTGGACTGTCGTTGGGAAAAACTCACTAATGAAAATGTTGATAATGTTATTTTTCTCAGTAAACATACTGCTGTTTCTAACCGTCCTGCCCTAACCATTCATCCTATTGGTATTGCTCTTTATTTTTCGGCTTTTTTTCGGGTTTTCTGTGTGTTGTTTGCATGATCTGGTGCTCTTTTTGGTTAGAATTTGGGTTGTTTTTTCGGTGTAGATGACTAGTGATCAACTGATCATGGTTGTTTTATCTTATGATTATTGATTGTTTTTTGGGTTTGGTTTTAACAAGTCTTGTGTAAGACGGTTTTATATTAGGACGCGGTAGCTGGCGAGCTTCTAAGTTTGTAGGATGAATTTTCGGTTTAGGAACCTCAAATCGTCGGCCCTTGCTCGTCGTAGGATTGTCTCACACATGCTTTTGCCTTAGCAACTAGTGTAGCGAAAAATTGGTGCGTCATCATACTTGTAATCCTTAGGGTGTGTGATGAATGGGCTTCCTTGGAGGTGGTTGCGCATTCTTTTCCTCGAATTTAATTACTTATGAATTATGATTGATACCTACATTAGTTGGAGTTTCACTAGGTTTAGCTGCTGTTGTCCTTGGACCTTGGAAGTGAGTCGAGTGACGCCTAGCATTGTGATATGGTGATGATATTCATGATGACGTGGGTTTGTTATCGTTAAAAGGCAGACTAAGAGCCAGTGAAATGTCAAATCTTACTCTTCAATTTTTACCTTTGTGTTGTACCTAGGAATAGATGAAGTTGAGTTCTAATTTGGGTGTTTGGGAAATTGATGAATAGGAGTGCCGCATTTGAAAGAAGGGGATGTGCCACTACAAGGAGGGAGGCCAGGGTGGGCTTCACCACCTGATCCGAGAATGGGACCGTGGATGCGACTCTTGAAGAAAATTGCTCAATCCCATAATCTAATTCCTGAGTTTGAGGTTTGTGGCCTACATTTTAGCACTTAATAACTATGTATTGTCATAGTCCTCGTTGCATCTTCACTGCTTAACACTTGTTTGTATTTTTCGGTTTCATGTAGATTACTATGGAGGGTACTCATCATGGACCTGTGACGAGTAAACCAACTATGTTTCTTGAAATTGGTGAGTGTTCTTATCAGGATTTGTTTTTTTTTTGGCTTTTAAAACTCGTAAGATAGAACTGAGCTTATCGTGATTTTTGAAAGATAAGTCGTGTATAATAGGGACAGTGCTGATCCTTTGCTCGAGTTGTCTATTCAATTAAAATAATTTCTCGCAGTACACTCACAGAGATGATGTTAGGGGTGGGTGGCGTATTTCAAAAGGGCTTCATTTGCTTTTATTCTCTATGATGTATTGAAGTGCACCTGAGTTTGTAATGTGGAGAACAGATAGCTAGCTAGTTAATAGAATTGCATTCTTTCTGGGACGTCTGTGGTAGTTAGATAAATTTTAATTCATCTGTCGAGTTTAGAGAGCCTAGATTCTAAGGGAGACCATTTTACGCGGGTATGCCAGGTTCTAGAGGAAGGACTGGGATAGATAAGTAAGTAGTGAAGGCTATAAGGGGCCTTTCTTCTAAATGTGTATGATGTGCCTCAGCAGTTGTGAGGACACATCACAACCTTTTGTGCACTGTGATATTGGTCGATCTTTATGGTTACAGCTCTCAAAGGTGCGTTGAGCACTTGAGCTCAATTGCTAACCACGTTGGTTTATGGAGAAAAAAGTTTTATGGCGTTGTGCTTTTTTTATGGCTACCTTTTGGGTTCTTTGGTTGAAGAAAAAATCTGCGTCTTTTCCAGATTGACTTATTATTTTAATTTTCTTTGGGTTAGGGTCTTTAATTTGAAGTCATTAATTTTAGAATCAAACTATGTCACTATGTGGACTTCTAGATGAATGTCGTCAGCCTTAAACTTACATGCACAGGATTGTAGTAATGGCAGAGATTACGACCAGAAAAGTTGAAAGTAGATATGGAAGTTTTGAGGGGTTCTCTTCGAGAGGTCACGATTTCCTGTTTGTAGCCTCCCTAAGTAATGGACAAAGGGTGCCCTTTTGGAGGTTGGTGGTTCTCTGCTGCTAACTCTGGCTACCTCTGAAACTTTTGGTTAACTCACTTGATGGCTGCAAAAAGATCACCGTGTTTAGCGACCTTTTTATTCTCAGAGATTTTGTGAAATGATTTTGCGTTCCCCTAGTTATGACGTGCTTAGTCTCTTTCTCTTGTACATATTCTGTCAATCGTTGCTCATTCAATCATTTGGTTATATTGGTACTGCAGGTAGCACTCTGGAGTACTGGAAGAGAGAGGATGCTGCTCAAGTCATGGCACTGGTTAGTAACATTGCAGCTTAGAGTTATAATCTACCGTCACGTTTCAGTCATATTTTTGATCGATTTCTTCGGTGCTCTTTGAACCTGCCTTCACTGCATGATAATTAACGAGTTTAACATAATTCTGTGCCTATCTGACGTGTTCCAGTTCATAGTGATTTGCCTGATTACCTGTATCTACTCACTTCTTTACCAACGTTGTTTGAACTTTTGCAGTTAATCTGGGAGGGCCTTGGGCTAGGAGGTGGTGTTCGTGTGGGTGAATGGGACAGGTATAGTTTACTCGATGTAACGCGAAGCTTTTGTTGTGTGCTATTTTGATTCTTAATGAATATTCCAATCACATTAGTTTGATGTTCATGTATTTGCTGTGTGAACTTTCTAATGTGAAGGTAAGTTATTGCGTCCAGAATAGAATTTTTTTTTTGTTGGGTAGAATCTACTCCGTATTATTTAACATAGATTGATTCCTGCGACACAAATATCCTCACTGTTTTAAAGCCATGTTTAAAAAGCCTCTCTTTTCTCATTTCTCTCTGAGATTGTTGCTTCTTTCTCTTAAAAGCAGCTTGTGGAAGTATGTAGAGTTCTTAAATTGCTCTTAAGTTTTCCATCTTGTAAAGTATGCTGGATATTTGATAATTATTCGATTTCTTATGGAGCGTTTTCTGATCTCGGAATATGCCTGACCAGGGAAGCTGATAAAAAGAAAGTTTTGCTTGGATTAGGAGGCGGTCATTATGTACCTCGCCATATGGACATTATTATGTAAGTTATACTCTGAATCTTAAAAAGCCGGGCGTTTCTGATACTTTACGCGTAATGCGAGCTGTTATTTGTCATTTTGTTGCGTTGTATGAAGTATTAGCCATTTTTGTATCACGTTGTCATGTCATGACTTATCTTATGCTACATACATTTATGTGCATTTAGAACTGGCAGATGGACCTTTAGACATGGTCTTATGCCGCATGATATATATCTACCGTTCAGGGTGGTTCTGAAATGATAAAGTGAGTGAGTAGTTTTGTACTTCTGTTATGGTGTTTAAGGAGCTGTTAGAGTAGAATTACATTTCTTTGCTCCCATACCAGAATGATTGGCTTTCTTCCTTCGTTTTGGCAAGACAGCGATTCTCTTACGAGTATGTCAAAAAGCGGGGTAATCACTTATGTTGCATTGGATGGTGAGAACAGGAGAAGTTACACCTGTGTATCTGTGTTGAATCATGGGATATGCTCTAATATGTAATAATAAGACATACCATGCCACTACTTTAGACATTTTGTCATTTTTCATCGATCCTTAAACTTGGCTGCATTCACCTTAGCATTCTGCTGTAGTCTGCCTGTCAATGTTTTTGTGTAAGCCTAACTGCTACTTCTCGAATTTTTACAGGAAAGAAGATGATGTTTGGGTAGGCCACCTGCTTTCTGGATATTCTTTGCCGATGGATGAACCTGATCAATCACAAGTATCGCTGGATGCTAAAAATGTTGGTGGGACTTGGAAACAAGCTATCAAAGCTGCAGTTGCCGCAACCAACACAGCTTTTCCTGAAGGAGAAATTCTGGCTCATCTTGATCAAAAGTGAGTGTCTAAAGCATTTCATCCTAGCATTTCGTCAGTTTTTATGGCATATTTCTTAGCCTTGTCGTGAAAACAAGGTGACTCCAGTGGTTAAAAGCTGAGGATCAGATTATATCATTATTTTGATTTTATGAACTAGTTTCTTTTAATATTAAGTTTGATTAATTCGGGAATGCAGGAGTTTCAAGGGCTGGCAGAAGAACGCCATCACTGCGTTGCTACAGGAGCTGAATGTCAAGATAGGCAAGCCGAAGGATTTTAAATCATGAATCATCCATTCCTAATTCTAGGTTGGACGGACTGCTGCAGTGCAGCCTTGTTACACTTCTTCGAAGATTACAGTACTTACCTGACCTGCTCGTTTCTCACGGTCTTAGACTAGGGTTAACTAACCACCTGTCTCGATTTTTCAAATCGGTTGGAAGCGGAGGTGACCACTGATCAGTTGATCCAACCTCTTTCCCCCCTAACAAAATCAAGTAACAACAGTACAGTTGATTTTAGAATTTGCTGAGGCCTTTATTTGTTGCTTTTCCTTGCACCAAAAGCTTGCTGCAGTTGGTATAATAGCAAGTCTACTAGCAACACATTTGTACACTACAAATTTACATCCTGACTAGCATGATCCTTACGTATTTACTATTCGAAAGTTTTCTTCTTATGTAACGGGAGAATAAAATGAACCCAAATCGAAATCACTAAAAGCTGGCAAATATAATGTCACGCCAAAATCAAACCACGTCACCTCGTCACACGCCATGTTGAATCTCAACAATGCATTATCTCTTCTTCGCCATAACAAAAGTTGCACCGAACATACCGTATGTCCGTTTTTGAAATCAAATGAGCCTACAGACACACAAGAGTACATTACTAGCCCATCTCAAAACATGTAGGGGGGATTTAATGTATTTTGTTTACACATCCCCAAATAGCTAAACATGCTTTTAGAGAAAAAAATAGTTTACAAGGTTTGTTCTACAGATTGTAGTAGTTGACTTGACATAGCGACATTCTTCTGTTTTTACTGCAGTAATTTGGAAAAGGGTACAGCAACACTACGGTCATACAACCATTAAGAATTTTAACTTATTAGCTGTATAATGTGTGTATAAATATAGTAACTGTAGTTGTACTAAGTTTGAGCTACTGGCTACCGGCTAGCTAGGCAGGAGACCACGTCTCCATCAGCTAAGTCTCTGTGTCTCGTACTCTTTTGGCTAGTATTAATGTCAAACCATCATTTTAGGCTAATTGTCCCCTTCATTAGTCTTAACTAGATGATTAAGAAAGATAAACAAATGGTACTTAGTATACCTACATACATAATAGAGATTGATAATGATATAGACTCATAGGTGGTCAGCTGGTAGCCGAGGAAACTTGATCATATGATTGAAGTCCATTCCTCGACTTACGACGACCTTTGCCGACATACGAAGTGAATGAATCATCTCAATCGGAATTTTGTAATACCAGTTGAGTTGAGACACACAAACATAATGATGTTAATTCCTTACTATGCTCTTACGGTCTTACTTCTGTAAAGTTGAAACATTGCATGAATGTTAGTCACCCATAATACCACGTGAATCTACTATCTTTAACCAATTAAAGGTTAAAATGTTGTTTCAACTTAAATTATGATTTTATATCCTAACGGTTCAAATAAATCCGGCTTAGCGAATAAGCAAAGGAGTTGTAGAGCTAAACATAGCATGTTGCAATAATTTCAATACATACGTGATTGTGAAGCAAACAAATCCGGAACTTTGTTCATGGAATTTAATTAAATCAGAGGATCGGGGATATGTTTCGTATGCCGACCAAATAAACGCATCATTCGCGAGGAAGATTTACTTTATTGCTTCATCAATTATCATCATTCTATCCTTTGTAGTAATAACACTAATAATCACCCACACAAATGTCGTATGGAAATAATCGACCTACAGAATTCATATGCAATTTCTAATTACTCCGTATTTTGCAGGTATGACATGAGTGATCAACATTGCTCTTCTCCACCTTCCTAATTATACTCATTACGGGTTTTCACATTTGACTTAAATTCGCATATTTGCGATAAACAAACTCGAGAAGTAGTAGAGTAAGTAAATCAGTAATTTACCAATCGAAGTTACTTGTACGGTATGATGTACATATCATTAGCCTTTCTGTTGGTCATATCGCTGAAATACAAATAAATTGTCGTCAGAACAAATATAATTAAAGGGACTCGATTTTGGTTGAATAGAATTTGATGAAACTTAACATAATCGAAATAGATTTACACAATAAAATTACCCGATGCTTAGACAACAAAGTACTCCCTCCATTTCTTTTGATTCTTTACGTTGGGTCGGGTTTTGTGAGGGGAAACCAAGCCCAACGTAAAGAATCAAAAGAAATGGAGGGAGTAACAACTTTCAAGTTGAATAACTACTTTTTTCCATTCCAATTAAGATGGATACTAAATTAAGTTGAAATGAGTTAAATTTGTGTACAAATAAATGGTGGTCCAATCTTTGGCAGTGAAAATCAATTTTAGCAGAAGTGTGGCAGATAAGTCATGTGGTCACGGCTCTGAGTATTACATCACCCCATTCACAATTCATTCCTCTTCTATTTTACTACCAATCACGTACGCATAACGACTTCAATGTAACTATGTAACCTACTACCCTTCTCTTTTGAAGTTGAACTTACATGAGCAAAGGCACTCGTAGCAACTTGCGGAAACGATTTACGGAGTACTACTCGTATATTCCTAAATAGGGGCGAGTCAAAATTTTGACCTTTGGATTTGCTAAAATGCCCAATTCTATGTAATTCTTGATTTATCTTAGTTTCACAATACTTTCTAAACACTTCCATGAAACAATTGAGGTTTTGACATGGAAAAACTTTGGTACTAGGTGAATAATACTAGCTCGTGTGATGTAAAAATGCCACACTAGCTGTGAAATTGAAGGTAGAACTTCAAGTTTATCCTAGTAATTTTATTATTTATTAGAGAGTAAATACTACAATCGGACAATTTAGACTACGGAAGTTCTAGGTGAATTGGATGAGAATCAAATGTGAAAACACATCATACATATTAAGAGCATTCATTTCCACAAGTCCACAATTTGTGTCACCCAAGGATCCTCCATAGACCATATTGATTTCCAAAATTTATAAATGATTATTAATTGACCCACGCAAACAACATGGGATTAAGCTCATTTGCTAATTTGCTAGACTATACATATCGAAACACAATTTTATGCGAACTAGTTTTTATACCCGTGCAATGCACGGGAATTACAAATGTTTATATGAAATAGTTTTATGTCATACCCCGTATTACTTTATAGATATTAAATAAAAGTATCGTAACATTGACAAATATAAAGGAATTTAAACATAGCATTAGCAAACATAAATTTAAAATTTGTAAAGAGAATTTATAGATGATGATAAAAAGAACACCAAAATTTATAAATATAGGAATTTAAGACCAATGATAATGAATTCGTGTTTTTCGTGTGATCAAATATGTTTAAAATATCCTCCCTACCAACTTATTTCGTTTTGAATCTCCTATTGAACGCATAAACCAACAGTCGACTTTTAAACTTGACAATAATTATCATCCTGAAACTTTCTTAGTTGATCCCCTCTACCCCTTAAATTCCCTAGGCGTCCCCACAATTCGTTTTAACTGTTATACCAAGATCCTCGACCGACAATTTGCACCCCCAACCATCAATTTCTATTGCCCACATACACCTCCATGCTAGTATCCCACTCACTTTCCTTACCAACACCCAATCACCCGTCCACATGGTACCCGACACTGTAATAGTCTGATGCATCATACGTCGCAATACAAACCAATAAGATTAAATGTCACCCCTAAAGTTCGTAAATCCTGGCTTGAGTTTTAACAGGTGAAAGACTTGTTGGTAATGTATAGTAAACCTATTATAGACATATCATAATAAAAATCCTAGTGTCTCAACTTAGGACAAACCAATTCTATAAACCAATTTCCATAATCTTGGAGTGTTACAAACACCCTCTCCCCTTATGTCACATGTTCTAGCCGACCCTCAACCCCAGTCGATACTTACTTGGCCCCTTAACGAACACTTTTTCACTTGTCCGATTTTTAAACGGCACTGGCACACATGAACTCATTTGAGGCCCAACTCCAAGTGAATTCTTGTACTGGACCCCCACCCGGTCAATTCCTATGCACCCGTCCTCTTTACCCGTGTCAATTCGTATACTCGACCACCTATAAGTCTATAACACACATATTATCGACTCCTCCACTTGCCCTGATCTGCCTAAGCGACATATGAGGCTCTGCCCCACATGAACTCCTATACTCGACCTCCAACTCGGTCATTTCTTTTACTCTCCGTCCCCTTTACCTATGTCGGTTCTTATACTCGACCCTTTATAACACATATGACATCGACTCCTCCACTTGGCACCCCTCATCTCTATGCAACATATGAGGCTCCGCCCCACATGAACTCCTCTACTTGACCTCCAACTCCATTCTTGTACCATGTTCTCTTCACCCGTGTCGATTCTTATGCTCGACCCTTTTTCACACACATATTCTCGACTCCTCTAGTTACCACCCCTGATTTTCCTGCGGGATGACCCCACCATTCTCCAAAAAAATTATATATTACTTTCAGAGTATATTGAATATTTTAAACTCTTCTAATAATATAATCGGTGAGCAATCAATTTACTTTTATAACCAATGACATCAATTGTTGTGCATCAACTTATAAGTCAATAAGCATATATTTTCGATGTCGGTCAACACGCATATATTTTCTAATCCACTTGTTTTCTCTGATTCTTCACTCTAGTCACTTGCATACTCCATCGTTTGATCTAGTCTTAGCGTCTCTCCTCGAAAGGCCCAGGTTACCATGCAAAAGTGATAGAGCGATCTAACTATACATGTAGTCATGTACTGAATCTTCATTAAGTTTAAAATTGCTGAAATACCTAGTGTTTTAAATATTCTTCACATAATGTAATCATTGTAATGGGCCGTATGAATGTCTTGTATTTGCTTTTTTTTTTTTTTGGATTGGTTCTTTCTTTTATATAGAATAAGTTGTTAAAATATGCATGAAATAACAGCTAGCACACTGGTAATTTAATGAATATGTAAGTAAGAGGTCAATGGTTCAAATATAATGGGACGTACGAATGTCTTGTATTTTTTTTATTTGGATTGGTTCTTTCCTTTATATAGAATAAGTTGTAGAAATATGCATGAAGTAACAGCTAGCACACTGGTAATGTAATGAATATGTAAGTCAGAGGTCAATGGTTCAAATCGTAGCTCATACATTTTTGGTTGATTTACCAGAGCAGACTGGTTCGACCCTTTTTATAGAATGAGTTGTACAAATATGCATGAAGTAACAGGTAGCACACTGGTAATGTAATGGATATCTTTTTATAGAATGAGTTGTACAAATATGCATGAAGTAACAGGTAGCACACTGGTAATGTAATGGATATGTAAGTGAGAGGTCAATGGTTCAAATCCTATCTCACACATTTTTGGCTGATTATTCAGAGCAGTGCTAACGTGTTGTTGACGTGTCAGTTGTTCGTTGAACCTCGCCACATCAGTTTATCGTGCACGCAATTATTAAAAGTAATAGATATTTGTATGCTTTATATATGGACTAGTTTACAGAAGACGAGAGACAATGAAATACTTTCTACATGTGACATTACTCAATACTTTGCCTATAGTTTGACCGATAACACTTGACTCAATACTATTACTACATACTCATACGAAAAACGAGAGTCGAAAACCGTTATTTTGATTTTCAAAAATCTAACCAACCCTAATTACAAGACAAACATTTAATCAGTGTGTCAACCCTTTTCCCTAATTATTATCCATCCATCAAAATATTGACCAACTATACATGAAAAAATGGAGGTCCATGACAAAAAGGAGTACAAAACAAGTGGTAGAGAAAAACCAACACAAGCAGCGAAACATAGTAGCACTCCACCATTACCGGCCAAACCAACGTGACCCTTCTCCACCAACTCACTTCTGTCAACACACACGAATTCCGCCGTTGACTTTCACCTTTTTTATTTTCTTACCTCTTCACTTTTTCCACTTTACCAATCTTGTACTACAAGTATACAAGTGTACAACTCTTAACTTACTGTCCAAAGTTTTCTTACTGTTGTAGTGTTGCATTACATTTTTACACATTTCCTAAATGCCTTGTTTCGACTTTCGAGGTCAATCGTTATATGTTGTTAAATCGTTCTGTTATCCGGAATCTGGAATTCTGATGAGTAGTATAAGAGCATCTTTATTGGTTTTTTTTTTTTTTGGTACAAAGGAGCAGCTAATGCTGCGGGGGTGGGGGTATGAGGATTTGAACCCGGGACAACCCCCAGGCAGGTTGAGTTCCTATCCACTAGGCCAACCTTGATCCTCAGAGCATCTTTATTGGTGAAACCCAACTTGAGTCTCAAATACAAATTATTTCCAAAATTATGTTGTCTTAAATTTTGTGACTCACTTTGAGACCCTATACTTCATTGGTAAAATTTTGAGATGAATCTCTATAGTTGAGCTTTAAACATATTAAATTATTTTAAAATCTATTTTTGGCAAAAGTAGGGTCTCATTGACAATGAGACGGTCTCTGTAAACAGAGACCCATCAAATAATTCTCCATTGGGAAAAAATCCTTTCTCTCCTCTTTGAGACCCATCTTGAGACCCCCATTGGAGATGGTCTAATACCGAATCTTAACTTAATTAGTAATGATGATAACTTTTGCATATACGACAAATTTCAATCTGTGTATAATAACGACCTCACCCAGAATCGACGTTATTATAGTTACAACATTTCAAACAAAATAACGACAAATTTCGTATTAACAAATTTCAACCCTAAAGTATTACTAGAAGCCTACATCTACACATTTTACTCCTGAATTGGATCCCCATAAAACTTTATTCTTTTTTCCAATTAACAAATTATAGCTCCTAGAAAATTAACTCACATAAATCTAGGGGATGCATGTACATGTACACAGCCCTGATCCTACGGCATCATTACCCACTTGAATACTAAAAATCTCGTTCTTCCATGTTCTTTTGGAGAGAGGAAACAGAATTGCTAGGGATTGATGTCTGACTAAACTAAAAGGTTTAATACCCAAATCTCATCTCTTGTCCCCAAATCATAATTACCATTTCCGGAATATAATCGTTAACTAGTTCAGTCGATAAGACCACCTACAATATCGCTAAAATACATCTAATAAGTAATAACAAACTACCATAATATGTGCGAGTATATGTCGAGCTTCCGAGTCCCGACATTAGTTAATCGAGTTCAAAATTTGTCTATATCGTTTCACTAACAATTTAGACAAACCAGAGAAAAAAATAAAAATATGTTGGCAAAATGTATTGAAGAAGGAAAGGGACAGAAGAAGACAGAGAGCAGTAGGCAGATGTAAATATTTAATGAAAAAAAGAAGAAGAGGGTGGTGTGAGATAAAAGAGTATTTATTGCCACCTTAACTATCCTTATTTATTACAAAGAGGTTGTCATTTTTAGAAGATTTTAATCATCTTTTTTTTTTTCTCTCTTTTTCTCTCTAATTCCTTTATTTTTATCCAAAGATTCAAGCTTTTCTCTCCATCAAATTTTCTAGTAGTAGTATAATCTAGAGAGAGAAAGTAAGGTTGAACTAGAGAGAGAAAGTAGAGGGGTTTGACTTTGTTTGAGGAATTTAAGCGTGGGATTTGAGTTGAGTTTTTTGTGTGATTGAATTATTATTATTATTATTAATATAAATTATTATTAGGGAGAAAAAAGTTTGCTTCTTTCTGACTGCTCAACAGCTCTTTCTTAAGGTATTATTACTTCAATTCTTCTCTTAATTTTTTTCTTCTTTTGTCATCTGCACTTCTCTGTTTTTTCAGTGGTGATAATATGATCATTTTGATAAGTTTATGATCATAAGTTTTGGGTATTTTTCTGTTGTTTGATTTGATGCAGAAAAACATTCTGGGTTTTTGATTTTCAGTTGTTTGGAGTTATACAAGAAGTAGCAGGAAACAGCAGAAGAAGAAGTAGAAGGTTCTGTGTTTTCTTGTTGTTTCTGATCAGGTAAAAATTTGTCACTTTTCTATTTATTTTTTATGTTGTTTTTATAGTTAAAGACATTTTTAAAAAAAAAAAATGTGTTCTCTTGTTGTTATTGGATGATGAATTTGTGATCTGAATCAGAAAAAATCAGAATCAAATCACTTTGCAATTCCTTGATTTTGTTTGAATTTATAAATTTCTATATAATTTATGATTTTCAACCAAAAACAAACTTTTTTTAATATGAATTTATAAGTAATTAGGTTAATTGTTAGGGGAATTTAGATCTGATAAAGAATACAACCTGACAAATTTGGAAATGGGAATGAGATTGTTGAAGGGAAGCAGAGTAGCTGACTTTTGTAAAGTTTTGCCCTTTGTTTTTATGTTTGTTTGTCAATAATGTTGGAAAATAAAATAAAAAAGGATCCTAAAAAACTTTTCAAGGAGGTCTAAACTTTTGTCCTTTTGTTCTTTGAAGTGTACTTTGATAAGTGTGTTGAAGCTAAGAGGGGGCATATCCCAAAAGTTACTGTTCTACTATATTCTACCTAACACAATCTTTTTTCAAAAATGTGTTCGAGGTGCTACTCCTTCCGTTCTCTTGCACTGTTAATGAGTCTTAAATTTCTCGCCCATATTCAAACCAAACTTTAACAACCCGAATACACGGAGGGAGTAGAACATTCATCTCTTGGTTCTCTCTCGGTTTTGTTTACCTAATAAGCTTAGCTTTATAATGTGATTAGATTTTATAGTTGTCCTCTGACTTTGCTGCATTGTAAACAATTTAATGACATTAGAATACGTGATTGAAATGTTACTGACTTAATGGAATGTGGTAACCTGCTGCGCCTGCGTTTGCGAATCTCTTTTTTCAAAGATTTGGTAGGTGTTCCTAACACTATAACATGGTGAAAATTTCAAAGTTGTAGTTGTAACTTAAAGTGGTAATGTCAATACTCAACGGGATGTGGAAATTTGCCTCTTTTTGCAAATCCTTTTTCAAGGATTTCGGGAATTGGTAGGTCATGAGACTCATGACTCATGTGTAATAACATGAATACATTATGCTAATTTTGCTGGTTGCTTGTGTAAGCTGAAAATAGTGCTTTATTTATAGAGGGTGTCATTTATCGAATGCCTCGTCCTTATCTAGCATTTCTGGTCTGTTCAGCAAGCCTAGTTCTCAATCGTTTTGCTTTTTAACCTCTGATTTTTTGTTTAACTTTTGTCACAATTGCGCTCTTAGGCTGTCACAGTTGATGGGTAGTGGATCAGTTCGCACTTGATTGAGTTCGCTGAGTTTGTCTAAGGTTGTTGGTCTTTGCAACTGCAAGATAACTTGTTCAGGACCGGGACTTATGCGAACTTATGCGAAAATGAAACTAGGTAATCCTTATAGCTTAAAATTTAATTATGATTTTGTTTTCGTGGAGGTTTAATGGGCTATTCGATTTGTATGCACTCCCTCATTGACCTAATCAACTTAGTTCTGGAGTTGTTCTGTTATTATCTGTAGAGTAAAGTTCACATTTTAGGGATTGGTAGCCTGTAGGGGGTTTACCAGGAAGCATTTTCAGCTACAAAGTTATTCATCTATGATATGCTTCACGCATTGTGTTCATACTGTTTAAGAAATTTTATCTTCTAATTTTAAGCTAGAACGGTTTTCTAACAGAATTAAGGGTTCAATGCTTCTGACAGAAAAGGATCACGTGCTAGGCGTTCAAAGTCCTCCGCGCAAGTCCTATAACCCATTTGATTCTGATGATGAAATTGAAGCTACTAATGGTTATGCAAAGAGCAACCTAAATGGTTATGATATAAAGAGTTTCGAGACTAATGCCGACTCGTTAACATTTCACTTGGACAGCAGTGATGTATCATGGGAGGAAGCCATTCTTAGTCATTCTCAGATTTTAAGCCGCTCAGTGCCTGCTGATTCAAACGGTGAGGAAGTCCCGTGTAGGAAGGATACTGAACTTTTCACTGATAAGACAGTTACTGAATGCAATTTACCTGATTTGATGGTTTGCTACAAAGACAACGGGTATCACTCAGTCAAAGACATTGGAATTGATGAGGGGATGCCTCTGCATGACAAGGTATCGATTAAGAGCAGAGACATGTATGGAAGTGAAAGTATGCCAGTCCTAGGCCTTAATGGTGACACTAATGGAGGAGAACATCTAAAACTGTCATTTATGGAAGGTCTGAAATCGAGGTCAGAGAATAGCTTAGAGAAGGATGTTTCTTCTGGGAAATGGCCTATCGATTCTGTGAATGACAGTGGACAAGATAATGAAACCTTGGATAAGCAACATACATCTGATCAGTGTGGGATTGATGATACAACTAATTTGGATGAATTTGCGCGTAGTTCGAGTAAGGAGGAGCCTAAGTTTGGGTTGGAGAATCCTGCAGATGTGGTTGATACTGGCAAAGAGGCTTTGAATTCAAGAGTCCTACAGCTAGATGAGAAAAGTGATTCGAGTAATCTTAAAATGGAAGTAAAAGAGAGGGCTGTCTCTGAGGAGGAGCATGGCAACAATACAAGGCCTTTGGAGAAGACTCACGAATCTTCCACAATGTCGTCGACTACTGATAGTGCTGAAGCTTCTACAGAGTCCAGTGAGGTCTGTTCTATTTCTTTTCACTTTCGCTTGATGTATGCTCATTCATATTTGTGACTGTTAGGTCATAAATAAGAGAAAAAATTTCTTTCAACAAGGTGGTTTGAATCTGTTTCTTGGCGAATGGTTTAAATGCCTTGAACTGATCACAGATGCACTGTTTCTCTTTTTCAGAGTGTTTATGAGGAGGCAACATCATCTCTATCTGCTGAGCTCCCTGCATCGCAAGAATCACTTGATGGTGAAGTCACCAACGCCTTATCCTACAATAGCAAGGTGGAGTCTGGAAGCATTGTTTTGGACTTTAACTCTTCGACTGCTAAAGAAAACGAAGAAGAACAGGAGACGTCAGAGCATATTGAGACAGTTGCGAAACCTCCTGAGGCTCAGTCTATGTCTAGGATTGACGAGGGAGCAATTATGGATTCGGGTGCAGACATTCGTGTTCATGGGGAAACAAGCTTTAATGCTGCTATGGCGCCTCCTTCATCTATAACTTACATGGGGCCGTATGCACATACTGGTAACATCTCCCTCCGATCAGAAAGCAGCTGTGGCAGTACTCGTTCCTTTGCTTTCCCAGTGTAATTTCTCTTCCCTAAGAATGCCTTTTCATTTATTCATTTCTGTCGACTTAGATTAAGTACTAAAGTCAAAAGTTACTACTAGTAAGGGATATAATCATGTTTTGAGCCTCAACAAATAGCTTTTGGTAGAGAATTATAGATTGTCCTTCTATACGACTATTGAGATAGACTGCGTTGCCTTGGTTGAGGAGTCTAGAAAATGGAATGGAAAGTTTCTGAATGGTTTTGCTGGATCCTGGCCTCCGAGAGATTGGTCGCCCAGTCGGCTTTAGGCTTAAGCTAAATGTCCCATAAGCTGATATTAATTAGTTCATACACAATCTCTTGTGAAATTTGAAGTGAAGATTTCGTTTTCTTCATTTCATGTTACAACTTTCAGTTTTTTTTTTTTTTTTTTTTTTTTTTTTTTTTTTGGCTTAAAGGCGATTATATGAAGGGTGTCTACAGACACCACGCAAGACGAGCACTAGCCTCTGACATCCAGATTTTGATATAGTACTCTCCTTGTTTGACAAACTAAACTACTCAGGGTCTCAGGCCCTAGCAATGAACACAACTTTCAGTTCACTTTCATGATGTATGCACGAATAGTTTGTTAATACATCCTCGGCTTTGCAGGTTACAGGCTGAATGGAACACCAGTCCAGTGAGGATGGCAAAGGTGGAAAAGAGAAATTTTCGTAAGCAACGAGGATGGGTGCATTCAGTAATGTGCTGTAGATTCTGAGTATGTCCTGTTCTCCTTAACGTAGTTTATACATAAGAGCTAGTATTCGTCAAATCTCTACATAACGGATCCACTAGAATAGGTAATACAGTAACCTCTCTCCCCTCTTGTTTTTGTGTGATGAGGCTTTGTGCAGTAGGTTTGGTAATCATAGGCAGCTATACTTTGGCCTTTTTCGTCCCAAGGGTCCGCATATTGGAGATGTAAATGCATGTCTAGCATATTTGATGTTAGATTACATCGGTTTAATGATCGTTTTAGCACATTCATTCTATTATTAGCATTTGAGACTACATGATTGGAGTACCAAATGCTTACACCTATATTTCCCTTTTGGTCGAAGTGAGAACCAAATTGAACAGTTCAGGTATGCAGAATCAGCTTGCTTATTCCTCTTGAGACAGAACATGAATCCATGATTGTTACTGTTTAGCGTATATTTACCAGCGTTAGCCCGGAGTCCTATCTTGTACTCCTAATGCCTTTGTCGTAGATGTGTTTGGTATCATAGAAGGGGTAAACCCATCGGTCGACATCTATACCAATATGGTGTTTATAATAGATTTCGCCCACCACATTAATCGTGACTCTAGAGCGTGAGATCTTGTAGAAAATTAAAAAGGGTGTAGACTGTTAGAAGTGGGGTTGAGGACCAAAACACAGGCTAGACTAGTCTAACTTGCCAAACAATGTGGTGGGCTTACTACAGTTCACGGGTGACTTGTAGTTGAGTACATCCTCAAGTTTCAACAAAGTGATCATTCTTTGTAGCCACCTTTTGCTTTCTAAGGCTGACAAACTGCAACCTCATGAGAAAGTGAAGGTTTGCTAGTTGTAACTTGTAAGTTGTAAATTTGTAATACACATTACTGTGCTGTTAATATGCGCATTAATTATGATAATGTAAATTGACGGGACATCATATTCGCCCCGCCATTGTCTTATATGCATATGAGTGAGGCTACTTGTATATGACATATACATCACTAATCATATACACAACACGATGCTGTGTTGCCTGTGTATAAGGTTACTCGAGAAAGGGACAGAAAACAAAGTATGCCTTTGAACCAATGACATATCCAATGATGTAATATTGTAGTATACTAATCAAATAGCACTAGTTGTTTTTCATTTCAATTTTTCCACCTAGCCACAATCCTAGCCTCTCACGTTCTTTAGAAAATTCTAACGTCTAGAAACCTTAAGATGATATAAAATCGAGTTTACGTGTTCGACTCTTACCAACCAAAAATCAATCCAAAAAAATGGATGGCCAAGACCGTACTAGTGTTGCAGTGGTGATGGTGCCGTTCCCGGCTCAAGGCCATCTCAACCAACTCCTCCACCTTTCGCACCTGATATCCTCCTTCGGCTTTCAAGTACACTACACTGGCGCCACCGAGCACAACCGCCAAGCGAGGGGTCGTCTTCACGGTTGGAATTCTTCAGGAGGACAAAGCAGTGATTGTTCAGGTAACAAAATTCAATTTCATGATTTTCAGCTTCCTCCTTACGACTCACCTCCTCCAAACCCGAACGACTCTACGCATTTTCCTTCACACTTGCAGCCGATGTGGGACGCTTCTATGCATCTCCGTGAACCTGTTTTTGAACTAGTACAAAAACTGTCTACTGAATTTAGGAGAGTTGTCGTAGTTTTTGACACGTTAATGGTGTATGTTGTCCAAGATGTAGAACAAATCCCCAATGTTGAAGCGTATCGCTTTGTTCCCTGCTCTGCCTTCACTGTTTTCTTTGGCATGTATGATGCAATGAATCAGAAACTGCCTTTTGAGCTTGATTCTGATGTTTTGCCAAAGTGTGACCTCCCTTCTATGGAAGGGTGTTTCACACCCGAGATAAAGAAGTTTATAGACGAAAAGGTACAGAAGTTTTCGGGTTTGGAGAAGGGAAGTCTGTTCAACACATCTGGGGTGATAGACGGCAGATATGTCGAATTGTTGGAGAAGTTATCTAACAAGAAATGTTTCGCAATCGGACCATTCAATCCTGTTACAGTTCCAAAACACGAAAGCAAAGTGCAAAGACACGAATGCCTTGAATGGTTGGACAAACAGGAGAAAGATTCTGTTATTTATGTTTCATTTGGAACAATGACATCAGTATGTGATGATCAGATCATGGAACTAGCAGTCGGATTGGAGAAAAGTGGTCAGAAATTCATGTGGGTTCTCAGAGATGCTGATAAAAGTAACGTTTTCGACGAGAATGGTGCAGTCAGAAGGCCTCAGTTACCAGAAGGGTACGAAGAAAGAGTGAGAGACAGGGGAATTGTGGTAAGAGAATGGGCACCTCAGCTAGAAATTCTAGCGCATTCAGCAACAGGTGGGTTCCTGAGTCACTGTGGATGGAACTCGTGTATGGAGAGCATGAGCGCAGGAGTGGCAATCGCGACATGGCCTATGCATTCTGATCAGCCCAGGAACGCGTGTCTGGTGACCGAGGTGCTAAGGATTGGCACAGTGGTCAGGGATTGGGCACGCCGCACTGAGTTGGTTAGTTCAATTGATATAGCGAGTGCAGTGCAGAAATTGATGGCATCAGAGGAAGGAGAGGGGATGAGGAAGAGGGCTGCTGAATTAGGTGAAGGTGTCCGAAGTTCAGTATCGAGTGGTGGAAGTTCTCGCTTAGAGATGGACTCTTTCGTTGCTCATATCACCAGGTGACATTATATCTATACCGGTTATGCTAGCCCCAACAAGATATTCAGTTATTGATTTCGAGTTGAAAAAGTACAACCCGACAAAACGGTATTTTCGACCTAGACGCCTGATACTATGTATTTGAATTAGTCATAAGATCTAGTAGGAAATTACAAGATGTAGTCTTGTAGAAGTGGCCAGTGGGGCTGAGGACCAGAAAACACACTAGACTAGTCCCATTAAGCCAAATTAATGTGGTGGGCATACTATTATTATTAGTTGTGAAATTGTTATTAGTTCAATTTTTTTCAAAGCCAATGAACTTGTGGACAGGGTTACGTACATTGTTAAACAAGCTCATATGAGCTGTGTTGTTTCTGTAATGTAATGCTACATACAGTTCTTAGTTTCTTATTCCTGTTTGTCTTATTTATACTCGTATTTACTTTGTTACAAATTTACAATTGACATCTACAGAGTACTTAGTTGTAGACTTATAGTATACTCTAATTCTAGTTCTAATGTCTAAGCTTGATGTCAATAAAAATTGAGAGATATCCATCTGATTCTCAAGATCCTACCTGCTGAAACAGACCATCCAACTTCACAATTCTGGTCATTCAAGCATCTTTGTTAGATTTTCTCGCTGATCCTCGGTATAAACCTGGACTAAACCCGCTTTTAATAAGTCTGAAATCAATTTATATATAGTTCTCACAAGTCACGACTCACAACTCACGAGTGACTTGATTGGAGCAAGTCCAGCAACAACATACTGTTGTAGTTGAGTAGATTTTCCACAACGTGACCGGTCTTTGGCAAATTATACCGTGCACCACGGTGCACGGTGCTCATCGTACTCCACGGACACGTGGTAGGTAGTGATTGACTGGGCGAAAAATATATATTAAAAGCCCCTTTCTTTTTCTTTCCTTCTTCTCTGCATCACGTAATCCTTCCTTTTTTTTTTCTCTCTCCCATTCTCCCTCCCTCCTCGTCGCCCACCACCACCAACGCCGCCCTGCCACGTCGGTGCCGCCAACCTCTCCCACCACCACATGTGGATCTTAACCAGGTATGTCATGGATCTAATTGATTTAAATGATTTTAATTTTTCAATTCCATCCATGGTTTTTGATTTAATTATCCATATAACACCCACATAAAATCCATGGATTAAAGGGGTAATATCCATGGAATTACCTTTGAAATCCATGGTCGTCTTTGCTCAATTCGTGATTTCTTACCGTTCAATTTTTTTATGAAGAGATTTAATGAGGAGAGATAATGGGGGTGAGGGAGGCGTCGAAATGGTGGGAGGAAAGGACGACGATTTTGGTGGTAGGGGAGGGACGATGGTTTTGGTGGTGGCAGAGTGGGGTGTGGTGGTAGTCGACTGAGGACGGTGGCTGTTGAGGAGGGGACAGTTTTGTGCGTCTTTTGGGGTTTGATTTTTTTTTTTTTTTGGGCCAATGTCACCGTTGGCGGTGCGGTGGTGGTGAGGTGGTGGTGCCGTGGGTTGGTGGTGGTCGTGGTTGTAAGGTAGGGAGGTGGTGGTGCTGGTGAGGAGAGAGATTAGTGAGGTTGATGGGAAACAAATTTCAGTTTTTTTTTCTTTTCTCCGTCCAATCCGAGAATGCCACGTGGCATGGTGTACCAAGCATTGTGCATCTTGGTGCACAGTATAAGGACTGCAGATCTTTGATGCCCTTTTACTTTTAGAAGGCTGACAAATTGCAACGAGTATTGCTAGCTAGCTCCAACAATTCTCAATTGCAACTTGATGACTGATAACTTGATGAGGAACTAGGAAAAACATACTTTCTATACTCCCTCCGTCACAACTCAAATGTTTCATATTCCATTTGGGATGTCCCACCTCAAAAACTCCATCTATTTTGGGACATATATCCTTCTCATACTTTTATTAAATTATTATCGCGTCCTCTCTCATATTATCTCTCTCCTCATTTTTCGTGATTATCTTACTCAACTTACCATATTAAATTTTCTTATTCTACCCACGAGGCATTTGAGTTGGGATTACATATTAACGTGCTATTCTTTTTCAAGGTAAGATGGGCCCTCCAGCTTGAGCTTCCTACTGCCAGGTATAAGCCCAAATGGAGATCAGGCCCAATCTCATGGGGAAGAAGGGGGAAGGTAAGGGAATCCCTTATCCCATGGAGGTGGGGATAGATCCCTAGTCCCGGGGGAAAAGGACATTGCCTTCACTACTAGGCTACCAAGGAGATCCTCATTAACGTGCTATTTATATGTGCAATAAATGTTAAAGGGATATGATGATAACATCCCATCATCACCTAATTCATTTTCGCCCCGCCATTCTCTGATAGTGTTATGGTATTCAGAGTATAAATATTCAACAAAGTGTTGTGTACAACATTACTCGACAAAGAGATTGTGAACGTGGTTTTTAGACTTTTAACGAATGATGATGTACTACTAGTCAACCATTGGTCTAGACTCCAACAAATTTTTTTTCTTTTTTGGTACAAAGGAGCAGCAGCTGTTGTGGGGGTGGGGACATGAGGATTTGAACGCGGGACTACCCCCATGCACGTTGAGTTCCTAACCAATAGGCCAATCTTGATCCTCTCTAGACCCCAACAATTAACATTTCTAGTTTTGCCTTTCAATTTTTCCACCTATCCACAATCCTAATCTATCATGTTCTTTACAAAATCAAGTTTACTTGTTCGACACTTCACTATAAGAATAAGGAATTAATATATATCCTAATCTAATCTAATCTAATATAATACTATATATTAAAACTTGAAACCAAGTCTTTCCTAAGAGGACACTTGACATACATTAATTGGATAGAACATAAAATAAGCAATAAATACAATTATCGGTTAAAATATGGTAATAAATTATCATAGAATAGTATTGTATTAGCTAATTTATGGAAAATAATCATTATGTTAATTTATTAGAACAAAAATAAGCCAGCATTTTTTTTATAAAACGAGATATAAATATATAACCCGGGCGTGTCACGGACATGCAAACTAGTAAATATTCTATTGTTGATATTGTAATCTAGGTAATTTATGATTGTTATTCTCTTGTTTGTAATCTTTTGCTACTTTTTTTTTCTTCTAGAATATAGGCTTAGAATCCTCACTATTATATGTTGTTATCTTAGTGGTCTCATTATACCACCATATACTGATACTCAACATTCTGTATCAATGAAAATAAACTTTTCATCATCTCGTACTCTAATGTGATAGTATTAGTGGTGACTAAGTAGTGGATTTTATCTCATTTTGGTGGTCATTTTAGTGTAATTTATATGGGATTGCGAGTATTCTCCCATTTGTTGGTCTGTGTTGTAATTCGCAGAATATAAGCTACTTTTGTAATGACGAGATATAATCGCTCCATTTGGATTGGTGATCGCATTTGAAGACAAGAATGATTATTTAAAGACCAAGGAAGACACCACAAAAAAACCAATTCTACCTATAAGATGACTCGTGTTGAACCTTTGATAGGCGAGAAACATGATGTCAACTTCCGCTCGCCATAACTTTCTTTGTATATAAGTTTTTGCAGAAATTCCAATTGGAGAGTAAAATACATGTTCTGAATTCTCCAACGGTATATTATAAGCTGAAAACTGACTCCCGAGGTGAGAGTTATGTGCGACTGAATAACGGCATGCGCAGCAGTTTCTCGACTCGAGACAGTGATGTATCGACTCGAGCTCGACCCGAGGTTGATTCTTCTCGAGTCGAGAATCAAATGTCGAGAAGGCGGTTCTGACGGGCTAAATCTCGACTCGAGACACACAAGGCTCGAGTCGTGGTTTCTCGTTTCGATTCGGGACATTTTGTCACGAGTCGAGAATGGACAATTCTAAGTTTTAGTATTCTCGATTCGGGATTTCCAGTCTCGAGTCGAGACTTTCTTTTCAGGATATATCTAGTATGTTTTATTTTATTTTTTTTACTTTTGTTTTTCCTTTAAGCTGCAGCTTAATTCGAAACCCTCCACCCTAAGCCAAAAAAAAAAAAAATCAGAACTCTAAGCCCCGTTTAATAGGACTGCATATTTTTGAACTGATCTGATCTGATCTGAATGATTCTGAACTGATCTGATCTGATATGATCTGAATGATTCTGATCTGAACTGATCTAAATGATTCTGATCCGAATGATTCTGAACTGATCTGATCTGAATGTGTTGAAATTTTGATTGAATTTCAACGAATTAGTATCAGTTATGGACCAAATACATTGATAAAAATTTGAACATTTCTGATCTGATCTGATATGAATGATTCTGAACTAGGGTTGTTCACCGGTCCAGACCCGGACCGGACTGGACCGACCCGGAAAGACCGAGGACCGAGTTTGCTGAAATCTCAGAACCGAAGACCGGACCGGACCGTCGGGTTCGGTCTAAAACCCGGACCGGACCGCACTCCAGTCACCAAAAAAAAAATAGGAAAAAAAATGAAACTTGAATATCGACAAAATAATCATTTACCCAAATTCTTCATCCATAAAAAATAACCCCTGACTTTCCTCCTTTCTTTTCTTCTTTCCTTACTTTTTTGGGTTTCAACTTTGAACCATAAACCCTCCAGTTTGAAAATAGAAATTCAAAAAAAATTAATTTGTGTATTTGGACAAACTCGATCCGGCGAGAAAGCATCGACATCTTGTCAGATCATGTGTATTTTGGTAGCAGCACATTGTTTTTACAAGCTTTATTATAGATCGAAGAAAAAGACTTCTGATTTTTGAGCAATAGGTGGCAGCGAATGGTGGGGTGGTTCGACTGGTTGTGGCGGCGAAAGAAAAGATGATGATTGATACATAAATCCTGATTGATGATGAAGATCAATGATTTTTTTAGGTAGATGATGATTTGAGGGTTGGTGATGTGAGAGGGTAGAGGGGGAAAGAAGAGGTGTAATGTGCAGTGTAGATGACGGAGGTCTCCGCAAAAAAGTGGAGTTTTCATCTTTTTTTTTTTAAAAAATTATAAAAGTGCATGCATATGTGTCGGTCCTCGGTCTTGGACCGAAAACCGGGGGTTTTGGACCGGGCCGGACCGGACCCGGAATTCGTGAAAAATGAAGACCGAAGACCGGACCGAATGTGGGTTCGGTCCGGTCCGGGTCGGTCCGGGTCTTTTTCCGGTCCGGGCTGATTTATGAACAACCCTATTCTGAACTGATCTGATCTGATCTGATCTGAATGATTCTGAACTGATCTGATCAGATCTGAATGATTCTGAACGGATCCGAATACTACTGCAAATAAATCCTATCAAACAAGGCATTACTACTACACTTCATCATCAACGTAAATGCAAGACCTCAACGGGCCGCCATACAAATGTTTTTTATATGCTTATCATTCAACAGATTTACTTTTCGACCATCCATCTTGTGGGGGCATATAAGCAAATAATAGATTTCCTCGTAAATATTCTATTGTTAATATTGTAATCTAGACAATTCAAGATAACAAATATTTGTTAATGATTTTGTCGTATCATCCTTTAAAATGTTACCTAGTTTGTAAGATTTACTCTAGCTAATCTACACAGGTTGTTATTATGTTCACACCTTGTACCTTATATATATACCAAACTCTCTAATGAGAATGATTAAACTTTTCAACATACTCATACTCTTCTCCTCATCATTCACAACCAAAAATCAATCCAAAAGAATGGATGCCAAAGACAGTAATAGTGTTGCAGTGGTGATGGTGCCTTTTCCTGCGCAAGGCCATCTCAACCAACTCCTCCCCCTCTCGTATCTGATATCCTCCTACGTACTACGGTTTCCAAGTACACTACGCTGGTTCCGACGAGCACAACTGCCAAGCAAAATACCGTCTACACGGTTGGTATTCAGAAGGAGGACAAAGTGGAGAGTATTCAGGTAACAAAATACATTTTCATGATTTTCAGCTTCCTCCTTATGACTCACCTCCTCCAAACCCGAACAACTCTACTCCTTATCCTGCACACCTGCAGCCGATGTGGAACGCTTCTATGCATCTCCGTGAACCTGTTTTTGAACTTTTACAAAAATTGTCGTTTGAATTTAGGAGAATTGTCATTTTTTGACATGTTAATGGCGTTTGTTGTCCAAGATGTAGAGCAAATCCCCAATGCGGAAGCGTATCGCTTTGTTCCGGGCTCCGCCTTTACAGTGTTCTTAAGCTTGTATGATGCAATGAATCAGAAACTGCCATTTGAGATTGAGACTGGTGTTTTGCCAAAGTGTAACATCCCTTCTATGGAGGGGTGTTTGACACCCGAGATGCAAGAGTTCATAAACGAAAAAGTGCTCAAGTATTCGGAGTTGGAGAAGGGAAGTCTTTTCAACACGTCTAGGATTATAGATGGCAGATATGTCGAATTGTCGGAGAAGTTATCGAACAAGAAATGTTTCATAGTCGGACCATTCAATCCTATTACTGTTGCGAAACATGAAAGCAAAGTGCAAAGACACAAAAACCTTGAATGGTTGGACAAACAGGAGAAAGATTCTGTTATTTATGTATCATTTGGAACAATGACATCATTATGTGATGATCAGATCATGGAATTAGCAGTCGGATTGGAAAACAGTGGTCAGAAGTTCATGTGGGTTTTCAGAGATGCTGATAAAAGTAATGTCTTCGCTGAGAATGATGCAGTCAGAAGGCCTCGATTACCAGAAGGGTACGATGAAAGGGTCAGAGACAGAGGAATGGTCGTAAGAGAATGGGCACCTCAGCTAGAAATTCTAGCTCATTCAGCAACAGGTGGTTTCCTGAGTCACTGTGGGTGGAACTCATGTATGGAGAGCATGAGCGCGGGTGTGGCAATTGCGACATGGCCTATGCATTCTGATCAGCCCAGGAACGCGGTTCTGGTGACCGAGGTGCTGAGGATTGGTACTGTGGTTAGGGATTGGGCACGCCGTACTGAGTTGGTTAGTTCAACTGATATAGAGAGTGCAGTGCGTAGGTTGATGGCATCAGAGGAAGGAGAGGGGATGAGGAAGAGGGCTGCTAAACTAGGTGAAGTTGTTCGAAGTTCAGTCTCAAGTGGTGGAAGTTCTCGCTTAGAGATGGACTCCTTTGTTGGTCATATCACCAGATGACATTATTATACCAAAAGGCAATGAAGTGTGTCCTCTTCTATGCGTGCTACAACAATTAAATGTTACGTGAACAATATGTGGTTGAGTTGAAAAAGAACGGCTCCTTTGTCGACCTAGACGTTAGTGGCGGATCCAGAAAATATATATGTGTCCCAACCATAATTCCTGGTGTCCTTCACTCCTTCTCTTGTTTTTTAGGGCTTTTTCTGAATTTTTACTTCAAAATTTGTGTCTCCAAATTTTTTTTCGATATCTCGGTACCCCCTTAGGCCCTTACCCTCTACATGCATCCGGCACTATTAGACAACCGATATATATGATGTATTTTGGATGTAACCCTGAGATTGTAGATCAGATCAATGCATTTACATTCTATGTATACCCAATGTAGTCGTAAGACTCGTAACTGTGCATAAAACCGCCACCACCCGCATTGTGGTTTTACTTTTCACCACATTTTTTTTGTTTTTCTGTCTTTTACCGATTACAAGTCATTAAACTGACGCGCGAAGTGGGGCTTCTATATATAGGTGATGGCCCCCGTTTTCTTCAATAGTTATGGTTGAACTCCATTTTGGTGAATATTTTTTTTTTTAAATACTACTTTGAAAAAAACAAAATTCTTGTATCAAGAATTATTTTTACAAATGCTCGTGAACTACTTACAAATTATTAACGTTTGTGTTCATATTTCACACTTTTGTAAACAGTAAACCCATGTATCTACGGTTTATGGGTCAGTTTCTTTGGGCAAGGGTGATATGTACAGTTCAATGGTCATCATAGACCATTGAATAATGTAGAAATAATGTACAAACTAGAAATGTACAATGGCGAAAGTGACGATTTACCCCCTACACTTTCACCAAGTGCAATTGAACACCCTAACTTATAATCGAGCAATTTACCACCCTAAATTTTCAATTCGTGCAATTTCACACCTACCTCTGTTTTTCTGATTGTTATATGGTACCCCCAGGGGTACAACAAGTTCTTGTACCCACTCTCACAATAACACATAACTACCCTACTACTCTATTACACTTAATTTTTTTTTACTTTTTTAATTTTTTAATCAAGACTATAACATGAGTGAGGGACTGAGGGGGTATGAAAAGCAGATGTACCCTTGGGCGTATCTTATAATTTTCCCTATTTTTCAACTAATTTTGTAATATAATTCTTTTTTCCTAAATTCACAAAATATATTAAAAAAAACATTTAAATATATTATGAAAAAGGTTTAGCCGTAAAAATACAATACATATTTTAAGTAGGGGTGTTCACCGGTCCAGACCCGGACCGGACCGGACCGGACCGGGGAGGACCGGAGACCGAATTCCACGAAAACTCAAGACCGAAGACCGGACCGAATTTGGGAAGACCGGACCCGGACCGGACCGGAATTTCCGGTCTAAACCCGGACAGGACCACTTATTTAAAAAAAGTCAGTTTTTTTTTGTTTTTTGTTTTTCTACTTTTTTTTTCCCGTCTTCTCCATAAAACCTCATTTATTTTCTCTCTCTCCTCCATTTTTGATACCTACTTCTTCCAATAACCCCGATATACTACATGCCCAAATCATTTCTACTTGTTAGAATCGGATTTGTGTCTTTAACTACTTATTTAGTACAATTAAAGACTAAAGACAAAGGAGATGTATGGGTTTGGGTCTTCTAATGATAGTCACAAAGCATGGGAACGTAATAAAAAGGGTCTCAACAATTTTTTTTATATAAAATTATCGTTATTCCGGTCCTCGGTCCAAGACCGAGAACCCCGGGTTTTGGACCGGACCGGACCGGACCCGGATTGCTTCGAAATCAAGGACCGAGGACCGATAATCGTAAATGTTGTACATAAACAGGGGCGAAGCCAGGATTGAAAACTCGGGGTGGCGGATTATAACTATATACATATACGCGGTACTCCTAATGGGTAATTTAGGACTATTTACTATTTCTAACCAAAATCAATACTAAACGAGTTTATCTAATAAGGAAAATAACGAAACGGACTCACTCAACAAATTAAAGAACAAGAAAGAAGAAAAAACATACGAAATTACGAACAAAGGTTGGGGCAAAGGGTTGTTATATTCAAGGCATGCACAATAGAGCATAAAAAGATTCTAGCCTACTGGTTAGGAATGAACAGCTTTTGGCTTATTTTTAAAAGTAAAAGACAAAGTAAAAATATAATTTAAAAAACTAATGAGACTTGCTTATAAGATGAATCGAACCCAATACCTATATGTGGTAAAGATTGGGCTATAACCACTATGCCAACTATATCTAGTTGATATTTCTATGTACTGAAAAATATATATTCTACTTCTGCCTACAAAGGCAGAGAATTTCTTCGCCCACCGGGGTGGCGGCCGCCACCACCTGGCTTCACCCATCATAAAAATCATATTAGTATAAAAAAAACATTCAAGTATAAAAATCGTAAATTGTACATAAAAATCATATTCCGTACATTGAAGTATAAAAAATCGTATTTTTTATTTTATTTTTACTGTATAGCCTGCTATATAATATACTTAAACGATTTTATTTATATATTTTGTGAATTTAGGAGAAATATTTATATTAAAAAATTAATTGAAAAATAGAGGTAGGTCTGAAATTGCACGAATTGAAAAGTTGAGTTGGTAAATTGCTTAATTAGAAGTTAGGGTGCACAATTGGTGAAACAGCTGAAACTGTAGATACTAGATACTCTATGTATATGAGGTATTATTATCACGCTACCTCCTCATAGATGTATGCATGCTTGGAGATTGAGGAAAATCATTTAGGATTTCAAGCACCCAAAGCAGATTTGACCGAAAACACTCGTATACACTAATAATGTACTATCAAACATATCATACATATACTAATACTTTGGGTCCAAAATAGGTAGGATTTCATTCTCACATATTATAATCATAATTCTAGCGGTGCTTGTACTTTGTAAATATTATAGTGTCCGATCTGTAGTTAACTCGATTGATAAAGTTGTTACAACTATCTAGTGCCCACCATTTAATTATATATACGCGAAAATGAGATACCACACACTAATGTGCTTGTTGTTCGCAATAAGTTTGATTCCGTTATACACTTTGGCTGCACCATGGTTCAAATTTACGAAGTTCTACATCACAATATCAGATTGGATGTCTAGTGAAACGATGGACACAAATTGTTCATCGTCGTACCAACATCAAGATCTTCATCAAAAGATACCTGCATATGGAAACATGACATGGTCTTTTAAGACAAAGATGATCTTTGCAACAAAATATGATTGCGATGTTTATCGATCGGATGGGCACATTGCTTTCACTGCATTTGATGAGCAAAAACACTTCATCGATGATGGTTGTGGCGGTCGACATTGTTTATGGAATGCTACGAATGACGGTATATACTTGTATAACATTCAAAAGGGTGAATTTTTCCTCGTGAAAACTTGGGAACACAAATCTCTATATGTAGGAATTGGTGAATAAGTATTATGCATATTTCCTTCATTTCTTTAAATTGTTTGCGTACATTTAATTTGCATTTTTCTCGCATATATAATTGAACCAAACATTAATAAATTTGAAGAAATGATGGAAATATTAAGCTAATAAATATCATCTAATGCCATTTGCAAATTGTTCCTTACTTATTTTGATGATCCTAGGAGTCTATATGTAGACAATAGCAAAATTGTCTATAGCTTGATTAAGTGTGGTAAATCAAAGATGGCATGCAGTATAATATATGATTGTGTAGTAAATTTAACGTGTTTGCAGTAAATTTATGACATTGGTAGTAAAATCAACATTGTTACGGATATATCAATAGAAAAAAAAAATTGAATTGATTTAATTCCAAAATCGAGGGCCGTTAATTGTCTCTCCTTCCTTATAATCCATCATTTGTCAACTTATACAACAAAATTTACTGCACTTCTAATTGTTTTTACTACAAATTAGACATAGACACTTTTTTCACTTGTCTGCATATAGACTCCCGATGATTCTATGGTCATTACCGCTAGTGGTAATCACCATAAAAATATATTATTTTAGTAAGGGTAAATATTTCAATGTAATATTTTAATTACATTGAAATCTTTTGTTTAGAATTAAAAATATACTCCTTTTCTATTCTTTTTTTAGGCTTTGTTTGGGATTAAAGTAGTCGAGATATTTACAGACGACACCATTGAGGAAAGGGACGATGAAGATGACCCATTACCCCAGTTCGGCCTCAAGTTCAAATTCGAACCTGTCCGTCGGAGTCCTTCAATTGCCTCTAACTCTGTAAAGTCCATTTTCTTACAAGGCCTAACTATCACAAAGGAAAGATGGCTTTTCACAAGCCAGGGTTTTTGGTCTAAGTGACCGAATTTGCAATCATTAGTGTAAAGAGGCAACGAGGAAGTAGTAACTTGGCGCTTGTAGTAACTTTGGCGTTTTGAACAAGTACCAAGAATATCCCAAAATAAGTTAGAGATAATTGAGCTATAATGCAACGGTTGTTGATGGTTTCGACTTTCAATGCCGACTCCAAACACTGCAAAAATGGCATCAAGTCGGAAAACTCAAGTACTGATGAGAGAACTCGAGTTTCGACTTTCCCTACTTTTTTTAAGGGAAAATAGTAAGCCTAATTAATCCCAAACAAAGCCTGAAAAAAAGAATAGAAAAATATATTTTTAATTCTAAACAAAATATTTCAATGTAATTAAAATATTACATTGAAATATTTACCCTTATTAAAATAATATATTATTATGGTGATTACCACTAGCGGTAATGACCATAGAATTTTCGATAGACTCCTAGTATTTTTGTATTTTCTTTTCTTGCGTGCATGTATGGGGTTCAAACATGCCTATATTGCACCAAATTTGTTTTGAGCATCTATAGCTAAATGCTTAAGGTCATCTACAGTATAGACACGTATCGTATATGAAAGTATAACCCAATTTTATCATTAAATCACCATTAGACAAATCATTTTAACCAAACAATCAACTCTTATCATCGTTACTATATATGTTCAATCTCTTCACTTGGTGGCTTTTGGTTGGTTCGATCTGCTCTGAGGCTGACGGTGGAGGATTTACTCCTCTTTTGGTTTGTCCTCAATAGTCGTTTTGGTGTTGTTCTTGTGCCTCCAGCCAACCACTTTGTTGTACATTCGGGAATAACGTTCCAGAGCTCCTACGCATACGATCTTCGTTACTACCTCAAATTCTACATCAAGACGGCTATATATGCACATCCCGACGTGATTTTCTCCGCTTTAAGTGATGTGTTGTGAGAACATTCAAAAGTTATCTTACATTTCGATCCGTAATGGAGTTATATATACATGACCCGTTGTTTACTTATCAGTCTTAGTTGTATAATTTGTGGGAGTTTCTTAGATCTACGGTCTACCCTATTGTAAGTGCCATTTGACTATTTATCAAGGAAATTTTATCATTTTCGTAAAAAGAAAACACTCTTATCATTGTTGGATAAAGCCGAAAAATTTATGTATAATAACACGTAATTATATAACTAATAAAACTTAAAATTGATTATATTGGAGCTAAAATTTTCTTGTAGACCACCCATTTAATTAATAAGAAACAAAAATTGAATGCAACTAGATGTCAAAAATGATCATCTGTCCCATAATTTGTCCTACTGTAGATTTGAGTTGAAGTTCTCTATCTCATTCTTTGTCCCAATAAACCAATTATATGATAAAAAGACCAAATAAACTACTTAAAATTTATTTTATTTGAATATTTTTGATACTTTTATATCAATTAATTGACTTAAAAACCAAAAATAGTATATGAAGTGTGATAATTCGAAAATCTCCACTCGTAGTTTATATATACAATACAAATTAATTTCGAACGCTAACCGACCCAAATGACTACTTGAGGATTTCTATAAAGGGGAGAACACAACTTTGAGGACTTTCTTGTTGTTTTCAATAGCACCTTTGTTAAGTTGGGGAACTCTCTAGTTTTGTGCTTTGTGTTTGTCTCACTCACCCCCATGTATCCTGTCCTTGGTTGGCTGTCTCCGTGTACACTACTCTTAGTCGTTTCTCTCTTCCCCTAATTTTTGCGTATATATACTTGCCCCTCACTAGAATCATATAACAATAATGTTACACTCCTAATAAATATATCATACTCTCGTAATACAAAAACTTTGGAAAGACAGATGTTACCGAGTAAAATGGAACATCTTCTTGTCAGAATAACTACCCTATTGTGTATAGCTTTCTTCCTTACACCACATTGTGTTGCTCGGCACATTGGTGTTGTTCATCCCACTCTTAGATCGCCTCCGCGAAAACTCGTGGCTTTGGAAGAGGTAATTATAAGTCTATATTCGGTTTATTAATTATATGAGCGCAGTTTTGCACTTGTTTGAGCTTATTACTAGTCGCTATTCTTTATGATTCTACAGTTAGTTTGAAGCCGAAATAATGTCATTCATCATATGATGATGAACAATGTCAAAATATGTGAATCTATTTAGCCCGTATAATAATTGCCTAGCTAAGGAGTATCACTACATTCACTAGTATGTAGAGATTTTGATCATAATATTACATGTATTGATCAAAGAACATGTGAATATGAATTTCCATTTGTGCAATTTTAATAAATCATGCTTAAATGTTACTTTTTAATTCGTGAGCCTAATACATTTTCATGTTAAGTATAGATGGAAATCATCATTTACATTATATTCACTCAACTTTTTTTTTACCATAACTAAACATGTCTCATGTGGTCTCCTTTTAATTCAGGCCATGAAGACTCGAAATCAAGATGAGGTCGTGCCAGACCAGAAGGCAAAGGAAACAATCATAGGTGAGCATCAATTGTTAGTGTGTTTGTCACGCTGTGCCGATCATATATCGAATCTAGCCATGTATAATATCCGATCATATTCGAACTAGGTCGATTATCGTTTTACATATACACACATATAACTTTAACCTTTAATTACAAAAGTTTATCAGAAACCTTCCCTAGATCAAAGTTTGCTAGATTGGTCAAAGAGTTATTATATATACATTTATTTATGATTGTTGCACGTAAACCATGCATGCAAATCCATTCAAATATAATTAGCACCTTTTTAACAAGCTAATTAATTAAATTTTTGATGCATAATAATGTTATAACATGTTTCCCATATTTCAGGTGGTATGCAACCTACGAAAGAGAGAACGATGCAAATAAAAGGACAAGAAACACGGGGAAAATGGGAGGAAGTGAGTGAAGAACAATCAGATTTATTCACAATGGATTACAGAAGAGTTAGAAGAAGACGACCAATACACAACAAATCTTTGCGTAATCCATAAAACATGCATGCTCATTTTGTTCCATAGTACTGTATTAGTTTAGCATAACTAGAAAAAAAAAAACATTGGACCAATTTTGTTTATTAAAACTATAGGTCACAGTTTTTAGGGGGAGATAACCTTATTGTAATTACGAAAATATGGAGATTGTCCTCGTAAAGCTAGTTTATACGAGTCGACATTTTGTATGCCTAACTAATTAATTTAATTAAATAGTCTATCTTAGGAGCCTTATGTTTTAGGAGTTGTATGTATTCCAAAATTTAACTACAGTAGTAAAAAAAGATATATTCAATCGTATTATTACAATTTGCACAACTGTATTAGCACAATTTCTCGCTTAAATGAGTACATTTGCGTCACTTTGTAGATTGTACAAGTGTATCGGTCTAGCCAAACTCAAGTTTGATTAGACCATCGTCTCTACACCAGCTCGTATAGATCTCTTCAATCATCAATTAATTAAGGGGGATGTTATGGTCACTCTCCCAAAGGAGAGTGATAATGGACACTCAAGCTTTTATTGGCTATTCAACCAAAAAATAATCATTTACATTTATCATTAATTGCAACACTTATAAGTTACAACCAATGAAAGCTTGAGTGTTAATTGTCACTCTCCCCCATTAATTAAAATTAAAGATTCTAGTATAATAGCAATCCGTACATTGTTACAACAGAGTTCACATTCAGTTATCGAAGAAATCAAAATGGTGGAAAAGAGTAAAAGATTGGAAGACAGGAATTAAGCGTTGATAGTTTCAAGAGTTGACGATATTAAGTTAAATGTACGGCTATTTACTAATCTTTAATTTTTTTTTTTTTTTTTGAGAGGTACTAATCTTTAATTTTACTTGTGCTTGTATGTGCCAAAAATGTACTGTATCTTGGGATGGAAGGACCAAATGACTATGTTAGAGGTATCTCGATGATGAATTAATCAAGACAAAAGTTAGTTCTCGATAAATCGCCCACATGGATTAACACATGCATGCTTTGATGCTAAACAGTAGTTTTGAGTTTTCAAGTTTCTTTTTTCCTGAAAAAACAAAAAGTTTAGGGCATATTCGATTACACTGTCGTTTTCGGTTTTTGTTTTTTTGCGTAAATTAAAATTTTTAGTTAATGGGTTACAAAATTGTTTGTAACTATAATAATCATAGAGAAAATGAAAACTGACAACTGAAAACTGAAAATCATTTTTTCTGGTTTCGAAAACGAGACTTTGGTTTTCAAAAATAAGAAAAAATTAAAAACAGAAACCGATATCAAACAGGCCTTAACCGAAGTGAAATAAAACGGTTTATGTGTAAGGTTATTTCTTGTCTTCTTTAGGTGAAATTTTCATTTAAAGAAACAAAGTATGAGATTTCCATTGATTAATGAGAAATTTTCATCTAAACAAGGCAAAAAATAGACCTCTAACGCGAAAGCTATTAAAATAGTAGTAATGTAGTTTTATTTACTGAGGTGGCAATTGACAAATATGCAAATGACATCAACTTTGGATGGAAAATTTGATTTCGAGTTTAGGATCAAGTTACGTTGGATCAATGACGACGTTTAGATCGGTGTAGGCGATGAGTCAGGTTGAATCAAATAGAGGGCAACGACAAATCGACGTTAATACCACGTTAGGCTAACACAATCAATTGAGTACTAGACTTATCAGTTCTTAATTGAGCCCGTTATAATTGTAATCAATTGTGTGTATGTTTTCGGTTAAAGACCTTGTCTAAAAAAGTATGAAAAATGCAAATTAGTTGTAGATTTGATAATATGAACTTTTGCCTATCTCGTGTTCAACATCATTTCGCTGCATCACCAATTTGTATATGTAACAACCCTAAATTTTGACCAACTATAAATAGAAATAATTTAGAATTGTCACGCCACAATTGACTATCGAGTCAACTGCCAGGCTAGGAATTCAATTGCAATAAACCAAAAGAAGTAATACAGCGGAAGTCTTAAAATGTCGAACCTACAGTTCTCAAACGAAATATCAAATTACAACTGAAATGAAACAAAGTCTTTATTGAAATATGTCTTATGAAATAATCCCCAACCATGCATCAGCTTCACTAGCACACAGCCACACATCAAGACCTGTCACCTATGCCATCGAAGATTGACATAGGCCCCAGAAAATGGTAGGGACAAACCAGAAACAGAACGTCAGCACAGGCTGAGTAAGAAGAAATAAGCATATATAAAAGATAAGATACGCGCCTTGAGGCGCGTAGCTAACAAGAACGAATTGATGTTATATCGCAGGAATATCATTAACAAAAGATAGTAGTATCAAAAGAGCATCGCCGCTCATACAACAGAATTAGTTATTTTATTTTTAGCTAGGGTCCTACCCCATAGCCCCACTTAACGAACTATGTTCAAGCTAGAGCCGTAGTAAACGCCCCTATTAATCCCTAGTGTGCACACCCCTCGCTAGACAGCCGGTAGGACGAGTTTCCATCTAGGAGGAGGACTAATAGGAAGTCGGTAGCTAAATCCGACCAGCAGTACCTTGATCAGAGGTATATAACGGCGGTCAGCCGAGCTGAACATACGCCGAGACTCTAGGTGGATTCCATAAATTATCTTTCATCCATTTTATATACGTTATTTGAGGATGAATTATTCGATGATACAATTTATTTCGATCGTACAACAAATCACGCTAATATACGAAACAACAAAAGCACGAACAACGATCCACTCGGCCGAGAGGCCGAGTGGCTCGAAGGCCACGGCCGAGAGGCCGAGTGACCGAGGAAGGCGAGGCCGAGAGGCCGAAAAATAGAACGGCCGAGAGGCCGTTCGCATGCAAGGATTTGTGAAGCAATTAAACGAGTCAAACAACGATAGTGTGGATTCAACGATGGAATTAAGAACAAGTATCATGTAATGTGATCAATTGAGTGAAACAAAGTAATAGATGATCACACAAAACTTATTAATGATTCAATAAAAGGTAAGGGTGTTTGTGATCAACGTTCTTACCTTACTTGCGAATTCTCAAGATCAATTCAAGTCTTAAAACGGAACTTCCTCGAATACACAACCTAAAATCATACAACAACACTCCAATTACTAACCAACACCCTTCTAGTGCATCTAAGACAACTTAAACTTAGATTTCATCAATCAAATGAACTCCAATTTACACCAAATTCGCACAACAACCCCCTAAGCATATTAACTTCATGAATCTATCATTAAATCACCATATAATAACAACTTTAACAACCATTTAAGCCAATTTTCAGATCTGGACAGAATGTATTATCACCATTAAATCACTTTAAAACTTCACCAAATCAAAACCAACGTTTACCCAATTCATAATAAACATCCCCTTCAAATTTCATAACAATCCACCCATAAAATCACTCATAAACTTCACATAAGCCCTAATTTCAAAACCCTAGTTCCATAACCAATCAATCATGCATTCAAAACCATAATCTAGCATGATCACAATTCAATTAGATAATTTCTAACAATCTAACCCAAATTACAATACAATAGGCAATAATCTAAGTAAGCCCTAATTAGAAATAATGATCAAGAGGGTTTAAGACTTACTACTCTTGATTATAACATCAAGAGGAAGGATGTAGGGTGGCGGTGGTGACCGGCGGCAGGGGCGGCGGTCGACGGTGGTGGTTGACGGCGGCTTTCTCTCTCCCTCTCTCCTTCTCCTTCGCGTGGCTCTTCTTCTCCTTCTTCTCTCTTTCTTTTTTTTTTTCTTCTTCTGCGACTTATGCGTGTGATGGGGTTTTGGGAGGGTTTTGTTTTCTCTTTTTTTTTTTTTTTATTTAATAGGTAGAATAAAAATAGTAAGGGTATTTTGGTAATTTTGCCAAACAACTGCCAAAACAGGAAAGTGTCTCCAAAAGTGAAAGTATGCTCTAAATTCCCAAAATGAGGCTTTAAAGACTTAAAATAAACTCTTTTCAAAACTTAATACCATTTAAAGTAACCCAAAAATGTGGGGCGTTACAGTATATTGTAACTGATTTATCTTAATCCTTTAATTTAAACATCTAATTAAACAGTAGATATGCTGCATATGCTAATAATCCTTATGACGAGAGAAATAACAAAAAAAAAAAGTGATCCCCTAAATTAAGGTAGACAAGTCATACTCCCTCCATTTCATTAGGTTCTTTGCATTGTGTTTGAATCTGTGAGAGGAATTCAAACACAATGCAAAGAACCTAATAAAATGGAGGGAGTATTAGTTTTGGATCGGGTTGAATGTGATCATGTTCGTAATTGGTTAATATGGGAAGGGCATGCCCCCCCCCCCATCCCAATATCTTAGGGCAATAAGAATACTCTCCTGAGTTGTAGATTAGATAAAAGTTTTGCCTATCTTGGGTTCAACATTATTTCGTTGCACCAATTTACATGTTGCTAATGCTTTCTCTTAATCTTCGAGACGAGAAATATAACACACACCAAAAAGAAAGAAAGAAAAAAACAGAAAAAGAAAAACGATAATCCCCGAATTTAAGCTAGGAAAGTCGAAATTGTTTCGGATTGGGTTGAATGAGGTCATGTTCTTACTTGGGTTTGGGAAGTACAAGAAAAACCTCCCATAAACCCCAGCCAACAAACACAAGTTTTTTTTTTTGGTACAATCAACAAACACAAGTTAACAGAGTGACAACAACATTTGAAGATCAAACTCCCCAACATTTGCACAAAAAAAATTCTCCAATGTCCACCCTATGCTTCCTCCTCTCCAAATCATTCAAACCCTTTCGCGCCATATCTATCTCCTCCTTCTCCACTCTCTCTCCTCACAAAACCCCCATCTTCTCATTCCCCTCAACCACCCCACCAACCCCAAAGAAGCTTCCTTTTGAAGTTACTGCTCATGGCCGGGCCTGGGATGATCCCTACCATTGGATGTCCAACATTAACGACCCAGATTTTGTCTCCTACCTTCACCTTGAGAACTCTTATGCTGATGAATTTATGTCTGACACTAGAAAATTGCAGAAAGGTTTGATCTTTGAGATGGGTAGTCGCCTTCCGTCAAAGATTGAGACTCCTCCTGAACGTTGGGGGCCTTGGTGAGCTTCTTTTTTCGCGGCCCCGTCTCGATTTTGAGGGTTTTAGTGTTGCCCTTTTGTTTAATTTTCTGTCGTGTTTATGATTTTGTGATGAAATTGGAATTGCATTTTTAGGGATTATTTGGGATTGTAGTGATTTGGTATGAAATTTGGTTGCTTATGTTATAAGTTTCTGTCTTTGTGCGTATGTTATGTAATGTAATTGCGTTGTTATTTTTATTTTCTAGTGTTTGGTGATTTCAATATGATGGGATGAATATGTGTGATTTGGTGAAATTAATGGTTTATTGAACAATTGGAACCCTTTTTTTCAAGTTAATGATGTCTCTTGATTTGATGGATTTTCATGTGGTTGGAGTGTGATTTGATTATAGTTTGCCTGGTGTGAGATGATCTAATTTATCGTACGAGATGATCACAATGTAGCCGTATTAGACCTCATATGCGACCTAATCGTGATTGCAAGTCTGTCCTCATCATGCCCATCTGTGTAAGCACTTGTTCACTTCAAGTGCTTGATAACTTGTGAATAGTGATTGAGTATTAAGGACTGCAGAAATTTTTGTTTAGGCTAAGCAGCTTAGCTTTTCCTACCTACATTTTTGTAGAAAGTTGATTACTTTTTGAGATTTTCAGCAGGGAGATGTTGCTTATAAGTCTCATGGATGTTATATATTTCCTTTCTAATGTCTAATGGTCGACGGTGATACAGGCTCTACTATCAATACATCCCGGAAGGGAAAGAATACCCCGTTCTTTGTAGAAGATTGGGGAGTGACGAATCTGAAGGGTTGGGAAGTTTGTTTAGCCTTTTAAGAAAATCACTTAGACGGGAGGAAATGTTACTCGATTGGAATGAGATTGCAGAGAATTATGGTAATCCTTTTGTCTTTGATTTCAGGCAAATTTTCTTTTTGCTAGTTATCCCCTTAAAACTGAAATTGGCATTAAATGAACACGAAGTGCTATGAACTTGGCAGCTTATAGATTGGATTTAAAGGTGCTCCTATTATCTGCATTTCTTTTGTTTTCCAATTCAGTTCCGTTAGCTCCTGTGACATTAGAATACTCGCTGAAGCTAGAATTGCCACTACTTGAAAAGATTTGTTCTCCCTCCATTTATTTTGTTTGTTTACATTGTTCAAATGGAGGGAGTACTAAACTTGACAACCACTCTGAACTTCACGAATTTTAAAGCTCACTGGTGTCACTGCAAAAGTGTTTCGACATAAGAGAATGGAAAAGGATTGATAAACCATGCATTATCTGGAAACTGATATTTTTTTTATTTTTTATTTTTTTTTTCTTTTGGAGGAGAAGGGAATTGAAATTTTGAAACTGGATAAAAGACTCTCCAAATATCGAGTGTGTATCCCTTCAAAAAAAATATATCGAGTGTGTAAATATCTTGAAAACTGAAACTGAAGTAAAGAAAAACTATGATATTCAGAGTAGAAGACGAAGCTGGAAAGCTGAACTTAGAAAGATTGTGGTATATGATATTCTGAGTACAAAGTCTGATTACCTATTAGGAATCATTATGGACACAACAGCTAGGAACGATTGTGGACAAATGTTATTTACCTGCTAGCAACATGTTGAAGAATAGTGTTGATATAAACCTATAAACAAGTGGGATTAACATGGAGTCTCTTACTAGAGTTTTGGAAACTTTTGGAATGAAATGTGGATAGCACAAAGCCATTGATAAGTTTAGCGCCCTTAACTTTTGACTGCTGTCTGATAAAGTAATAAACTGGCACCACAACAGAATTTTGACTTCCAGGTTGCCACTATCTTTCAAATTCCTGAACTTTTAAGCCTCTTTTTTTGTTAACTTCAATTTATTCTTGCTGGTTCTCACGAGTAACGTCTTGCTATTCGCTAGCTGATTTGAGCATTTCCAAAGGGTGACTGAAGGATTATTCTTGACTATATGGTACTCGCGATGGTCTAAAAAACTTTTTGATCTTTCATCATTTATGCTGCTCCCTTTCCTTTATGTAGGCTATGTTCACGTGGGTACATGTCGAATCTCACCTGACCACAACTTCATGGCATACACACTTGATAAAAATGGTTCTGAGTGCTTCATCCTCCAGATTAAGGATCTGAGAGATGGTCATGTTATCCCATGCATCGAAGCGGATTCTGTTGTTAGTTTGGCGTGGGCTCAAGATAGTTCTGTCCTTTTTTACACTGTTTCTGATGATAATCAGAGACCATACAGGTAACTTCCTGAAGCCATTGTCAATGGTGTGAAATTAGCTGTTAGTATGTTTAATGTCCTCATGTTCGGCCAGGGTACTAAGTAAAATGGTGAGATCAGATGTTGATACAGTAATATTTACAGAAGATGATTCTAGATTTTGTGTGGACATCACTTCAACAAAGGATGGCAAATTTATTACCATTAACTCTAACTCAAGGTCTTCATCTGAGGTGGGATAAATCTACTTGTCTTGTAGGTAGTTTTTTTCTCTTTACCTGCCAGTAGTACGTTCAGGATGTTAAGTTAAAACTCTATTTGCTTCCTTTTTTGCAGGTCTTTGTTGTAGATGCGACCAATCCACTTGATAGTCTCAGACGAGTCCACAAGCGTCTCGATGGTGTGCAGTATTTTTTGGAACACCATGAAGGTTTTTTCTACGTTCTTACTAATTATCCTTCAGCTGAGGTTGGAAAGCTACAATGTGAAAACTTCTACATAGGTGTTTGCAGAGTTGACGACAAAGACTCTACTAATTGGCAGGTCCTTTTCTTTAACTGTTACTAGTTAGCTTCCTAATAATGGTAGCATATTTTATTATATTGTTAATTGTTATAGATTCTAGAAAATAATCTAGGCTAAGCACTTCTCTTTCTTCTCAGAGTATTATACTTCCAGGCGAAGGCGCCAACTTGCAGGATATGGACATGTTCAATAAACATTTGGTCCTCTTTGGTGATAAGGAGGGCTCTTCTGTGATGTGTTCGATTGATCTTCCTCTAACTATCAAATGCAAGGTACCATTTTTCTCTCAACAGAAGTTTAATGGTTGTTGAAATTATTTGTTTGAGGACAAGGGAGGGCATCAAAGTGACATTTGACTATTAATCCTCCTAAAGTTCTTAAATCTGGCCTAGGATATAGGAGGTTTAAGGCCGTACCTGTGTATCTATTTCCGTAAGCATGAACAATACTTTTGTGTTTTGTTTCTTGTTTCAATATATGTTCTGTTAACAAGATCAACTGTTAAAGGCATCTTTGAGTTTAACTGAAGACATTAGTCAAATAAATCGATCACACTAAGATAGTTAGATGGATCAAATTTCTCTAACAAGTTTTCTTTTTGATGACAATTGACATGCTTCTGTCAGACCCACGACTCCACACCACTACAGACTACAATCCTTTTTTTTTTTTTTTTTTTTTCTCGGCGCTATCCTGCTGTTCCAGAATCTTCTGTTTACTCTGTATTCCTGTTAAGCATGTCTTGTCTCTCGTCCTTAACATCTTTCTTTTTTTTTTTTTTTTTTTTTTTGGGAAAGAAAATGGAGAATTTATTAATACAATCGTCATACGACACTTGCATCAAGGATTTTAACAATAGAAATACCTGATTGACACAATACTTTGCAAATTGACAAATCTAATCTCATGCACATTACTTCTTGCTGTTTTAAGTATGTCTATCTCACTATCACTTTATTTATCTTCCCTTTATTAGGATTTAGGAGGGTATTCTGTAATTCATTTGTGACCAGAAAGCTGTGTCCCTAGATGTATTCAAGGACATGCCTTTTGATTTGATACGTCTTTCCTTTTTATATTTTGTGATTCTCGCAATATGATTACTTTTGCAGCATGGTATGGAGATTAAAGATCTGAACCCATGGGTTTTCCCTGTGCCAAATGATGTATGCCGAATGGACCCAGGATCAAACCATGATTACTTGACCTCAGCTTATCGTGCTGTGCTTTCCTCTCCAGTGGTATGACCTCTGATTACTGTCTTTTGGGTGCAAAGTCATATTTCGGTGACCTGTCATTTACACTGCACTTTATCTATGTTCTGAATGGGGTGGTACAAAAGAGTATTGAATTCGCTGGTTTCATCAAAGAATGCAGTCCCCTGATGTTAATTAATCTTCTCAAATGCCATTGTTTTCTACTATTTGGTCCAGAGAAATTTAAAGTTTCCCATGCTTGTTTGCTTGTTTTAAGGTCCTCGTAGGGCTATTAGAACTAGAGCTGCATCAGCCATGCTGTCACTTTTACTGGAAATGGCTTCATCTTCAGACGATAATCATGTTCCGCATCTTTGGTTGTGAAAGTTGATTAAGTGAATTTTTGTCCTTTATTTGTTTGTAGGCCACACTTTAACAGCTTTTGACGTATCATATTATATTCTACAGGATATTGCTCTGTATGTGCTTTATCTTTAGCAGTCTCCTTGTTGTAATGAGAACACTTTACTTACTAGACTTCTTATGTATTCTCGAGAATTGTTATGCGATTAATGTCTCCTTCTACAGACATTCTAGCTCATATTGGATGTATAACTTGGGTTGATGCAGATGCCTGATTTAGTAGTTGAGTATGACATGTCTACAAGGACATTTTCCCTCATTCACCAAGAGGAGGTGTTATGTGCAACCAAAAATATTCGCACTTCTGTACCAGATTATGGGGTCAATGGTAAAATTCTGAAGAGTAGAAATGACGAGAAAGAACACAAACAGAAATTTGAAGGAATGCAGAGTTGGGAAGAATTTTCTGCTTGTTATGCATGTGAAATGCATGAAATTGTTTCTCATGATGGTACAAAGGTTCCTTTAACTATAGTGTACTCCCGAGATAGAGAGCCTAAGGGGCAGTCTCCTGGTCTTCTGGAAGCCTACGGTGCTTATGGTGAAGTCTTAGACAAAAGCTGGTGTCCAGATCGCCTCAGCTTACTTGATCGTGGATGGGTATTGGCTTTTGCTGATGTGAGGTTAGTCTTACTGTTACTGATTGTCTCTTGTATAGCTGTATCCAAAGTTGGTGTCATTGAAGGGTGCTGTAGTATCACTGTTGACTACTAGGTTTGATGTTGGTAGATAGCCCTCGACACCCCTTGCCAGGGCACCCAAGACAATGGGATTTAGATTGCTTCAGGTCTTTCTTTTTATCCCTGGTAAACACTGCACCGCCAATGTACATACTACTTCACATCTACCCTGATGACTGATGACATGCACAGAATTTGGCTTGCAAGCTTGGTTACTTCCTTGGTATGACCCAGCCATTATATGCTTGCTGCACTAGATACTAACTTAAGGCGTTACCCTGCAGCATTAGCTGCTCCTATGTACTCGTTTAAAAAAAGAAAGCTAATTGAAGGCGTTAAGTAGGTTGGAGCCATGATGTGGACAATATTCATCTGGTGCTATGTGCATAAACTGAATTTATGCCTTCTTTTATGGTTCTGGACTTCTGGTAAGCAGAAGCAGATTTCTGAAGACAATGTTTCTGATGACAGGGGCGGAGGTGGTAGTGATCCTTCGTGGCATAAATGCGGCAGTGGAGTAAATAAGATTAATTCTGTGCATGATTTTGTCTCATGTGGTAAGTATCTGGTTGACAAGGGCTATGCTCAAAAGGGTAGGCTTGCTGCCATTGGACAAAGTGCAGGGTCTCTCCTTGTGGGGGCAGCTGTCAATTCTGATCCTACTCTCTTTTGTGCTGCAATTTTGAAGGTACATGGTTTACTTTTGCATCATTCTTGGTGACACTTTTGTTGTACTGTTGTGTCTATCTAATTTGTTTTATGAATTTTATGTAATGGGAAAATGAAAATGTTCCTCATGAAGGTATGGAATATATCGATCAATATAGTCCTGCTCTGCAGACACGCTTCAGGGCATCAACCTGACAACCTTATATATTGTTTGGTCTCTTTGTAAACATGGGCAGTAGAAAATTAGAAATGGGTGGTTGTATAATTATTGATTAGGTTGTTGTGTTTCAGGTCCCCTTTCTCGATATGTGCAACACATTGATGGATGATAGCTTGCCTTTAACTAAATTGGACTATGAAGAATTCGGGAACCCCAAAATAGAAGCCCAATTTGAGGCTCTTATGAAGTATTCTCCTTATGACAACATAAGTCGCGGATCTTGCTATCCAGCAATGCTTGTCACTGCTGCTTTTAATGACTCCAGGTAACTCTGTTTATCTATTTTACCAAATGAACATGTCTGCTAATATTCTAACATGTGAACCTAAAAGTGTGTGAATGATGTGATAAATTCAGGGTTGGAGTATGGGAAGCTGCCAAATGGGTTGCTAAGATACGAGAAAGTACATGTTCAAGCTGTTCTCGTGCAGTTATCTTGAAGACAGAAATGAACGGTGGACATTTTGGGGAAGGTGGCCGCTATGGTCGGTCTAGAGAGAAGGCATATGAATTTGCATTTTTATCAAAGGTCATGGGTCTAATTGACAGTTCCACGCCTTAGTCCCAGGTATTGAAAGGATCTTCTGCTCAAGGGATTCCAGTTCCTTGCTGGACTAACTCTACACGATTCAGTAGCTGTGTTGTATGACTGGTCAAAAAGTGACTGCTCTATCTTGCAGAAGCCGCTGATAGGTAAATATCGCTTCCTGTTGTGAGCATTTCTCTGCCCTAATCATTGAATCAATTAATTTGATTACATTCATAAACAAATGAACTGAAACCCTGTCCACTTTGTTGTGCTTTCTTGCCTATATTAGCAGATGAATATTCAGAAATCTACACTATACGAATTTTTCTGGTATGGTGTATAATTTTGCACTGCATAACTGAGGAAGAGGGGTGTAGGAGAGAAAATCAAGAAAAGATATCGTTCTTTGCTACTAAACCACAGTATCATATGCAGGACAGCAATTGGTGTCACAGTTCTCTACTTTTAGCGGATATACTGCCCTGTAAGTGTGGCTGCTTTGCATGACACTTGCCTGAGAGGCGGAAACAGAACCACTGCACCTGCCAATGAACGAGAAGGTACTTTTCCTATCGGTGATTAGTTGATCACCCTCTTCGAAGCCAGAAAGCAATTTTCTATTCATGTGCTTGTTTATTGCCCCTTTCTTACATATAATCAACCATACATTTGATTCTCTTTGTGAACTGGGTACTATTCTGTGTGAACAACTTGGAGAATTTTCTTTCTAGGACTAGCTAACTTCATGAATGCTTTGTTTTTTTACGAAATGACTTTATGAATGTATGTAAAGTGTGAAGTATCCAACTCGATGTGTTTTGTGACAGCGGATGATAAAGATTTGCTGGTTGCCTGCTTCCCTTCTGCAAGACGCGAATGAGGTCAAAGATTACCAATGCTGTTATGCTACAAATAGCTGCTGCTGCTGTCACAGAATGTCGATAAACCATGTCATCCCTTTCAAGAACAGAGGAGAGCAGACTCGTAAAGTGATTAAACAGAAGAATCAAACAAGCATCAATGAAGGGTGAAAAATACGGAACATTCTCATAATTTTGCAGTTACATGCCATGGTGCTGCTTCAATGTGGAGCAAAGGTGAAAAATTAAAGTCCAGCTGTTTAAAAAACAACGTCTTCTCTGTGTTTCTGTTGATGTAACTAACAATTTGTACTCTCTCCAAAAAAAAAAAAAAAAAAAAAAAAAAAAAAAAAAAAACCTAACAATTTGTAAGCTGATCACTTTGATCGGTTTGTTTATGTAGTCACATTTCTTTTTAACTTACACGGTTTTATTTTTTTAGAACTCACTAGTTTATAGTACTTGCAAGATTAACAACCTTCAGAAGCGTAATTTCTAGCTGGAAATCTGGAATGTATGCTCGTCTATGTCGAGCCTCTCTCATTGCTACCATTCTATGAGATATAATTCGAGCCTAACACGAGAATCTAATCAATGTAAGCTACAACCTACACAAAACGCTAGTAGGTGAATTATTCTAACTAGCTCATTGTCTATATGGCTTTTACAGCTCTACCCATTGCAAGCGAGTACAATACCTTTCTTCGATGTAATACTCAATTTTCTGTACTTGATACTTGATAGTAATCCTTTGATTAACCGGGACATTATTCTCGTTCGCTACGCCTACTCTCGTCGTATCATTAAGAACCGTTAATGAATATTCGCTAATTTTAAAAGACAAATATATTATATTAGTATTAATTAAGGATTTGAACCCGGGACAACCCCCAGGCAGGTTGAGTTCCTATCCACTAGGCCAACCTTGATCCTCATTAATTAACCTATGTGAAATGACCCTTGTGCTAGAATCTTTATTTTTTTTTTCCATAAATAAGAATTTATCAGAGTTTATTTTGCAGTAAATTTTTTTCGTCTCACGGAAGTGTACTGAACACGCTGCGAAAAGCGGGAAAAACAGACCCAATTCCACACCCAGGTTTCCCTCTCTTTCTCTCTCCTCCCCCTTTCTTCAATTCATCCCACTACTTAATTAGGGTTTTCAATCCTCTCAAAATAAATTTAATCAATTGCAAATCATCATCGCCCTTTTACTAGCATTCCCTTTGTTTGAAGTGTAAAAAGTTAGAATCTTTCCCAAATTAATGTTCTTGTAATTCTTGATTGCATAAACCCTATTTAATTAAATCCCAATTTCGCATGTTAAACCCATTTTTTAATTGATTTCTGGGCAATGTTAATTTACCCAATTTAGGGTTTTTGTTTTTACTGTGCAGGTTTTCGGTACACATGCAAAATTGAAGAAATTCTTGGTTAATTTTTTTTACCTTGAACTGCAGTCATGGTAAATAATTTACTTACCAGTTTAACTATGATTATAACATTGTCGGATTGTTGTGTTTTTTTTTGTTTTTGTCTGATGTTTGATGTTTTGACTTTTGATTTTTGTTGGGTTTGTTTGTGAGCAGCCGGCTGATATTAGGAAGTGGTTTATGAAGAAGCATGATGATAAGAATGGCAATGCTGCCGCCGCCACGTCGGCCGCAGCGACGCCCTCGTCGGGAAAACCTGTCGCTACTTCTTCACAGGCTGAGAAACCGGTAAAGGAATCGAGATTTTGTCTTTTGCTTGTTATGGTTGTTTTGGTTGTATGGTGTACATTGTGAGAATTTGATTTGCTGGTTTGAGTTTTTTCTTGATTTATAGAGTTTGTTATTATTAAGGTTTTGTTTAGGGGTTTCGTATGGGTTTCGGTTGAATGCTAGTTTCGATAGTTGTATTGTGTCGTATGAATGTATGATTATCTATGCTGCCTTGCATGTTATCGAGATTTTGATTTGAATTGCGCAAAGTTGGTTTTGTTTTCCCCTTGCGATTAGTTTTGGCACCGGTACTGAGAATGTGTGAGGAGAATAGCATAAGATGGGAGCTGTTGGAAGTTTTGTTTTTTTTTTCGAAATTAATTTTAGGTGTGTTTTTAAGTGGATTATGAATAATGTCAAGCAGGGAGAGCAAGAAAGTGCTGGTAGAAGAAAAACAAGCAAATACTTTGACAAAAGTAAAGAGAAAGCGAAAGTTGAGACTGAAAAGGTGGAGACCCCAGCCAAACGTAAGAGTCAAAGAGGGGTTGAGGATTCACTTGATGATATTAAACCATCACCAGCAAAGAAGGTTCATGTAGTAGAGGAAGACGATGACGATGACTTTGTTCCTATCAGTACCAGAAAGAAATCAGTTGATGCTACTCCTAGTAAGAAATTAAAGGGTAGTTCTGGTAGAGGTATTCCTCAGAAAAATGTGGATGCTATGGAGAACGATGAGGAAGTTGACGAGGGGGAGAATGAAACTCCTGTCAAATCTGCGGGAAGGGGTCGTGGAGGGAGAGCTGCATCTACCACTCCTGCTGGCGGAAGAGGACGAGGAGGTGGTGGACGAGGATTCATGAATTTTGGTGAAAGAAAAGATCCACCCCATAAAGGAGAAAAGGTATCCGAATGTTGAGCATGTGATACTTAATACCTTTGTAAAGAGTGGCTTTTGTGGTAGCTGGTTGTTGTAATGTAAATTTTCTCTTCTCACTTTTGCATTGTTTCTCTTGGTCAGGAAGTTCCTGAAGGTGCCCCTGATTGTTTAGCTGGATTGACTTTTGTAATTTCTGGAACACTTGATAGGTATATTGTTCTTAACTGTGTTATGAATAGTGACCTGTGATGCATGGAGTGTCAGTGGGTGCATTATTTGTGTATACTTATGCACTCGTGTGCTCTTTTTTTGGACTGAGCTTAATATGTCAATAATTTATCATTTTCGTTCTGATATATCACAGTTTGGAAAGGGAAGAAGCGGAAGATTTGATTAAGCGTCATGGAGGCCGTGTGACTGGATCTATCAGCAGGAAAACGGTATCCATGATCCACCCTCTTGTCGTCTTCGTTGTTTTTTTATCTATCTATTATTATTCTCTACTAATTCTAGAGGACCAATCACCAAGTAGTCACTCATATGTAAAGATTGTTACGTTTTGCAGAATTATCTTTTGTGTGATGAAGATATTGGGGGTAGGAAATCTGAGAAAGCGAAAGAACTGGGGTCTGTTTTCTGATCTTTGAATGTTTTTCAGTTGTTATTGATTTATTTTTTATGAATTTGGTTGATGCTAATAGTGTCTCCATTATCCATGTAGAACACTCTTTCTAACAGAAGATGGACTGTTTGATATGATCCGTAAAACCAAAAATTCTAGATCATCTCGGCAAGACAATCCAGGAAAGGCTTCTAATAACATTGCAACTCCAACTGCAAAGAAACCAGAACAGAATGTGGGAGTAAAAAGTATGCTCAAACCTTCTCTCACCATCATATATTTCGCCTTTGACCTATCTGTGCTGCTTGTGCTTTTTTGTTCTGTAACATTTCCTTATCGATATTTCTCTCTTTTTTTTGTATGTTTTTGTTTTGTATGTACCGTAATAGGGTTGCATGCATTTATCACAAGGGATTCTAATGCAAAGATTGTAATTGCAAATGAGAAAGAAGCGTTTCTTATACTTTTAACTGTTCTTCAGAACTCTTACAACTTGTGATAAAGATGCAGAATCTTTGTTGGGGATCAAGAATAAGGAGATCAGAATCTTAGTCATTAGCACTGTGCTAAGTTATTTTAATTGTGTTTGATCTGCACAAGTACATTGTGACCCAACCGTTGCTAGCTACAAATTTTTCATGTGCTTTAGCTGAAAGTCTCAAGTCATGTTATTGTTATCACAGTTTGAATATTTTTTTCATTCTCTATCTTTCAAGTTTCCTGATTAAATTGACATCTTCTCACACTTATGTATCGTCTGTTGTAGTTGATGGATTAAACTCTTCTGCTACAAGTAAGGCTCCTAAACCCACAGCCAGTGCTTCTCCAGCTAAGCGTAAGGATCTGCCAAAAGACGGTGCTTCGTTGACCTGGACAGAAAAATATAAACCAAAAGGTCTTAATGACTTAGTGGGCAATCAAGGGATTGTAAGTTTTTCTAGGTTAATGTCTGAATTTGTGTTTGTTGTTTTGCTCTTGCTTTGTTGGAGTAAATTAATTTTTGTTGTTGCTTGCTCAGGTTAAAAACCTTCAGGATTGGCTGTCACGTTGGGATGGGAAATTTCTGAATAATCAAGGAAAGGGGAAAAAGAAAAATGATTCTACTGAGAAAAAGGCTGTATTGATGAGTGGAAATCCCGGTATAGGGAAAACTACCACCGCAAAGCTAGTTAGTAAGATGCTAGGTTATGAGTCAGTTGAGGTACCATCTTCCTTACCTCATAGCTAGTTAAAGTATTGTCCTTTATGTATGGAGAGGTAATCAAACAGTACATGGATGTATCTTATGAGCTGTTTCTGGTGTTCTAATTGCTTATAGGTCAATGCCAGTGATAGTCGTGGAAAGGCTGATTCCAAAATTGGTAAAGGAATTGGTGGAAGTACTGCAAATTCCATTAAAGAGCTTATTTGTAATGAGTCACTGGGTGCTAATATGGATAGGTTGGTTTCATTTCTAAGCTATTCATGCCAACATGAAATAACATTCCTTCCCTTTCAAGAAGACTTGTTGCACATTTCTTTCATATTATATTCTGCTATAAGTTAATGATGTTGATTTTCTTAGGTCAAAGCACCCTAAGATTGTGCTCATTATGGATGAGGTTGATGGTATGTCCGCGGGTGATAGAGGTGGTGTTGCAGACCTAATTGCTAGCATCAAGATCTCCAAGATCCCAATTATCTGTATCTGTAATGACCGCTTTAGCCAGAAACTGAGAACTCTGGTCAACTACTGTGAACTGTATAGTTTCCGCAAGCCCACAAAACAGCAGGTCTGAATAGTTTGTGATTTTTGAATCATTTATGTGGTACCTTAATGTTTGGGAGTAGGGTTTTTTTTCCTTTCTATTTGTGAACTACATATCATCAAGAGAGAAGATAGGTCTTATAGGAAAAATGATTTAACAATAAAAAGTAATTAATATGACCAGTATTTCTACTCTAAAATCTTAACTGTGATATACTGTGCTTGTCGCTGATGGCTGATATTATCGAATCTCCTTAAATAACGATCTGTACTTTTTTAGGAAGGCTTATGCTGTAAACAAAATGTATATTATCACAACATACAAACAGTTTTCGACGATACTGTTATGTTTGAAATAATTATTTACATCCGTCGGTGTTACTATGCACAACTTTAAATATGTTCAAATGTGTTGGTGTCCAGTGCTCCGCTTAAGTCCTAGAGACAAACATCCTAGTAAAGTTACCTGTGCTCTGTATAACACTTTGGCCTACTCACAATAGTTTCTGGAACTTTTTTCTGGCTGAAAGTGATGAATGTCTGTTCAGTTCACTATTGAGCTTTCAATCCATTCCTGTATGGTTGATTTAGAACTAGTTAGAGAATTGTAATCTAGTCATTAGTGACTGTACCTTACACAAAACGTCATTTACACTACTATATTGTGTGAACCCTGTAATGAGGGACATATGATATTTTAGTATATGTTTGCACAATGGAATCTTAAGAAACATTTAAATGTAAGAACAGAGAAAAGGATGTTCAAGTGACTTGTTCTTTGTGTATGGTAGATGGCTAAGAGGCTGTTGCAGATTGCAAAGACCGAAGGGCTTCAAGTTAATGAGGTACATAACAATTTCATCTTTCACATGCTTGGTAGTATATGTTGACCCCGTCTGTTGGCACTCTCTGCTTCTTTTATTCTCTCATGTGTATGTAGCCTGCTTTCTACTGATTTTCTTTTACAAATGTAGATTGCTATGCAAGAGCTTGCTGAGCGATGTAACGGAGATATGCGCATGGCTGTAAATCAGCTGCAGTATATGAGTTTGTCGATGTCAGTTATCAAATATGATGATATTAGAAATCGTCTTGCTAACAATGCGAAGGATGAAGCCATCTCTCCATTTACAGCTGTGGATAAGTATGTAAACAGTGTCCCTTTTCGTCCGGCTGGCTTGCGTATACATGTAAATGTGGTCTCTGAAAGATATAGCTTTACTTGAATTGGGGTAACCTAAAAAAAGAAAGAATCACTCAAATATATGCAGTTAATATAATTTGTTGCTTAGGTTCTTGTTTGCACACTTCTTACATCTCGCTGTGAATATCTTGTATGTGCGTTGGTCTTTTTGTGTGTGTGTGTGGGGGGGGGGGGGTTGCGGTTTGGTGGTTGTGTTCTTTCTCTTCAACATTGTAGTCAGTTATGAGACTTATGGCTTTCAGTTATATCTTTGTCAGCTAGCTTTTGTAGTTGTGGTGTAAACTTCTTGCCTTGTCTTTGTTATAGCAGTATGCCATTTGCAATGAAGAGTTCACTTCTTGAGTATAATAACTTCACAGTTCTTTGCATTTTGGTTCTAAGTATAACGGGTCTAATTGATCATCTTTTTTGTAGGTTATTTAATTTCAATTCTGGAAAGTTGAGGATGGATGAAAGAATAGACTTTAGCATGAGTGATCTTGATCTTGTCCCCCTTCTTATCCAGGTCTGAGTTATTTTGGGTATTCTTAATACTCCGTACATTTCTATATCTTACTAGATGTACTGTTGCCTAGTTGCCAGGATTAAAAGTTGTTGCTTATCGACTAAATGTAAGATTTATAGATGTTCTCTGGTACAATTATTTTTACCCATCAAAGATTAGGATTCAATAAGATGCTGCGAACAAGAAATGTTTCAAATATATCGATTAAAGATGTGACGTGGTCCCGTTGTGCTATGGAAAAGATTTACTGCTTGTATTGCAGTCATGGGCTTTTGTTACTTGATTGCATCAGGTTCTTACTTTTATGTTGTCGCTGTTATTATATAACAAAAAGGTTCATGAATTGCTCAATTGGGCAGGAAAATTATGTTAACTATCGTCCCAGCTCTTGTGGGAACGATGAGATGAAAAGAATGAGCGCTCTTGCCCGTGCTGCTGAATCAATTGCTGACGGAGATCTTATTAATGTTCAAATAAGAAGATATCGGCAATGGCAGCTTTCTCAAAGTAGCTGTGTTTCTTCCTGCATTATACCGTATGCCCCCAAATCTTTTTTCCTTTGGGTACAATGCTTTCTAACCATGGTCCCTGATTAACTTCTCCCTTTGTTGCGTAGGTCCTCGTTGATGCGTGGACAACGGGAGACTTACATGCCGGTATTATTTCCACTGCTTAATATGCACTTTCACACTGTGTCGTGATCTTCTTGTTGTTGGGAGTCTGGAGCCTGAAACTGGTATATGTGTATAGACGACTATCATGTACGTGTGTGGTATATACAGCATGCATATCATATGGGCGCCAGATGTGTGGATCTGATCATTTGAAATATTTAGACAACACTAGAGAGCCATTAGGATTGAAATCTTAGAAAATAAAGGCGAACTAGAAGAATGAGCTTTTCGTTTGTGAAAATACACTCCAAGGCGCCAATTGTTTGGAGTGAATCCATATTAAGAGACTTGTCAGGAAATTTCGTACTAACTGGGTTCTACCAGTGGCTGTTTTCTGAAAGATATTTTAACATTGTTGGCAGGGTGAAAAAAACTTCACTAGATTTGGAGGATGGCTTGGAAAGAACTCAACGATGGGAAAGAATCGAAGAATCTTAGAGGATCTGCATGTCCATATGCTTGCATCTAGTGGCTCGTATCTAGGAAGGTAAGGTTTGCCTTGTTGAGAACTCTTTGAATTTCTTGATAATGACTAAAAGTAAATAAACTAAAGAGGAGATGTATTACATGTAATATAATCTTGAATACAGTATGTTAGTAGGAACATGCATCTAGGTTGATAAACTTATGATAAAATGCATGCATCATTTATCTTAGAGATAACATACATGTACAGAGTGAATGTACAGGATATATGCATCTCGTTCTAGATTCTAGAGTAACATCATTTTAGGGGTTTCCCTATGTAAAGCGAACTTTGAGTTATGTTGTAGTTGAGAGATGTAGCTGCAGGCTAGAGGGTTGTATGTGAGGTCTCTCACTCTCCCTTGCTCACAGCCCATCGCCTCTGGTCTATGGTTGGCATGACGTACCGTGTGAGGCTGGTAAAAACACTAATATGAAATAAAGTTCATTTCGGGTACGGGTTTCTTTGGCTGTTTTACTGTTTGTTAGGTCTTAGAAGTTCAAGTTTTGAACTTTTCTCAGGAATTATTGTGGTTCAATGAGATGACAATTCTTATCATCGTAGTCTTTTCTGTCCAACACCATGTAATTAAGCTGTTGTTTTATTATATAATTCCAACTTTTGATTTTGAGTTATCAATTTGCCTTGAAAGAATCCACTATCCTTACCATCTTGTGCTTAGGTGAAGCCGTGAAGGTGACGGATAGAAAGATAATCTTCGGGGTTGTGTCTTTATTTTTTACCTCCTTGTTAATTATTCACCATTTGTTTATCTATGATGTGCCTGATAAGAGCCTAAGATCAAATCCGTTTACCCAATCTGCTGCTTTCAGTTTTAGGCTTTTACCATGTGGCTTATGGGAACACAATAGAAAACCCGTTTCATTATGGGTCATATGGCCTATAGGCTTTTATCATGTGGGCTTTGACCATAATGGAGCAGAATTACTTCGAGGCATGTCCTAGTGTTGCTGCTTTCCAATCATAAATTCTTGATGCAATTTAAGGCAAAGTAGTATTCTCTTTGTATTATGTATGCCTTGGGAAAGGTAAAAGGACACTTACACGGGGTGATTGAGAGTGAAAGGGTCTGCTGAATTATGAAAAGTTTGTCTTTGGATAGACTGGAGGGATATGATCTATGTGGATTATGGTGCTTGAGTTTGTTTCCCCTTTCCCCATTTGTCCGTTGTTTTTGTTGATCTTCCTCTCGTTCTTTCTCCCATTTATCTACTAAATTTTACCTTTTTTTTTTACACTTCTAATAAGTAATTGTATGGAGATGTGGCTCATAGGATCAAATCAGGTTGGTTGAAGTGGAAGAATGCCACAGGACTTCTGTGTGATCGAGGATTGCCCAATAAGTTGAAGGGTAAGTTTTATCGTACGGCAATTAGGCCGGCACTGTTATATGGCACGGAATGTTGGGCCGTGAAGCAGTGTCACGTTCATAAGATGAGTGTGGCGGAGATGCGCATGTTACGGTGGATGTGTGGACATACAAGACGTGATCGGTTGAGAAATGAAGTTATTAGGGAGAAAGTAGGGGTTGCACCCATAGGGGATAAGATGATGGAGAACCGACTGAGGTGGTATGGCCACGTGAGGAGGAGGCCTAGTGAGGCGCCGGTTAGAAGAGTAGAAGGGTGGAGAAGTGATAATATTAGTAGGGGTCGAGGAAGACCCAAGATGACTTGGACGAAGGTGATTAGAAGTGATATGAGCTCCCTAGGGCTTGAAGAGAGTATGGTGTTGGATAGGGCAGGGTGGCGAGACTCTATCCATGTGGAGGACTTTTTCTGACCCCTTTTGATTTATTTGTTTGGTTTTTCCAACTATTTTTCTAAAACTTTTTAACTTGTGTTCAAAGTTCATCTGTTTTTTGCAATATTTTTTTAAACCTTTTTATTTATTTTGACGACTTTCTAAATTTCCTTTGAAATTGTTTAAATATTTCTAACATGTTTACAACGTTTTCGAAATTTCTTGGCGTACACAAGACGGTTACTGGATGACGATTCATGTTAGCCGACCCCAAATCATTTTGGGAATAAGGCTTGGTTGTTGTTGTTGTTGTTGTTCTAATAAGTAATTGTTTGACATCGTGCGTGATATACAGACATACGTACATTATTAATTTTCTTCAATCAGCAATTTGTCGTTGCGTTTACAAAATATTTTTATTGATACAGGGGGACTATCAGACTCGACCTTCTTACACTTCTTTCTAAACAAGTAACCCAGCCACTTCGATCTCTTCCCAAGGTTAAGATCCTTTTGTTACATGGGCCTATTGCTTTTTTAATTCCTTTGCTGTTGGCGAACTAGTGTTTAGTGACTTTCTAGTTATTGGTTATTGTGTTTAACATTGCACAGGAGGAGGCTGTTAGAAAGGTTGTCGAATTTATGGATGCTTATTCGTTAAGTATGGAGGACTATGATACACTAATTGAGCTGTCAAAATTCCAGGTGCTTTATTTGAGACAGCTTTTTCAGTTACAGAGCTGCTTTGAAGTTCTCTCCTAAAGTTCAATTTGTTATATATATGATTAGGGGCACGGCAGTCCAACAGATGGTATATTGCCAGCAGTAAAAGCTGCACTAACGAAGGCTTATAAAGAAGGTAGTGGATCCCGTGTTGTACGAACAGCAGATTTGGTCAACCTTAAAGGCCTTAAAAATGCTCCTAAGAAAAGAATTGCTGCTATGCTTGAGCCTGTTGATGAAGTCAGTGAGACAAACGGTGATATTGATGCTGGAAGCGAAGAAGAGGACAATGAAGAAGCAGAGGAATCAGGTCTGTTAATAGCTGTGTTTTCTTTGTATTTCTTAGTGACAATATTTAGATGATAAACGCTGCAGCCTTATTCATGTATACAGTTGTCTTCCAATAAGCTTATACTCCGTATATAGTATCAGTATGTTCATAATAATACTATACCTCCCAAAGAGTTTGATCATGTTCCATATTTATTTGTACCTTTTGTTCTCTGTGAATATGATGGCAACACACTCAATTTTACCTTAGGTCAAAGTATTTGAATTGAAAGGTAATATGAGAAGACAAAATCTCTGGTTTTAAAGGGCATTAAGCTAGTTAGGGTTGTTTACCTTGTTTTTGTACAGATTAGCCATACTTGTAGAAGTTATCAATCATTTTGTGGAGTAATATGTGCTATGCATCTTGTATGAATTCCCTGCCTTCAGCACAACCTTCAGGCTGATCACCATTTGTTGTCTGGACTAGGCAGGTGCCGGAATTTGTCATTGTTAATTGTTATACATGCATTAGCTAAACTTGTTACCGCCCTAAAGATAAGTATCGGCATTAGTGTGTTCATCTCATGAAGAAAAGATGCACAAATTAACAAGTTACCGCCCTAAAGATTTGCCTTGTCACAGATCGGTATATTTATGTGTAAAACTCGTAGTTTCTTAGATTCTGCAACCCTGAGCATACGTAATTTCTTGTGTCTCAACTCTCCCTTCATTTGATCTGTCATTCTCGGTTATTCACTGGTACCTGTTTGGAAAGTCATTGGCTTGTTATGCCTTATGCAGAAGAGGCTGGTGATGGGCTTAGTAAGTTGAAGATGGAACTAGAAAGCAATCATGGTAAAGGTTAGTTTTATTACCTGTGCAAGCTTTTTTCTTCTCAAATCCACTACTCTATTCCTTAGCTTTTAAGTGTAAATTTGTTTTTTCAATTATACAGGTATTGAAGTGCAATTGGAGTTAACGAACGCTGGAAGTTCTGCCACCAAGAACTCGCGAAAAGCCCCAGCAGGAAGAGGTAGGGGGGGCTCTACCAATCCAGCCTCAGGAAAAAGAGGTGGACGAGGATCAGGAAGTGCGACTAAGAGGAAGAGGTAATAAATAGCTGAGTGAATGTAAGCATGTGGGATTCGCAACCGACCTTTAGCCTTTCGGTTTTTGGTCATGTGTAATCCTTGCTTCGTGCATTGCATTTTTCATTTCAGCAGTGATGGCATCCACCACTTATCTACGTGTAGATTTAGTATTCAAATGTTGTGCCATTTCCGCCCTGTCAAATTTTTGTGCATAACATTGACTGGGTTGGTAGTTTGCTCGGAGTAGATCTATTGCATGGATCTTATGTTCTGTAAGAGATGATCCTGCCTTTGCTATAAAGTACCCTGGGTAACTTTGCCTTTATCCGTGTTGATAGTTCAAAACTTCAACCTAGTTTTATTTTGGCTAGTCTATTTAGGTGTGTACTGTGTACGACCAGCGAGCTATTGTCCCTCGTCTGTTGCAAACCAAACATAACGAACTCAATGGAATGGATGGAGTAACTTTGAGTTTCATGGTAGTACGGTACGTGTTGGATTAGTACCCAATTTTGTTGCAAGACGGAATGGAGTGACTTGAAAAAAAAATGTGAATCTTGCAACAGAAGAGATGATTGGAAAACAGTAATTAGTCCATGATTTCAGGCACCCCGAAAGCATAAATTATTGGAGTTTCTTATGTCGTGGCCAGTTAATGTACAAGTAAAACTATATTGTTGCTAACGTGATACCATTGTTGTGGGACAAAAACCAAAGAGTAGCCTTTTACTTGTAGACATTATTATCTCATTGTGTTGGCTTGTGTTTCGGGTATCCTTAGTTCATGCATACAAGAACGCTCCCTATTACCGTCCTTCACTCAAATCTGTAAAACGGGTCGCCAACGGACTTGAATTCGTGTTATCTTTCCTTACCTTGTAATCAAGCACGGTTTTAACCTAGATCGTTTTTGTGTGATAGTATTCTTTTGTGGTGTAACGGAGGATTCAAACCCGAAACAAAAGAAGAATAAACTAACGTTTTACTATATTAGATTGGGACATTTACACAAAATGTGGATTTTGTGATCCACTCTACAGTTCCACCAAAATTGATCATGAATTGCGTGGTGTGTTGGGGATAATTTTCTTCGTTCACTCCTTTGATATGACAGATTCAGGTATTTGTATTTCTATATATACAATCTACTCCGTAATCACCAACAAATCTTATGCGCATTTCAGGTTGTTCTAATGTTCTCAACTTCTCATTAGTTTAAGAGAAGGCATCAGGCTAATCTATCAAACAAACTTCTAACGTTTTTGTAATCACTTTACTCAAGGTGTTCTGTTATAAGAATCGTAATATACCCTCATGACGAAGATGATAAGGTGTCACCAGATGGCGAAAAATTTATAATCACTCCGAATATTATTTGTTTTCGATATCACTTGTACCTTACACCACTCGATAGTAAAACCCAGGCAAATCCTCCATACTTTCATTCATTCTCACTAGCTCACTAGAGGTATGTAACATTAAAACATAGGACTATCTATGCATCTAATTTAGGAGGTTGTTTACTAGTACGTTAACTATTACAATAAATTACATAAGCCAAGCAGATCGGTATGGTTCCGAATTATAGGATATTAGGATGCGATAGCCTTAATGTTTGAATTTAATTAGCCTTGTCGTCATGTTGATAATAAAGAGAAAACCCTTCTTTGTACACATTCTTTCGCCAAAGCCAATATTTTCCCTTTATTTCGTTCATTCACAAGTCATTTGTTACGTGAAAAACGGATATGGAATTCAACCTGCCCGGGGATGTCCTGGGTTCAAATCCTCATACCCCCCCATCCCCGCAGCATTAACTGCTCCTTTGTACCCAAAAAAAAAAGTCATTTGTTACGTGAAAAATGATAACAACTATAATTTTGTAAATCTCATGTTAAACGATTTCACAGTAATTTTAGATTGAACCAAGTCAAAGATTATCATATATACATAAATAAACGTGATGACAATATCTAATTTTGAATTTAGATCATCGATTTAAGTATGGCTCGTAATAATAAGCTATTGTAAGATCGTTTAATTTTCGTAGACGAAAGTTTTATCTTTGTTAAAAATTATAATTGTTGCATACTCACCACGCGAATGTCCCATCTAACTAATTAAAACTCACAAAACCCACAAAAATAGAAACCAATTCAAAGGCTACGTGGCTTGTAAATGAGGAGAAAGTGTCTTTGACGTATGACTTAATATTGACTCTCCAAGTTTTTCTCCTTAAAATATAATACGTGCATGCATGTACAAACCTATTACCTTTCACTTTCTTCCTATATATAGTTAGGTTAGCATACTTGCTCATTTTTACAGTAAAAACTCACGAACATTTACCTACTTTTTCACCTTTGCTACCATTAAAGTATGTAAGGTAACACTAACATCATATTTCATTTATGGTCACGGTAAAAAAGTTAATTGGATGAAAAAATGGTAAGGGATACAAAGCAAGAGGAGATGGCCAAGAAACGCGAAAAATTGGGATTCAAGTACTATATAGATGCAATTAAGATCGAGAAGCTGAAGAACACGATGATTGCGAGGTCAAGTTTGACTCGGAAGAAGGTGTGTGTAATACGGGTGGTGATGACAATGGTGTTGATGTGGGGTTGTTTGATGCAGTTGATGAACTTGACTGAGGTTTGGGCGCCTAATGTCTTGTCTTGTATATCCTCTAAAGATGAAAAAATTTCCCATCATATTGTTCCTTCTAGAAGTGAGTAATGAATTTAGCTACGAGTATTTTTAGACTTGCAACATTATATTTTACAATATTGTTATGGTCAATAATCTACCGCATGCAGATAAGTATATAAGTAAATTAATAAAGCTCGAAACAGACTAGCTAGCTTTAATTTAGACTATGGATTTATCATAATAATGACTAAAATTATAAAGAAAGTTCAATGCCGAAGATTTTCTTATGCACTAGTATTGTACTTACTAGCAGTTATATACTCCTATGTAATACGGTATGTGTTATTTTTCATTATCGTTCCTTCTAACTTATGATAAGTCGATTTCTTGAGTAGAGCAATGAGCATACTTAATTATTAGAATTTTACATACTTCATGAGTTCATGCATATATATATTTAGGGCACAACAGGGGGTAAAGTTTGATAGAACTAACCCGAATTATTAACCAAATTATGAAATGCAGGAATGTTTGCGAACAGTAACGGATATCTGATGGTTTCAAGCAATGGAGGCTTAAATCAAATGCGAGCAGGGGTAGTATATATATTACGGAGTATATTATTGTTTTTTATATGTTTTGCTACTTTTTTTCATATTTCTTCAAGTATATAATCTTATTAGCTTGTCAAAATTTTCTTTATTAGATATGTGACATGGTCGCCGTAGCAAGATACATGAACGTCACTCTAATAGTGCCTGAGCTGGACAAATCGTCTTTTTGGAGAGATCAAAGGTACCGACTTTTCCCGTATTTGATCAACTTTGTAAATTAAAATTTGGATACGAGTAAGTTTTGTATGCAACTATAAATAAAAGATAACTCAGTTGCACAAAAATGTAAAAACTTTGTATCCATACCTTTAGTATTTTGATAGTATGTAAATGTTTCTAATGATTGTTATATGTTGGTTTTTATAGTGAATTTCATGATATATTTGATGTGGACTATTTCATAAATTCTTTGAAAGATGAGGTCAAAATAATAAAGGAGTTGCCTTCTCCTCTGAAGAAAAGGGTAGTGGACTCGGGAAAACTCATCTCAATGCCTCCGATCAGTTGGTCCAACATGACATATTACCAAAATGTTGTATGTATTCTTTCATACTCCTGTTTTAGAAGAAAAAAAAAAGAAAAAAAGAAATGCATTTAAACTGACAATAAAGAATTCATTGAAACGTAAATATCATAGCGCACTATAGTTGATTAGCCGCACGACTTCTTAGATAAAAACAGAAAACTTAGTCCATCTTCATTTAGTTTAATTTGTTATAGGTTCTGCCACGAATAAGAAAACACAGAGTAATCCATTTCAACAAGTCTGATTGTCGTCTAGCCAACAATGGACTACCAATCGACGTGCAAAAATTCCGGTGTCGAGTAAACTACAAGTCTCTTAGATTTACTCCTGCCATTGAAGAACTAGGCAAACGTATAGTAAACATTTTGAGGAGACGAGGTCGATTTCTAGTCCTACATTTGAGGTATGAAATGGATATGTTAGCCTTCTCCGGCTGCACTGAAGGGTGTAATGCTACTGAAGTAAAGGAGTTAACATCAATGAGGTACGTACCTACACTACGTACGCTTTGTTATTTCATATTCAGTTAGTAACTTAAAAATAAGTCGTCTACTAACATGGTCTTCAAACATTCGACCTTTAACATCGATCACTTTAGATGCTGTGTTAACCTACGTATGTTGTCAGATATGCGTACCCATGGTGGAAGGAAAAAGTAATAAACTCAAGAGAAAAGAGAAAAGCAGGTTTATGCCCATTGACTCCTACAGAAACTTGCCTTGTTCTACAAGCACTAGGTATCGATCGGAACATGCAAGTCTACATTGCAGCTGGGGACATTTATGGGGGCCAAACTAGATTAGCAACTATACAAGCTGCCTTTCCAAATTTGGTCAGTTAAACTATAACATCTCTAGTCTAATTCGCTAACGATTGACTCCAATTTATTCATTTGTTTATGTCGGGTTTGTGTTTGCCTCACAAAATGCGGTCCAACATAAACAAATGAATGCAATGGAAGGAGCTAGTACTACATATATACTAGTATAGTGTGCTTTAATTATATTTCTAGCTAGATGTTTATTTTGACGTTAAATTTGTGACACAATTTATAGGTAAAGAAGGAAAACTTATTGTCATACTCGGATCTTGCTCCATTCATGAATCATTCGTCACAAATGGCGGCCCTCGACTACATGGTATCAATTGAGAGTGATATATTTGTTCCTACTTATGGTGGAAACATGGCCAAGCTTGTTGAAGGACATCGAAGGTACTAGCCATGCATATATAGTTACATACTAAGTTTTCTGGCGATGTGTCGTTACGAGAAACGGGTGTACGTACATACACCCGGCAAAATGTATAGTCCAGATAAATGAAATTAATAACATTGTCGATCACATTTGATATGCAGGTACATGGGTTATCGGAAAACCATTGATTTGGATAGAAGGGCATTGGTGCAACTTATAGACGAATACAAGAATGGATCATTAACTTGGGATAAATTTTCAAATAGGGTCAAATTAGTACACAAAAATCATATGGGAAAGCCGAAAAGAAGACTAGAAATTGCAGGGAAGCCCAAATTAGAAGACTACTTCTATGATAATCCCCAAGAATGCTTGCTACAATTATGAAATCTTGGGAGTAATTAGGGCAATGAATTGCATTCTTTTAGGCTAGCAGTATTATCAGATATGAGAACAACTATTCCACGCATACCTCTCTCAAGCACGGGCTGTTTGTGCTACTCTTTCGTGGGCATCACGTCACAAATGTGAGACATGATAAAATAGTGTGGCCTGAGAGGGATGCTCCTTGAGTTCTCAAATTATGAGAATGAATACGCATGTATAGATGTTACGACAATCCAGTAAATGAATTCCAGATAATTTACTTCTCTGCTTTAAGACTGAACAAATTGATGATTGTTAAAGTTGGTAAACAAAATCCATTTGTTGAAAAAAGAAAGGGTTGGTTGGTGAGGGAGGGGGGATGAGAAAGGTTAGACTTACAGGATATACCAGTACAGCATTTACAATAGATGAACTAGTATGAACCAGAGGAAGAGCTAACACACGGATGAGTTTATAAGCCGAGATACCACTGTGTACAAATCACGATCTCATTTTCTTCTGTGGGTGATCCAATTCCTCCCTGTTCCTTCCATTATTAACATGTCCTATCTGCAGATCTTGCGAAACTGAATTCTCTACTTCCTGTATCAAATGACGTAACTAGCTGTCAAGAGTCAAGACCCAACTCTGGGGGGACTTTCTAAATTTGATGGATTCTCCTAATTGTGCCCATACATTCTTTTCAACTCTAACAAGGACATAGAGGAGTATGTATGTTGGAAGGAACATCAAATAACAATTAAAGCATGGAAGGCGATAAGTACCTTAGAAATTGGCATCCCTTGATCTGGACTCGGGTTAGCTCGCTTACCAAGATCAATTCGTATAGAAATGCTAGCCTCGGTCAGATCAACCCCTGAACTTTGTAATGCTTGGGTTAATGTCATCAACAGCCTGGAAAAAAAAAAAAAAAAAAAAAAAAACTTTCTCAGCAGCTGAACCACAGTATAGTTTCATTTAAGAACTAGATACACTGTTCTACAAGGCACTGTGAGTCAGTGGCGTACAAGATGGGTAAAGGGCAGCCCGGCGCACATTGGCGTCCCCGACAAGCGAGGGTCCGGGGAAGGGTCCCACCACAAGGGTGTAATGAGGGCAAGCCTTCTCTTGTCAATTTATTTGACAAGAGGCTGCTCCCAGGACTTGAACCTGTGACCTATCGATCACACGGCAACACCTTTACCGGTGTGCCAAGGCTCCCCTTTGGCGTACAAGATGGGTATCACAGAAAAAATAAACAGGCATACAGAGTAATACTCTTTGAACCCCCAAGTTTTGGTTTCCTCAATCTGGATACTTTGCCTCATCTTTTCCACCTCTCATAATACCCCCATTACAACAACAACAACAACAACAACCAAGCCTTATTCCCAAAATGATTTGGGGTCGGCTAACATGAATCGTCATCCAGTAACCGTCTTGTGAACGCCAAAAAATTTCGAAAACGTTGTAAACCTTTTAAAATTATTTAAACACTTTCAAAGGAAATTTAGAAAAGCCGTCAAAATAAATAAAAAGGTTAAAAATATTGCCAAAAAACATATGAATTTTTAACACAAGTTAAAAAGTTTTGGAAAAAAAAAAAAAAAAAAAAAAAAAATCGAACAAAAAAATCAAAAGGGGTCAGAATAAGTCCTCCACATGAATAGACTCTCGCCACCCTGCCCTATCCAACGCCATACTCTCTTCAAGTCCTAGGAAGCTCATATCACTTCTAATCACCCTCGTCCAAGTCATCTTGGGTCTTCCCCGACCCCTACTAATATTAGCACTTCTCCACCCTTCTACTCTTCTAACCAGCGCGTCACTAGGCCTCCTCTTCACGTGGCCATACCAACTCAGTCGGTTCTCCATCATCTTATCCCCTATGGGTGCAACCCCTACTTTCTCCCTAATAACTTCATTTCTCAACCGATCACGTCTTGTATGTCCACACATCCATCGTAACATGCGCATCTCCGTCACACTCATCTTATGAACGTGGCACTGTTTCACGGCCCAACATTCAGTGCCATATAACAGTGCCGGCCTAATTGCCGTTCGATAAAACTTACCCTTCAACTTATTGGGCATTCCTCGATCACACAGAAGTCCTGTGGCATTCTTCCACTTCAACCAACCTGATTTGATCCTATGAGCCACATCTCCATCCAATTCTCCATCCTTTTGAAGAATCGATCCCAAATATCGGAAAACATCTGATCCCTGGACAGTCTTTCCATCCAGCCTGATCGTCCCCGTCTCCGTTTGCCTAATGCCGCTGAACTTACACTCCAAATACTCGGTCTTGCTCCGACTCAACCGAAACCCTCGGGACTCCAAAGTGTGCCTCCATAGCTCCAACCTCCTCTCCAAATCCTCTTTCGTTTCAGAGATCAAAACTATATCATCTGCAAACATCATGCACCATGGTATATCATCCTGGATTGACCTCGTCAATTCGTCCATAACTATAGCAAAGAGAAACGGGCTAAGTGCGGACCCTTGGTGCACTCCAATTGTAATAGGGAACTCTTCTGACTTCCCTACACTAGTCCGCACACTCGTGCTAGCTCCCTCATACATGTCCTTAATGATGTCAATATATTTTTGCGGAACTCCTTTCTTAGTTAGAGCCCACCAAAGCACATCCCTTGTACCTTATCATACGCCTTCTCCAAATCAATAAACACCATATGTAGATCCTTCTTCCTATCCCGATAAATTTCCATCGTCTGTCTTATGAGATGAATTGCCTCCATAGTTGACCTCCCCGGCATAAATCCAAATTGGTTCTCTGAAATCTTCACACTCCTTCTTAATCTATGCTCAATCACCCGTTCCCAAAGTTTCATTGTATGACTCATTAACTTGATCCCGCGATAGTTGGCACACTCTTGAACATCCCCTTTGTTCTTATACAAAGGGACCAAAGTGCTCTTCCTCCACTCCACCGGCATCTTATTACCTTTCCAAATCGTGTTGAAAAGTGTCGTCAACCATTCCACACCTCTATCTCCTAGACACCTCCAAACCTCAATAGGTATGCCGTCTGGCCCCACTGCTTTCTTCCGTCCCATCTTCTTCAAAGCCATCCTCACCTCTCCCTGCTGAATTCTCCGCATGAACTCCCGATTAACAATACTTGAATGAATGTTCACATCTCCAATATCGTTCACCTGATCACCATTGAATAAGGTATCAAAGTACGATCTCCATCTCTCCGTAATCTCCTTATCATCAACAAGGACTTGTTGATTAACATCTTTGACGCATTTCACCCTACCAATGTCCCGAGTCCTCCTTTCCCTAATGCGCGCAATTTTGTAGATCTCTTTCTCCCCTTCTCTAGTATCCAATCTTGTATATAGGTCTTGGTTCACCTTTCCTCTTGCATCTCTTACAGCTTTCTTTGCTGCTTTTTTTGCATCCTTATACCTCTCGAAGTTCTCCTCACTTCTATCTTTTCCCAAACTCTTATAACATTTGCGCTTGTTCCTTATTGCTTGTTGCACTTCCTCATTTCACCAAGATGTATCCTTACTCAGTAGTGCTTTCCCCTTAGATTCACCGAGAACCTCTTCTGCCACCTCCTTTACCTTATGCGCCATGGTAACCCATAACGAGTCTATATCTCTTTCCACACTAGTTGACCAGACATCTGTCCCGGCCATCTTCTCCAAGAAAGACTCCTTGTGCTCTCCTTCAAGTTTCCACCATTTGATCCTTGGCTCTACTTGTGGCCGCCTCTTCCCTAAGCCACCCTTAGCCCTGAAATCCAGTACCACCAATCTATGTTGCGTAGCCGCACTCTCCCCAGGTATCACCTTGCAGTCTGTAAAGCTCTTACGCCAAACATTCCTTACCAAAAAGAAGTCAATCTGGCTCGCTTTACTTCCGCTCCTGTATGTCACCAAGTGAGACTCCCTCTTCTCAAACCACGTGTTCATTATACCCAAGTCATAAGCCAACGCAAAATCCAAGATGTTCGTTCCTCCTTCATTTCTCGACCCATAGCCAAAACCTCCATGCACGCTTTCAAAACCATGCCGCGTAGAACCCACATGTCCATTAAGGTCCCCACCAATAACCAACTTCTCCCCACTAGGAACCCCTTGCACCACCTCTTCTAACTCCTCCCAGAATGCCTGACGAATAGATGCATCCAATCCAATTTGTGGAGCATAGGCACTTACAACAGTCATAATCTCATTCTCAATCACCAACCTCACTGTCATAATGCGCTCTTCCTCGAAACCTCCACCACATCATCTATGTACTCCTTATCAATAATGACACCAACTCCATTCCTACTCTTATCCTTACCATAGTACCAAAGCTTATAACCCCATGGTGTGATCTCCTTAGCTTTCGCCCCAACCCATTTCGTCTCTTGTAAACACATAATGTGAATCCTTCTCCTCCTCATAACCTCCACAACCTCCGAAGATCTCCATGTCAAAGACCCGATAATACCCCCATTACATGTAACCAAAAAAAAAAAATAATACCCCCATTACAAAGTAGTAAAGAGGTAAAAGGGCGATAATTTCATAGAACTTCCATGTCGGAAGAACCCCCAAAAACATAGGTTGACCTAACGAGCTACCAGGTTTGAGACATCACTCAGGGATGCCCCACAAGCATCTTTCATGCCTGTAGCTGAAAGTAGGAATCTATAGCTTCCTAAGAATTACAGTACTTCTATAAGTAGCTTTCTCATGTTTTCCATTTATTCAAATCATTAATGGACAAATTATCTCCCTAGACCTTTCCCCAAGGTATCGACATGGATACAGTGGGAATTAGTTTAAAGTAAATTTCATCCATATCAACTCAAAATACAATCACATACACTGCATTAAAATCCATACCCTTAGACATATATACTCCCCCTTGAACCTCATCATTTCACAACTTCACAAGTCAAAACCAAAGCTGCTTCCTTTACACTGACATTCTAAATGGCAACTAAAACCATGGCCTCTCTCAGGCCTCTGTTTCCATTACTTTGTTATAAAGGCAGTCCAAAGTGGTATTTTATGGTTTCATTAATATTACGAAATGGGCTAATTAAAAAGGACACGGAGGATTAAGGTTGGCCTAGTAGTTAAGAAATTAATCTACCTAGGACTAGTCCGGGTTCGAATGTGTGCAGATGTTTGGAGGTTGGCATCGGAAAAGAATCAAACTGTGAGCAGCAGCACTAGAGCAAGGGTAATCAAGGAAACGGGGATATCAAGTACATTTCCCCTCAAATGTTGCTGTATACTTATACAAGATACATAATAATGCAGAACATGCAATCGTACTTGAGTTTAGAGGACTATGGTTTGTATACATTACTTCACAAAAACTCAATATTGACAATTTGAGAAAAGGTATTGATAGAAGTGAATTTTTCCAATACAGAGGAACAGGGGCTAATTGCAGATAGAATCAAACTATTTGGGGCAATTTCCCACTTCCCACGGCAGCCTAACTTTTACAGCTAGAATAAGCAATACAAAGCCCTAGAACAAGCAATAGTACTATATAGATCATTGATACACAAGTCCTAGAATAGTTAATTGCCTAAATACAGTAAATCTGAACAGAAACAAGTTTCGTAGTACATACCCATGAGAATAAGAGCTTGAGATGCTAATAGTGCCCCCTTCAATCGCATGTTCCCCCGGTTGTTCATCACTTTGAATGGCACAAGGGGTTGATAATGTATCAGAAGCTGGTCTTTGAGAAAGATGGGAATCATCCCCATCACTTCGAAGAACATCTGGCGCATGAACATGGAAAGATGTAGGCAAGGATGCTGCCTTTTCACCCATCTCTGACTCATCCAAATTTCTATAAGCCTCATGGCCAGAATCTATTTCTGCAGTCTGTAAATTGGCAATTAAACTTGGATTTGAGCTAAAATTCCTCTCGTCCATATTCCCAGCAAATGTAGATGCAGAACCAGAACCAGAACCAGGACCATTTTTTACGGATTGAGGATGGCCAAGATAACTCTGAACTCGCCAGTGACTGTGCCTCTGTTTCAAGATCAATGTTTCGACACTTAGCCAAAATATACAATCATTCTAGTCCTTTTGGACTTGTAGATGATACAAAAAAATACTAACAAGCAGTATCTAGTCATGGTCAGTCAATTTTAAGATGGAAAGCTACAGGATATTTTCTTCAACTTTTATGGGAATCAAGTGAGGTAATGAATAATGTAATAATGTATCCCCCCATACATTGCACCACTTGAAGAAAAATGGCCCAAATTTTTGTTGAACCACCTATAAGTCATGTTATGGATTTTAGCAAAACAAATTACCGCAAAAAAACCTCCCTCATAAGTATACTCCAAGGCTGTCCATGTAAAGTTTTGATTCTTTAGAACAATTGTCTACTTTTAAAATGATAGTCAAAGTTGGCCAAAACCTAAATACATAATCCATGTTTTTAACGGAAACTACTCAGATTTTTGTGGAAGCACACAGAGGTCATAGATGTTTTCGCACACAAAAAAAAAAAACATAGAGCCAACTAAAATCGGCAAAAAAAAAAAAAACGCATGCTAGCCAAAACAAGTGACTTGTGTAAAAACACTTAAATAGCTTCCCAAACACACAATCAGACCTCATATCCAATAAGGGTACTCCAAGGCTGTCCATGGTAAAGTCTTGAGAAAATTTGTCTACTTTCAAAAGGTGGACAAAGTTGGCCAAAACCAAAATATATATAATCCACAGTTTTTCGCCAAAATTGGTCACCAAATGAAAACTACTCAACGTCTTGTGGAGTCCCCTATGAGTCATATTATGGGTTTTAGCGACATATTAGAGCCAAAAACCTATGGTAGGTCAGACAATCCGCATATAGCGCATTATAACCTCAAAGGGAGACGTGTGGCGAAAGGGGTTAGAGAACTTTCTCAACAGAAAAAACAACCCTCACATCATGCAAGGGTACTCTGAATCTATTCATGGTAAGTTTTTTAGAACATTTGGCTACCTTTAAAAAAGGTGGTCAGAGTTGGCTAAAAACGCCAAACCGAAGTATATAGTCCACGGTTTTTGGCCCAAATGGCTCCGGAATAAAAATGACTCAAATTTTTATAGAAGCGTCTAGAAGTTATATTACAAGTTCTAGCAAAATATTAGAGCCAAAAACCTATGGTAGGTCCCCAGATTGACAAAAAAACGCACTCTAACCTCAATAGATGACATGTGTCGAAAGGGGTTAAAGAACTTCCCTAGAGGAACCGTTTCTAATATCCAGTAAGAGTACTCCCAAGGCTATCCATGTTAAAGTCTTAGGAACATTTGTATACTTTAAAAGTAGTGGTCAAAATCAGCCAAATCCAACGTATGTAACCCAAGATTTTTGTCCAAAAAGGCCCCAAAAAATAATACAGCACAAAGTTTTGTAAAAGCCCCTAGGGGTCATACTATGGGTTTTAGCAAACTATGAGAACCAAAAACCTATGAATCCACACGCTTCAAAATCATCTAGGAAGAAGGGGACTTTCTAGAAACCGGAACCTATTTCACACACGAAGGACCCAAAAGGCAAAGGACATCAAGGTCTCCAGCATGAAACAGCCATATGTTGCACATGCTGACAAGTAAAGGATCAAATGTCTTCTAAGAACATTGGCAAGCATCAACGCCTAAATCCAAATTGTGAGTAAAATTTACACCATTTAACATTTACGTGAGTAATTGTGATACCCCCCCCCCCCCCCCTTCAGACAAAAGATCCTCAAAACTCAACCAAAATTAAAAATGATTAACATCAAGTAGAAACCAAATGGACTTGGTGGTTTGTTTAATTTAAGTCAAAGAAAGATTGACGCTATGATAGCTAAATTTGGCTAAGAAATACTTCAAAACAGAAATGCTAGCTACTTCAACATACCCAGGGCATCAACTTTGTGGGTTCACCCCATTCTTGATATGATCCTTCATACTTCTGCACCTTTTCTTGCAAGACCTGAACATATTCTATCACCTGGACAGAAATTCAGATAACTCAGGATGTAAAACGTCTGTTAAAGGAAGCTTCACTGAAACACTTGAATTTTTGTCCTCTTAAAATTTCTAATCTCTTATTAAAAGAGCACTAAAATTTAACCTGAATTTACCAATCTACCTCTAGCAGGAAAGAAGCAGTATCTCTCTTTTGATCGCCGTGGGGTATCAAATCTCTCAGTAGCTGGAATCTGAAAGAGCAACATCCCACCAACTTCATTATTCAGATCAATAGATGTTATCCTAGTATGCTACGAAGAAGACAAAAGATGATGAGGTCATGAGGATGCAAGCATTTGATGGACTCCTATGAAGATTTCTTATGGTTAAAACACATCAAACAATGAACATAATAAGAATAATTTCGCCCAAAATATATTAGCAATGTTTTCACTGAGAATGAAACAGGATTAGAGCAAGCACAATAGATAGGGGCTGAGATGAACCCTGCAGCACGGTGTACGCTTTTAACATTTTTTTAGCCTAACTAAAGAACAACTCTGTGCCGACTAATTGGGGTCTAGTCCAGAACTACAAAAACACTGAAATGCATGATATGCAAGAATACCCTGCATGGCAGCACCAAGTCACACAAAGAACTTTGCCGCAACATTTCTGCTATGTTTGTTTGATCTTCCGGGGTGGAAGTTCATATTTTGGATGTTAAAAGCGGAAAAACAAATAAAAACTAGCATAAATGGTAGTCAAAAGTAACATCTCTAGAACCATCCGTGATGGTGGCGTTGGTAACCAAAGATGTCACATACATGTGGCCTCTAGTAGGAAACATAAAGGGACTACAAAATAAGTCCGCTGCAGGCTTAACCAAAACAACTTCATTAGTTTACTGCTTACAATGGCTCATCACTGAAATGTGAAATGTTTATCAGGGATTTGACGTCACCATAGGTAGAGATAAGGGAACCATTGAAAAGATACAGTGTATACTAGCAAAATATCAGAGGTCCAGAACATACTCCCAACATTTCTTTCCAAAGTTGCAGAACTAAACCTATCTTTCAAATCTCCCATACTGCACCAACTTTGGGAGATAGTAGAGCTGGAGGCTACTCAGAAAAGTTCCTTGTTTGGAAGACACTTGCTTACATCCATAACTTCATCCCTAAGCTGGTTTAAGGCAGAACATCCCAAACTTTGCCATATGAAGGATAACAGCAAACATTTATACAACAGCTTGATCAATCACCTCAAACTACCTCAGACTACTACTCCACAGCACAATCCCAATCCTAATCTCACCGTACACATGTATAATCTTACAGAGCAACATCCGCAAAAACCTTTGATGCCAAAAGAATGAACCTTAACATAACATCTCCGACCAGAGCTTGAAAGTCAGAACTTCCCCCACATGCCCACCCAGGGCACCAAAGAACACAAACTGTCACACGTGACAAACTTCAAGAAAAGTCCCAATTCAGTCTATTCAGCTTACAGCTCTAAGTATGTGCTCGAACGAAAAATTCAAATTTAAGAAACCAACAGCCTTCAAACACCTTGAAACGCTCAAAGCATACCACAAGATCAACACTACAATCATTTATGGTACTGTTACAGCTTTCAAAGTTACTCCCCTTCCCCAAAAAGCAAGTATTGTCTCACTTCACAAAAAGAAAAGAAATAAAGTATTGTCAACCTCGTCATTTATAATTCGATTATACACCTTCCAGTCACATAAATGTTTTCTTTTAGGCTAACACACTAATAGAACAATATAAAACCGAAATTTGCAGGTTTATCACAGCAAAACATCGGGTTGCTATAATTCAAAGGACCAGGGATGGAGTGCCTCCTATGACTCGATTGAAGATCGTTGGACTAGTAAATCTACCAAGTCAATCAAAATTCTCTATCGCCAAAGGAAGGTGGAATATGAACATAAATGTCACCAGTCTCACTAAGATCCGACATAATAAAACAAATCACCTCGTCAACCAAACCTCCAGCCTTGTCTCGTCTACATATAGCACATCCTGCTCCATTACAAGTTTACAACACTCAACAACCTACAATCTCTAACAAAGGACAAGAAGCTCAACCCCTTAAACTTTGAGCAAATGACCATAATTTTGCGATGTCGAGATTTCATCGAATGTAAGCTATTAGAAAGCTACTGTGACTTTGGTGTCTATACCAATCTACTCAAACCAAAATAATTTAGCTAAAAACAAAATAAAAGCAACAATCCCAAACACACATTCCACACAAAATTGAAGAAGAAGAAACCTTGCCTCTCATTAATCTTACTCCGACGGCGCTGTTCGGTCACAGAATGCTTAGAACGAATTGCGCTTGCTTTATCATTGCTCTTTACATCTAATTTCAACCCAGAAATTAACAGATTAATCAAAAATGAGGAACAAAATCAAATCAAATTTCAAGGCCAATTAAAAACTAATAACCAACTACATAAACTTACACAATTCATTTCACATTGCAAAAATTAAATTTCACACAGAATTATGGAAAATTACACAGAATTCTCAAATGGGTACTGATAAATCATAGATAAAATCAAAGGGGGTGGCGTATTAAACAAGATAAAAGTAAAAAGATTAAACCTTTATTATGATTATTATTGTTATTGGAAGTGCCCTCTTTCTTAGAAGTGAAATCTTCATCATACTCTTCATCTTCTTCTTGAGTGGTATGCCCTTTACTTGACTTCATAGCTTTATTATATACTATATGATATAATTTAATGATTTTGTCAAAAATTTATGCGAATTGGAGGGTTTGAAACCCCAAATAGATGAGATTTTTACCCTCAAAAATAACAAAAAGATGGGATTTTTGAGAAAAGGGGGAGAGAGGAGGATTAGTTTATGAGAGATCTGGTAGATTTGGGGAGTTTTTAGCTCATAAAGCTCCCATTTGGCACGAGTAAGCTAAAGTGAAGGGAGACAGATAGGTGAAGAAATGGGAAAATATGCGGGTACATTACATAATTACTGCATTATTATCATTTTAGGGGAGCTAGAAATTTACGTATGACGCGGATCTACTATAGTTGAGTAGTTATAAATTTACTTGTTGCAAATTTTAGGGGGTTGTTCGGTGTTGGACTGTTGGTATATTAGAGCGTCAAACACGAGATAATCGATGATGGTGGTATTGAGAAATTTTCTGTGACAAAGCGAAAATAATAACACGTGTTTGTCAATGAAATTACATTACAACTCATAATCACCCTCACTTTGTTGAGTCACGAGTCAGGAGTGAGTATTATATGTTGGATAAGAGTCATTATCGCCCTTTTATGAGTCACGACTCATGAGTGAGATTTATATTGTTAGATAAGTGTCAAAAACTCGTCTAAAAAAAGTATTAAAAAAAATAGTTAAATGAAGTATATCGACTTCACAAACATTTGACACTAATGTTCCTCGGCTAAGTTTTAAACTCAAACCGAAAAAATAGTAAAAGCCTTGTCTTAGCAAGATCATGACCGATACTGAAATACTAGTCTTTACACATAGATACACTATGTGAAGCGTATCACATTATTATGCTTAATTGAAGTTACCTCGTAACGACATAGTAGATAAATAATAGGCTACAAACCATGCAATACCTGTAAATTTCACGGCGATACCATGTAACAAGATCTAACTAAGGAGGCACGGGAGTGAGTCTCTGGATAGGAGAATTACTTCTGTAGTACTACTAGCCCACATTCTAATCAATCCGCCAGGGCATATGTGCTTGTCTTACAAGCTTGAACAACAAATTAGAAGCAGGTACTAGAAAATAATTGAGCACTTCTAAGCCAGGGAAACCTGCAGTAGTTGAGATTTAAGACATAACACTAACTCACTAAGACCACCTGCAGGCTGCAGAACTTAGCAGATGAACAGGATGCATGATCATATAAGACTCATGCGATTAATTTTTACAATTCTTTGTACGAAAGTACGCTTCTCTATTTCGATCTAATAGGGGAATGTGAGAATCACAAACCATATTAGAGAACTAAGCATTAGCAATACATCATATGAACAGTACTTAAACCCAGCCACTTTCATTCAAAAGTCAGAGAAGCTCTACGATCACAGCTTTGATCATACACAACCTTCACATTTTCAACCACTTTGGCTTGATAGCTTTCTTATCTGTTGCCTTGCGCTCTGGAACTGGAGTTGGGATTGCAGCTACACTTTCTGGGACTGACTCAGCAGGCACTGTGGTTGGTGCAGGGAGATTGTCCAAGCCTGTAAGTGACATTACGTCTTCAGAGAGGAAAGGGCCAGAGAAAGCTTCATCATCTCTTGGAAGATCATATGAAAAGTGCACGATAGCTCCAGGAATAAAGCCTGCATCAAAGAAATTCTGAGTGGTGTTCTTGATTGGCATCTTTGGAGGGGTGGTGTAGACGTAATGTGGCAGCTCTGGTCTTGCAAGCACCTTCTTCAGAAGATCGTAGATGCTTTGCAGTGGCTCTGAGGGATGGAATATTGCCTCCAAGGTGTGACCATCTGGAAAGCGGACCCTGATCACAGCCTTGGTAACCCTTGATCTGCGTGCTGCAGCCTCGGCATCTCTGATCTTTTTGGTCTTCAGGTACTTCTCTTCTTTCTTACTTCCCAGGATATGATAGTAATCTGCTGGAGTGAACTCAAAGAACTCATCTGTTTCCTCTGTAGTGGCCGCTGCAGGAGCTGATTGAGAAGCCTGCAAAGTCTCAAAGACACGGATGTCCCTCCCATAGTTTGCCTTGGCAGCTTCAAGCTTGACATTAGCATCCTCCATCTCCATTGGGTCAAGTCTTCTTCTTTTCCAAGCTAGGGGCGAATCAAAGTTCATTTAGCAAGTGAAGAAAAACCTAGAATTCCAACATCCAATAACTTAGCTAAGCATGGTTTGTTCGACACTTTTTAAGTTACGCTGTTACAGTAGGACATTCTGCATTCAAACATCCAAATAAGGCCGTAGCTTTCAAAAGGAAGACTAGTAATTCTGTAATTGGCATTCAAAGAACATGCCTTAAAAAAATAAAATTAAGGTGTACATAAAATCCAGTAGCACAGCAAACGGCACAACAAAGTACAAAGGTTAGCCTTTTCTTCAACAAGACATCCATCACGAGGCACAACCAAACAACTCAATAAAGTACTCTTTAACTAGTAACAAAGCCATCAGTCTAAATGAGGAGAGCTGTTGTTTTTAACTTCATCTTACAAAAAAAAAGTGATATAACATCCAGTAGCACAGCAAACAGCACTACAAACTACAAAGGTTACCCCTTTCTTCAACAAAACATGCATCACGAGGCCCAACCAAACAACGAACTCAATAAAGTACTCTTTAACTAGTAACACAGTCATCACTCTCATCAGTCTTAATGAGGAGAGCTGTAACTTTAACCTCATCTTAATATCTTTCACCATTTAACTAAGGGAGGGCATCATTTCATCCTGTCTTTACCCCTTCGCTGTTCACACATACGCCTCATATATCTTTTCTGGATCAACCGGCAAGACTTCCTATGCCGAGAGCACCAATAGATAGCTCTGAGTGATCCAGGAGTCCCGTGTGGAAGGGCTCTCGCTCAACGGTTTGGGGCAAGAAATTCGACCACTGACTAAGGATTACAAAAGATAACTAACCCTAAAAGATTAGCTGGTCAGGCAAGATCTACCTTTGTGCTATCAATTACTAAAAACATCCTGTAATTTCACACTGCCCGCAAAATGCACAATCTAACATTCCTAAAACTGAGTACATGACTTTCAATTCAAAGCATCACCAATTCGAGATCCATATGAGTATATGACTTTCAATTCAAGATTGATATGATTTTCAATTAAAAATCAATTAAAATACATACCTTTATAAATTATGATTAAAACTCCGGTAAGGGGGGTGGTGGTGGCGCGGTGGCAGAGTGGGGAGAAGGGAGGAGCTGAGGAGAGTAGGAGACTGACGACTCAAGGAGGTTATGCGAACTGAAATTTAATAGAGCATAGATAAGTGTATTATGAAAAATAGAAAACTTAAATTTAAGGTGTTGTTTGATTACCCTAAAGCTCCAATTCCTACCTAGGGGGGCTAGGTAAGTAGAAATTTTCATGGGGATTGAATTTCCTTGTTCATCCAAACAAATTTCCCCAATTCCCATACTTTCTAAATTCCTATGATTTGCAAGTTCATGGGAATTCCGACTTCCCGAGTATAACCAAACGACACCTAAGTAGTTCATGAAATCAATCGGGAATGGGCGCAATTGTGTCTGATTCATGCTACAAACTACGTAATTCTGTCTTGTTTCGCATCGCGCCCTAAGCCCCTCAATTAACTCCAACAAACCCTCATTTCATTTCATAAAGACACCCTTCCAATTTCCTAAAGCACAGTTTTAAGTTCAACTCGAACTCTAAATCTTGCACTTTATGTGTTCTTGGCATCTTGCACCAATCCCTTAACTTTTACACAGCCCTCATAATTTTCGCCCATCAAACCCAGGTTTCTTCAACAACAATGAAGAACCCACAAAAGACAACAACAAAAGCAAAGATCTTTGCCCACAAAACACAATTCCGTCAAATGAGCGCAAATATGTCTAATTCCGTCAAACTACATAATTCCGTCTTCTTTCGCATTGCGCCCTAAGCCCTAATCACTCCCCTCTATTAACAATTCATAGATCTATTGAGTCTCCTACAACAAAGTCTTAAGTTCAACTCAAACCCTAAATCTTGCACTTCATCAATCCTCATAATTTTCACCGTCAAACACAAGTTTCTTCAACAAAAATGAAGAACCCACAAAATAAAACAGCAAAAGCAAAGATCTTTACCCACAAAATTAAAAAATATCACATACAAAAAAAACCAGAATTGAAAATTCACAGTTCAAACATCTGACTACAAAAGCAATTCCCAGAAGAACAATTGAGAGCATAACAGTACAATTAAGAAACAAATCAGATAGAAAAAAAAAAAACCCAATTCAGAAAATGTAACCCTAAAACTATAAACAACAGCAGTCAACAGCAGTTCTGTATATTATTGGGGAACAGCAGACAAGAAGAAACGAGGAAATGGGTAAGGGGGGAAATTCGTGCGACAAATAATAAGAAGAAGAGTGTTGAAGAAGATAGAGAGAGTATACCTTAATACAAGTTCGTCAATTGAAAGAAAACGCGGATTAATGGCTTCTTGAGAAATGAAATTTGGGCGTTTTTTGTGTTTTTGTTTGTGAGAGAAACTTTGATGGACAAAAAATAAAGTTCTTTTTTTTTTTATTGTGAGGTGGTAAGAACTTATTTACTCAGTCGATTGAGGTAATTTTTGTATTTTTTGCACTAAAGCAAAGGTCATTTTTTAGTCTCTTATAATTGTGAAAGGTAATGTCGGGTGGGCATTTCATTTTGTACTTTCTTTTAAACATTTGACCATCTAGTCGTAATAGCATTATCGCTCTAAAATTCTCTGTCAATGCATTTGAAATATAAATTTATTTATAGGTAAAAAAATAATTACGTGAAAGTCACATGAGTATAAATACCAATTTACATTTAAAAAATTTGGTAGATTACTAAAAAGACCCAATCACCTTATTATAACTAGGGTTTTGCTCACATCGGTGGTTGATGTACACACATGAATGGTGGGGATGCAAGCGGTAGTTAGATGAGTTAAGTAGTAAGCATTTTGTGGTAAACAAGGGCTTAATGATCAAGTGATTATCATAATGGTATTGGTTATCAAGAAAGCCCAATTCAAATAATGCTCAAAAATAAAAATAAATTATTGAAAATGGGTCGAGAAAATTTTTTTTTATCAAAATGGTGTCCATAAAGGATTGGACAAACCCAAAACCTCAACTTTTTCCTCTCTCTAGGTTTTCGTTATCTTTCTAAAACAATGTTTCATGGCATGGGGCTTGTATCGTTGATGGTGGAGGCACCAAGGTCTACTATTGGGGTGGTGTCGACTTGAAATGGGGTGTGAAAAGGAGTGAGAGGATGTATTGAGAGAAAGATGAAAGTGGCTCGCGAGGCGTTAGTGGGGAAACAATGAAACATGTGGCGGTAGGCCGGTAGCTAGGTATCCGCCTCGGTTGGCATCGTCGGGCACAACTTTACTTAATGGTGATCGGTGTTGGACTTCGGCCACCAATAAGGTGGTGATTGGTTTTGTAACAACCCTAAATTCTGACTAACTATAAATAGCAATAATTTAGAATTGTCACACCACAATTGACTAGCGAGTCAATTGCTAGGCTAGAAATTCGATTACAATAGACCAAAAGAAATAATACAGCGGAAGTCTTTAAATGTCGAACCTACAGTTCTCAAAACAAATTCTCAAATTACAATCCGAAATGAAATAAAATCTTAAATGAAACAAAGTCTTTTAAAATGAATCCCCAAAATGATCAGCTCCGAAAGCAAGCAGCCATAACATCAAGACCTGTCAACTATGCCATCGAAGATTGACATAGGCCCCAGAACATGGTAGGGACGAACCAGAAAGCAGAACGTCAGCACAGGCTGAGTAAGAAGCAATAAGCATATAAAAGAAACAAGATACGCGCCTTGAGGCGCGTAGCTAACAAGAACGAATTGAAGTTATATCACGAGAACATCATCAATATGAGATAATAATATCAAAAGAGCATCGCCGCTCATACAACAAAATTTGTTATTTTATTTTGGCTAGGGTCCTACCCCATAGCCCCACTTATCGAACTTCGTTCGAGTTAGAGTCGGAATAAACGACCCTATTAATCCCGAGTGTGCACACCCCTCGCTAGACAGCCGGTAGGACGAGTTGTCCATCTAGGAGGAAGACTAATAGAGGACCGGTAGCTAACCCGGCCAGAAGTACCTTGATCAGAGGTATAACACGGCGGTCAGCTGAGCTGACATACGCCTAAACTCTAGGTGGATTTCATAAATTATCTTCATCCATTTTACGTACGTTATTTGAGGATGAATTATTCGATGATACAATTTATTACGATTGTACAACAAATCACGCTAACATGCGAAACAACAAAAACACAAGCACCTAACCACTCGGCCGAGAGGCCGAGAGGCTCGAAGGCCACGGCCAAAGGGCCGGGTGACCGAGGAAACGGAGGCCGAGAGGCCGAAAAGAAGAACGACCGAATGGCCGTTCGCATGCGATGATTTGCGACGAAATTAAACAAGTCAAACAACGGCAATAGGATTCAACGATAGAATTAGGAATAAGTATCATGCAATGTGATCAATTGAGTGAAACGAAGCCATAGATGATCACACAAAACTTATCAATTATTCAAAAGAAGGCAAAGGTGTTTGTGATCAACGTTCTTACCTCAAACGCCAATCCATTTCTCCTTTTAGTCTAATATCATATTTCCCATAATCAATCATACCCAATCAATCACAACCTCAACAATAATCCCCTAATTCACAAAGTGAAACCACAAGTCATAAATCTCACAATTAACACTAATACATCATGAACCCAAAAGGAGACAGTAGCAAACAAACGTGAATAACTTCTACCTCCAACATCATATGATCACCAAATTTGAGTATGTCATAAAAAGTTATGTCAGGAACGTCTCCTCCGAATTTCGTCCACAAACCATAAACGGATCAACGGGAATCAACCTCACACTGAACCATAAACATGAATTAGGGTTTACCCACGAATTATGATATAACTTTTGATACAGAGGTGTAGATCTTACCAAATTTTAATATGTTGTCACAAAAGTTTATAGGAACATCTCCACAAAATCTCGTCCCAAAATATCTTAGGAGTCAACGGGAATCATCAAAGTACCGAGGGGGCGAAACAGATCTCGGGTAGATAGACACAGCTCCACTAAAACATCTCCACAGGGAGCATCCGGTGGAATATTAGCACGATCTATATATTGTTGGATTCGTATCGAAAGCACGGTTCTAACGCCACCAACCACAATGTAAACAAAGGTCGTATGTGAAAGTTGTGTGTGTTTGAAGTTGACACAGTGATGCTGGGAATTTCTGCGGGTGGAGGCTACGAAAAGGAGAGAGAGAGAGAGGGAGGGAGGCCGAATTGCTATGAAAGGGAAGCAAGGGTTTTTCTTTTATTTTTCATAAACGGGTATGTGGGTAGACTCGGGTTTGGGCTTAGCTAATTAGGTGGGTTGTGTGATCCAAAAAAACCCGACCCAAATTCGAAAGACTAACGTGTTCTCTTGTGTAATTCTATAATTAGAAATCCCATAATAATTCAATCGAATCCCAATAAACCCTTAATAAAACTCCCAATTACATTATAAACGTAACACCCTTATTAAATAATTACCCAAAAATACGGGGTGTTACAGGTTTAGGTTAGAAAGAGGAAAGAGAGGGGGTATATTATTAATTTTAATTGCTAGTTGGACCGTTTTAAATAATAGTCTTTCCTCAACCCCATCTTAATAGGTTTTTTATTATTAATTTTAAGTATTATTGAATTAAACTTTCAATTCGTTGGTGGAGCTAGGTGAATTAGTTGGGTTGAGGAAGGAATATATATGAAAATGAAGGTGGGTGTGGATTGGATGAGTACGCAAGGGAAAAAACACATCAAGTTACGAGTATTGCCCTCCTTAATTACTACTCGTATAAGTAGATATGGATAAAGAGTTGTGAACTTACTCCTCTCAGTTTAGTAGATAAGGTGAGACAACTTTCATCGATGTTTGAGTAAAAACATGTTTGTAGTTTACGGCTACTAGCCACGTGAACTCGTGTTTAGTAAATATATAGTATATTTTTTTAAAACAACTTAACATAAGTCGAGTAGCTAACAAAGTTCTACTTTGGAACATGTCGTCGTCAATTCGTCATAGGTCGTTACCAAATCCATCCTGAAGACAATATGTCATACATTGAGAGCTACATGCTACAATAGAGTGTTCAATCAAAGCCGAAAATCGCCAAATACACTGGCAACAAAGTTTTTGTTTGGAGAGGAGCGGGATAAGAACACAATCCAAAATTACATATCTTAATACGGAGTATATACGAAGATTATACAGCTTTAAGTTAAAGGAATAAAGGACCTCTTAAACACCTATAACCGTATCTTGCACTCGACTCCCTAACCTTTGCAATTATTGCCAACACCTGTATGTACATTTTTTAGCAAGTTGTAGTAAGTAGCCATGCAACAAGACCGCATACAAGACTAACAAGAGAGTCCTTAAAAAAAAAAAGACTAACAGGAGAGGCTGGACCCAGACCAATTTGTTTGCAAATTCGCCGGATCACCCACAGAATTGGGCGTCCCCTTCTGACATCTTTTGCAACTTCCCTCCATTGCAGTCTAGTAGTACTAGAGTTGCATACATAAGAGACAAATTCCGAGATGTGAGTACTTGACATTATTGTCGCAACTTTCTCCACTATTTGTACTCGTATTTTTATTATATACGGAATATCTTTATGCAAGAATAAGAGCAATTCAAACTTAACATTATATTTTAATTTTCGAGGTAACGAATGGGCCGGGGTTTAGATTCAGTAGTCCTGCCCATACATCATATACAGCCACACTTAGATAATACAAATCCCAACAAAAGCAAGAAAACAAAAACGACATCAAATTAATTTTGGGGACAGAATCCTTAAACTTGCTAGTAATTGCACAAGCGAGAGTCCCCTCTGTACAACTTTTATGTCTCGGTACATTGAATTTTCGGCAAAGAATTGAATCAAGCGGGGTATGAACCTCCAGTAATTTATGTGTTACGTTCATTCTTGTTTTTATTGGATCTAATAGACTAATATTTCTCTGAATTGCTTCGAGTTTGTCCAGATCAATGCTTCGAGTTCAGCATATATAATTCTGCTACAAGAGTATTGTGTAAGACAATCATAAAGTAATATAGTAACTTCAAAAAAAAAAAAAAAGTAATATAGTATGATGTGGTGTACGTTTTGCAAAATTTTAAATTACATTTCGGAAACTTGAATTCTTGTCACATTATAGCTTCTTACGCACAAGTTTTTGCCTAAGCTAGTTGATACAAGTGCAAACAGAGAAACAACGAGAGTGCAGACACTTCAAGAGCTCGAGCTCTCAACGAACTAGTATTATTATGTCTGACACCAATACGAGTATCATAAAAACTAATGATGAATGAATCATCTCTACCAAAAGTGTAAGGTGATATTTAGATGCGATTGGTCGAATAAATAGTTATTTACATATAACCCATATACACTACAAAAGTAATATTGAGCACAGAGCACCCTTTTTTAAGCGTAACATCATGCTCTCAGAGTCTCAAGCATGCAAACTCCTTGCTGATCTACCTTGTGTTGGGCCGGGGAATAGGGGGCTCCCATAATTTGCACTCAGTTATTACGAGCTCATTAAATCTCTAATGTGAGCAAATCAGGTTAACAAAGCCTAATTATGAGCTCATGGTTGGAGCCTCAATCAATAGTCACATTCCAAATAGTGGTTGTAACTTGTACTGTTATGTTACAATGTTGTCGACTATACTCCAGCTCTAATCACAGATTCATAGCCATGACCTGGTCAATAATAACGTAGAGTTGGGGCTAGGTTTAACCAAATCTTAACTTGAGTCTTGTACCATCAGTCTATACGGAGTACACATGTTGGTCAGGTGGGGCGAAATCGAACCGAATAAGCTTTCCTCGAGTCAAGTAATTTTTAAGTCATTTTCTGATCAGATTTAATTTAAACATTTCAAACTCCCAGTAAAATATGAATCAAATTCAGACGGTATATCTTGAATTTAGATTAAATGTTATAAGTCAGGTTATCTAAATTGCAAGTATGGATCAATTTCGCCAGGTCGACTACAATTCAGACGTCGCAAAAGATATGCATAGCAACCACCGAGCAAGCACACCGTATAACATACTCGTAGACTACCCCACCAAAAAAATCTTGATATACAGGTGACCGGTAAGAAATGCACGCCGCTCTAGAATTAAATTATTCCGCTTTGGTATCAGTGATCTGTAAAGAAATACGAAAAACAGCGATACGTACAATTCCACGTGGCGGGATAACACTGACAGATGAGATGTAAAATATTATAGGATCACGTGCTCCCATCACGTGCGGTCTTGGATTTGATATTGACCGGCTAATTGTTCGATTGAGGAAATGAATTTGGAGAAATTCCCATGTTTTTTGAGCGCTGACTCAGACCTTATCCACTAATCAGTGCTTTGCACGTCTCCGTCCTACGAAACGGTGCCGTCTTTGTGCTCCTCCCTTGCGACAATCACACCCTAACCACAAGATTCTCATTTCTTTACCCAACTTATTACTCCGTATTCCATCTAGTCCTCTACTACTAGCGTTATGGTTTAACATGTTGCTAGATACTTGAATCATTTTATTAGTCGATCTCATTTTCTATTATGTTTATAACGTGTTGAGATTTGCCTAAAAATCTAAGATTCATGATTATTGGGTGGTGAATCAATATGTAATCGAACAATCTCTCGTACTTAAAATCCCCCTCTCATTTTGTTGTTTTGATTAGTCATGTTGAGGGCAATTTGTAGAAGAAATGAAAATCCTGCTTGCTATAAAATCAAGTAGATTTGTTGGAGTGTAATGCAGATTTAAATATGAAGTGTTTTACAGCAAATAAACGATTCAGTTGATTTAAACGTAACTCTTTTTGGGGATGTCTCACTGGAGAGTTATTGATATTTATTTCGTAATTAACTCGTTTAAAAAGCGGGTTTATTTGGTATCGTTTTATGTTTTTAGTTTTCAGGGTTTTTTTTTTTTTTTTTTTGAAAATCAAAGCCCCGTTTTTTAAAACCATAAAAAGTGGTTTATAATTTTTAGTTGTCAGTTTTTATTTTCTATGACTATTCTGAAACCAAACAATTTAAAGTTAATTATGTAACTTATTTAACTAAATTCCTTATGAAAATCAAAAAGTGAAAACGACATTAATATCGAACGAGTAAGTTGCTAAAAAAGCCTTGACGTTTGAACAATGTCATTGTCATTGATGTTGCTGGATCCTAGCTTATAATTGGATATGATATAGTGTAGGTGACATTAAGAGCTTCAAGCTTACAATATAGAGTTCAATCAAAATCGAAAATTGCCAAATATAGTGGTAACAAAGTTTGTGTTTGGAGATCAAAGAAGATAAGCCATATTGATCTCAGAACATCGCATCTTAATAAGATGATCCACTTTTTATTTGAGTCACTTTAATAATTTTAATCATCATACTTAGAGTGCTAAATTTACTTGATATTGTTAAGCCATAGGCATTATAAAGTAGCAAGCAACATTTTCAAAGGTAAAACCATTTGGATTTTCGGTATTTAGAAGTAATTTCTATAATTCGAAGTAGTATTATTTTGATTCCACAAAAGTATACAAGTAGAGTTTTGCAAACGAAGAGAAATAAATAACGAATTGAAGAAAGCTTGTAATAGTCAATAAAGCTAGTGACGGCATAAATTACTATCTAATTTTTGTTCTATCTCGCACAATGCACACTTGTAATATCGGGTTGTAGTTACAAACATTGGATTATAGTGCACTAACCTCTTATTGTGTACGTTTTATAAAATTTACATATTTTGTGGCGGACAAAAAACATGTTTTAATTGTAAAAGTTCAATTTTTTTATAGTCTCAATGTAGTGATCTTTAAATTCTTAATTTTGTGGCCACTATATAATTGAGAAGCAATAAAAGGACATTATTAGAAAAATAAAATAAATCATGACAAAGCTACACAAAGGCCAACAGCAATGGAGCAAAATGGAAACATCAATCTCGTTGATCATGAAGAGCACTAACATGGACGGGAGGGTCCCACTCCATGATTTCTCTCTCACTCCATACCCCTTCACAGATTCCACTTTTTAAATGGACCTTTTTCTCCCAATTTCCGGTAGCCGGTCTCTCAAATGCACCAGGAAACTTGTAGGGGTAGTTTTGTCATTTGATCACTTTCTCTCTCCTGCTTTGCCCAATCCAGGGCAGAATTTGACCACTAGGCTCACTAGCTGCCAAGCAGTGCCCCTTGATTTTTGAGGTAATTTTCTTTAAGGTCGGATCTACCCCCCCTGTAAACTGTTAACTGTGCCCTTAAAATGGGAGCTTCCTCTCCAAAAAGGCTAAAAAGATCTCCAGTTAATTAGGTTTGAACTAACTCTGAGCAAAAGCATTTACGAGCATTCTTGACTCTACTCGAGTACCACTGCATTTGAGCAAGGATAAGAACAAAATAGTACGATCATTTTCATTATCCGTAATATTATTGATATGAGACTTTGTGTAATCCTATGCTCCGTACTCAATTAGTGAAGTAAATGACGACGGGATCACCATATATTAAGTTGTATCTAGTGATTTAGCGTACATTGCTAATTTGTTGTTTTTCACCTCCAATACTACCATAAAACATGAAATTATTTACTTTGAAGTTACATAACTAGTGTACTTGTTATAACTCGAGGTGTGATTATGTCATTTGAGATAGCTTTCTGTGGTTAGTAGTTGAGTTTAATTGTGCAAATGACAAACTATTCAATGGTCAATGGATAATTTATTATTGCTAAAACGTTACATTTAAATGAACCGTGCCATCTTTTATCAACCTTCTATTTATTTTATCCAATATATATACTAATCAGTTAATCACATACTAGTATCTCCTTGATTATTATACATTTATACAAGGTATTCAAACAACAAAATGTCTCGTAACTCCCTAATCTAACATTATTACATAACTCTCATTGCTAAACTTACCCCTTGACCAAGCAATATCTATTACTCGGCAAGATAAATTTATAAACACGCATGATAAGCTACTTACTCGTCAAGAAAACTAATTCAAACATTTTACAAAATAAATAAATCTTATCCATTACTATAATCATAATTACATATCAACATTTAGCCAAAACCAATCCGAAAAATACCCCTTTCTTTACAATCAAGATAAAAATCCTTTCAAAAACTTATCCGAATCAGTCCAACCCACAATTTCATTTTCACCATAGTCAATTCACCACCAATTTCCATCATCATAATTCACATCATAGTACAACTACATTAAAAGTAATACAAACAATAGTACCTCAGTAATAATAATATCAGTAACGTACAGTAATAATAAAAATAAATCTTATGAAGGTGACCCATAACCAAAGCCACGTCAAACTCTCAATCTTAACCCTCCACGTCACCCTCAATGTAAAATGACCAAAATACCCCCTGACCACCACGTCTCCATATCCAACGGCAATTGTTGCTGGTTCTAGACTCTTCCAACGAACCTATATACTCCCTTGAGTGACCCACACAATAAACACAAAAAAAAAAAAAAAAAAAAAAACAAAATTACCCACAGAAAAATAAAAAACCATTTTTTAATTATTCTATCTTTTTCTTTTTCTTTATTAATTAATCTTTATTTTTTTTGGCGGTCCACTGATAAAAAGAACCCAACCAGGGCAGAAAAAATGAAATAATTATACAGAGGAGAGAGAAACAAGAGAAGTTTTTAGTCCGAGAGAGAGAGAGAGATAACGCGGAGAGAGAAAGAAAGGCATAGAGTGAGGAGAGAGAAAACCCAAACCCAAAAAACCACAATACTCATATACTTATACTTATACACTAATCAAAGGTTTAAGCTTTTATTTTTTTGGGGTTTCTTTTTTCTTGATAATTTCTTAAACCTTTGATTTTTGTTTGTTGATGATGAATATGATGATGATTATTTGATCATTTTTTTGTCAACCCACAAAAAAAAAAAAGAGAGGAGATTGGTTTTTGTTTCAGATCTCGCACTAAAGGTTAGTTCTTTGTGTATTTTTATATTCATTTTGATGCAAAATGTATAAAAGATTGGAACTTGTGTAAGTTTGTTGTATTTTTGGATGGTTTTGTGGAATCGTAATGTTGAAGATTTAGTTGTATTAGTGTATGGTATGGTTATTGATGATGATTGGAAAGAAATGAAAAGATTTAGTGAATGTTGTGACAATGTAGAACAGTGCAATATTTCATCATGTTTTTTTTTTATATGGAGCTGAACTTATTTGGTATGCTGTACTATCATTATCATATGATTCATATCTTTAGTGATATTTTTGATATTATCTGAAAAAAAAGAGTTTTACTTTAGATTGGATGATGTATATTATAGGGTATAAAAAAAAGTGGGTTTGGATTTGTTCTGATTTTAGCTTTTCTGGGTTTTCTTGATTTTTAAGTGTTCTTATGATGTTATTGTTTTGATGTATATGATAGATCTGATTGTTGATGAACCAAATGTGATAAAGATTGAATCTTTTGAGCTGGAAGTTTGATATTGAAGCTTTGATTTGCAGATATTTAATCAACGGATTGAGATTTCGGCTTAATCTCGATGGCTCTTTCGATGTAGGCGATTTTGGCCCGAATTTCTGCTGTTTATTGTTTGAGGTTTTGTTGAGTATTGTTGGGTTTGGTTCAAGGAAGGGTGGTTTTTGGTTGTGGGTTTGTTATTTAATGATCGAAACCTTGTTAGGGTTTCTGGGTTGTTTCGAGTTTGGGGCTAGCTTGAGAGAGGAGAACGGGCTCTCTTTCGCAACCATCTCGCTTCCTAGCAGTCAGAGAGGCCAACTTCACCATCATGTCTAAGCTAGACAGTCCTGTTCAGACTCAGGCCCCCATCGGGATTTTCAGGAACCTGTTGTCGGGGGATTTCCATGGCAGCCCGAAGCATCCTACTGGGAGGAGAAGGGTGTTTGTGCAGACTGATACGGGGTGTGTTTTGGGGATGGAGTTGGATCGGAGTGATAATGTTCATACGGTGAAGAGGAGGCTGCAGGTTGCGTTGAATGTTCCCACTGATGAGAGTTCGTTGTCCTTTGGGGATACTGTGTTGAAAAATGACCTTGATGCTATTAGGAATGATTCGCCCCTTCTTTTGTCTAGAAGCAATATGCACCGGAGTTCATCAACTCCTTGTTTGTCTCCAAGAGGTGGGGATCTCCAGCCTAAGGATAGGAGTAATCTGGTTGAGGTGTTGGGGAATTCAGAGAGGTTTGTGGGGGCTAAGCAGATGGTGAAAGAGATGGTTAAGGCGATAAAGAATGGGGTTGACCCTGTGCCTGTTCATAGTGGGCTTGGGGGTGCTTACTATTTTAGAAATAGTAAGGGTGAGAGCGTGGCTATTGTGAAACCCACTGATGAGGAGCCATTTGCACCAAACAATCCGAAAGGCTTTGTGGGTCGAGCTCTGGGGCAGCCTGGCCTGAAGCGCTCTGTCAGGGTTGGGGAGACGGGCATCAGAGAGGTTGTTGCGTATCTCCTTGATCATGAACAGTTCGCTAGTGTGCCTGCCACTGCTTTGGTGAAGATCACCCACTCTATCTTTAATGTCAATGATGGGGTGAATGGTAACAAACCTCACAAGAAAAAATTGGTCAGTAAGATTGCATCTTGCCAACAATTCATTCAACATGATTTTGATGCCAGCGACCATGGGACTTCAAGCTTCCCTGTCTCTGCTGTGCATAGGATTGGGATTCTGGACATTAGAATTTTTAACACCGACAGGCATGCTGGCAACCTTCTTGTCAGGAAGCTTGATGGTGTAGGGACATTTGGTCAAGTTGAGCTCATACCCATTGACCATGGTCTTTGCCTTCCTGAGAGTTTGGAGGATCCATACTTTGAGTGGATCCATTGGCCTCAGTCCTCACTCCCGTTTTCTGAGGATGAGCTGGACTACATTGAGAGACTTGATCCATACAAAGATTGTGACATGCTTCGTGCTGAGCTTCCAATGATTCGTGAGGCTTGCCTTCGGGTTTTGGTGCTCTGTACTGTTTTCCTCAAGGACGCTGCTGCCTCTGGACTCTGTCTTGCTGAGATTGGTGAGATGATGAGCAGGGAATTTCGTAGTGGAGAGGAGGAGCCTAGCGAGCTTGAGCTTGTCTGCATTGAAGCTAGGAGGCAGATGGCAGAGAGGGAACTATTCATGCCAAAATCTGAAGGTACTGATGACGAGTTCCAGTTCGACATCGACTGTGAGGAGCATGAATGGGACTACACTCCAAAGATGGTGGCCGGTGAGGACTTCTTCAACAGATCACCATCTTTTGGCACGAACGGCAGAAACCCTCTCTCGAAGCTGGCAAGCCTTGATGAGGAAGACGAGGAGAGCGATGATAGTGAGGTGGAGGTGGAGGTGGAGGATGGGAAGGGTTTCCCAGTTCTCCCTATTCCTGAGAAGTTTCCATCTATGTCAAACATATCAGTGTCACTCAAACACACCAGTTTGGGGGAAAAGAGTCTGAAGTTTTCAGGGATGACAAAACCAGAAACCGGTTATTCATCCTCAGGCCACAGGAGCGCGAATGAGCAGCTCCCCGCGAGTGCAAACTTTGTTAAGGTGACCGACATGAACGAGGAAGAGTGGTCACTTTTTCTCGAGAAGTTCCAGGAGCTGCTCCGCCCAGCATTTGCTGAGCGTAAGTCTGCTACTCTCGGACAGAAGCAGAGACAGAGGCTCGGAACTTCTTGCCAGTTTTGAGATAGAGTACACGTACACGTACACGTAAACGGGTTAAAGGTTGAGGAAAGAAGGCTATGTAGGCTTTTGCAAGAGTGAAGGAGGACTAGTAGGTTTATAGATCAGAGGGCTTCTCCTGAGGAGAGTGGATGGTTTGTGTGTTCTTGGGAGCTAGTGCTGTAAATATTCTTTGGAAGCAAACTTCACTGAAGTTGGCTGACTAAGTAGAATTTGTTTGTATTTTTTTCTTAAATTTTTTTAGAGAGCTTGATGCTTTTTTTTTTTTTTACTCACTCTTGAGGACTTGTTTGATAAATAATTTTTGTAGAATCAAAAGTCCTGAAAAAAGAAAAAAGAAAAAAAAGAAAAGAAAAGAGAAATATTATGTAGATAGTGAGTTCTTCCTGAGACTCTTTGGTTTCTCTTGAAATGAAGCTTGGTTTTTACTGTATTCATCATCTTGTTAAATTTTTTGTTACTGTATCATCCATTTTCGTCTCTTTTTAAGGTTTTGCCTAAAAAGTTCACTGTTGTGCTGGAAAAAGGGTGCACCAGGATAATGCTCTTTCTTTACAGGTGCAGAGGACCACTGATGCGACTGTGGTCCTGTATGTAGTGTATGTACAGGTTATGGAATTATGTTCATTGCTTGCAGTATGCCAGTATCAGTTTTGGATTCGATTTGTCTAGTTGGGTAAGTAATGTTCGGAATCTTGTACGTTCATATCCTATCATAGAAGCAACTTATTTCAAAACGAAGAATTGTTTTAAGCTTAGTCGAGGTAGGTCAGCTGATATGTTTGAAATTTGCCTGTGATGGTTAATGACATCCTGGCCACCGCAGTCGACTAGTGACTTCTGTACATCATGACATGCTTAGCTTATTGTAGTACTATGAGAGTAAAGAGTACATGCTTCTAAGTGCACCTAATAAATCGCTGTTCCGGCGCCTACGAGTCACACTCATATAATTTCCACTTCATGTGTAATGTCAATACGCCACCACACTTTTCTTTGCCAATGTGGATAATGGTCCTTTTCCTTTTAATCTCATCTACTTGCATTCACTTTATAATTATTATCATATAACATCAGATGAAGTATACAACTTAAGATGAAAATGACATATACCATGTTCATTAGCATGGCAATATGTCATAGTAGTTGAGATTTCAACGAAAGAAATGATCATTTATTCATAAATAATTGAAGAGTTTGGTTATGCTGACTATGCAAGTGATAAATACAGTAATAATTAAACAAGTAACTTATCCAAAATTGGCCTTTCGGAGAAGTAGAAGTGGTACTAATATTTTGGGTCACTCAAAATATAGTGGTATGGACATTACGTTGTTGCACTTTCCCCATAATATTATGCATTGGTTGGTTAATTCATTCCGTTTTGATGCAAGAAAATATATGATCTGTGGTCCAAAAATTTAAGGTTTTGATCTATCTATATGTATGTATAGTGTCAAAATTCAGGTGAAAGTTATTGTTTTTCTATGTTGGGTAAAAGTGCATATGCAAGAATGCGAGAAAATCCTTGTAGTAGTGGTCTAGTGGATGATCTATATTAAGATGAAGCCTTTTACTATAAGCAACATCCCAACAAATTTTACCTTCTTGGGTGTTCTATGTTTTTTGGGTTAGTTTAGCGGCTTCACGACACGACTTCCGGTACATTCCTTTCTACATAAGAGACATTTATGCTATTTTCTTTACGACGGTGGAATACTGTATGTAAAATTCAGTCATGAAATGTCATTGTGTAAGTGTTAAGATCTTGCTAAACCGCTATATATCTGTCACGGACAACTTAAAGTTATACAAAACTCGGGCATCGTAGTTATGTTGTGTTATGTGTTGATCATAACGGGTCATTGACATTTACGGTATACGACTTCTTTGCAACGAAACATTGATGTATCATGCAAGCTAGTTTAGGCATTGGATCTTCTATAATTGGTGGACGGGGAGCGATTGCTGAACCATCATTATCCTCATTTACTCACGATCTCACCACGATTCCAGATTTGGTAGTAAGATGGTATAATGCAAGCTCAGACATAGCATTTCTTACACTACATATATTGTCGTACGTGTCTATGTACTCAACGGATAAACATGCATATTTGGTGAGGGTCTTCGTCAAGAATATGATTGTTGTTAGGAGTCAGATCGATTCCTGCCTACTGTACCCGTCGTGATCAATACAAAGAAGCGTGAACGTGAAGATGCATTATTTGCCGGAGAAAAACATGGAAAGTTTTTATTGTTTTAGTTTATCCAATTATCCATTTAGTTCCCTAGAGTTTCACTCTAATTATCTTAGAACCTGTTTTACGCGCCTAGGCTAGCAATTATGAGTGAGCAGCCTCGTAGTTGTAGGCTTGTAGCATACATTTTTGCATATGGTAGAGGTTGAACTCAGAAATTTCCTTGAACAAAATCGAACTGCTTAGCACTTGATCCAATTCTTGACGAGCTGAGGTTTTGAGAATGTATGTGGAGTTATAAAAAGTTCAAAGTTGGGGTGTGTTGGTAATTTGGGCCCTCACAGTAAACGTGGTGGTAGCGGACAGTCTAATCTTTGATTGGCTTTATTTTTATATTGGACTACCAAATTATGTAAAATTAGACCTCATGCAAGTTGCAACTTAGTAGGGCCTTATGGGATGGTCCTTGATAGTTTAGGAGTGAAGATAAAATGATGATGAATAAAGAGCTTGTTTAGTGTTGATTGAATGGGACCTTTGTTTGTCTACTTGTCTAGTGTTGAATTTTGATGTCCTTTATCAACTTAATGTCAATTTATTTGCAAAAATTCATTGGGGTCACGATAAGAACTTCATCTCAATTGATGGGTATGTACATGTCGATCTACAAATTATTACTCATGCAGTCTTACCTCGTGTTTTTTTCTTCTTCTGACAGAGTCAATGTTTTGTCTTTATGTATCTCAATAAAAGACGATAGACTGATCAGCATGATCGGCATTTTATAATCAATAGTAGTGACGTTTGTAGCGAACTAATTTTATCATTTGCTTTAGGTTATCACAAACATTCACAGTGAATGGATAGTAAATCTTCGGGTAAATATAGTTTTCAGATCAATGCAAGTGTCACTGGACTAGTAAGGTAGGTGCAATATAGTACTAGAGTTGAGAGGAGGGGTACATTGGCACTAGTGTACTAGTACTACTGTAGAGTACTACTACCCCAATAATACACCTTCGTTCACTCACTTGTTCATTGCTGACCCTAATAATAATAAAGACACTAGTTATAGAACATTGCCCGGATACAAATGTGTCTGCAGTACGTGGTAATCAATTCAAACAACTACCCGATAGTTGACTAAGACAGATGATTAGGGCATTTTTCTTTGATGTACTGCTAAACCGTTTCATACTAACACTCTCTCCGTTTTCATTGTTATCGTGATGTTTGAATATGTTAGATAATGGAGTATATGTCACACGGAGTATGATTTAAAATGTGAAACAAATTTAATAAAACATGCATTAACATTTTAAGCTAAGGTTACGACGGACAATGCAAGTACAATCTACTCAAGGGCAAGTCGAAATTCGAGGTAAAGAGATTACACCGTATTTTATAGCAGGACATATAAAACATAAATATGGCCACTTCTAGCTGTTAATTACTTTAATTTATAAACCGAATTTTATAGCATGATGACATAAAACTTCTAAGCGAGCAAGGGTACGTCCAAAAGGATAATGAACGAACTCAGTTCAAGTAGTCTTGGTCAGGGGAGTTTGTATCTCTCTTTCAAGTGAGGTTGCTTATAAGCTATCAGTAACAAGCAAGTACTCCGTACGTAGTAGCTTGTGCATCACATGTGGGGGTAAGCCGGGACTTCTTTTCGCACTATTTCGATATTAAATGAGCAAAGGAAGAGAAGGCTAAAGTACTTCGTATTATATATTGCATTGATACTATATAGGAGAAAGAGGAAAGACGCAAATGGTCAAGTCATGCGATGTTCTTTTTGGCCCTAACATATAAGTATGCAGGCGAGCGAATTAAATCAAGAATCTAACCTACTTTCTTTGTTTAGTGCAAGAATCTGACCTACTTAAGTGCTCATCTTTAGCAGCTGTAAAATGGAGGCACAAAGATAAAGTATGCTAGTAATGGATAGAAGTACACTACTGGATTTGGAACTAATAAACATTCGATGTGGCGTAATCAGCATGATATATTAAAAGTTTGATTAATTTTATTGAAACCTATCAATGCCAACATGGTTGTAAACTTGTAAAATGACTGATTCTAATGTATAAAACCACTAAATTCGGTGAATCAATTTAACATGCAATGAGTTCAACTGAGATTAAATTAGAGCAAATTTAATCAGATTTTATAACTTTCATTCTTTCAATGAACTAGTCTAGTTATTGGTACACACTAATGCATTATTTTTCAATAATATTCAAATGAGTATAATAAAGGAAAGTAAACCAATTAAGTTCATATATGATTAAAGAGGTGCAGCCTCATAGGCGCTCTGAGTAATCAGAATGGATCTTCTGTCCCACTTTGTGTCCCATTCTGTGTGCCACACCAATGAGAGGCAAAGATTGTACAATATAATTTTATTAAAAATTATTTTTAATGGTAAGTTTTGTGAAATCCTTGCCTCTCATTGGTGTGGCACAACACAAAGTGGGACAGAAGATCCACTCTGATAAGCAATAGCCATAAATTAAACTTATTGATTCTTGTCAAATGGAAGGGGAGCAAAATTATAAAAGAAAGGAATAGTAGATAAAATCATTAGGAGCAAGCAAGATAAGTTGAAATTAATAGAGTAATTAAGTATCAACTTCGACAATATACAACATATATATACACATACACCAGAAACCTTAGAAATGTATTTTTTTTTTTTTTTTTTTTTTTGACAGATAGTTAAAATAGTTACAAAGAGAGGGAACAACTAAAGAAAACTAAACTAAAGTAAGCTAAACTAGTGTGAAGGGAGAGTAAGTACAGAGGTTGAAAAGGGACAAACAGCTCCTTTACGACATTCTGTCGCAAGTTTGTGAGCACTACTCACAAATTCCCGATCAACCTTGAAAAGATTGCAGCATCGCATTCCACCCCCAAGCCTCTGAATGTGTTGGAGAAGCCAGTGCACACTGATATCCGGTTTATTTTGACCTCTAATCAGATGCACCAAAACTGAGCAGTCCTTAGAAATGTATGCTATATTAGAAATGAGAGAAAATTGATCTAGGTTGGAGTTACATTGAGTGACTGGCTAGCTAGGGTCGGAATTCTGGAGACTATCCTTGATTCCTTGTAGAGTTGTAGATAATTTCCCGTTAGAGTTTCGTACCCCAACTGCTCTTGATTTAAATGACTGAAATGGCACGTTTGATTTCTTAGAAGTGATTGAGTTCTACACATTCTCATGTTGGGTTGGGTTGACTTGCATTGGAACAAGTAGGAAAGTCAAGGCCCAAGCTAAATCTTGTCTGGGCTGCGCTGGTGATGGGCTGGTGAATGGGTTTTTTCTTGGTGTTTGATAAAAAAACATTACAACGGGTGGATTAGCTAATCACTATTTTTATTCTTCTTTTGTAGCAAAAAAAAATTGCTTTAGAAATTGTTTTTATTTTTGAGGTCAATTTTGTTTAAATTGTTGATTCATACGGAGTATATTTGAGCATAATGTTAGCGAAAAATCAAAGCAAATAATCAAAGTTTGGGCCATCAAGTCATTTGAACATTTGGATCGACCGATGATAATGAGTTGTTTTGGAAAATGGTCTCTCAAAATTAAAGTGATCACAAATAATCTATTCAGAATATCCTCACAATCAAGGCATACATATTAGGAATCTAGGATATCATCCAAAGCATGTTTTTGAGTTACAATAACAGAAGAAGAATAAACCTTGATCCTTGACCTTTTTAACCTTTTTTTCAATGCTCCTATCTCTCTTTTCCATAACTTTCACGATCACCTGCTCGTCGACCGTCATCCATTCCCCAGCCAATCGACCACCAGGCACTACCCCAATGCGCGGCGCGCAAGGCTACATATATACATATATCCGACGGGCTTGCCTTGCATGCATCATGGATATATATACATGGCATACATAAATAATAGAAGTATAACTCATGGCTTTTGATGAATTTTGTATTGCTTAAAAACGAACTTCAATAATTGGCCTAGTGGATAGGAACTCAACCTGCCTGGGGGTTGTCCCGGGTTCAAATCCTCATACCCCCACTCCCCGCAGCATTAGCTGCTCCTTTGTACCAAAAAAAAAAAAAAAAAAAAGAACTTCAATGATTGGCAAGTTCAACAACCATAGTCTATTTCAATGATTGGCAGTTGATTGTAGGTAGGTGTGTTTTACATTTTCTATTTTTGGAGTATATTATTACTTGTTTGAGCTTTTGATTCTTTCTTTTCTTCTCTTGGACAGCTAAATGGTACTCCTAGCTCATAGTAGCACTTGGAGCTTTAAAATCAACATTGTTTAATTGTGAGGATGATGCCTCTATTAATTCATTCTACAACTAATTATCCTTATTTAAAGACAAAGAAAAGCGCGTGGACCAGAAAGTCATTATACTTGACGGAATTCGATCTTTATAGATACTTAGATAGTAGGACTTTGCTATCAAGGTATAGGAAAAAAAAAGAAATAATTTGTTTAATCACCACGTGGAAATGTGGAATATGTCATATTTATCACCGATGATCGTAAATTAAATTATGCATAACCAAGAACTAATGCTCCTTTAACTTGAACATGTCGTCCGGTAACCTTTATAAATCATGGTTCGTGTTAGAGTAGAAATTATAGAATCTGATCTTACGCAACACGTCTTTTATAAAAAAAACTAACTGTTTTTAATCATTCAACAATTCTTTTCTTCCAATGCATTTGGCAAAATTAGATATATAACACTATTCAAAGATCGAATTCGCAATTCTTTTCTCTACATAAATACTCAACAATTCAGCAAACCATATATATATCCGGCCTCCAACATAATACCAGTTAGCTACTGTATGTCTCAAATGTCTGTATATATGTATAAGACTATAAGAGTATAGGTGTATGCATGCGTTTAATTTCAAAATATAAACAAATAAGTTAAATAAATTAAACATGTCTCCATGGATTTTCTGCAAGACTAACACAGTCATTGTATCTAAAACAATCAATAAGGTGATCGATGGTCATGCCAGCGGCTTGAGTGAAGGACTGTAGGATCACCGGTCCGACTAGCCGGAACCCTCGCCGGACCAGGTCCTTGCTTATAACCTCGGCTTTTGGAGTTCTGAGAGGCACATTTCTTGGATATCTGTACTTGTTAATTATTGGCTTGAAGTTGAAATATCCCCATACATAGCTGCTAAATGATCCATAGTCTTTCATTAACTGCATTTTTCATGGTATATACAAAAAGTCAAGTATGTGAGATGAGTAGAGTGTTACTCTGTACGTGCGCAAAATGTCAATATATATAGCTGGAGGAAATTAAAATGAAATTTGAGAAGAAAATGATGAATGAATATTTTCATTATTATTTAACGAGAGTCGATGCATGTAAATACATACCGTATGTTACTCGATCTAGGTAATATAATCGACCCAATGATTTCCGGTTTGAGTACTAAAATTCAATCAACTTAATATCACACTATATAAACCACGTGTTTTTATACGAGTTTAGCTACCATATGCAACAACTTGAAAGAGTACGTGTGGTAATCGAATATTGTTTATAAATGTATTATGCATCACTTTGTAATTACCTAATAGTTAAGTGTCATCGATCTCTTACACATAATAGAGTCTTACAACAACGTAACAACAACAACATAATAGAGTCTTAGACATACCTTAATTATTCCCTTTGCATTCTCTACAATGCACCTTGTTCTACACTCAGCGAGTCCGAGCTCCTTGTTTGAGGATATCTCAGTGATGTCTTTCTCACCCATGAGTGCAACGTAGTTGACATCAAATCCACCAAAAGCATCTCTATGTACATGATATATGAAGATTACCCAGAGTTAAAATGCGGACTAATCAAGTAATTAGTACATAAAACCATGTCATAAATCATAATACTCATAATAATCATGCTTGAAATAGTTAAGTACGCATGGCTGCTTAATTGATCGATTACCTCAAATAACCTCTTCTTTTCAGAATTTCAGTCCAATTATAATCCATCAACATACCAGACATTGAAAGCAGCTCAAACAATTGACTGTTGAACAAATTTATTAAATGTCAAACATCAGATTATTATGACAGATATATATATACACACACATTGTGGTCTAGCCAACATATGAAGCAACAAGATTTGAGTCATAGCATACATTTTTATGACATTGATATATACTTACTTGTCATCATACACCGGTACGCCCCATTGCTCGTCATGGAACGATACATACGCCTTATCTGTCCGTCCATTTCAAAACCAAGAAGCACAAAATCAATTAAGCATTATTGTTGATGGTTTTTCTCATCGATCATCATGAAATTATTGTTGTAGACACATTTTCCCTTGTCTACATATAGACTCCTAGCATTTTGCATCCTCTTAATTAGGTAAAGTAGGAGGGAGACAAAGTGTAATCCGAGGGGCGGGCTCAAGTTTGACTGGACTAGGTTTTGCTGATCAAAATTGCTCATTAAGTGCGTTGAAATTAGAATTAACTCGTGCAGTCGACTAGTAGTTAGTGGTGGTATTTAACTTTTGATCATCAGATAATCATATAGTTTTACATGTATATGTACGTAATTAAACTAAAACCATTAGAGATTGATCGCACATACATATAACATGGGCGGTTTAGTACAGTCGTTTACAAATTGAAGATCGATTTTGTAGCCTAGAGTTTTCATAAAACTTGTTACTACATACATACTCTAAGATATAATAACTTGTTCGATCATCATTCTTCCGAGAACTCATTAACGCACCAAATTTAACTGTAACTTGAGGCGGTAGATCGAGTGGTGTCACTTCAAGTGATGCATAATGCATATATATGGAGTATGGACTAACCAGAAAATAGACTTCCTGTCACCCAAAATAAACATAAGCATACGACTAGCCAACAAACTCGATTTTTTTTTTTTAATTTTTTTTGAAGGACACACAACATATGTGAAGATCAAAGTGAAGTTACTATTTACTAATTGAACTCGAAAAATACCGATGTTATCCTTGTACTTCGATCTCCAATTGCAACGCCAGGTCTAGGGCAACATATACAAGATCAACCCCACGAATAATGTAAGGTTGTGTCATTTAAATCTCTCAACACAAGGTCAACGAGCGATTGCTTGAAACGAACCCAAAGAAGAATGTTGGAATAAACTTAGCAAATTACTGTGTTGATTGTTGTGTAAGTTTTTTAGTCTTCAAACGTTTAGGTTCAAGGGGTATGCACATATCTGATATATCATGGAAAATACAGATCTTTTACCAACATGAGGTGCGTTTTAGCTAGGGAAAAGTCGAATATCTAACCTTCGATATTTGAGATGAATTTAATTGAATAATTAATAACCCGTAGTTGATCATTTATCAAGCCATTTAGATTTCGCAACGACCTAAGAATATAGGATCGACTTACCACTTGTTTTGGTTATCCAATGGCACCTCTTGGCCACCCCATCGTGACAAGCCTTAGGAGTGTTAGGGGTACTAGCTAGTTGAACACTTTCTTTGCCCACCACATGTACAACCACCGTTGTAGGTGACTCTTTCCTCTCATTGAGAGTCGCAATAGCGGGAAGAGAATCAATAGACACCGTGATCTTCTGATCCAAGGAGCTCGAGTTCTCGGTCAAGGAAGAGTCCGTCGAGGTTTGTGACAAAGATAACGATGACACCGAGAGTAAGGAGTTGCTCCTATGGATACGTAATGGATACACCTTCTTCAAGCTTTTGAAGATGTTATTATTTTGGTGTGGTTTTTCTTTCTCCTTGAACACTTTTCTACTCTTCTCTAACACTTGTTTTCTTACACTTGCTCTTGATGACATTTTTTTTCTTGAGCCACGTATAAATTAATTAAATTAAACACTTGCAAATAAAAGTATAGCTATATATTAGCTACGATATATAGAGAAGAAAATTAAATAATTAAATAAATTATATTAGGGTATGTTATGAAGTTAATTAATCATTGGGACGGACACAAAGGGGAAGTTATTTGAGATTTATGATGCTTTTGGTAAGGGGGTCTTTAAAAGGAAACTTGGCTTAGGCTTTAGTTGGTGAAGTGTTAACTTCATTAGTCTTAGAAAATTATTTTCTCTCCTTCGCCCTCAAGCAATGACAAAAAGTTGGATAGTAGTACTCTAAACATTTCCTAATGGACAATGATAGAGGTCTACAATGTAGACACCCAAAAGTGTCTACAATCATCAATAATTTTACTACACTGTCAAAATTTTACTACTCACACAAATAATTTTACTACCTGAATTTATCTTTACAATTAATTTTACTACTCCGATCTTAATTTTACTACTACTAACTCAATAATTTTACATTGTAGACAAATTAATTGTGTCTACACTGTAGACCTCTACCAATTTGCATTCCTAATTTCTACAGATTTAAATGAATTTTGTTTTGGGTCACAAAAGAAAAAATCACACATGAAATGACTAAACCTCTTGCCGATCCGAAAAGGAGTGTACTATTGTCTACTTGTCTAGTAATCACGTACGATATATGTATATATACTTGCTCGAGAAAAAACTCGATCATTTTGTTCATTTACAATTCAGATAATAACAGGAATTCAAGCTAAATCTTTTGTCATTAATAAGATAACAAGTACCTAATTAAATCTCGTTTATTTATATAAATTTCGTAGTATTATGTCTCCCAATCATTAGCATTGGCCCTCCACAATAGTTTTCTTTCTTCAAATGGTCATCTACGATATAATCTCTATGGAGTATGTAGCTTAAAAATGCATAATTTTTGGTGGACCAAATGATTAAAGGGTGGTGCTTAGATGATCATACACTAAAATACAATAAACACTGTCATTTCACACATATATTAACTTATTAAGCACTAATCATGTAATTTGGTTACAGCTTAATCAGTACTAGTATACTATTCGCCTAGTAGTACTTGATTAATCCACTATATTATGCTTTTGGTTTAGGCATCTTGTAATAATAACAATGTTGCTGGGGTATAAAAATATATAATAACAATAATCAAAGTAAGGTGAAGACTAACGTCAGAGTATTCTTTGGATGATGGATTGATGGTAACGTTGCAATATTCATCAACCTACGTAAATTCAACTCACTCGTTCTTTCATTCGTTGAACATTTGATTTAAATTACTCTTGTATATATATGTATTGGAATCAAACATAACGAAATTAAATTAAGTTATAAACAACAACTACGGAAGGAGTATCCATTCATCATCAAATTATCAATTTATATCATCGATCGATCGATTTGACAACAATGTCTCAATACATTGATTGATCAACACATATTGTATTACAACTTACAAGCTGCCTCGCTCTGCCGACAGATTAAAGTATTGATAAAACTAAGTAAAACTACTTAATAATAATACCATGATTCTATGAGGCTTAAGAATGAATATCATTATATCATCAGCATCTCAAAAAACAATTACTAGAATACTACTGTGCTAAATATTGAGTTGTTGTGTTGGCATCACTGCAACTTATTAGTCGTTTTTGGTTTATGAGTCCTTTTCAAAACTTGGTTCCTACTCTTTTGCCTGAACTAGACAAAGATTTGTCATCCTTCAACAATTACATATACATTTGTTTTCTATAGGTTTTACTACGTTTTCATGCTTCCTACCAATTGCATGTTTTGTTCCTAGTGACGAATTTTGGATGTGTGAGAGTATGAAATGGATGTTCTCTAGTCAATCAACTATATATTCGAGTTCCTTGACCTCTTCTGATAGAAAAATGTCTGCTAATAACGACTCAGCTCCTAACAATATGTTTTAGATTGCTAACAAATGATTTAGATAAGTATATACAAAATGATTACAAAATAAGCGTTAAATACCTAATGAGATGGAGGGAGTAAATCAATTCAATTGGCTACATATATTCAGTCTAGTCATCCAATTAACCTCTTAATCTTACAATAGTGAAATTGGTTTTGTATGTCTTTTCAACTTATAATTCTAGTGCGAAACATGCTTAAGGTTTTATGAGTCCTTTGATTTTCAAAACTTTGCTTCCTACTCTTTTGCCTGATCTAGACAAAGATACGTCATCCTTATTTCAACCATTGTTTTTTACACCTTTCATTTTTTGTTCCTAAAGAGTACGAAATATTGAAACGGATAATCTGGTCAATTGTTCGAGTATCTTGGCATTTTACGATCAAAGTATGTCTACCGAAATATCCTATCCATATTTTGGATTTTCAACAATTGGCCTGGATTTAATAATTGAACTTAAATTACTAAACTTTTACAATGCGAAAAAGTGGAGGGAGTAAATGATTAAATTGGTTGCATGCCTGCATATTTTTGGTCTTGACATATTATTCAACCTTTGGCCTTGAGTTTTTTTTTTGAATTCGATCTTATTTGTAGTTTCAACTAATTGTGTGAAACATACGGGTTTTGACTTTGACTCTATCTAACTCCTTAAATATTAGAGATGCCGATTCCACCCGATCAAAGCACTAACCAGGCCACACAACCTCACCCGAGGTAATTATACCGATATAAACCCGATAACATTAATATCGACAAAAGTGACATATTAGGTCGTGTTCGGGTGAGCAAATCCGACCCATCACCAGTTGATTATCTCACACACAAATCTTTTATAAGAAAAACAAAAGAGAAGGAAATGTTTCTTCAATTCTTCATTTTCACTTTCGTAATACATAATCTATTATGACAATCTTTCATAATTGTAAGATGTTTTAAATAATCGCCCGTATTATCACCGATCCACCCGTCTCACCACGAGTAACACATACGAAGTACTAGTACATCAATTACGACATTTGCGAGTAAGAAAAAAAATTTGTTTTCTTGTTTCTCAAGACTCAAAAAAGAGACATATTCCGCCATTGATCCTAAAACGGTCTTTGAAAATGCCGCGAAACACCAACTAACGGCCTCCTTAAACCCTAAACCCTAAATTAAAAAAATCCCCAAATTTCCATGCTCTATCGTCTCCATCAATGGAGATTCTACCACCGTCTAGCTCACCCCTTAACTAAGCTCACCGTCTCCGCCCCCGTCGCCGCCGTATTCTTCGACCAACCATCCTGTCCCGCCACCGTCGCCGCCGACTCCCCAATCAACACCGCCGACGAAATTCTTCACGGATTAACAACCTACGGCGCGCACCGCTTCCTCTCCGGTACCTATTTCTGCCGGTCACTTGCTTGGCAATTGGATGTGAATACAGTTGATCGGATTTTACAGCGGTTGTGGTTCGAATGGCCGGAGTTAGCGGTGGGGTTTTACGGCACCTTGAAGAGGGATTTCCGGTTTCGGGTTTCTGCCAAATGCGGGTTTATTGTTGCTCACGCTTTGGCTCGATTGCGCCGGGTTGAGGAGTTGAAAGAACTCATCTTTGGGATTATTCATGAGGAAGGTCTGAACTTTACATTTCATTTAATTTAATTTTCTATTTTTTGGTTGATTTATTTCATGTATGTTTGTTTGATTTGAATTTTGTTATGAAAATGTTGGGAGTAAGTGACTTGGCTCAGAGGGGACTGACCGTGTTACGCGGGGCGCGGCCTATAGGATAGAGTTTTGATGAGCCTGCTTAATTAGAGCTTCTGCTTCATTGTCTATAAAAATGGTTTGTTTGCGGGAGTAATTGTTTTATACTCATCAGTAGCGTGTGGGTGAATTAAGCTAGAACGTGTTCGAGTTGTGGTTATTTGGTTGAGTTTCGAGTAACTTATGTAGTTTAGATTGAGTTGCTGATAGGGAATTCAAAGTTTGTAGATTGTCTGATTAAACTGTGCTAAGCTTCAACAGAGGGATTCCTGGTATGTAGTGTGTAAAGGTTTCCGAGTTTTTTCAGGATTGAGGATTTTGTATCTTATGAAAAATGTTGTATAGGCAGACGCGTCATGAATCGTGATAGGGAGGTATTAACGGTATGGGTGTCTATGCTTCTGGACGATAGTTAGAAGTCAAAATTAGTGGTTAGCTACCTTTATTAACATATAAAGAGCTCTGAAAAGCTGATATATTTTTGAACATCATACATTTAAAGACAATATTAGAAAATCGATTATCTATGAGGAGAAAGGGAACTACAAGAAAAGAAGTTTCTGTTATTTTCCTTGGTGGTTAGTTGCTATGATATGTACTACTCATTGTCTGAAGATTGTTTAGGCGTATTTTGTTTTGATGTAATGATTCTCAGGAAACAAAAGAGTAAACTGATGTTTACACTTGCATTTCATAATTATTAAGTGTTTGGCTGCTAATAGTGAGATATCAGCCTACGGGCTATGTTTTTGATTACATTGATTTTCTTGAAAGAGACCTAATATATCACTCGTGGCTTTTTATGGGTCATTCATCATGTGATTAGGATCAGAGGCTGCACCTTTTCTTTCTGAGCTTCTTGGAAACAGCTTCTTGGGCTGGGATTCAAATAATCTTGTGTGGGATATGTTGGCATTCTGTTATTCAAGATGTGAGATGCTAACTGAAGCTCTTGCTGTTTTAGCAACGATGAAAGATCTGAATCTACTACCTTCAATATTCACCTACAATAGTTTGTTGCAAAACTTGAAGAACACTGCTCATATGTGGGATCTTTATGATGAACTAAAAGCTAGGGGAATTAGAGAAAGCAGATATACAAATCCTATAGTTATTGATGGTCTCTGCAGGCAGTCAATGATTCAACGGGCAGTAGAGTTTTGGCAGGAGACGGTGAAGTGGGGTGGAGATTCTGTTGTTTCGTTCAATACTCTTATGTCAGCTTTTTGTGGGATTGGTCGTGTTGATGTTGCAAGGTCATTCTTTTGCGTCATGCTGAAGCGTGGACTTAGTCCTGATACATACAGCTATAATATCCTTATTCATGGATTGTGTATCTCTGGATCAATGGAAGAAGCTCTGCAGTTTGCAGAAAATATGGAGAAGTATGGGGTTGAACCTGATATTGTGACTTATAATACTCTTGTCAAAGGTTTTCATATACTAGGTTTGGTAGGAGGGATCGATCAGGTCATTCGAAAAATGATGATGAAGGGTTTGGACCCCAATATCATCACTTATAATATATTGTTGTGCGGTTATTGCCAAACTGGCAATGTTTCAGAAGCAATTAAATTGCTCCATGAGATGATTACAAAGGGTTTACCGTTAGATATTATTTCTTACAGTGTGTTGCTTAGTTGTTTATGTAAGATGGGGCAACTTGATAAGGTAATGACTTTGCTGGATAATATGGAAACCACGGGAGTAAAGCCAGACGTCATATTTTATTCTATCCTTATACATGGTCTTTGCAAGATAGGGGAAGTGGAGAAGGCTATAGAAGTATGCAACGAGATGTACGCAAGAAACATGTTCCCCAGTTCTTTCACTCATGGCTCTATCCTCTCAGGTTTATTTGAGAATGGGATGGTGGCAGCCGCGAGAATGTATTTTGATTCCCTCGCAAATGGTAATTTATGTTTGCATATCATTTTGTGCAATATAATGATTAACGGGTATGTGAAGTTTGGTTGTATAGAAGATGCTGTACAGTTATACAAGCAGATAATAGAAATGGGGATGACCCCAAGTATAGTTACTTTTAATTCTTTGATATATGGGTTTTGCAGAAGCAAAAAGCTACCAATGGCTAGAAGGTTGCTTGAGACACTTAAGACTTATGGACTTGTACCAAATGCTGTAACCTATACCACTCTTATGGACGGTTACTACAATGATGGTGATAAATGTGTGGTGCTCGAGTTGTTTCATGAGATGATGTCAGCACATGTGAGCCCTACACACGTGACATATACTGTCTTAATCAGGACACTTTGCAGCCAAGAGAGATGGGAAGAGGCATTTCAAGTACTGGCAAATATGTATGTCAAGGGTTTAAAACCTGATCAAGTCACTTACAATACCATCATTCAGTGTCTTTGCAATGGAAACCATGTGCAAAGGGCGTTTCAATTGTATAAAGAGATGTTACTCCATGATCTTCAACCAAGCCCTGTCACTTACAATATTCTCTTGAATGGAATTTGCGTATATGGTAACTTAAGGGATGCAGACAGACTATTGTGCTCTCTACAAAATCAGGAAGTTAATTTGACTAAGGTTGCGTACACTACTGTAATAAAGGCGCATTGTGTTAAGGGTGATGTAGCTACAGCAGTTTCAACTTTTCACTCGATGTTGCAGAAGAGCTTTGAGATATCCATCAAAGACTTTAGTGCTATCATCAACAGACTGTGCAAAAGGGGTTTTCTAAGTGAGGCAAAACTTTTCTACTGTTTGATGTTGTCAAAGGGATTTTCACCTGACAGGCAGCTTTACAGTGTGTTAGAAGAAGCCTTTTTCGGATAATTCTATGAGAAGCAATGCATTCTCTATTCCGTAAGAATACTGGGACTGGTGCTCAGAGTTCACGTATAAGGTATGTATTTCAGACTCTAAATTTCTATGGTTTTTGTACTTTAGAAATATATCAATCTCGTTGTTTAGGTTCCATCATCACCACTTCACCTGTGTTCTGAGTTTCTGGATGGTGTTTGGTGGATGTCTGGCTGTCTCATGCTTCATGCGCTGGCTCATGATCAATAACATATAAGAGGAGCTCTGTAGAGATGCTCTAAGCTGTTGCTCTAAATACTTCATCAGGTCTTTAGAAACTGTGAAACAGAAACCCTCTTTCCTTATTGTTGTTTGAGGCATTCTGAATGAGTCGCTTTCAGCTACAAACACCATAGTTGTTGACTTAGTCTTTTTATAGGTCTCCAATCCCTTCCAAAATTAGGACTATATCTTCTAAATTTATTTCTACCTTCATAGTCTTGCCTTATGATGGGTTTGGTGTTGCAATAATTCTTCATTTTCAGTAAGGTCTGTATGTCACTAAACTGACTTCTGCATCTTTTATTTGGAATTCTACGTCATGTTATAGCATGTTGGCTTTTGCCTTTTGCATATACCCAGGCCCCCAAGGTATACTTTTAGCCTTACTGATCTCTCTTTTTGGGTAGTTGTTTGTTAGATGAGATGGGTCTGGTTAATTATGGTACCCGTGTTTCATACCAACCCTCTTTAATTTATTATGCATCATTTTGTAGAAGATTTCTTAAAATACTGTGAATACCCTTTGGAGCATATGAAGACACATGACAATATTGATTATTGACTTCTAAAAAATCCTTTCAAGGATGATGCCATGGAAAAGTGGAATTCAACTAACGAAATGGGGGATTAGCCTCTGATATTGGACATTCCGGAATTGAAATGAGACCACTTTTGAATAGGAGGAAGTACTTCTGAATTTTTTTTTCCCTTAAAAGGGGTTTCTCACTTTCTTGTGGTGAAATTCCAATATTTGGAAAGGGTTATTTTGTTTTCTTGGGTGTATAATGAGGCACAGAGCTAACTTAACTAGGGAGGGGTATCTGAAGTTCTGAACCTTGCGAAGGCCTCTTTGGTCGAAGGATTCCATGTAATGCTGCCTCTCTGACAGCTTTTAGATATTCCATCAAATGGCTTCTGATTGTTTTTAGTTGGGCATCATCAACAACTTATGCAGTGCATTCCATTACATCACACTTTAGTTTGTTATTCTAATTGAAAGATTTGAAACAATATTCCCAATTCTACGCATTCCTGCCCATTTACTATTTGAAACACAGAAATCACAATAATGTAGACATTTTGTTTTATGAGGTGAGAGAGGAAGTAGGGGAGAGGGTGGGCTTTGTAATATGCAATCTGCAGAAGGGGGATTAATCAATGGTTGTTGACCAAGAATGGCCAAATAATTTGAAACTTCATTAAGGTTCTTAGACAGTAAGCGAAAGACAACTTGATCACAATTAAGCAAATCTAGTCCAGCTCAAATCACTTCTATTTGCAGAGGAGTGGACTTCAAAATTTTCCTTGTATTAATGCCTGTCAAATTGTCTCCTTCACGAAGTCATTTTTTTTAACAGTACTGCCTTTGCGTACATTGATTTTGGTGACTCGTGAGAACCTAATGTATTGATGTGGTCAAGTTTTGGCTTCTAGCAATTTAAAAGTATTCTGCATGATTTTGTTTCTTTCCTTTGGATTTTAGGGAGCCGAACTGTTAGCCTGAGTGACTCATTTGGAAGGGAACTCCTGATGAATGTGAAATGAAGTGAGCTGGGGAGCATCTTATGACTTCCCACTGACGACAGTATGTATTCTCCAAGCTTCTCGGTGCAAACTGGGCTTCCGATTTACCTACTTTCTGGTGAAATAGCGACAGGTGATTTCATCTACCTTTTTTTTTTTGGTGAAAGAGACGGTAGTGATTCCATCTACTTGTACCATCAGTTTATGTGTTGTCAGTTATGTCTGTTGGAATGTAATCTTGATACATGGTTAAACATGAAACCCATTTTGTTGTTAATGGTATAGGATATCAGTCATGAAAGTATGAAACTTTGACTCATTTTCGATTCAAATTAACGTTTTGATGTGTGGCCTTAGTGGATTTATAATGTTGTAAACTTGAAACTGGAAGTGGAGCGTGAATTCCATGTTTGGTGATTCTAATTATATGGAGTAAGATTCATGTCCTGATGCCTTAATAATCCTATAATTGTTGAAAATTTCTCTGGTCTTCTAGGTATGCAAAACTTTTTTTTTTATCCACTAATAATTTCCAAAAGTCAATTTGACCATTTGCTCTTCTCCTGGAGACTCTCAAATGCGTTACTATGAAAGGTCAACATTTCATTATGGGATGGTTGGATTTTATCTTTTATTTTGGAAGGTATTCATGATCAAAAGAGCAATACTAGAGTGGACATAAGTTATCCTCCTAAAACTTAGACCAAACTATAGGTAACCCAAAACATGTTGGGATGATTGGAATTTAATTGGGTGAGATACCTTAATTTTTTGCTGTGGCACTATACTGTGAAGAACTTTGCTTACAAAACCAAATGTGGGAGAGCTGAAGGCTGAGTGTAGTGCATATTTTACAGTCTAATGTCAAAACATCAAGCCAACAATGAACTTCTTGTCAAGAGAATTAATCTGTTGTGTCTCACTCATTAAGTCACATGTATTAGGCTTCAGCTGTACTAGAAGTGTACCTGGATGTTTTCACGAGTCATGACTCTATCAGGTAAGTGCCTATCAGCTCATTAACCAGTACTCCGTATAAGGCTTCCAGCATAGAAGTCGTATGGGTTGAATGCTTCTGGCTTTAGTTTGAATCCTGTGAAGAATCTCACAACTTATGGACAACTTTTGTTTTTTTCTTTGGTTGTCTGGCTATCCCCTTATCCTTCACGGCTTCACCAGGAGTCTGGCATTCTCAAATTCACCTGCACACATCGGCTACTCTAAGATCATTACCCCAGTCACAATACTCTTCAATCTCTAGTACAGAGTTCCATGTACAATGACTTTAAAATCCAACCACTGCTTTTGTGATTCAGTATCTCCACTCGTGGTGCCAATCCTCTAGACTACTAACTCTCGGCCTGCAACTTGCTACTCAAACAGATATGGCCATATGGTAGACTTGTCCATGACCTTCTGACTACTGTTTAGTAGACGCTGACTTCACTATCCATAAGAGCAGATGTTGCTCTGCTATACATGCCTTGAGAATGTGACACTAATGGTAAATCTATGAATTGGATATGTTGTGTGGGTCCACAGCATTGGCTTTATGATGGGAAGACTTTTTGGGGTGACCAGAATGGTAATCTTTAGATTTCAGGCCATGCACTTCTAATAAATTGGTGAGGTCTAGCCGTCTAGGAGGGGGAGGAGCCCCTGCTGATGGTCTTGTTCTAGGCCGTGGGTTCAACGCACTTTTAATGGTAGCGAAAATGGAGGTTTTGGAGACTGATACCGGGTGCATGTTGTGACCTTTGCAGTGGTCGGGGCTGCACGAAGTGGGGAAACTTGTCCATTTGTCCAAATTCAATCTTTGTGTTGGGGACCATATATTGTTATAAGCTTCTTTTCATGCCTTCATAAACTGGTCATGGAGTTGTAGGGTTGTACCTAGATGATTGCATTCACATTAATCAGTCATGATATGGAAATTAATTTCAGCTTAAAATTTCACCCTCATACTCAACTATGCGTAAGTTAACAGATTCATGGGGATCGCACACCAAATGGTTTTTATGGGAGGTCGCCGAATGGCGTCTCTTTCTTGGTCTTCATTTGTTACATTCTTTTCATTACCATTTTAGTTCTAAAAACATACAAATTTAAAAACTAAATTTTGAAAATTGAGTACTGGGCTACTGGCGACGGAATACATACTTCATCTTGAAATCTCCTGAAAATTTCAGGTTGTTTGCGTGCTGTAGCTACCCCAACAAGAGCATATTACCAGCTTCGGACAACCGGCTCAACTGATGAATGACAATTGACAGGTAAAGCTCTATCTCAGTATTTGAAGCAACTTTATACTTTGAGTCAGTTTTGCAACATTTATATGAATCGGGATACACCAGGACGACACTATGCTAGCTCTCCATCTTACTGAATCCATCAAGCAATTCCTCATCGGATGGCACTCAATTTCATTTGATACCATATCATTCCATAAATCCTTGCTGTTGGCATTGTCGCGTCTTTCCTTGTCTTTGCCTTTCTGAATTCGCTTAGGCTGCCAGATAACACTATTCCTGTTAGGCTATGGGTTAGAAAAGGAAAGACATATCATGAGTCCGTGCCACTTAGAGATCTTATATTTGGGCATCATTGGGTAAGGTCCAGAAGTGCGGCCATGTCTCTGGATTCTGGAATAGTTCTAGGTTATGATATAGATGTTGGTGGTGATGTACTGATGTTTGAGTCAGAATTGTGACTTGTGAGTTGTGACCCATCATAGCATTATGCTTTCTTAATTATCACATATACACATGTTTAGGTAATGATGAATTGCTGTTCTGCTTACTCTATGAGTTAGTTGTCGTCAATGTGATGTTTAGATTGATTGAAGTCAAATATAAACTTGAGGTTTGTTGTTTTTAAGTAGACGTTATCATGTGAGAATTATTCTGCTTGCCGTCGTTTAGTTGGAATTAGGAGGTTAACCTTCCTGATACATACAATATACATACTCGAGACAGTTACTTATGACGATTCATGTTAGCCGACCCCAAATCATTTTGGGACTATTTCTTAGGACGTTTCACTTCCCAGAACTTTGACTTAGGGAGGGAGGGACATTGCACTTCCCAGAACTTTTATTTAGGGAGGGAGGGACATTGCACTTTCCAGAACTTTTACTAGTCTAAAAAGTGACCATACATTAGGTAATTGTGAATAAGCGAGGGACATTACCCTGCTCATGTGGTACAATGTTGGCCATTATTTTACATCAAACATGTGACAACTCTAAAACATTGGCCAAACGTAGGTGTTATAGGCACACAATACACCATCCTGCGACATTTTGGAAGCTCTTAAATATGTTTCAAGTCTTCTACCAATGCATCCAAATCCTTCATTGAGCTGCCACCAGACTTGACTGCCTCCAATGCCTTGTCCCTAATCATTTTAGCCCTCGCTATTTGCGGTATGTTTCCACTGAGTGACTCGCGAATAACTTGACCGAACACATCTGGATCAGGCACCGTGTTTCCACCCTCACAAAGCCGGACTGCAGACCCCATATAATCAACCATAAGCTTAGCATTTATGAACTGGTCAGCCTCCATTGGCCAAGCCAAAACCATTACCCCAGCCATTACACTCTCTAGCAACGAGTTCCATCCACAATGACTCACGAACCCACCAACTGCTTTGTGGTTCAGTATTTCCATCTGTGGTGCCCATCCATGCACTACCAAGCCCCGGTCTGCGACCCGCTGTTCAAACCCATCAGGAATAGTGTGACTGGCTTCTGATTTCACCACCCACAAGAACCTGGTCTTGGACTGCTCCAGGCTTAGTGCTAGTGCTTCCATTTGAGGTTTTGTAAGCACCTTTTGGCTCCCAAAACACACATACACTACACTCTCATCTGGACATGTATCTAGCCAATCAAGCACGTCGGAGCCAGTACCGGATTCCCGGCTCAAGCCAATTGAGCACAATGGACCCACATTGTATACACGGCTATCCCCCACTTCCTTCTTAATATAATCCAAGTACTCCCCTTCTAAGGCATAAAATGTGTTGAAAACTATCCCCTTACTCTTGTAATTGTCAAGCATGGCTTCTTTGGCACTCAACCAATCAGCGTCACCCTTCTTGTAAAATTTAAATAAAGAGGGGAGATGCTGATGAGGAAAAGAAGGTGATCTTGGAAGATTTGGTAGATCAATAATCTCAGAATACCATAGGAGTTCAATGTGTTGTACTACGTGATTTATGACACTTATCGTAAATGCCCCTGATGAGAAGAAAGCGAATCTCGGTATATTGAGCTGTTGCGCCCAGTTTTCTGTAAAACCAAGGAAGAAATCGGAAACTATAGCTTGCGGAGGAGACAGTTGGGATCGAAACCACTGGATTACTTCTCCCTCTAGCTTTCTCAGGGCTAAGGTGATAGGGGCGTTTCCGGCATTACCCATATCCTTAACATTCTCAACTCCTAATGGTATATTTGGGTGTGTTGGGAAGGGTAGGACCAAGGTTTGTATGGAATTCGGGTGGGTTGAAAGGAGTGTGTTTAAGGTAGGGAGGTTTTTGGGGGTGACTAAAATGGTGATCTTAAGCCCACGGAGGGCTAATTGGTGGGTAAAGTCTAGGAGAGGAAGCATGTGGCCTTGGGCCGGGTATGGGAACACAAAGATGTGGGTGGCGGCTGCGGTGGCGGCGAGACTGTCGGCTGTGGAAGACATGGTTGTTTTATGTTAGACGGCAAAAGCTTGGAAATGGTAGGAATTTGGGTGCTCTTCTTGACATGATTTTACGACCCTTATATTGACTTGACTCTTACCAACTCTAGCAAATAGCATCCCAATAAAGGAGTATCCAAGGCCGGTAGGTTTGCAATAGTAAATGACAATACATGTTTGTTTTCTTGTTACCGCAAGCACAAGAATTAATAGTCGTTTGGTGTGTTTTAAAGATATTTTTTCTGATTTCAGAGCCGTATTTGGTCATAAAATCGACTGCAGTCCGATTGACGGGTAGAATCGTACTCGGTAATTCAAGTGTGTACAAGGACGAGCAATGTACAATTTCTGATTGGCGGGTCGGATCGTTACTCAGTAATTTAAGTTTGTTCAAGGATGAGCAGAGGCAAGCTGGTGGACCAGGTGAGTGAATTATTTGATACGGCGTATACAATAATAGCAATGTTGACTGATAACCATAAGCAAAAGGCATGCATTAGCCACAGTGTATTTTCATGGTGCATTGCTGTTTGTTGCTGCACCACGGGTGAAGGAATAGAAGTAATAATAGCAGCCTGAAGATAAATGGATCGCAAAACTTTTTAATTTGAATGGGTTTGGATGTTTTTTTTTTTTTTTTTTTTAAAGTAAGAAAGCCTTGGTTGATCCCCGAACATAAGACCAACCTAATTCATCTTTTCGGATGAGAGAGAAAAGAGAGTCCGAGGGACTCTCAAACCAACGAGTAAGAGAAGGACACGAATGCCTCAAGTTGGCCATAAAGTCTGCGACTTGGCCTCACGAAGGCAGTGATTAATCTCTACTTTGTGAATTGTTATATTACAAAGATCTCGGTATATCTAGTGATATAATTTAAATTTGGTATTCTAAGTAGATGTTCTACATGAACGTGAGAAAATGTTAAATTTGTGGTCGTCTGGTCGAGTGTAGTAAGATAGCTTATGACCCTAGGAAATCGAAATTCGTATGATTGGTCTAGATGTTTTCAACGTTCCTTTCTAGGTGAGCACTATTCATAAATTGGCTGATTCAGAAGATTTGGTGTTCAAATGGCTTGTCATGTAGCTTGGTGCTTAGTTTAAAAAAACACGCCAGGGATATTATGAAGTATGAACCAAATACAAGACACTTTTTTGCCATTAATATTCATTGTACATGTGACACTATGAACCAAACATGACACTTTTTATTTTTGGACAGATAGTGAATACGAGTATGTGCCACTATGAACCAAACATCACTCAAACACTATGTTTAAACTCTTTTAGCAATGCATCCATATCCTTCACTGAGCTGCCACCATTGACAGCCTCAATTGCCTTGTCCCTAATTATTTTCGCCTTCACTGCCTGTGCTATGTTTCCACCAAGCGACTCACGAACGACTTGACTGAACACATTTGGATCAGGCACCATGTCTCCACCCTCGCAGAGCCGGACTGCTGATCCCATATAGTCGACCAGAAGCCTAGCATTCATGAACTGATCAGCCTCCATCGGCCAAGCCAGAATCATGACCCCAGCCATTATACTCTCTAGCAATGAGTTCCACCCACAATGACTCACGAACCCACCAACTGCTTTGTGGTTCAAAATTTCGGTTTGTGGTGCCCATCCATGCACTACCAAACCCCGGTCTGCGACCTGCTCTTCAAACCCATTAGGGACTGTGTGACTGGCTTCTGATTTTACCACCCACAAGAACCTGGTCTTGCACTGTTCCAAGCCTAGTGCTAAAGCTTCCATTTGAGGTTTCGTAAGCACCTTTTGGCTCCCAAAACACACATAGACTACACTCTCATTCGGACATTTATCAAGCCAATGGAGCATGTCGGAGCCAGTACCGGCCTCACGACTCAAGCCAATTGAGTTCAGTGGACCAACACTATAAACACGATTATGCCCCAATTCCTTCTTAATATGATCCAAGTACTCCCCTTCTAAGGCATCAAAAGTGTTAAAAATAAGCCCCCAACTCTTCCAATTTTCCAGCCTTGCCTCCTTGGAAATCTTCCAATCAGAGCCACCCTTTTTGTAAGTCTGAAATAGTAGGGGGAGATGCTCATGAAGAAAGGAAGGTGATCTTGGAAGATTTGGAAAATCAATAATCTCTGAATTCCACAGTTCATCAATATGCTGTAGTAGGTGCTGCATAATACTTAGTGCAAGTGCCCCTGATGTATAGAAAACAAATCTCGGTAAATCGAGCTGTTGTGCCCAATGATTTGTAAATCCAAGGAAGAAATCAGACACTATAGCTTGAGGAGGAGAAGGGTGAGATCGAAACCACTTGATAACTTCTCCCTCAAGCTTTGTAAGGGCTGCAGTGATGGGGGCATTTCCGGCGTTACCAATATCCTTAACATTCTCAACTCCTAAGGGAAGCTTTGGGTGTGTAGGGAAAGGTAAGACTAAGGTATGTATGGAATTTGGGTGGGTTGCAAGAAGTGTGTTTAACGTAGGGAGGTTTTTTGGGGTGACTAGAATGGTGATCTTAAGCCCATGGAGTGCTAGTTGGTGTGTCAAGTCTAGTAGAGGGAGCATGTGGCCTTGAGCCGGGTATGGGAACACAAAGATGTGGCTGGCGCCGGTGGCCGGAGTGTCGGCGGAAGACATGGTTGTTGCTTGGATCACACAGATAATCCTTATATCTTCTTTTTTAACTCGAGAAAAAATACCATGTAGATTATTAGTCTCATGATTGCCTCATGATCCTTTTATTGACTTGGCTTTTTAATCACTCAAACATCACAATCAAAAGGTCACTTGAGATGGTGGGAAATTGACAAAAACTAAAGGGATAGAAGGAATTGAGGGTAATAATTATCTCATGATTAGGATTAAGGAGTATATTTCTTTCGTTACCATATTCCCACTAATTTGAACTTTCACTCTTACCGTTCTCCCCAGTAAATTTTAGTCTGAATTTCAAACTTTTTCTTAATGTGTAACACTGTTTTTTAATCTCGTTTCTTTCATTACCGTGTTCCGCTAATTTGAACTTTTTACTATTTATGTATGATAGTTCATTTCGAAACATGTAGTGTTTAAATTAGTAACAATTTGTTATGTTATGAAAAGAATCGATTAGGTAGTAATCGTGTGACCGCCCTTGAAAATGCACTCTCAATCTTACCACCACATATTCTCTTCAATTCGGACTTACACTGAAAATGAACTTTTCAGTGATTTCACTAGAGTGCGTTTTTTATTGGGTGTTTTTTCAAAACCGAAAAATGAGTTTTTTTCTTTAGAATTGGTAGCTTCTTATAAAATGAAACATTTAACACCCTCAGTGCAAGAATGGTTCTTATATATTCACTTTGGTGTGTATGATCTTTTTTCAGACTCGAGAGCTCTTTGTGCACAAGACTTCAGCTCAGTTAAGTTAACCACAACACGATTGAATGGAAGGCATGATTGGTGGTTCAATTGCTTTGTAGGTAAAAGGTTGAGCCCTGGATTGTTTGGTGGACCAAGTCCAAAAGGATGGGAGAGAGTGAGAGACTAATGACACTGCAAAATGGATCTATCCAACATTATTCTATGGATAGTAATAACTTTTCTCAATTCTCAAAGGAAAATGTGTTAATTGAGTGCTAGAGAGCCTTTGATGTGAGTGTTGGTAGTTTTGCCTTAGTGAATACTCCGTATATTATATCAATATACCAATCCCGAGTGATAGTTGTACACTTGTACTTGTACTATTCGTTAGATGGTTCATCCGAGGCATAATAAGGCACGTGACGTGTCGGTTTAATAATTTGCTTCTGTTTTCTTTAGAAGTTGTTACCACCAGTTTGGGTGAAAATCTGTTGTTTTATATGTGCAACGTTATAGTACAATGCTTCATATAACATTTATGTGTCATGCGCTAGTACTTCCTTTATTCATATCCAAATTCTCGTGACTTTTTGGAATATACTTTGAGGTGCTAAATAAGCTGGTGTATGATAAAATCGATCATATATAAATATTGCTTTTCAAGAAACTACGGATTTTTTAGTCTAATACTCGAATTTAAAATAGTCATTTTCTCACCTTATAATATTCGCCAAAAAGGTGAAAAAAGAAGATTGATTTAACGGAAAATTCACGTGGTACCCTCGAACTTTGACCGATTGCACATGGTACCCAACTTCGCAAGTTTATGCACATGGTACCCCTAAACTTACTACTTTGTGCACATGGTACCCAAATAGTAACTTCCGTTAGATTTTTTCCGTTAAGTGATGATGTGTCGGTTAGTTGTTAGGTAATTAGTTAATTAAATTGTAGATTTAATATTTCAATTTTAAAAAATTTAATAATTTTAGAAAAATAAATATATTTTTTTCAAATAATTTTTTCAAAAAAACTTTATTAAAAAACTAATTTTTTAAGGGGTACCGTGTGCACAAAGTGGTAACTTGAAGGGTACCATGTGCACAAATTATGGATTTTTTAAGAGAAATAATATTTTTTATGAAAAAAAAAAACTTGTTTTTTTGGATTTGTTTTAAGAAGTCAAAAAAAAAAAATCTTAATTTTTAATTTTTGGTTTTTTTAAAATGTAAAATCATCATTAATATTAACAAATTTACATAAAAACTAACTTACACATCATCACTTAACGGAAAATCTAACGGAGGTTACTATTTGGGTATCATGTGCACAAAGTGTAACTTCGGGGGTACCATGTGCACAAACTTGCCAAGTTGGGTACCATGTGCAATCAATCAAAGTTCGAGGGTACCACGTGAATTTTCCGTTGATTTAATGGCCTGACGTGCTTGTATACACGATCACAAAACGAAAGAGAAACACCTTGATTCTTAGACACAATTAAATACATCGGTTGATAAGTTGAATCATAGTACAAGGTAGAGCTGATCATGGGCTTGAAAACAAAAACCTTTCAAATAATTGCCTGAACACAAAGGGTAAAGAAATGAACAGAGCACAAACAAAAGTTAGAAAGTAGAACATTTCATTTGTTTTTCCTGACGTAAAACATTAAGCAAAAACATATATTATGTAGAGTTTCTATAATACTCCCTCTGTTCCAGTCATTTCTTGGACTTTGCTTTTGGCACAGAAACCAAGAAATGCAATTAATTAGAGAATGAGATGGGGTTAGTTAGTATTAATCTTGTTTAATCAAATTAAACCCACTATAGTATTCTCTCTCCTCACCCTTTCCCAACCCACAACCACCCCATGTCCTCACCGTACAGCCGCCAGACACCCACCAACTCCACCAATATAACACCGGCGACCAGCGCAGGCGGTCACTTCAAGCAACCCCACGACCGGCGCACATCTCCCCTCCCACCTTTTTCGACCCACCTCATTTTCGCTCTCCTCTCCAACAGCCCACTTCCGACCCCGACCCCACCCTTCTCCTCCTCATCCCTCCATCTTCGACCCACCCCCACAATCATCCCATTGTTTTTTCATTCCTTAATTGAGATTGGAGTATGGAGGTTTGGTAGATCTACTAAACTGATGAAGGAGGTGGTGGGAGGGGGAGGAGAGAGAAAACGCGGGTCGAAAAGAAGAGAGAAGGGTGGGCTGGGGGGACCACGGCGCCGGCGACGGCCGGTAGATAAGGCGGCGTTTCCGTGGTGGTCATGGTGGTGTGGTTGGGTGTGGTGGGCAGTGGTCTACGGGGTTGTGATGGAGGATGAGGAGAGAGAGTGATGGGTTTGGGTTAAAGACTCATTACTCATTAGGTGTTACTAATAATCCACAAAATTACACTTAAAACTCCAAAACCCTTCTAAAAACGGAAAGGCCAAGAAATGACCGAAACAGCCCAAAATGGAATAGTCCAAGATATCATCGGAACGGAGGGAGTACATTAAAAGCTTTAATCGTAATATAATCGTATACTAGCTTAGTTCAGTTGTTTCTTGGTGGATGATGCATTGGTCCTTTGTAATCCGCATAAGCTACAAATTCATCCATGTCTTGCTTTTTTCGTAGAAGCTTTCGGACATTGCTGTGCTTCAATCCTTTTGCGTTGTGAATCATTTTCAGCATTGTGTTCTCTCCGGCATTTGCTTGGTTGGTGGCCGTGGCGGCATCGCTATATGGTGTTTGGCTAGCCTATATATTAGAAGCTCATTGATTAGTATGTAAGAGAAGCAAAATTAAGGGCAGAGGTAGTTTGAATCTCACTTGATGGGCTTGTATCCGATCGGTACAATTACTACTAGCTACATCAACATTTGACATATATAATTAAGAATCGATACTCATTCTATAATTATAGATCTGGGAGAAACTTAAATCAAATTAAACCTAAACAACTTAGAGAAACCAACGATGCATGTATTCGTGCCATTTCCTTAGATTGTTAAGGTTATACGATCGTTAACGCCTTAACAATAATGACGGAGGTAACAAGTATAGAAGAACATCCCGCTTTTTAAAAATTTCATATATACTAGTACTGGATTATTAGTATGGAGTCTTTTGGTAAAAATGGGTGATCCAGAAAGAAAAGAATTTACATCTTACCTTTTCTTTGTGAAACACGTGATTGCGACCAGTTCTTGAAGCATGTCCATCTAAACAGAAGGGAAAAAAGAAGGGTTTAATCAACCACCCGTCATACTCATAGTATAACTATAATTAACCATAACATAAATGAGCGACCAAGCTAAGTATGTAAACTCGGATTATCACTAGGGTATAACCGATAATGTGCTCTTGGTGATCTCGAGGTTTCAAGCTCAAGCCGTCAAGCTCACAGTACGTAGCAGACCGTAAATGCATGGGAGGATATATATGTCCATTAATTACCTCCCCATCGCGGCCTCCCCATATAGGTTAGGTCATTAACCCTGACTAGCCGAATAGTATGTAAGAGACTATACAAGATCACATTTCCCCGGTATACTTAGATTAGAATGTGTTTGAGATACTATGACACTAGTCACAGACTCATCAGACGTTGTAGAATATGGTGAATCCCCAAAACTTTCCAAAAACCAGAAAATGTAAAAAACAAAAGGTTAAATGAAAAACGAAACATGCAGGAACATAAAATGAAGTATATGTCGTATGAAGTAGACGTACCATGAAGAAGTAGTGTCTTTGTATGCCATGCAGTACAGCTGGTAAAGAAACAGATGATAAGAAATGTCAAGAAACATGGAGATGATGATGAGAAATAATGCGCCATATATATTCTTAGACTTTAGTTTAATTTGTATGTATTGCAGAAAATCAAGGGGTATTTTTGTTGTTTCAATCACCAAGATATAGAACGAAGAATATGCAGGAGAAGTTTTTGATTTAAAATTTGTAGAGGACCAATAATACTTTCTTTGAACTTGAATGAGTTGATTCAATACTAGTGTCAACTATATGTAATGAATTATGCCAAAGTCAAACCCAAAGCTCGGAACTAGGGTTTCATTTGTACATGCAATATATATATATCTTGAATAATACTAGTAGTATTATGTGTCTAAAATAATACTAGTTGTACCTCTTTTTACCCAAGATAAAGCATATTATTCATCAACAATTTAACATTTTATAGTTCTTTCAGATATTTTTTCATCAATTGTTAACGTTTCCATTTTTACATTATGCGAGTTCATACTTTAACATCAATGAGACATAGTAAAAAAATTGAAAAATTGCAATTCATAATGATTAATTAGATTTGAGTTGACGATTCATATACTTAATTAAGTCTTTTTTTAACTCAAATTTCGCAATACATTTAATATATGTGTAGCATTTTGTTCTTCCTCCTAATATGAGTGACACAAGAGTAATTAATATTATTATAGATGAATTGCCTCGTAAAATTTCGCTTAGCCAAAAGTGTGCTGATGCATGGAACTTCGTGTCGAAACTATGTATACACATTGTTATTAGCAATAATAGAAAGAAAAACCATGTGTAGACATTGTTATTAGCAACAATAGAAAGAAACTCACAAGGCCAAAAAAACAAGTGTTGACAAAACAGAGAATTTTGATGGATTCTATGAGAAAGTAAAAGAAGAATGAGAGATATTTTTTAATAGTTGGGAAATGTAATTAACCTCTTATTAGCATTAGACAAGGGCTAGTTAGGTAGCTACAAGTAGCAAATTTGCTAGATTTTTGGGGGGTTGCAAAAAGAGTGTCCCAATGAAAAAATGAAGTGTGAAGAAGACTACATAACGTAGAACGAAAGGCATTGGTGCTTTGCGCTTGTCTGCCGCCATGCACTCGACGAGGCCAAAAAGCTACTAACTTTGGTTTCCTATGGTTTCTCAATCATGAGTTTTCTCGTACAAATATGGAGTTTTATATTTTGATTCAGTTGTTAGACTGATGTTTGGATACATTGGACGGTTATGTCTACGAGTGCCCACATGAGGACTCAACCTGTGAAGCTAGAGGGTTATCGATGATATACCGTATAAGGAGATTTTGTCCATAATGAGATCCAGTAAGCATAAATTGTATATGAGTCCATTCGTGGATCCTACAAATAGGGCTTATCATTTTATCAATTACACATACTAGCAAATGAGGGAATAAATGAATAATGCACCCCCAATCCCCAACCTAGTTAGCTAGAGGATGATGGTTACTCAACCACGTCCTCAAAGCAACACATCTGAGACGGTGCAGTAAGACATGATTGACTCAATATTTGTTTGTGGTTTAATTTGTTTAAATCAAATTATTCTAGAGTCAGGAGCAACTAATGCTGTGGGGATGGGGATATGAGGATTCAAACTCGAGACAACCCCAAGACATGTTGATTTCCTAACCAACTGATTTCCTTCGTTTAAGTTTGTTAGTATGAGATGAACCAATTCAATATGACTATTTGGCCTAATCTGATCCTGAGTGACCTCATTATTTTAAGTTGAAACATAAATACTAACACTTAATTACTGATCGACTCTTTTTAAGATCTCAACTCATATTCACCACATTCTTGTTCTCGTACTATCTATCTCAATCATACATCAACAAGCAACCATTTGATTTCAGATTCATAACTTTTATGTGAAGGTTCACAACTTTTGAAGAAAAAAAAACTAAATTATTTTATTCACTCCCTTTGGGTAATCTCTAAAATCTAAATTAAGGGAGTCCTCGAATAGGAGGTCGGCACCCACAACCACATCGGCCATCAATACATGAGCCTTGACATTTGAAGCAATGCAAATTTTCACACTCCCTGTCTAATGAGCATACTTTGTTGATCTCAACTAGTTCCTCGCCTTTGACACCTTTATCAACGGCCAATGATTTTGAGTCCACTAATATAGTCGAGAATGAAATACCTACAACAAGATAAATAGTTAAATTAAACGAAATATTCTATGAGATGTGAGAGTCATCTGTTGTCGAGAACAATAACAATGTTTTTGGATTAAACTGCAAGTTCTTCTACCTTAAAAATAAAACCTTTTTTTAGTACCACATTGTATGTAGAAAAACTCTAAAACCATCTTTAGCAAACACGAGTTAAACAGGTTTTACCATTTTATTGCCCAAGAGTAAATATTAGGAAAGGAATAGATATGTGAACGTACATCACTGGGGAGGGGGTGATTCTGTCAATTTGAAAGATTTGCCTTGCAAGGATTAAATTTTGTCTTGACAAAATCAGCACACAAAACAACTATTAGACCTAGAAATACTATTAAAACAAAAAGTTCTATATATATGTCATTTTTGGAACAATAATTATGCTTATCTTTCTCGTTGATAACACAATTTTAGAGATAGAAAGTTCAAACACTTCAACACAAAATGTATTATTTGTAGAGATTAGGAAAAAATGTTAATACGTCCTTTTGTGTTCCTTTGAATTTTTAACATTTGGTTTGAGTTTCGCACTTTTTCTTATATATTAAAATTAAATATTAAGAAATGAAAGGAATTAAGGGAGTAATGCACAATACACCATACACCTATCTCATTTTTAAGTCGTACCTTAAAATAAACGGTAAATCCTTCTTAGTACATTTTGATGGGAATAATAATGTTTCTGACAAAATTCATGTTTTAGGCATTTCATTGGAAAATCTTGGTCTGATTAATTTCTAAGACCGTACTTATAACTGATGTCATATCAATATATCTATGGTGTTAAAATGAGTAAATAGAAATTAAACTTACATTGTAACAATATAATATTAAAAATGCTAAAGGTGTTTAGCTTTACAACACGCAATGTGAAACAAGAGCCACAGAGCTATGGTGAGGAACTTACATAATATTACGAGCAGAAGAATGAAGGGGAATGCAAACTTGGAGGGATTAACAGCATTCATTTCCATGGAGTTTTAAATAATTTTGTTATATGTGTTATGTGTATGTTTGTTATCTATAGTAATGCAGAGCAGCTCTAATTATATAAAGAAAAACATAAAAAAACCAGGGATCTCATTAAGTAATTGAGGAAATCACTACTTAATAAGGAAGGATATTAGTTTTAGCATGGCACATGTAGACAAATCGATTATATTCTCCCGATTTCATACCAATTATAAATTATTAACTCCAAATTCAATAAGGTAAATATCATGGCCTTGTACGAATGCATTGCATTTTTCTGATTCTGATTTGATTTAAAATAGACTTGATTTGATTTGATTTGATTTGATCTGATTGAATTTATTGATAAAATAACTGCGTTTAGACGCATTAATAACTAGAAGTAGGCTAAATTCATTTATTGTTATTTCCATAATTTTGAGCTGATTTGATTTGATTTGAAGGAAACTGATCTGATTTGATCTGAATAAATCTGATTTGATTTAAAACAATGTTTGCCTTCAAAAACAATATTTAAAACAACGTTTAATAAGACTAAATATGATATAAAAGGAATGGTTTGGATTCCTAAAGCTAATAACTACAGTAGTTGGGTTGGGTCGATTATACATTGAGTGCAAATTAAATTCAAGTAGAGGTATTAAGTCACTCAAATATTAGGTTCGTTCAATATCACTTCCTTTCAAACCCTTGACATTTTTAGGATCGGTACTTTGCTACTTGCACCTCAATATTTTTTTCCGCATTCTAAAATTTAATTAAAATAAGTAACAGAAATTATTTTAAATTTACTTTTAATTATAGGGATATAAAAGGAAAAAAAAAACAACTGAAAACTGAGAACTGAGAACCACTGCTCAACAATTGAGACGTTTTAACATCAAAGTCAACTGTGATCAAACCGATAGGAACAATAAGAAGGATAGCCAATCTCTCTCAAAGTGTCAATAATATTCTAAAAACACAGATACTTATTAGTTATTCCGTACAGAAGTCAAATGTAAGGCATCGTGTCATCCACTCAGAAACTAGTTCACCAGTTCTGTTTGACAGTGACACTCTAATAAACTTGCTGATATAAAACTTACAGAAAGTACTATGCAATTTCAGGTCTAAATGCCATGGTGTAGCTGATGCAGCCTCTCAGTGTTAACACACGACGCGAGACGCTTGAACGACCTGATCCTGTAAAGGCAGAACGTCTGATCTATCAGTCTGAAGATATAACGAGGATCAGCATTTTATTTAAGCAAAGCAGTGATGAAATGATCAGCTTAGCTTGTACTTGAATATTTTCCTACATCATTGAGTAAACAAAGTCTACAGCCAAACATACAAGTTTCTAGTCCTTTTCACAACAATATGAACTAGTCAAATTCTTATTAAAATAAACGAGATGAGTTTCGGCAGATTACGTTAAAATAACCCCCCGAGGAAGCTTTCAACTACCAGTGGTACAATCATCATAGACTAGATCAGAAACAACCGTACCCTTGATATGCTATCTTCTTTGATGTACGAGAATCAAATGGCGCCAGCCCTCCAGGGGAAGACAAGTTCGGTCTTATCCATGAACCAAACAGACGCCATGTCGGTCTTATCCATGAGCCAGACAGACGCCATGTCAACCAGTAGCTCTGAGAACCTTGTGGTATGAGTTTCTCACTTTCTCAGGTCTTTCGTCTGCATGCTAACAGGTTAACTGTACTTAGCTTACATATATGTCTGTGTTACTTTCTGATGTTAGGGTAAAAAGAAAACATGTGCAGCTATGAAAATCATCATTGACCTCACTGTATCGGCCCTAGGAAATAGATAGTATACCTGATGCAGGCTAATTCTTAAAACTAAGTTTTTTTGCAAGAATGTGTTCAAACTCAGGATCAATTATTCAAGTTTTTATAATCAGAGAGTTAATTGGAAATGAGATAAAGGGGAAGAGAGGCTAACATGTTTATGATTTCCGTGTCCACAGTCAGATGTGATGCTCAGCATGGCTGTTTTCGAATCATTCCTGGCATCCCTGGCAGAAATTGCAGTATGTATTGAGAAATTCAAGATTGAACAGGACAGTCTCATTGAAATTGGATGTTACTTCTACCGTGCTGCTGCAGTCATTTCCCAGCTTGCTGAAAACAGCCCGGAAAGTGCAATTGGGATACTGCAATCTCTATCAAGAAGTGATGACTTGGCGAAAGATATCTTGAAGAAAGTAAAGCGAAAAGGACAGAGCATGTTGGGCGCTGAACTGAAGAACACGATAAAACAGTTAGAAGGAATCATCAATCAGACAGGTGAGGAGTTGAATTTCGTACCAATATCAGCATTTAGGAATAAAAAGTACGTCAAAACTGCTGTACGCTCACTGTCAGAGGAGATGAGAAGAGCTCAGTTTGGTATCAGTCCAATTCCTGAAATCAAGCCCAGTAATCAGCACACATGGGAGCCACATCCATATAAGTATCCAAGCACGGAATTTTCACGAACAGAAGTAGATATATATTCTATCAGCACAGAAGTCTGCACAGAAAATTCTCACATATCAGACATTCCTCAGCTAATGGAAGCTTTGAGAAGTGCAAGCCAAGGCAGCCAGAGTCGCCCTGGAAATGTGTTAATCAGATCATCAGGAAGTGTGTCAAGGGCTGCTCAGTATATGCAGCCCTTGTACCAGAGCTTCATCTGTCCACTGTCGAACCTGATCATGGATGATCCAGTGACGATACAAAGTGGAGTAACCTACGAAAGAAAGGCAATTACAGAATACTTTGAAAGTAATGGAAGCTCGGAAGAAGCCATATGCCCAGCTACTAAAGAAAAACTACAAAGCAGATGTATGAGCCCTAACATTGCTTTAAGAAACACAATACAAGAGTGGAAAGACAGAGATGAAACTGCACGACTCAAAGTCATACACGAAGCTTTGTCTATTGGCAGTTCAGAAGGTGCAGTACTTGAAGCATTAAAGTATCTAAAGAGCATATGGGAAAAGAATCCTAACAAGATAATAAAAGTGCGAAATACAGGAATAATGCCATTGGTACTGAGGCTTCTGGAGATGAGAGACAGGAAAGTGAGATGTGCTGCTCTGGAAATGACACGCCTACTAGCTCGGGAAGAAGAGGAAAAGGTTTGTACTTTGTACACCAACCCCCTCCCCTCACCCCCGGAACAGACAAACAAGAATTTTTTTTTTATTTTAAAGTTTGCAAACAGCAGAAAGTTTAATATATAGCCCAACATTAGCGATATCAGACCATCAGTGATTTCAACAATCAACACTTAGCAGGGCTCACTATGTTTCTTGAACTTTAGAAGTCAAAAAGCATTTATTAGTAAGAGAATTCTACAACTACAATCAACCATAAACTGACCTATGACACCCACACAATCAATCTAAAAAGACCTCCAAAACCATTGTTAAAGATAACAAACATTTAGCATGACCACATATGCAGGAGCTAATAGGGAAGACATCAGGAATTTCTTTAACAGTTCGAATGCTGTCCAGCAGTCACCAACCAATCAGGCATGCTGCATTGTTACTCCTGATTGAGCTGTCTAAGTCTAAAACACTCTCAGAGAAAATTGGTTGCGTCACTGGGGGGATTTTGTTCCTAATCCGAACAAAGTATAACAGATCTGTTGACACATTCGCTTCAGAAGCTGCAAATCAAATTTTGAAGAACATGGAGCAATGTCCAATCAACATCAAGTTCATGGCGGAAAATGGTTATTTAATACCATTTCTCAATAACCTACTTGAAGGTAAAGTTTATCCAAATATTCCTGTTTAGTAATCATTGATTCTGACAAAATTTATGCTGAGAACTCTTGAAATTATAAGCAGGAGCCAAGGAGAGGAAGCTGGAGATGGTGACATACCTTGGTGAAATAGTGCTTGACGATGACAGCATGACTTACGTCGCAAAGAGGATATCTCCTGTACTTATTGAAATGTTGCACACCGGGAATCCCCCAAATAGGAAGGCAGTCTTTAAAGCCCTTACACAGCTTTCCTCACATCCGGGTAGTGGAAGAATACTAGTTAAAGCTGGAATAATAGAAACTATTGTTCAGGAGATGTTCTCTAAAGAATTATACAGTGAACCAATGGATTCACTCCAAGAAGGTTTAGCTATACTAACAAATATTCTTGATTCCGGAGTTGAAATTGAGAATCTGATGGTAACCAGTCAAGGCGACAACAATGTTTCTGGCTATGTCGTATCCAACCTAATTTACCTGATTGAAAACTGCACCCTGGAAGACTTGAAAAGCAGTCTGATCAGAATTCTCTATCATATGGTCAAGTCGAGCAAGTCAGGAGCTGAAGCGCTATCTGCCATCAAGGAAAGTGAAGTAAGCTACATTCTTCTTCAAATCCTCAACACCTCAAAAGATGAACTTGCAATTGCAGCGATTGAACTCCTGACCCTACTCTTACCACAAATGGAACACTTACTTATAAACAGACTGTGTAAAACAAATGGCCAACCTGAGGGCCTGGTCCACTGCCCATCTAAACCTAGTCAGATCACAGAGAGACAAGCTAGTCAGATCACAGAGAGACAAGCTCTGTCAGCATCTTTCTTGGCTAAAATTTCCCACCAGAACCTCACACTCAATTTGGGCTTACTCAACACAATCCCTGAAATCTTACAATCGATTGGCAAAATCCAAAGAAGTGGAGGACGACATGAAAAGTATGCAATTATGTACCTTGAAGGGCTAGTGGGTATAATAGTCAGAATTACAGCAACGTTATACGATCCTCAAATGCTACTAGTAGCAATGAAATACAACTTCACTGCAGTTTTAACTGGTTTGCTTTCAGAAACATCAAGCAATGAGGTTCAAAGGTTGGCTGCAACTGGTCTGGAAAATCTCTCTGCTCAGTCGATACATCTCTCAAAATCACCACAAATAATGAGAAAGAAGTTTCTGAATCTATTTTACCTACCCAAGTTTTTACTTTTCGGGTCATCAAGGAAAACCAAGGTAAAACTTTGTATAGTTCATAAAGGCGTCTGCTTCAAACAAAATCCATTGTGCTTGATTGAAGCAAAGGCAGTTGATAGGCTCTTGACATGCCTGGAACATCAGAATGCTGAGGTAGCTGAAGCTGCACTGCTGGCCTTGTCTACATTAATGGATGAAAAGCTTGACCTGAAACAATGTGTGAACATGCTGAGTGAAATGAATGCTATACAACATGTACTGACAGCAGTTAGGCTTCACAAGAATGAAAGTCTCAACCAAAAAGCATTTTGGATGATGGAGAGGTTCTTAAATATCGGTGGACCTGAGTACGTTTCTGTTGTGTTGCAGAATAAGTTATTCTATGTCACAGTGGTGACTGCTTTCCACCACGGCGACGAATACACAAGACATAAGGCAGAAACAATTCTGAGATACCTGAATAGAATGCCAAGTCCATCAGGCACCTTCACCATGTAAGTTTTGCCCTCTGGAGATGAACAGGAATCTTACAAATGAGTAGATGCTTTAAATCATCAACCATCATGCGTGAGTGAAGTCCAGATCCCAAGATTGTGAAAACTACATAAAGTTTTGACATGTAGATTTCTTATTTTTTCGTTGTTCTGTAATAAAGTGCTACGAAGTTTGTCCAAATCAAGATGGCACTGAATGACATTCACTAAGCGGCATTTCAGCCACCAATGCCTCAACCACAGTAATGTTTTAAGCTGGAGTGAGGACAAGAAGATTAACTAAAATAGCTAAAACAGAGCACTTCTCACTTTGGAGAGTTTTCAATTGTCACTGCCAACTTGATTTTTTTTTCCTTTTTTAAAAAAAAGGGTTGGCAGTGACATTTGCAACTTAAACCGGTTACAGATGATTGTTAAATTACAATGATATTTGCACATTTGAACAAACAAAACATATTTGACCTAGTACAAGAGATTGAATAATGGACATATATATGATATTTATTCTTCTAATGGGAGCAGGTAAACCAGAGCAGGAAAAGGTCCACAATGAGACCTCTAGCTTAAACGACAACTTTAATTTCCCCCCTCCTGCCAATAGATAATCTTGGAACTTAATCATGACATCAACTAAACTTTCACAAAAGATATGTGCAGAACATATCAAGAGGAGACATATGCCAACTACTCATGCTTTTATTGGGAAAATGATAAGAAATGTGCTTAAAAGTCAAAGTAGTGATATATTAGATTGTCTTGGATAAACAATACCTGGAATCTAGCTTAATATGCACTCTACTGAGTTCTGACTTCTGAGACATCCCGGTGCTCCAAATTTACATCATGCAGCATATTTACATTTTCATATCATCGCTGGCTATTTCAACTGCAATTCCTTGACAATTGTGACTGCACCAAACAGAAGGAGCTTTGATTTTGCTAACCACAGGCCAAAATTCATCCGAATGACATAATAAGGAAAGAACTCTGAACAAGCCGATAGTTGATAATCCTGTCGCCAAACAGACAAACTTTAGGAAAACCAAACTTTGCTAAAAGTTTGTTCTCAAGGCATACACTATTTTTTAACCCATGTAACATGAAGGTAATTAGACCACTAGAACTTGTATAGGTTTATCCTTGTGATGCGGAAAAAAAAGTGTATCTGAAACCAGGCATTACTAGAAGCACAATAAGGTCTACAGAAAAATACAATTTCGACACGTCCATTCTAATCCAATCAGGAGTAGAAGGGAGAAACCTATATCAAAAACACTAAAACAAGAATATCGTGGCGATGACTTCACCGAGAACCTATTATTTCGTAGAAAAAGCGCAAACTCAGATGTCAAGAAAAACTAGAGAAGACTGAGCCAAATTCTTTAAGGAAAAAAAAAGTTACAAGTTCAAGTTAAATAAAGAAACTTGAGAGAAATTTTTTTAGCAAAGCTGGAAAGCAACAACCCAAGACTAGTTCAAGAGTATAGCCGTTTACTTGCATCTCATAAAATGTATCTCTTTAAATTCTATGAAGTAGCCTCTGGACCAAGTTCAGTTCCAATCTGAGGAACTGACAGACAACATGTCAACAAGAAACTCTGATCAAGATGTGGTATGTCCTTTATCCTTCCACCTTTCATTTCTTTCTGTTATTTTGTGATGTTACGCTAACAAACTTGTCTTCAAAGAATACATCTACTACATTCTCTTCTGGTATCAAACATTCAGTTTAGTAAACAACGATCTTGCACATGTCACAGCTGTCTATCCTCTCTAAGTTATGAAAACAAATACCGTAAATATTACTCAACTTAATAATGTTAATATTAAAGTAAAAGTTTGTAGAAAACCACAATGCAAATCATAACTTATCAGTTCTATTTTCTCAGTGGAATGGAGATACAGCAATTGTCACGAGGATTACAAAATCATTTCTGGCTTCTCTTTCAGAAATCACCGCATTGGTTGAAAGTACAGAGTTAGCAAACAACGACATCCATGAAATTGGAATTTACTTCTACCGTGTTTCTTCAGCAATTGCGGAGCTCACCAGAAATGGCTCAGGCAGTGTAATCAAAATACTGCAATCTCTGTCTAAGAGTGCTGACCTGGCTAAAGGCATCCTGAGGCAACTGCGAGAAAGCGGACAGACCATATCCAGTTATGAATTAAAAGCCTTGATAAACCAGCTTGAAGGAATTATCAACCAGATGGGTGTGGACTTGACTTTAATACCAATATCAGCATTTAATGATGAAAAATACGCAGAAACTGCAATCCGCTCCCTCTCGGAGGACATGAGAAGATGTCAGTTTGAAGTCATTGAAGCCACAGAATCAAACTCAAATAGTCAGCAGCAACACCCACCACTTCAGGAGGATTTTTCAGAAGTAGAATCTATAACGGAATCACAGCTCTGCTCTATCAGCACCATAGTTTGCACAGAAAATTCTCACGTATCAGATGTTCCAGAGATAATGGAAGCCATTGGAAATGCAAACCAAAGAAGCCAAAGACAGAATAGAAAATTAAGTAGCAAATCATCAGAAAGTATGACAATAGCGGCTCACTATGTAGAGCCCCTATACAAGAGTTTCTGCTGTCCACTGACGAACAAGATCATGGAGGACCCAGTAACTATACAAAGTGGAGTGACGTATGAAAGAAACGCAATCAAAGAGTATTTTAAAGACTTTGGAGATTCAGAAGAAGCCATTTGCCCGATCACAAGAGAGAGGCTACATAGCACGGCTCTGAGCCCCAATATAGCTTTACGGAACATTATACTAGAGTGGAAAGACAGAAATGATACGGCACAACTCAAAATTATTCGTGCAGCTTTCTCTATAGGCAGTACAGATGACATGATCCTTGAAGCATTAAAGGATCTGAAGAATATCTGTCAAAGAAGTCCCAAGAAAATAAAAGAAGTGTGTAGAATAGGAATAATATCGCCGCTTGTCAGGCTTCTGGAATTAAGAGACAGGAATGTGAGACACACTGCACTGGAAATGACACGACTACTGGCTGAGGGACATGAAGGAAAGGTTTGAGCCCCCGTCCTTTTAGTTAATGACATTAAAGTCATCTATTGACTAATGCATTGAATGAAAGTTTTATTGTAGAGATAGTAAAATCTCAGTGGCAGATCTTGCAACACACAAATTGGATTTGACTATTAGGAATGAGCTGCAAGCAGACAAGGGAAGGCCTGATATGTCCCGTAGCAGAATGGTTAACCTAAATGTTAAATGTTGTTTAAATTTTACAAAAAAAACTGCACATGTTTGCTGAGCAAAGAATATCTAGAATTTAACGGTAACTATTTCTTCATTCAGCCCAATATCTGTCATATAGCACTTGGAGTTTAAGTGCATAAAGGCAGCAGCAAAAAATAAAAGAGATTTACCATGGTGTGACATATATGATTCCGTTTGCAGGAGCTAATAGAGAAGACACCAGCCATTGCTTCAACAATCCAACAGTTATCCAGCAGCTACAAACCACTAAGGCACGCTGCATTATTACTACTAATTGAGCTATCCAGGTCTACAACACTTTCAGAGAAGATAGGTTGTGCCAAGGGAGGTATGTTGGTGCTGATCCAAACCAAATTCCAAAGATCTGTAGACACATTTGCTTCAGAAGCAGCAGATCAAGTTTTAAGAAACCTGGAGCAATGGCCCCCCAACATCAAGTTGATGGCAGAAAACGGACTCTTAGAGCCACTTCTCGATAATTTAAATAAAGGTAAAGTCATTAGTTCTCTGAACACAGGATCTCCTTGAATTAGTTCACATAAAGTAATGCAGATTTCAAAAGGTATTGAAAAATCATAAAATGACAAGCAGGGAGTGAGGACAGAAAGTTGCAGATGGTGACCTATCTTGGTGAAATTATACTTGAAGAAGACAGCAACGCTTATGTGGCTGAGAAGGCATCTCCTGTACTCATTGAAATGCTAAAAAGCAAAAAAAGTTTGACAAGGAAAGCTGTTTACAAAGCCCTTTCACAACCTTCCTCTCATCAAGCCAGTGGAAAGATACTAATAGAAGCTGGAATCGTCAAAGTCATTTTCGATGAAATGTTTACCAAAAAATTGCTCGGTGAACAAACAGACTCACTTAAAGAAGCTTCAGCAATTTTGGTAAATATCCTTGAATCTGGGGTTGAGCTCAAGAATTTAATGGTAAATAGCGAAGGTCATACCATGGCTTCAGGCTATGTTGTGTTCAACATCATGTACATGATCAGAAACTCCAAATCAGAGGATTTAAAACTCAATCTTCTCAGGATTCTGTATCACATTGCAAAGTCCACCAAATCAGCTGCTCCAGTTGTGTCTGCTGTCAAGGGAAGTGAAGCAAGTTACACATTAGTTGAACTTCTCAACAGCCCAAGTGATGAAATGGCAGTTGCAGCAATTAAAATCATCACTTTACTCTCACCCCACATTGGCCATTTGCTGATTGACAGACTCTGCAAAACAAATGGCCAACCTGAGGGTCTTGTCGAAAGCCCCGTCGACCCCAGTCAGATTACAGAAAGGCAAGCTCTATCAGTCCATTTACTCGCTAAACTTCCTCATCAGAACATCACACTCAATTTGGCTTTGCTGAGTAAGAATACTGTCCCTAGAATATTACATTCATTACATGAAATTCAAAGGGCGACTGAAGAAAACAGGTATTCACTTACGTACTTGGAAGGGATAGTAGGTGTACTAGTCAGATTTACAGCAACCTTGTATGATCCTCAAATGTTGTTTCTCGCAATACATTACAACTTCACAATGGAACTTACTGAGCTGCTTACAGAAACAACATTTGAGGAAGTTCAAAGGCTAGCTGCAGCTGGGCTTGAAAAACTCTCAGCACAATCAATTCGTCTCTCCAAACCACCACAGTTGAAGAAAAAGAAGTTCAACCTATTCAACCTGCCTGAGATCATAGCATGTGGCTCATCAAAGAAATCTAAGACAAAACTTTGTATTGTTCATAAGGGTGTCTGCTCCAAACAAAAGACATTTTGCTTAATCGAAGCAAGGGCGACTGAGAGGCTCTTACTATGCCTGGAAAACCAAAATGCTGAGGTGGCTGAAGCTGCTTTGTCAGCAATATCGACATTAGTAGATGATGAGGTTGACATAGACCAGAGTGTGCATTTGCTCATTGAGATGAACGCTATACAACAAATCTTGAAAGCTGTGAGGCATCACAAGAATGAAAGACTTTGGCAAAAAGCATTTTGGGTGCTAGAGAGGTTCTTAATGAAAGGTGGGCAAAGCTCGCATTCTCTTCTGTCACAAGATAGGTTGTTTTCTGCTTCAGTGGTGAGTGCTTTTCATCATGGGGACGCATATATGAGGCAGATAGCAGAAAAGATTCTCCGGCACATGGAGAAAATGCCAAGTCCCTCCGGCACCTTTACTACGTAAAATTGCCAAATCAGGACTGCTGTATGTGGTAAAGCATGTAATAGACATATACATAAGGATGATGAAGAGAGAGTTATTGAAGAAAAAAAACTGTAGGTGGCAAATATATAAAGTGAAATAGAATGTCTGTCCTCCTTCAGTCTTTATGCAACCGATAGGATGACTGTCCTAGTTAGTGTCTGCTATACCAAAGTGTATGACCGTTATTTTGTGTAAAAAGACAGAGATAACGACACCTTTTCTATAACTTTTATGAAAATACTAAAACTGTCGATTCTATATCCAACGGAGCCAAGGACTTGCTATTCTTTGACTTAATAAAGAAAAATGGCTCACTAAAAGGTCTGCACTTCTTATATTGTGAAGTAGTAGCCGGCTACTGCAATTATTAACACGATTCATTTGAAGTTATCTGGAAATAACTCCTCTAGCTTGTCACAACGAAAAACAGTAGTGGCCAGGAAACTTCTTCTGAGTTAATAAACATCCTAAGAAACATGCAAAGTTTTTTCAGCCTTTGACTAGAATCTCCACTGATTGCATATACATGCACCATAATTAGATCGACAGCCATCCATCAAGTTTTGCAAAGACTCTTCAAGCTCCAAATTAGAGTCATGCACATGATTTGATGATTCAATTAGATATCATCAAACTATTGATATATGGTCTAGCTAAACTAAAGTTTGTGAAAGAAATTATAGGCAATATAGATTTACCTTTACCAAATTCAACTCTTGTATGGCTTTTTACAGAACAAGCCTGTTCCTCTCCTCTTCTGAGTGGCACCACAAATGCAATGACTCCATATCTGATCAGGGCGTCATGAATGAAGAGGGTTGCTGTATATCCTCCAAGTACTGATTTACAGCTTTCAGCTATGGCCAAATCACCAAAAGTCTCCACATGAACATGTTCCATTCTTAAATAAGTGAAAGCGAACAGAATCTCTGACAAGTATATCTCTCTGGGTTATTTTAGAAATGAGCTTTGTGGCAATATGGCAATCGGGACACACCCGTAAATTCTTAGAAACTCGAATTGGAAGGCCACGTGGTATAAAGATCAAGCCAAAAACAATAGCAAGTCTCTCACTGTGATGCTTCAACATTCTTATCTTCTCTGAGTCCTCGACATCATGAAGTACAGACCTCACATCAGGAGTATAACCCTCCTCTATCATTTTCAGGTTCAAACGTTCCAGTTCAGCATATATCTGATCCAAAAATGGGCTAGACTGATCGTCTGCTGAGAAAACATGCACTTTGTTTTTAAACTTAATCCAACTATGTCCAGGCTCCTTCCTTATACCTTTATCCCTCATTTCCTTCTTTAGCTCAGCTACACGGTTCCATTCTCCTTCAGCTGCATATATGCTTGAAAGCAAGACGTAGCCTGCAGGGTGTTGAGGATTTAGTTCAAATAGTGAACTGGCAGCCCATTTCGCAATTTCTATGTTACCATAGACCCTACATGAACTTAGGAGTGTTCCCCACGTAATTTCATCAGGGACAAAAGGCATTTCAGAAATAAACTTTTTGGCTTCTTCAAGTTTTCCTGCACGACTGAAAAGATCGATCATGCAAGTGTAATGATCAGACGTTGCATTGATACCATGTTCTTTCACCATTGAGTCAAAATATAGTCGTCCTTTGTCTACTAACCCTGCTCTACTGCACGCTGACAGAACTGCGACAAAAGTAGCTTCATCAGGTTTAAGCCCATAAGAAAGCATCTCCTCAAAGAGACGGATTGCTTCAATTGCCTGTCCAAACTGGGCATATCCCGAAATCAAAGAAGTCCAAGAAATTTCATCTCTGACTTCCATTTCATTGAACAACTTCAAGGAATCTTCAATCATACCACATCTTCCATACAAGGTAATGAGTGAATTAGAAACAGCAATAAAAGATATCAGGCCAGATACCAAAGCGTGATTGTGAAACTGGACACCCTCTTCTAAACTCCCCAAAGCAGCACACGAACTAACAGCACTGCCCAATGTCACATGATCCGGTTCAATAAAATTCTTCTGCATCTGGCCGAAAGTCTTAATAGCTTCCTCGCTGAGTCCACTCTGACTATAACCAACCAGCATAGCAGTCCATGAGACTGTATTCTTGCAACTCATCCTACTAAACACTGTCTTTGCATATCCTATACTATTACACTTGGCATACATGTCAATGAGAGAACTGCCAACAAAAACATTTTCTTGATATCCCGCTCTTATAATGTAAGCATGGAGTTCCTTCCCTTCTTTAATCCCTCCCACTCGACCACAAGCAGTCACAACACTCCCAAACGTAAATTGGTCCATTGCAAAACCTTCTTCTCGCATCTTTTTCACCAGAACAACAGCTTCCCTATCAAACCCATTCTGCATCAGTCCCGTAATCATAGAAGTCCATGTAATCGAATCTTTACTAGGCATACTATGCAACAAACGCCACGAATCCTCAAACATCCCACACCGAGAATACCCTGCAATCATTGTATTATACATAACCAAATTCTTCTCAGGCGCCTCCTCAAACACCCGCTTTGCATCACACACAAATCCCAACTTCGCATACATATCCACCAAAGGATTAACCACAAACACATAGGAAAAAAATCCAAACTTTATCACATGCCCATGAAGTTGTCTACCCAAATCAACACAACCCATCATAGACGAAAGTATAAGCATTGTCGAGAACGTAATTCTATTCAAATTCACAGTCCCTTCCTCTACCATAGCTTTATAAGCATCCACAGCATCCCCAAATCGCCTACAATTAACATAACCCGATATAAAAGCGTTCCACGAGATACCGTCTCTGCAAGGAATGGAGCTAAACACTTGTTCCATCTCAAGAACACGGCCCGATTTGGAGTAAGCGGACAAGATAATGTTCCAGGAGAAATCATTTGGTTGAGGCATTTCGTCGAACACATGGCGTGCATATGATAAATTTTTGAGCTCGCTGTATGTCATAATGAGACCGTTGGATAAGAAAGTTTCTGGGTTTTTCTGGGTTTTGATTATGAAGGAATGAACTCGCTTTGCAAGGTTCAAATTCTGAGTTTCGCGGCATTTTTTGAGGAGTAAGCAGCAGTAGTTGGAAGCTGAGGACATAGTAATCCCGTTTGACCGTTGGGTTTCCCGGCAAATATGAAAATATGAAGTACGAGTATGTATATTTCCTATGCTTCTTGAATACGTTTTACTAGGAAGGTGTCCATAGTATTTGGCTAATTAAAGATTTCGAAAAAAATCGCATGGTGGATTGGCTAAGATTTTAAAGTAGGGTTTTTCTAAAAAGTGCCCATGGACACTCTATAAGAATTATTATTTCTACCATTTTCAAGAAAAACAACAATAAATGCTACTAGTGTTTTTAATTTTCTTTTATTTTTTAATGTAAATTTTTTATGTTATTATTGATCTTTGTTCAATAATAAAAAAAAAAAAAAAAAAAAAACTCCACCGGAAAAGGGTTTAGGGTTGGTGTTTGAAAGTTTGAAAGTTTGATGACGGCGTAATTGTTGATGAACGAAGTCGTGCGTGGTTGTAGGCGTCTCAACCGTAATGGTGAAAGTGGTTTTTGTTTATGGGAGCAAAATGATTACTTAATTGTATTAATTAGTTTATTATAGGGTGCATTAAATTTTTGTTGGAAAATGGTAAATTTAATTATTCTTATAGAGTGCCCATGAGCACTCTATAGAAAGACCCTTTAAAGTAAGCCGACGTGTAATTATTTTACGGAGTAGTAAATTCTAATTAACCAATTTATCGGTGCATCCACTTTGATAGACGTGGCCAAATGACGAGAAATTTAACAGCGAGCAAAAAAAAATACTCCGTAGGTCTCTAAAAGTTTCTATTTGAGATTGCCAAACAAGTTAAAACAATCGGGGGATACGAGTATAATTTTGTCCCAAATTGTCTTCAAAATTGTTTGAATCTGGTGACACTTGTATATCAATCACAATTAACTTTTTTTTTTTTTGTCTACAATTGTTTAAGACATTTTCACCTAGATTTTCGTCCTCGCAAAAAAAAAAAAAAAAAAAAAAAAAAAAAAAAAAAAAAATTATTTCAATTCGAAAACCTAGACTCAATTTTTCGAAAATTTGAAGCTAGCAATAGTTCAAGATCAAGATATGATACGCACCGTACTTTTTAAAATGCAATCACAAGCGCGACCAAAAGGACTAGATTAGAGATCCCAAAGGACATTTGAAGAATTTGGAATGTAACATCATTTTGTGACAAGGAGCTACAATTTGCCATCTTCATACTAATCGCCAATTTAACACTCGAATCTAGGTCTAAAATCCGTCTACATTATCATCCTATGTACCTATTCTGGCTTTCCCATGAGCGAACTTGACAGTTTTAGTGGGAGCCTATATCATCATATTATCACATACTAGAGCTAGTCTTACACTTTAGAAGAACCAAAGAATACATCCACCATTCTGGAACAAGCGAAAAAAGAAGAATAAATTACATTTCGTTACACAATGCAATGCGATTAAGGTGCTGAGCCTCTCACCACTCTGATCCATCACAGCCTCGCAGCAAACTGAGAGCACATCAATTGGAAACCAACACCTAACAAATCGATTCTGGGATGGGTTTACCATTCTAGTCGACTAGTCGTACACCAAGCTAGCAACGATCTCACATCTTCAGCAACACCTTTCAGATGTTGTGCAGACTGCAGGCATTATGCTAAACCTTAAAAAGGCGTTATTTTGTACCCGACAATGTAAATGGCATCTAAAGGTTGAGTAGTAGTTAGGACTGTACAATAGCTCATCTTCAGGTAGCAAATTCGAACACGCTGATGATTTCTTGTGCCTCAACTTCCTGCAATGTCTGATGGCCAATGGATAGCAACTGCAGCAGAACCCCATGGGAATAGAAAGACAAGCGATGAAAGTTTTGGTTGTTAAATATAGTAATCAAGGTTCGGCTTTCGTGGGGCCTTCTTCCACAGGACCTACAAACATAAAGGAGTAGACGGGTCTCAGGTGAACTGTCTCGTCAATCAAAAACTATGCACGAAATTCAGGGGATTAATAAAAGTACTCACAGTTAGCTTCTTGGTTGTCTAGGGGTGTACTAGCATTGAAGTTCATCTGAACGACATTGTGAAGCTCGTCCTCCCACGCATTAGGTAGCTGTAGGATCAAATCCAGATGGAAAACCCACATGAGATGATGGAACTAGTAAATAATGACTGGAAAATGAAAAAAAGTTAACAGAACTCATAAGAGAACAGAACTCATAAGAGGTGGAACGGAACTGTGGTACAGCCCTATGACATCTACAGTCATATAAGGAGTATGCGGTTTTCTCACTCCCGGAAATTGAAACGTATAGAACAAAACTACGATGCCTCATGCTTAGGGGGAGAAAAACATACCTGATGAGTGGGTTCTTTGTAACCTCCTCCCATATTTGACAATTGTGAATTGATAGTCCTTCGCAGTAAGTCAGAACAGTTTCCAATGCCAGGAAGTCCCGACTGTAAAATAGAGGGTTGACTTGGATGTAGTGAAGGATAAGCCATTGGCATACTTGGTGCAATTCCTATACCAGATGGACCAGATCGCACCGATAACATATGCTGAAAAACAGGGAAGAGAACTTTAAACAGTGATCTTTCATTGTTAATGTAACAATTGAGCAAGTAAAACCACTCACGTCTTTTGCAAGAAGCTGGTCTATGTTGAAGTCCAATCTAGGATTAACTGTTGCAAGCTTCATAGACAAAAACTGTAAATCACAGAGCCACAAGCAGAGAATCAGAGGGGCGTAGTACTGGTACATGCAGACAGAAGTTAGCTGAATGTTCACATTCAAGATCGAGAATTGAAAAGTAGACAGGAGCAGAAGACCATATTAATGATAGACATACACTCGGTAAGAAGGTGATATGTGTTAAAGATATGCAGCAGTGAAAATTTCTATAAATAATAATTAATATTACAAATTCCAGACGAAGAAAGAACTGAACAATTGAGTTGGAGAAAACCAAGAGTTTTAACATATAACTGCATGAGGGGGGGGGGATATATGTATTGCAAGTTTCCAACTAGCAGCTGCACTGACAGAACAGCTATTACACAATAAACCTGCCTGCAAACTTAAATGGGGTGCAAAGAAAGCTTAATTTAGTACCTCAACTTGGCGTTGCAACGATTGTACATAGTTGATAATTTCATCAAGCATAACAGCTTTGCCTGTGACCTGCAGAAACAGTTGCATTCAGTTCAAATTTCCAAAGACTAGATCCCCCCTGTTCCATTGATACTTTGACACCAGGTCCAGATACCAACCTTACTGCAACCAGGTACTAAGTCCTGGAGGAACTTCATCCTCTCACTGATCTTTTCCCTCCTAACCTATCAACCAGAGACTAAAACTATCAGTCACTAGTCCATGAAAGACAGCAATTTCTTACTAGCAAAATCGTCATGATTCATGAAATACTTACCCTCTCTGCTAGACTGTGACTATTAGTAGCCTGCCCTCTTCGTGCTCGTACATGTATGTATTCGTCCTTTGGTGGGTCGGAATTTTGAGAACTCTGCTTTCCATTTTTTCCATTCGACTTATTGCCAGAGGGTGCTGAATTATGTTCTCCCTTCTGCTGAATTTCGCCGTATTTCTTTCCAGCTTCACCAGAATGCTGCTGAGCTCCATTAGCTTGCTCCGATTCAACATCCTAAGTGAAATTAACAATTTATCATACAAAGCATGATGAACAATAAACATGAAAAGTGAAGAATAATAAGTCATATAATCTTACCTGATTAACTCTTTTCCTTTTCTTTGCTCCAAGTCCTTTAGCTGATGAAGGTGTTGTATCTTCTCGATTGCCGCCACCACTAAATTCAGGTTCACCAGAGTCATTTCCGGACATTGAGACACCTTGTTTTGCATCACCCTGAGACCTTTCCACCATAGACTCGTTCCTGGGGGAACCCCCTTCGACAGCTCCACGTTCTGGGGTCAAAGAAACATCGGTGGAGGTTTTCGCCACATTTGTATCACCGTTTTGAGGCTGTCTAGTTGGTAAAGTTTTCATAGCATGCCCTGACAACAGCTCAGGAGGACCTTGCATCGCTGTCCCACCTCGGAGATACGGATTCACAGGTTGCTGCATGCCAAAGGGATTTAATAACTCGCCAAAATGCCCCCCACTGAAGCTAGAGAAACGAGCAGCACGCTCAATGAAAGCAGAATCAGCAGGAAACTGGGATAAGCTGTGAGGTAGCATCGCAGACATGCTTGGACCGAACATGCCACTTTTGAGCATCGAGAGAGGATCAGAAGCACTCGCACCACCACTATGAACACTCATTTCACTAAAACCTAAAGGCGCCGTATTGACAGAATGTTCCCAAACCCCCGACCCATAAGAATCCACCATTGCACCTGAGGAACAGGAAGGACCAACTCCATCTCCACAAACAGCCATACCATTCCCATTCGAGACTAACCCCATTGACGAATTAGCAAAATTGGCATCATTATATCGCCAATCACCAGACATACCAGGAGGATTATTATAACCTATAGTCTCTTCACTCCTCTTCTCTAGCTCTAAGTTACTCTTATCACTCATATCCATTCCCAACTTCACTCTATTTCCAAAAAAGCATCCACCAACAAATCACACTCCTTTACTTCACACTCCTGTCCACTATTTCGAGTTTTCGCTGAATATCGAAACACCCTTTACAGAAATTCCAATTCCCTAAATGAACACAATTCAGACACCTGAAATTCCAACATGAACCCACCAAATTCAGTGAAAGATTTCCCCCAATTCAAAACTCACATGAAATCAATCAAACCCCAATTGACAGAAATTTATGAGCACAGTGACAAAGATTTCCCCCACCATAAACACAGAAACACACACAGAAAAACAGTAACACAGAAATCAAAGTTAAAGTCTTTTTCTGAAATTTAGACACATAAGAATAAGAACTAGTAAGTGGTATAACTGATGAGGGGCTACTAAAGAACAGCTAAACAGGGAAGTGAGAAATGTCAGGTACCCACTTCAATTAATATTGTGATAGCAACACAGCATCATTAAAAACAAAACCTATGTACCCAACTTTTAATTATTATGTATGTACCAGATCACAACCCCAATGTTTTAACTGCCCACATACAATTTCTATAAATTGCAATCAATCAATTTGTACAGAAGCTCAAAATTTGGTACACCCAGATACATACAATTCAACTCACACTGCAAAGAATCTATTCAAACTACAGAGAAAACTTCAGGAACACACATATAAATTATAAAGTGGCCTAGGATCAGTCAATTTGAAAACATTTAATTTCCTGCAAACATTAAATAAACACCCAGTACTTGAATTTTACCTACTTCAAATTGAAATTAAAATTAAAAATAAACCCAGAAAAAAAAAAACCCTAGTCAGACCAAATTGACCAACCTCAAGTTAGAATCATTAAAAGTGGTAATTAAAAGATACCCATTTCAGATTCTGGCCTACTTTTGTTGCTCTGACCTCCATTCAATCTTTTTTCCACCGAATTCTTCTTCTCCTTCTTCTTTTTTACACTAATATTGAACTGAACTCACTTGTGTTTAATAATAGTAATAATAATAGAAACTTGATGATTACACAAGTTATTAAGAACTGAAAAGGGTGGTCCAAAAATAACCCAACAGTGATTTGAGTGTTTGGAAAATAATTTGTAAATATTTTGGGGGTTTAGAGAGAGATTAGAGGAGAGAGAAAGAAGGGGAAAAAAAGGGAAGGAGTAAGAGCAAAGGTCCTGCATTTATACCCACGCCTGCATCAAAAAGAGAGCTCTTGATGATTAACCACCGCCACTGCTACTGCTAAAAAAATGTTATCATTATTATACTTAATCCACTGTATAATCAAGCTTTGTTTTTTAGATTAATTATTTGTTTGTTATTACTTAATTAGTTCTTCCTCCATTTTCAAAACATATAGGCAATTGCCAATTGGGGTGTTTTCCAAACAACTTGATGATGGGTGTCATGGTTATTGTAATTTGGTTTTCGTCGGATCGATCGACTTGTTGAGATTGGTCATCTAGTGTTCACGATAATAATTCATTATTGAATGTCAAATAACTTGATGGGTGTCATGGATCCTGTAATTTGGATTTCGTTGATAGATTTGTTGAGGTTGGTTATCTAGTGTTCACGGTAAGGTCTATAACTTGTTTAATATTGAACCCGTACATATTGGAGTACTAATGTTACGATGATTCTATGGTGATTGTCAGTTTTTGACAATTAGGATAAGATTTAACCATGGTTAACAATTAAATAATAATATAAATATTACATAATCTTTTAAAAATATTAATTTAGATTTATTAACATATATATCAACAATTACAAATAACTCCCCCTAAACAAAAAAAAAACAAAAAAACAAAAAAAAAACATTGACTAAGATCACCCGATCAAAATCTAGAGCCCATCAACCAAATTAAACCCATTTCTTTCGTTTCAAAGTGCACAATTGCTGATTGCAGACTCATCTCAAATACTCACGGTAAATTCATCACTATAAAAAAATATCATTCTCAGATTACCGATCGGATCACTTTTACCGTGGTGAAAAAAATGAGGATTTCATCGAAAATTGATACGATCGGGTTGGTTAAAGTAGGAAGAGCATCAAAGAAGTGGCGGAAAGGATCAACTATACGGTGTAGAACTGATTGTTATGGTAGACGCGCGCCGGAGTAGAATTTCTTGAGGTTTAAAGAAGAGTGATCGAGAAGCTTCTTAGCTTCCGGATAGGGGGTGATAAAAATTTGGAAGCCGCGGTCGAGGAGGAAGCCGTCGACGGAATCAGTAGGGGCGGCTTCCGTCGACGTCGGAGGAGGATTGGAGGAGTAAGTCGTCGACGTCAATGGCTGGCCTCATACGCACCATTAAAACAAACAATTCTTTTTTTTTTTATATTTTCCTGAAATTGGAATTAATCAAAATCCTTTCCTTATTTAAACAAATATTTCAAGATAACATTAGATAGACAAAATCAAATTAATTAAGGGAAAAATATTTTGAGAACATAAAAAATATTATATTTTGTAATCCGGTGTGGTGGGGTGTGTAATAGAAACTTTTTTAACCATGGTTAAGTTCAATCAAATGGCTGAAATTTATCTTATCCTAATCTAACAGTCCTGATTTTATTCCTTATCCTAATTGTCAAATACTGACAACTATAATAGAATTTTTGCTAATGTTAACATGAAAACTAGTACTCCGTATTTTACTACCAACACTAGCAAGTTTACAATCAAGGCAATTTTATGACACGAGACTCCAAGATGACATTACATTTGGTTGAAGGTTAACCAATTGTGAAGAGTTTAATTCAGCGGTCGCATATGACTTACGAAGCTCGTTTCTTATTATTTGCGAGTTTAAAAGAAAACAACGATGATTATAAAGTAATGCGAATAACTCTGTTAAGAAGTGGAACCAAATTACTAAATTACAAATTAAGAATAATCTGAGTATAACATTTGTTCTTATTAGCTACTTGTACATTCTATGCTTATATATTTATAAACTTATGTAAAGAGTATGTTTAATTAATAAAAGTGTAGTACTAATTAAGAGTAAAAATGCGAGGTCAAGCTAAGCAATCTGACATTGCCAACTTTCAGATTGAAGATTTTATGCAATATGATATGCTAATGTCCTTTGATTGAATCTGGGGAGCAGAGCTTTCCCCTAATTCTTTTATTTAAAGTATTTGTTTGTTTGGTCAAGATACAAAGTTTTTGACCACCTTCCCTAAGTACTTTTTTAATTTGTTCTTCATTTTTACTTTAATTTTGGGCTAATTAATTAGTTAATTATGTGTTTTCTTTTGGGTAGTGGATTTAAGGGGAGATTAAGGGAGGGTTGTCAATTTGTCAATAGTCGGCAAATTGTTCACCAAAGAGAATCTAACCAAATTCGATTGTCATCTCCTCAATATTTATACTTCTACTTGATTTTGTAACCTCGGTGGCTTATCCAACACGGTTGGGTCTTCATTTTATTAAGGTCCATTTGCGATTTAATATAGGGCAATTGTATTACATACTCCACCTCTTTTACCTTGGTGTAAAGGATTATTTTTTAGGGACTAAATCGATTTTACTCGAGTTAAATTAGATTTAAGTGTTTTTATCGATTTTTTCTTATCTTAATTTAAGAGTTTCTAAGACGGAAGTCGTTATGCTCTCACGTAGGATGGTCGACTTCATACATTTTACTTTTGTCACATTAGCTACTTGTTGAATAGTTAACATCTCCACAATAAGTGATGAGTAGAATTTAAGGGTGTGAAGATTTCGGAAAAAATGGTCTATTCCGGATGCAAGGAATCGGACCACGAACCTCATTTTTCCAATTGCTTACAATCTGATTGGTCCGACCCAACTTCAGACCGATGGGTAGTGGACACCACTATGGTTTGAGGAGAATTATTTAAAAAAAAAAAATTGTATCATGCTTATATTGATTGATATTAAATTATAATTATAAGCCTTAAATACTCCTTTGATTAATGCAAATTCCCATAATTAATAAATAATTAAAGATAAAAAACAATTAAAAAAACAAAGAAAATTAATTACTTCCTACATATGTCAGACATATCTCTCTCTTTTATTTCATTCCCCCCTCTCATCCACCTTGATTGTGCAGACACCATTGATTCCGGCACCTAGCTACAACCATACCCATACCACCGGAGACAACTACGACCACCAATAGACCCCCAAAAATTACACATGAGCACCCATAATCGCTGCACAACAATCGTAGCCGTCCCACACACCCGGAAAAAGGGTTTAGGGTTCCGATTTCCGGCGCCGCTTTCTAAACCCTTTTTTCGGACACCTTAACAACAACAATTCATTTTTAAATTAAATGTTTTGGGGTTCACCACACCCATACCTAGGGTGTCTTTTTTTTATCGCCGGCGAAGCCGGCGGTTAGCCTCCATGGATGAGGCAACGTGGAAATGTGCGCTTGTGGGTGGCGGTGTTGGTGGAGTCGTGGATGGAGGTGCAGCGTGAGGCTTAAATCGGGTTGTGAGGTGGGAGGTGAAGGTGAAAGTAGATGGGAGTATTTATTAGTTTATTAAGCCCCTAATTAATTAGTTTCTTGAAAATTACATAATTTAATACACTAATTAAGGCTTATAGTTGCTAACTATAGCATAACCCTTAAATTATTAATGTACTTCAATTCATTTTTGCAAGGTTGAATTATACACCTTTAATTCTATCAAATCTCCGTATTCTTGTCCAATTCATTTTACCAAATAAATTCTAATAAAAATGTCCATTAAAAACAAAAAACAACAACTATACAATCGTGTTTACTCCCTCCATTCGAACCTTGTATAGTTGTACTAGTGTAGGATTGTAGGACATTCATCTAGTCAACCTCCTTGCATTGACGTGCTAGTGTGCTATAATGTATGTATAGCTCTGATCTACAAAGACCATTAGTCACAATAAACAAGTGCTTAGTACCCCCACTTGACGATGAAAGTGTTTAGGCGAAAAAAGAAACAGAAAAGGATGGAACAGAGCAAAAAATAGTTGGAGTTGGGAATGCCAAGGTTCCAACAAACCCACCTCACGTCTTTGGAGTTGACTCGTGGGTCTTTAAGGTTGTTAAACAAAGCCACGTCTTGTACTTGGCCACAAATTTACTAAAACTCGGAAAAAAAATTGATTATACGCATTTAGTTTGAACTAGGTGAAAAGACCGTGCGTTGCACGGGTCACTTTATCATAATCGCTTATTCTTATTTATTAATTAAAATAAATAAATAAACATGACAAATAATTAAATATTTGTTAGTGAAGATGTCCCATAATCTCATTAAGGCCCTGTGCGATTCAACTTATTCAACGGTGTTTTCAAATCAGATCAGATTTATTCAAATCAAATCAAATCAAATCAGTTTTATTCAAATCAAATCAAATCAGATCAGAATTATCCAAATAACAATCAATGAATCTAGTCTATTTCTAGTTATTAATTCGTCAAATTGCAGTTAATTTATCAATTAATTCAGTTCAGATCAAATCAAATCAAGTTTATTCAAATCAAATCAAATCAGATCAGTTCAATTCAAATCAAATCAAATCAGATCAGAAAAATGCAGTCCAATCGCACAGGGCCTAAATCACTTATGTCATCGTACAAATAAAAACTCCTTATACTCTATCTTTACATAATACTCATTTTTAAGCATTTTTCACAAAAGTTTTAAACTTGTTAATACAGAGTATATCACAACCAAATCATAAGTATGTGTAAATGAATCTTATTTTGAAGTACATTTCGGCACGAACTTAATGATACATGTAACGTAATATTCAGATATATGTAGCCCATGTTATAACAATTTATATTATGTTTCATGTTGATAATTGTTTTACAAAAGAGTTTTACAAATATTGGACTCTCTGTGCATTTTTTAATGTCTTAAACTTGTCGGAATATCTCAACTAATATCATACACGTACTTAACTTTTCAAACGTATGTGTAAATGGATCTTATGTTGAAGTACGTTTCGACACGAACTTAATGATACATGTATCGTAATATTCTGATATACGTAGGCCCAAGTTATAACAGTTTATATTATGTTTCATGTTGATAACTTTATTACAGAAGAGTTTTACAATTAGTGGACTCTTTTTGTGCATTTTTTTAATGTTGAATGTAGATTACTTAAAATTGTGTCGAATTATGATACTCTGTAATGACAATATGAGTCTTGTACGGTTGTACCAACTCCTTCAACTTGTTTTTTTTTTTTTTTTTTTTTCGTGTGAAAGGAGCTTAATTACAAGAAGCCCTTAGTTTATAAAAAAAAGAAAGCGCTTAATTACAAGTCTTCCTGAAGAAATGTGGGTACAAATATTATAAGTTGTGTACATACTGTTATTGATTGTCTGTTTTTTTATTTCTCTCATGTCATTATTAGTTGGCCTTGGGACTTGGAGTCACAGAGACCAAAGCTTTAGAATAACCAAATCTCTTCCCCAAACTTCTCCTTATTAAACACTCTTAACATTTTTACGCTTTAATTCCATCTCTTTGGAAAATTGCACTCTGGCTGCAAAATAATTGCCGGACTAGTTTTGTACTGTACCGCTCCTAAATAAGAAAATCGTGGACTATATACGTTCGTTTGACCATTATTTAGGAGTAGTCAAAGGATTACGAAACTTTACTATATGGAGTAGATAGTTCAGAGTAATATGTTGGATATGAGGCTAGGGTTCATCTATTAGGGAAGTTCTTTGATCTCTTTCGGTAAAGGTGAACCGTTGGGATAACCATGCAGTTTTTGTCATTTTTTTAAACATAGAGTAGGTTCTTGACTATAACATTTCGCTCAAACACATAGTATGACCCCTAAAGACCTTCCATTAACATTTGAACAACTTTTGTTCCAGTGCCAATTTGAGGCGAAAACCATGAATCCCCTAGGCCAATTTCGACGACATTTTTGGAGTTAGCAAATATTCTCAAAAAATTTGGCCTTTCTGATAGAGCTGATCATGGTACATACAAGCCTAAACTACGGTCCAAACCCGAGAAAAAGTTGCGTCAAGGCGGCGAGCCTAAGCCTCTTGATCAACTCTACGTTATTTAGAAGGACAAGCCGGTGATAGCCGGGCCAGCGCCCAGCGGTCATTCGATCAGCTCTAGTGCACAACCTACCCACCACTCTCTCACTCAGTATTCCATAGTACGCATGAAAGAGAATCAACTAGGGGAATAGGTAAGCAAATAGGGGCGTGCCACGTAACAATAAAAATGTACCTTTTGCATAAATCAAGTATTTGATTGGAAGCATTTGGTTTGGACGATTTCAAGTTCGATTGAAATATTTGTCTATGTTGATCGTCAAGTGCTGGTTCAAGGTTGGCATGGGCTCTTCTTTTGGGAAAGCTAAAAGTTTCAAACAAAATTAAAAAATTAAAAACAATAATCTAATTAATCCACTGATCTTCAATAGATTAAGATACCTTAATGATAAAAAGCAACATGGTTTGATATGACATTGGGAGTTAAAAGATTTCCTTGACAGAACTTTGAACTTGGTTTTCTTATGCTTACATTAATCAAGTTCGAGATTACGTCATCTAATAATTTTTGAGCAATAGGTAAAATTTTAGTGAGGGTCGAAACTCGAAACAATCTCCTGATTTCTCTTGGTAATGTATTAAATTGATCATTGAGCTGAGGGGCTAGATTTATTGTAAAATGCATCAATTCTCAATCTGAGAACATTTTTGGACCAAAATCTCGTTTGTTAAGGGCTAGACCCTCATTAGCCCTTGACCTTAAGGAAGTCCTCTGCCCACCTATGGAAGTTTTAAAATTCTACTTGTCAACCACACGACCATTAAATCGATACGGGAGTGAAATACTATTAACATTTTTTGTTAATTAGTTGGATAACATATTGGGCAAACCAATTCAACTGACAAAATCTCTAGTCAAAAGAGTTGGAGACAATAATTGAGAGAAATAGGTAGAATAGGTGGGATGTCAGCAAAAACTCATAAAAAGTGTGATCATAAGATCACACATATTTGGAATTTCATGAATTTTATGCAAACTTTCGTAATATATACTACTCCTACCCACTATTATTTTCCCCTTTCAAAAACTGTTTTCGAGTAGCCATGTTCGCAACTACTTTTAGACCAAATGAATTGTTCACTTGTTGAAAAAATTAGTACATATTCTATTCTGCAGTGCATTCTACCAAGCTTATTTGATTTTATGGTAAACGGGTATTTCATTTTGTCTAGGAGTAGCTACGAACATGGCTACTCAAAAACAGTTTTCGAAAGGGGAAAATAAAAGTGGGTACATTACATAGTTCAAACATAATGATGTTATTGAATTATTGTTACTAGTTTTACTCTTTTCACTGTACTTTATGCTCATCTTTTATCTTTGATCAACCCCAAATTTTCCAATAAGAAACACAACTTTTTTTTTTTTTTGGCTCTGGCAAGTAATGTACTCTGTATGTTTTATAGAAAGTTGATATTGTACATATAGAATATTGTATCATCATAGGGCATTTTTTAGGACTTAGAATCTCTCCTCTTTTTTTTGTAAACTAAAAGAAATATGTCTTTAATTTTTCAATAGTCTATGATTTATAGGGTTCTCATTTATGTGGTAAATGCTGAAGGCTGAAGGTATCTTAAAGGAGGAACCTAGTTTAACTGTTACTAGCTGGGTTTAGCTTTTGCTAGTTTACAAAACATTTCAGTGGATGGTGGAAGAATGTACATGAAAATAGCAATCTCATATTCTAGTCATAGTTTCAACACATTGGTAAGCTTTAATGCTTCCCTTTTACTCTTCATTGACATGGATTTTTAGGGCCTTACCCAATCATTGGTCAAGACTCAAGACAATGACCATTAGCTCACTAGTGTACATTTGCGGTGATGAGTGATTTTTTAGGCGCTCTTTATTATCTTGTTATAAAAAAATACTTTTCAAATTCTTTCTGTGTAAATAGATTTACAAAAATCTAATAGCTTATGAAGAAATAAACAATATTAGCTCTCATGATGTCAATACGTAGTTTTCAACTTTATCTGTCCCATTTTTCCAATTGGTGGGGAAGAGGCTAAGAAGGGGAGCTAACATCCTTGGCCACTTTATATTAGAGAGTTCAAGCCAACTTATGGTAGGTCATTATCGTTGAGATTTGAAGTCCAATTAAGCTTCCTTTTCGAAGGCAACATTTCATGTGCTTTGAGGTCCAACCTTTTCGATGCCTAATACTCCCTCCATTTTTTTTGGTTTTTTACGTTTGGTTTGAATTCCTCTCACAGATTCAAACCAAACGTAAAGAACCAAAAAAAGTGGAGGGAGTAATTGTTTTTTTTCACAAAGCTATGCCTTTTATTTTATCTAATTCAAGCGAACGAATTAATGAATCAAATAAATGGAAGTAAGCAATTTCTCTGTGTCTATAGGTTCTTTACACGAAAATATGTGAATAATGCAAACCAATAAAGAAACAAACAAATGGATCCGATTATTTTTGTAATTCACTTCCTAAATTCAGCTTCAAGACATTGATAAATTATATGAATTTTATTGTTAATTTAGACATCATACCAAATGTAAGTATTACTCCGTATATGGTTTCATTTTAGAAATATACAAAGAAATCAGCAAATAAGGGATGTTATATGGGTTAGGCTGCCAGTTTGGTATGACTATAAGTTAACAATATAACATTGAGGCCCAAGCCCCAAAGGACCATCATCAAATAAGAGCCCAGACTTCTGATAAAAGTTTGAAGATGGACACAAGTTTGAACTTCGAGTCGTGACCGTATCCCCGGGGATATATGCAGTTTTCGTACCCCCAATACATTTCGATGAGCAATTGATCTAATTTGTTGAGCACCCGCTAATAATGTGATGAGCAAACACTAAAGTATATTAATGTTTGACACTATAAGTCAAATATATAAAAGATCATGTAATAACATTGGAAAAATATATTCATCAATTTATTAGTCAATGCTAACCAAAAAAATCATTACTCATCAAATTATCACTGTCTGCTCATCAAATCTATTAGAGGGAGTACAAGAATGCAGTATACCCCGAGGGTACAATATAATTTTCCTCAATACAGTGTAGAAGGTTTTAACCCATTCATTTAGAGGTTTATTCACTCCTTATATTTCTTGCCCGCAATGATGGCTGCTTAATTATCTCCCAAGAGAAGAAAATTTAAGTTTTCATATTAACCAATTCTCCTCATTTATACCCTATGCGATTCAACTTATTAAACAATGTTTTCAAATCAGATCAGATTTATTCAAATTGGATCAGAGCAACTCAATTTTATTCAAATCAAATCGAATAAAATTGTATTTAGTCTACTTCTAGTTATTAATTCGTCTAAATGCAGTTAATTTATTAATAAATTCAGTTCAAATCAAATCAAATCAGTACAATTCAATTCAAATCAAATCAAATCAAATCAGTTCAGAATAATCCAGTCCAATTGCACATGACCTTACTTTTCAACCAAAAGTCGAATGTTCAAAGCAATTGAAAAGAATGAGTAAGTTTTACATCAAAACAGTCTCCATAGTATAATTAGACCCGCTGAACAAGAAATAGATTAGACAACTGGTTAATTCCGTTCAAAATATCAGGTACGGTCAAACAAAGTTGAGTTTAACCTTAAACTTTCTTATGTTTATTCTTATAACATTTGATATAATTTTATAATAATCATATCATTCGAGTTTCAAATCATCTTGAACACTATGAATCCTTGCAAACCCTCGAGGTAACCTGTTTGGCATTTAATTTGGATTTCTTTCACGCCATTGGAAAAAAAGGGTACTCGACTCACAAAAATCCCGTACAACCCACGAACCCGCAAGCCAACCGGTTCGACATTCGATTCGGTTCTCTTTCCGGACATCGAGAACGGAGAAAGCAGTCAAAAAAATCCGAAACAATATTCCAACACTTCGCCTGAAGCAAGTACGCGCCACGTCCGACCCTACCAGCACGAGGGCCCCCACCCGTGATCATACCAATTATTCAACCACCAAACGCCCAACTCTAACGTGCGCACAACAAAACAGCCACTTCACTAGTCCACTTCGTACTCACACTTTAATCCCTTAAACTGCGCACCCGTGGCTTATATTAGCCCTAATCACCCACCCCATGTCTTGGATAATAATTTAATTAACAAAAAAGACAGAAGAACCAGTAATCTTGTTAATGATTGACTCTTGACTAAATTTAACCAAAAATAACAAACTCCAGAGAAACTCTCTTGGGTTATGTTTTCTTGTTTTAACACCCAGAAAAACCCCATCATAATTTCCCATTCTCCTCTCTCCTAAAAACCCAAGGTATACTTCTATTCTTCTCATTTTATTTACATTTTGAATTATAATGTTCCTTTTTTGGTGTTTGAGTTGTTTGCATGTTTTGTATTGGAATTGCCATTTTTAGTTCATTAATTTTTATGGTATGGTTTAAATTTGTGGGTTTTTTGGTGGGTTTATGTGATTATGTAGTTATATATAATGTATGGTTTTGAGAAATGAAGGTTTATATGTTGAATTATGTGTGTGTTTTATGGGTTGGATTAGTATATGATAATTATGTTGGTTGGTCCATTTTGTTGATGTTAGATAAGTATGTAAGTCATAATTGTGAATGTTTGATGAATGTTGGAGTGAAAGTTTGATTAATTCAGCTGAAAAATGGATGAAAATTGGAAGAAAGTTGTATCTTTTGGTCAATTTGAATGGATGGTTGTTGACTGGTTGTTTGAAGAAGTAAAGAGGTTGAATAGATCATACATTTTATGTTGTATTGTAATAGACCGTCTTGTGGGACTTGAATATTACAATTCGTACTAGAACAACATTGCCCTAGTTCGTTCTCGTGATCTCGTCTTGGAGAGGTAGAGGGGGAAAGGGAAGGGGGCAGGTCTAGATGTATGCAGGCTTACTCTTGTCGTAAAATAGAGGCAGTTTGTGAACTTGGTGTATTCTATTTATGTGGTATGAGAGTTGTGTGGCATTTTCCGAATGATGACAAGGATAAGGTATACTTGAAAGTTGTAGATAAACTTGTATTATCCAGAACACTGATCTCTTTATGCATTTTTCTCTTTTTGGTACATTGGCGCAGCTAATGCTGCGGGGTTGGGGATATGGAGATTCAAACCTAGGACAACCCCTCGGGAGGGTGATATCCCAACCTTGATCCTCCTCTTTAGGCATTTGTATGATTTTGCAAAATTTCCTTTTATAAGGTGTATACATTTTCGCCTTTTAGATTATTTCCTTAATAGGAGCTGTCTTAAGAACCCTGGTTTAGTGGATTTTAGTTTTATATCATTGTATTTGTTGACGTATGACTTGTATCTGATTATGGTTGCTTAAAGAGGTAAATTATTTGACAATTCTAACTGTCTGGTTTCATGGGAATCCTCTGAAACTTGTAGATTCTAATCAGAAATTGTTGCCGATGGGAATGGATGCTTATGTGGCCAGTGATATTGAGGAGGCTACATCAAAAAGTTCTAGTAACTTCATCTTTGAAGCGCATACTAATGGTGAGAATGGCGTTGAAGAATCTAGTATGCTCGTTGAAATATTGAATAGATTACATATGGACTTGGCACTTTTTTCTGAGAAGTTGACGAACTTGGAGCTTTTTAGGGTGATTGTATCACTTGGGGAGAGCCAAGCTGTTGAATTGTCTGTGCAAAATAGTATTGTCCTGGATGGAGAGATTGAGAAGGAACTACTATTTGATCTCTCATTGGGATATCTGGATTCCGAGGTAACTGAGTTAAGGTGTTTCTTGAATGTCCTTCGAACTGATATCATTGATGCACATAAGAAACTACATTCAGCTGGCCAAAGAAGAGAAACATATACCGCATTTGAAGGGAAGTTGCATGCTTTCGAGTGTTCCTGGAAGCATCTGCAGGAGCAACTTTCAGGGTTAGAGAGGCGATTGTCTAATATGCGCGGTACTCTATCACGCGGAACATCTTTCTGCCAGGACAACAGTGAGTTACATTTAATGAAAGATAGGAATTGAGAAGAGAGGAATCTAGATCTATTTATATCTCAGAGAATCGACAAACATCTTTGAAACTGTGATAACTTAGATTTATTGTTTTATTGCAGCATACGCATTTGAAGATGTAGCTTCTGAGAGGTCAGGGTCTGTTCTGCAGACAGCTGGGCAGCAAAGGCTTGTACTTAGGATGTTGGACAAATCTCTTAGTGGCGAGCTTGATCTTGAGAAACAATTACTAGAATCAAAAGAACGTGAGGAAAAGCTGAAATCAAAACTTTTAATCACGAATGTGGCCGTCTCTGACTTGGAATCATTTGTGGAAGTTGCTTTAGAGAAGTTATTGGTGGCAGAACATTCTTCGGAGGTCTATATGGGCATCACAAAGGAAATGATGGCTCGTTTCCAAATATTGGAATTTAGTATGCATTGCTCAGTTCAGAGAGAAGGGGAACTGAAATGTAAGCTTCAGAGTACTTTAGACCAACTGAAGGAGAAGGAGAAGGAAATTGCTTTACTGAGTATTGAGAACAACTCTTCAGAATCGGATCAAAGTTTTCAAGAAAAAGATCGAGGTGAGGAGAAAGTGAAAGCACTCGAAGGGAAACTAAAAATATCTGAGTCAATGCTACAAGAATTGAATGCTTCTTATGATGTTAGTCAAGAGCAACTTTCTTTAATGGAAAACACAGTTGAGTCTTTAAGGGAACATGTCTTTGTGGCTGAAGCAAGGGCCCAAAGTGCAGAAGAAAAACTTACTTCCATGACAGAAGAGAACATAGAGCTTAGGGATGAAGTTACTTTTCTTAAAGGCGGTGATGATAATGTTGAGAAACTAAGCTTGCTAAAAAAACAGGTAAGGGACTTGGAGGTTGAACTACAAACTGCAAAGACATCTTGTGAAGCCAGTTTAGAGCAGCAAAATATGCTGTACACGGCAATCTGGGACATGGAAACATTAATCGAGGAGCTGAGATCTAAGGTTTCCATATCTGAAATTAGGGCAGACAAAGCAGAGATGCAATGCCTTACGTTGGCCGAAACCAACATGAAACTTCACAAAGATATAAGCTTCCTCAAGTCTAACAGCGAGACGTTAGAAAGACGTATAAAAGAAGCCAATGAAGGAAATGTAGCAAGGGCGAAGGATATCAATAGTGGTGCAAAACTCATTACTGAGGTGGTCATGCAGCTGGCATGTGAAAGAGAACGGATCCAGAAGCAGGTATGCTTTTGTTTATCCACCATCACTGTAATAATAACTGAAAGCGTGAAACTTGCTCGTTGCTTTAAAGGCTTACATTCCAAAGAATTTTCCTTCATGGCCTGTTCGAAACATTCAGGCTTAATTTGGCTTCTGTGTAAACTTGCGTTTGCAGCTATCTGCTTTGACAAGAGAAAACAAGATACTGTTGGAAGAGTTGCGGAAGATGAGAAAGATTTGTGCTAAGGCTGACCAAGACAATGCAGAGTTCAGTGTGAAAGATTCTGGCGCAGTTGTGGATGATCCTGATGCTGGAGTAAGCATAGCAGGTTCAACTATAGAAGAGGTTGTGGAGACTGCAACCTCCACAACTGCGAGTAACCAGGTGCGTTCTCATACAGTTATAATATTGTTGGGAGTCTTTTCCCTGACACCTTGAACACGACCCATGTGTATCATAATGAGTTGACTCGCTTGCAAGATTAAAGAATGTGCTATGTGTGTGGATACCGTAGATAACTTGCTAGGGTTTTTATCCAGGGCAATGTTGAAAGCAATCTTAGTAACAGACATTATTGTCCGAACAAATCTCATTTTCTTGACCGCTGTGAAGTTAGTGCTTTCATGTGGCCGAAAATTGCCAGCAGCTCATGCGGTCCTGCCTCTATGAGTACAGCATGATCTGAGATTCTAAGTTCTTAATCTTGGTTCGAAGTGCTTTATTGCAGCCCTCACCAACCATCCTGTATCTCTGTGTTTGATAAACGTCGAACTTTTATTTTTAGAGTTTATGTTAAGTCAGGATAAAAGTTCAGCTGCTGATTTTTTGAGCTTCACTTTGCTGAACATTTTTACTGTGAACTTCAGAATGGGGCCCTTAAATTGTTCTCTGTTGTAAAATTGTAAAGCTTATTGCCGGTGTAACAAACTCAATACTGTGAACTAAAAGAAAGGACTTCTAGGTTATGTTGATCTGCTGAAGGGAATCTGGAACTTAGATGAACTGTTATGTCTCGATGTTAACAAAGAGTAAAGTTGAAATTACTAACTTTTCCCCCCTCAACTGTAGGTGGATGAGCTAGCAGATACATACATTGGAGACGAAGCTGAAGCCTCAAGTTCTTCCACATCTGATGTCGATGCTGCCAGTGTCACAGACCGTGAAACGGAAAGCAAGGCATCAAGCAGGCATATCAACAAGAAGTACACCTTTGCGACGATTATAGTTTTAATGTTGTCTATTGTAGCTATGAACATCAATTGGCAGGACATAGCTTCTGTAATGAATAATCAACATCTCGAGTTTTAACGATACCAGGTATGTTTAACTGTTTATAGGGTCATTTTCATTTGTAGAAATATTAGTGCCATATCAGTATATAGTTTGTGCAAAAAGGTAATTCTTGTTCATTTTAGGGTCCATTTGATCATAATCTAGGTATTCTTATTCATGAATGTAAATTTGTAAATGTATTGAATTGATATTTGTGACTACATTTGCTGTTATTATCATTTTCCAGTTCGGTTCAATCTGCGCAACTTAACTTTTTTTTTTGGTACAAAGGAGCAGCTATTGCTGCGGGGGTGGGGCCGTGGGGGTATGAAGATTTGAACTCGGGACAACCCCCACACAGTCTGAGTATCTATCCACTAGGCCAACATTGATCCTCATATGCGCAACTTTAGTAGGAGCCTATACGGCTTTCAACTCCTCCTATCGAACAATTATGAACTTTACGTAACTTTCACATTTCCTACCGGAATTCTTATGTCATGTCCCCTCATCTGGACTTATACTCTAGCCCATCAAAATTGTCAAATGCAGAAGTATACTTGAGAAGCTTGAACAGTACGGCCCATGAAAATAGGCCATAATAACCCTAATTAAAGACTTAATAATAACCTAGTAACTATTCACTTAGACTTATATAGTCCGCCGCTTATCCATCCTCTTATCATCTTCAGTCTTCTCATCCATTTCTCTTCCCTCACTCTCTCTCCCCAAGTATCCAGTACACAATCTTCTTCTTCACGCTTTCTCCCCCAATGCCTTTTTTTTTGGGTTATTGGTAGTCTAATTTTGCAAAGCGAGATGATGAAGAAATGATAATATCTGAAGATAATTCTATGTTGAATTAATTCATATATGCCTTCAAAGTTCTCTGATCGCTTTGTTTTTTTCATTAAATCTTTGATCAAATTAATCTTTTTTTTTTTGGTTTAATCATTATATATAGTTTTGCACCAATTAATACGTAAATTGACTAGAAATTCAACGTCAAAAGTTACACGAGCTTGGTGCTAAATTCAATTATTTCTCTTTCTTGCTTATTTTTGTGGGTTTGTAATACATTTCTTATTGGCCTACTAGCTTGAGAAAGAAACATTTTTGTGTTTTTTGAAGTCGCAAATTTTTCAATAAAAATGAGATTTTTGATTAGAAATGAAAATGAGCAGCTTACCGTTTTTAAAGGGACAGATGAAAATGACCTGTATACCATTTTAAAAGGGACAGTAGAGTAGCATTTGTTCCAAATGTTCCTTAAATGTGATGTAATTAGAGTATGTAGACTGGTTCGCAAAAATCGCAACCGATCTCTTACTCGTATGTCTTAAGCTTAAGATTGTTATAGACCATTAAAACTTAGTAACATTAAAGTTTAGTTACAGTGCATACATAATACATTGATACATACCAAACTTGGTAAAATTGCCAGCCCGCCAGGGGTGGTGCGGCCCGGCCGTATTTATTAGGGACCGGCTGCAACATTTCACTACTAAAGTTAAAACCACACGCACTACAGAAGCTGGATTAGTCGTAATTTGTACACCACGTAACACACGCACGCACATAACTACACTTATGTATTACAAACCCACAAAAATAAGCAAGATGGTTTGTACATGTTACGAATGACAATTATGTTGTCGATCCTAATATTGGACATAAGGCGTCGCAACAAACACAGCCTAGTATGTCGGGGTGGGGATATGAGAATGCAGGTGTGGGGATTTGAGAATCAAACACGGGACAACTCCGACGCCACCATCCTTGATCCTCATTTTTGCTTACGCTGAATCCGAAAAAGGTGTAATAATAAGATGTTTAACATCATCCTCTAATGTGGCTACCTTCTAAAGTCCATCTTTAAGACAATCCCGTACAAGTATACAACATAAGCGAATTGACGTAATAATCAAATTTGAATACTACATGTACGTCGATTTGTTACGAAGGCTACCAACACGTCACATGTCTACTCGTTATCGATTCAACACAAGGGTACATACTAGTCTAGTAGTCTGATGCCTCCTCACTCCGACTGCGAGGCCGTGAGGGTGCAGTAGATTACGTAGATAAACTGATTACTCATCTTGACTTTAACTACACATTGGTCTCGACTTTAATCACTCATTATGTAGATAATTTTCCTGCCTTTTTTTTGAAATATTACTGTAATTAGCACCATTGCATTTTTCATTTTTGCAGTTTTGCATATAGATATAGTTCGTAAATTTGATCGATCAAATGTATATATTGAAGTTTTAACCTATTTTGTGATCAAACATGCATTATGTCAATATAAAGTCCATAGTAGATTATGATCCATCATCACAAGATATGCGGAGCATATAATTAAACACGTACAATAACATAATAACACGTACTAATATTTGGAAGAATAACGCATGACTACATAAAACTCTTGAAAGAGAGTCCATTGAAACTTTAATAAGCTAAGTTCCTTACACACTGAAGTAGATATCCTTATTTCCTGAAGAATTAAGTTCTCGCCACACATAACACACTCCTAGCTCAAGGTCAAGTAGTTGTTCAAGGAGATTGGGTGACCTTGCTAGCAGCAGGAATAGCAGCAGATGGAATAGTCTCAGACTCGGTCGAGGGCGGAGTAAGGGGGACAGCAGGAACCAAAGGTACATCAGACCAAGGAAATGGGCTTTTTAGATATGGAGGAAGAAAAGAGAAGTCAAATGGTTTGGATTCCTCAAATGAACTTTTTGGACTAGGGCTAGGACTAGGAGGAAGCTGAAGCTCATGGTGCTTTGGCAACAGAGAAGGCTTCTTCAACAAGCTGGTTTGATCATTGGAATTGGTCGTGCCTAGGAGCGACCTTGCTCCGAGAGCCATGCCGAGGTTGTGGAAGGAAATTGCGAAAATGAAAGCCAAGCAGAGGAATTGGTAAGAAGCCATGACTTAGTAACAGAGTAAGCTAAGTGTTTCAAGTGCTTTTTTGTTGTTTTTGTACTATGTTAAGTTTGTGGAAAGGGATAGTATGTTTTTCGGGTATTTATAGGCGGACTTAGTAAGTACTACAAAGGGCATAAACAACGATAGTTGGTGAAAATATTTAACGCTTAAGTTTTATGAAGGGAGGTGAAGGACACTTTAATTTAGTGACTGGTCACACAATAGTTCCGTGCAACAAGTCATGCAATTCAAATAATGGAGTGCGTAAGAGTTGTATGTCACACCAAACATTACAGCTAATTTAATTGGAATGTACCTCCTTTTTCTTTCCGCCTCCATGTTTAGTCGATATTAATGTGTTCGTACCAAGTTCATCGGAGTGTGTTAGAATGGATGAGTGACTAATGAATAAGGTGGTGCATGATGGTGTACGTTCTAGCTTTGGTATAGGAGAAAAGCTTGTTGATCAACCATTTTTATCGAGCTTCCTAAAGATTGATCGCTTCTGGATGCAAAAGTTCAAATTCACCTTGAGTATAGTGCAAGTTTAGGCGTTCTGAGATGAAAAAGAAAACTTACAAGTATAAATGTTAAATGTTTTTGTGTAGACAAGAAAAAGTAAGGTTCTTTTTACGAACCTTGTATTTTGATACTAATGATGTATTAGTTCGCATCGAGGGGAGGACATTGATTGGGGTCGCACAAGTCCCACGGGTGCCATCTAGCTAATGCGTAACCAACTTTAATTTAACTTTATTAGTACTCTGTTTTTTGAGGTTATTTACGTTTAATTTCATTTGGAATATTTTCCGAATTCAAGCGAATTTAAAGTACCTAATGCAATGGAGGGAGTATCTCTTTTCGGTTCAATTCGGGTTCGGTTGGCGTCTTTTTGGATCAATTGAAGTTATTGAACTTAATCACAATTTCTTATCAAAAAAAAAAAAAACTTAATCACAATTGGGTCAGGCCGGCATAATTGGGTCATTGTATGTCATTTCGTTGAGCTTAATCACATGCAAGTTGAGTTCACTCGGGTCCAAATTTTATTACACAACACTAATTATTTGCCACATCCACAAATTTCTACCATCTTCCACTTATATGTGGACATGTAGACATGTGCTACAAGAGGTGGTAAAAGTTGACACGATAAGAACCAGATATGAAAATAGCGGGTTAGTGTTGAGGGTTTCCTACCCGTTAAAAGAAGTACTCATGTCGTACATGCTACTCTCTTTGTTCGTTCATTCATTGTAAACTTTTAGTTGGAATATAATAAGTAGTACTCGTAATAAACTATGATTGCGAGGATTAAGGTTGTCCTAGTGGTTAGAAACACAACCTGCCCGGAGGTTGTCCCGGGTTCATATATCCTCCCATAATATGAACGTCAAAAATGCCTTAATCAACGTCTAGGATTTGAGATCAACAAGTTTGAATAATGTTTGATACTTCCAATAATTTTTTGAAAATTGACCATATTAAATTTGATTTTATTGATTGAGAGCAAGATTAGAACCAAATTATGTTAACGTACACAGAAAATGATCAAATGTTAAGACTCCCAATTGCGGAAATAAAATCAATATCCTTCCAATTGGTGGGATTAAATACTTCTATTTCACACATCTAGTCAACGGTTTATCCCCTGTTTCCATTGTGGTTTCATAATTTCCTAGTTTTTGGACCTTGATTTAGACCGTCTACACAAACCCAACGGGACATGCATCGAAGAATATACGTTATATCAATTGCCTCAATCGATAAAGTCACTAAATGATACTCACATTCTCGCTCGACAATCGTTGCCCTTACTCATAGTATAGTTCTCGTATACCGAAATGAGAATCGAAAAGAAATAATGGTGCCTATGGTGGCACCAAGAGCATGGCTAAAATTTTCACCGGCCGAGAAACTAAATTCAACCAACAATGTATTACGTATGAATCAAGCATGAAGTCAAAAGTCAATTTCATCCATATTTAATCAAACCGCGTGAGTGCGTGACAAAGCCATAGTCAAACGCTTGACTTGTAGTTTACTTTTGGAAATACAAACATTTCGCATAATTAAAAATCCTTAATTATGCAAATGTCAAAAGTTTTTCCTTACTTATATATTTTATAAATGCATGATAACTGCTAATTAAGTCAACCCCATACGTTAAAACGTATAATAAATCCACATTTGAGCTGTTTTGTTCTGTCAATATATACCGTAATAATAACTGAGCACCACCATACACCCACGATCAACTCTTTTCGCCCACTATATTCCGAAACCAAACTAACCCTCAACTATCCTTGCAATTTGAAACTTCCTATATACGCTTAGTTTACGAGAAGGAAACCCTTTCATTTTCATTGTGCCGTAAGTAAGTAGAGTGATCATGCAAAAAGTTATGTCGAAAATTGCTCTTTTGATGCTCCTCCTCATTCTTGTGAATGGTATGTTATTTCTCCTCTTTTTGTACACTTTGTGAATTTAAGATCGAAAACTTATCAGTATATAGTAAATTTTACTCCTGCTTGGTTTAGTTCTGATGATCTGATCATAATACAATGTTGTGTACTGTGTGTATGTATTCGTAGTTTTGGTCGTGTTATGTAAATAATTAAGCCCCCGACTATATGTTATCGCTCCGTTATTTTCATTTGTTCGTACCTTGGTTTGAATTTGTGTCATTGTCATAAATGAAAAACGTCGGGGGTACTAGTTCGGTTCCTTTTCAAAGATTGTTGATCAATCGATATGTTTGTGACTTAATTGTACGGCAGAATGTGAAAGTGTACTGTGGAAACTAACATGCGTTTGTACCTATTAACGCATTACTAGGATCTTGGTTTCTCAAGAGTCGAGGAAGGACTTTTCTCTCAGGCAACAACTTGTTTTTAAAATAATTTTCATATCAATCTGGCACAAACATTTCTTAATACACAGTATTCCATTAGGAAATTACGATTATCTCAATTAGAATTGTTTCTAAAAACACAAAAAATATGGAAAATGTTGAATCTATATAGTTATAGGTGATCCGATCACAACTTGTGACGGTTTTGATTGACGATTAAGGTTACTGTTCAACGAAACGTTTCAATTTATGAGTGGTGTTTTCTTAGATTGGCGACAATTGGATTGTATATATAATTCTAAGAATGCCAATGTGAATTGATTATTTGTTAGTTCCACATGCTTTCATGTGTGTGCTATGCTAGTTGATGAGTTGTTGATGAATGGATGGTTATATATCTTTACTCTAAGAAATTCTGTTTATCATTCTGTTTTTCATTTTGGGTCGCGTAGGGCGTGTTAAACAATCTTCCTGCTAGTGTACTATGTTGATGATATTGGCATTTTGTGTACTAGCTAGGGTAAAATTTGAGAAGTACTCCAAGTCCCCCCATTCCAATATTCCTTCTCAAATAAGCTTAGCAGTAAAGTACTAAAGTGTTGAAATTCAGGAGGGAGAGCTTGCGACTTTATTATCCGTAACTTGTGGAGAATTGAAATAAATCCATTGGTCTAATGTTCTGGGTGCGAATGCAGGTATATCCAACATAAGCACGGGAGAAGCTCGTAGCCACAAGTCCAACAAGAGCGTCAATGCACCAAAACCTAATGCACCAAAACCCAATGCACCAAAATCTAATGTACCGAAACCTAAGCAGATTGACTGCTCAAATGATGAGCATTGCAACCCATTTGGAGCCAAAATAAGCATAGGTTGCCAAAACTCAGCAGTTTGCGAGAAAAAGTGTAACGATTTTGGGGGCATCTTTGTGTGTTACGTTAAAGATGGCTACTGCAAATGTGAACTTGAAAGTCGATAGTCGTTTCTACATTCTAGAATAACGCGATAAACGTAGCCATATATGTGTGCTCTCTGTATCTTCTTCTCAGTTAGCTTGTTGTCAACATTTGATATGACTATTGTCGTAAATAATGGTACATGGGCTACATGAGCTTCAAGCAATTTGCCGAATAATGGCTAGTGCACATTCTCAATTAACTCCTTTTGCTCCTTTAGACTTTTTCTTTGTTCTTTGGTACATAGGATCAACTAATGTTATGTGGTTGTGGATACGAGAACTCAATCTTGTGACATTTTCAGACAGGTTAGTCTCCTTACCATTAGACCACCCTGATCATCTGTGCCTTTAGATAACTGATGTACGTTCAGAATTTTTCGTACATAATCAAATGGAATGCCAACCATCCAAGAGCATAGATGGAGTATTTGATGACAATTGAATATCAAAACTATGATATGGGCAGACCCTTGTTATATAACCTTCCTCTTATGGGCTTGTCCGAGCCCAATCGGTAAGACATTTTTGGACATTTGATTGGTTATTGGGTTAGGGTCAGAAATCTATTATTGTCGACCCACACAAGCTTTTTCCTAGGTGGATAAGGCCGACCAAGTCCATTTGCCACTCTTCTCGGTAGATTGTAATCCCCGCAAAAGAATTACTCCGCAATAGGGTTAGATTATGAAGAAACCAAACATTAATAGAAAATGATACGTAAATCTAAATTCGGATTTGGAAACACATATCTATATAATATAATTAGCGGTGCATTTACAGCATTTTCAGGCCGTCCACATCAGCGGTGACATCAGCGACACGTCATATCTGATGTCATCAACGGCTATTTACGGCAACAAAATTAATATGATTGATATTAATTTCCTTAATTAAATGATAATTTTATTAAAATGTGATGTGATATATTAATCAGTATAATTTCCCAAATTAGCGAATACCATAATCTACGAAATTAGCTTAAAAATCGGAAAGAGATATTCGAAAATCAAAATATATATGTTAAATATATAACATTCTCTTCAAACAAGGGAAGAAATCTTTAAAAATGAACCCATCTCCATCAAATATACTGCAAATATTCGGAAATAAAATTAGAAACGGCGTATTCCGTTTTAAAATGGAATCAAATTTTTTAAAATGTATTTAAAAAATTACATCTCCAAAACTTCCCAAATTTAATCGAATTGCGTGAACAGGTTTTAGGCAATATCCTATGCCGATTTACATGAACTTAGGCAAATATTTTCCTCAAATTTGGAACGACCATATGAGATATGTACGATATTGACTTTCCATTATTTGAGTTCTTTATTTAGGAAAAATATAACTCACTTTGTTATGATTAAAAACCCTCGCCCTCTCTTTTGCTCTCTCCTTTGATCTGAACTGCAATACATACGGCTTCATCAACCTTCACTAATCTGTTTCGCTTCTGTTTTGCTAGAAGTAGAGGCAGCCTTGATTGATCCGCCATCACCACTACACGACGGTACTACGACAACCTTGGTTAGTCACTCACTTCTCTTTCTCTCTTCCCTGTAAATTCAGTCCATTGTCCTCACATGATTATCAAATTTTGAATAACTTTTTATTGTTCTTTATTTACAATTCATTTTCTTTCATTTTATCGCTGGTTTTATTTTGCATGTCAAAAGTCCCTGATCATTTGAATCGATGATCACAGGTTTGTTCACTCGCTCATATGAGTATAATCCATATGATTCTTTGTTTTTTCGATTTGGGTTTGAAGTATTTTTGTTTACCCTGATTTAGGTGTGTCTAGACTTTTAAGTTAGTGATATGTCTTTCGTTTTCTTAATCGACAATTAAAAGATGCCCGCTTGGTTTATATGGCATTTGCAGATCACTTTAATTTTGCTTCCTATTGTCTCATGATGTCTTGGTAAAGAAGCTTCTTTGGCGGTAGTTTTCAAAGAAATGGAGTACTGCTGTACTACTGAGGTGAGAGTCACAAACTCACAATCATTTTTTTTTCCTTTGTTAGTTTCAGTAGCCTTAATCATCCATTTTTTTAAGGAGAAAGTGTTGAACTAATACTTTGTACACATCAGGAGACAAAGCAGATAACAAATTATCAGTCGGTGGAAAAAGAAAACTCCTCTGAAATTTTTAAGACAGTTCCATAAGAGGTTTCCTTCATTAGTGCCTTTGACATATTATTTTGGATTTTATTAGCTTGATCCGTTTACCAAGTGGCATCTCATTTTCCTTTGTTTCAATGTCTTCCAAAATCTTATTTTCAGGAATTTTTAGATGGAATGACAATGTGTCAATTCGATCGATGATCCCTTTGATCAAGCTGTAGTTATGACATTTCAAATAGGTGGGATTCTGGTATACTTACAGCTCCATTGACATCAATCGTTGGTAATTTAAAGCGGGTTACATTCTTCCGCCAACCATGATTCACAGTTGGACACATGGGAGAAATGTTTTGCAACATCCTTTAAAGCAAGGAATCTGGACATTATGACCTCATTTTTTTGCCTTATCTATTGTATTTGAGTCTGGATTGCTCATGTTTAGCAAGCTCACATTTTTTCCAGTTGGCTATAAGGATTTCTTATATCTATTTTGGTGCCTGGACAGATTTGGTAAATTCATTAGTTTATCAATGAAAAGGTGGACAACGAGGTCTAAATTTGAAGAATTTAGAATTCGTATTTATGTGCTATTGTTTCTATAGTTCACTTTCCTACTTTTTACTACGGTTTTTCGTGTTTGATGTTTAGCAACAAGTATTCAACTTTGCTTTAAATTGGTCAAATTCTATCACACATCGTTAAAATTATTAGCATTCATGGTTGAGTCACTACTCTACAACAACAACCAAGCCTTATTTCCAAAATGATTTTGGGTCGGCTGGTTGAATCACTACTCTAAGATCTATAAATTAAAGTTGGTCCAGGTTAACGCACAGAACAAAATAGGGTACTTGAAACTCTACAAGCGAGTAGAATCACCTATGTTACCCGTTGCCTAAGCTTTTAATATACATAATTATATTTTATTTTTTCTTTAATGAAAAGTAAATGAAGTCTATGCAATATCATATAATATTTCCTGCATTTTGCCCGAGCAAACAACTCAAAACGGTTCTGATTAAATAAGCATCATTTCGAGTTAGGTTATAATTAAGTGGTCTTTCGGGTTACGAGTTAACTAATTGTTGGTACACTTAGAAAACTCAAGTGAAATCATTATTATTGTTTAGTATTTTCTTTTTTCGTACAATTCTTTTAACGGGTAAATTCTATTATAAGCGAGCTAACTCCAATTATTGGCTATTATAGTAGTCACTTTAAGAAACAAATGCTTGCTAACCCTAAAAACAAAATTTGCTGGACGATCCGAGAGCTTATTTAAAAGGTTTATGAAGACAATCAAGAATGTGTGAGCAACTTATAAGTTAAGAGTACGAACATATTAGCATTGTTTGCTTACCTGCAATCTTTTATATGCAATTAATATTTTGTATAACCTCTGGTAAGGATGGAACGACGTATTTAATCTACAATATAAAATTTAATTTTAAAATCATTGTAACAGATCATATTCTTCTAATACTTTTTTGGTTTAACCTCCGTTTTAGGATGTCTCGGCTCGCTCTAATCGTGTCAATGGGTCGGCTCAAGTTACACCCAAAAATAAGCGAGTAAGAAAAGTTCAAGTCGATACAGCCCATGGGTCATAAAGTCCAGATTCATTACCAAAGAAAAGCGACTCAAACTGGGTCCCTCGAAAAGCTCTTCAAACTATGAAGCGACTCAATAAGAACCGAGTTTGGGTTGAATTTTGGGGAAATCATGCAAATTACTGTTAAAGATGGGTCCACGGGCCTAATACGCATCTATTATAGTGGGTTAAGATGTATCATCATCATCTCGCAACCGTTTGGATGATTAAACGTACAAAATAAGATAATGTTATAACCAACACTAAATAAGTATTAAACTATAGGATCGCTTCATATCTCTCCTATTCTTAATTTTAATAAAAATAATTTGTTAGGGAAATCTATTTCTTTTTTCAAGGAAATAGAATTAAGTAAAATAAAGCCAACGGGTCATATTAAACTAAGCCTTAATGGGTTAATTAGGGGTCAAAATAGGTTAACGAGTCAAGCAATTCGTGAGCAGAAATATGCCCAATAAAGCTGGGTTGTGTTATTGTCGACTATAAATCACAAAATAAATAGGGTTCATAACTGAGTACAAGCGATTAAATACATTTTTGGCTTGAAAACCTATTAGTTTTAACCCAGTTACGAGTCAATGGGTTAGGTCAAACAGCATTTGCGGGTTTAAACGGTTCAGCACTCTTACAAAAAATGTCTAATCAGGTAGACTTTTCGGGTTGGATATGCATCTAATTAAGTAAAATTGACTTTTAAGTTAGTTTATTGATCTTCTATTCTCCTAATCCATTTTCGGGCTTGGTTTCGTCTTAGCTTTTTTTGTCTTAAATAATGAGTCAAAATTTGGTCAACGACCAGGTAGGGTTTGTCCCAAAAATATGGTGGTTTGGTTAAATAAGGGTACATGTCATTCAAAGGGTTCTTGATCAGGGAAAACGGGTCAGTTAGGCATGGTCGAGTCATCAGAATCATTATCCTATTTTTTTATATGTAGACGCTAATATGGGAAAATGATTATAATCAAGATCCGAATTTGAATAAACCGGATTTTATAAAATTAAGTTAGTACCAATGCCATAAAACAGCCCGTGCAATTTTGCACGGGTCAATATACTAGTTATATTAACCATTAGCCACCCCATTAGCCTTCAATTACACTATCCACGTCATCAATGATGTCATCGATGACATCAGCACTCATTTAATAGTTTGACTGCATAAAAAATGAGCTTATGAAGGCTTGAACCTTGAACCTTGAACCTCAGAGTTATAATCTTAACATTCAACCACCAAGCCAACTGATTTATTTGATACTTTTATAAACAAAGTAATACATAAAGATTTGAGATTTTGTGAGATAATTTCGGAAACAATATTGGACGAGATTTTCAGAATCATATCAAATCATTTTATTTTTGGAGATAATTTAGGAAATAATATATATATATAGGCACAATATATTAGGAAATAAGTTTTAGAATATTTTAGAAAGTATTATTTAGTAAATAATTTTGGAAATGATACTTGATTGATTTATTATAAAAAAAATGGCCATAAATAATCTGCGATGAGCCTTAATTTAAGGACCTCACTAGATGCGTTATAACGATACGTGCACGATATGTTGATGTGGATTAGATTTTTTATTATGTTACAAAGAGATGTGTTATCATTTTCAACAACCATTAGAGGACAGAGGAAATATTATAAAAAAAAAATTCATTATAATTACGGGATGTATTACCATATGAAAATTCTATAGATAAATTACGTTTTCTTTTAAACGAGTCTAAATTTAGTTTTTCAAATTATATGGTACTTTCGTACCCTCCAACACATCTTGGGTTTGTTTCGTTTTAACTCAAAATACGGGTCAACGGGTGGGGTCATATAGTTGATCAAGATACAACCCTTTTTTTTTTTTTTGAGATCAAGATACAACCCTTATAACTACAGAAATGATCTTAGCGTTAGTGTACAACTTCGCTTGCCACGTCAAGAACTCACGAGTCACGACCATGCATTTACACTTACATTGATCCCAAACACATATTATTCACACTTGATTCTTTTAGACATACCTCAAGTTTGCGTTTTTTGTTTCCACACCACCATTATCACTTTAAATTTAAACTATTTACAGCATTTTTGGGTTTCCTTTTGTCGTAATTATAGAAAAACTGGGACAAAACGCAAAAGAATACTGGTCAAAACGGGTTCGAGTTATTTATGGCCAGAACTTGATTAGGAAAAAACGGGCTATGAACCTTGAACAATGGGTCACACCTGGTCGGTTAACTTCTTTACAGTTCTAAAATTTTACGTTAATTATGATTAATAAAATAGAGTTATAACCAAGTTTATATAACAACCCGTGCAATTTTGCACGGGCTAATAAACTAGTTTATATATACGATACTCACTCGTTAATCGCACCACTAATATAGTATCTTCCAATATAAGCTAACACATGATTTGCAGTGCTTGTCCGTGATAAGTATTACTCCGTGATACTGATAAGTTTTAGTCCCAGGTTACTAGCAACACTAAGCCACACACTACATACGTAGCTTTTTTTTTGGAGCTATCATGCATGAATACGTGTCCAGTTTATATTGTATATATACACAAATCTTCCATTTCTTTTTCTTCTAGTCAATTTAGTTCGTTCTACACTTCTACTAATAGATCAACCAAGATTCCTATTTTCTAATATTATTGAAAAACAACATTAGTTACTTCTCGTCTAGAGGAGATTATAAGACACACACTTGTAAAGGCGAATCTAGGGGATAGTTTGGGGTGCACCGCCTATCCCAAATTCCCCAAAAACGTCAAAATATTGCCTAAAAAAATTCCAAAAAATAGGAAAAAAAATTGAAAAAATTAATTTGCAGTAGAAGAGCTACCCTAAGTTTCTGGGGTTAGATTCGTCACTGCCGGTAATTTTCGACGATGTGTGGTGCACTACTCTGCGCTTAGTTATACTAATATAATTACGGGATTACGACCGCGCCTCTGGCCTCTGCGACTCTAGGGCGGACTATATATAGATAGGGCACGTGAACGTACATACAATTCTACACCTCTAGGCTCTATATATAACTAATGAAAGACCGCAACAGGAGTCAAGAGATCGATGGAGCGGGGTGCTATCGGTAGATTGTAGTCCCCGCAAATGAATTAATGGGGGTTAGACTCTCAAGAAACCAAAACATTATAGAAAGTGATCTACAAGCCACATAATAATATCCCAATTTGAATGCACATATTTACTCATTTGTCAGTCGCATGATAAACTATCTTCCAATCGAAGCCAACACATCATTCGCACAATTTGTCTGCGATGATAAGTTATTCCCTTGTTAATTGCAATATTTGTCACACATTACGTATCTATATACGTACTCCCTTCTAATAATCCGGTCATGGAGTATTATACAAGAGGAGTTCTAGGGTGATCGACAAGTACCGCAAATCACCATACTAAATCATTTTTAAAAAACTTAATAAATTTTTCTAAAAGGAAAAAATTATCAAATTATATCAGATATAGTTTGTACAATGTATATATAAGCATAAAAGATTAAATAAATGTATTTAACCATTTTTTTCTAATTTTTTTGATTATATACAATATAATATATAAAATATACCTAAATAAAAATAATGGATGGTGTAGATTGATTTTTAACATTATGAATGGTTGAGATGATGGCTCTTATGATACTTGGCGGTACTTGTCAAGCACCTTAGAATTACTCTTTATACAAACTAGTATACTACCCGGGCTACGCCCAAAATAAATTTTATAGTATCATTTTATTTCTTTTTGAACAAATATTTTTATCAATAAATTTTATCGTTTATAAAACTATCACTTCCAATATAGATGATGTGTTTCCAGTTCAAATAAGTAATAAGAAAGGTATGTACGAAATGATAAGGTATAGATGAAATCAATTAATAATAAATACTAATTTTTTTTATAATAAAGAAATATTGTACTTTTTTAAATAGAAATCACTTATATGTATATCACCATGGATGGAATGTCCATCTACCCAGGCTACGCCCGAAATAACATACCAATTTATTTCTTTGTAAAAATAACATATCAATTGGTGTTTATTTATTAGCCTTTCACTTTTAGTATAGATGATGCAACTCTAGTCCAAATATATACATAATAAGGTAAAGATGGAATCAATTCTTTTTTTATATATAATGTTTCGCAAATACTATCGTACCCCGGGGGTACGGATAGAATGGTACCCCCTGGGCCTTTTTCAAGCTGGGCTTTTATTTATTTTGTTTATATTTACAATTTCTGTTGGACTCAAGTTAAATTTGACCCAATAATTATACAACTAAAGCCCAACCCATATTCTTTCCCCCCTCCCCCTTTATTTTCTCTCTCCTCTCATAACCACCTACCTCCACCACCACGCACCACCTAACCACCCCGCCCCCATGCGCCGACCACCACACAACCCGACGCCACCACCACCATTAGGTGGGCGCCGCTCCGGCGACCCCACGGCGGCACGCCTCAACCCGCGCCACCTCCTCAATCGTCCTCCAAGTCCCCTTTTTTTCATTTTCTCTCTCCTCACTCACTCCCTTCCCCAGCCCCTTTTTCCGACCGCCGCCCCTCCCCTGAATCTTGCCGCCCCTCCCCCGACGTTCGCCGCCCCACCTTGCCCTAGGTTTCACCTCTCCCCCAATTTTCGAAGTGGAAAAAGAAGAAAATGGGGGAGAAGGAAGAAGGGACGACATCGCATGGAGGCGGAGGGAGGGTCGCGGCAAGGAGGCGGTTAGGATGGCTGGGTCGGGGCCGATGTTTTGGGTGGTCGGCGACGGCGCCGGCGGGGCTGGGGTGGTCGGGTGGGGTAGGGGGGGGTTGGGGTAGGAGAGAGAAAAAAGAAGGGGAGGGGGTGTTTTTTTTTTGTGTTTATTTATTTATTTTTGTGTTTATTTTTTTTATTTGATTTAATTTTGATCATTGATTAAAAGTACGGAATATTTATTTTAAGCAAAAATCGTTCATTTTAGCACAAATATCGTTCATTTTAGAACAAAAACTATCTAATTCAGATTAAAAAATCAAGACAAAAAGAATTCATTCTAAAACAAATAAAATTCATTTTAGAATAATAATCATTCATTTTATAACAAAAAAAACATTCATTACATAACAATTCTTTTTAAAACAAATATCATTCATTCTATAACAAAACTCATCCATTTCAGAACATAACTAATCATCCTAGGACAAAAACCAACCATCGTAGGACAAAAGTCATTCATCCTAGAACAAAAATCATTCATCCTAAAACAAAAACAAATCATCCTAAGACAAAACTAACCATTTCTAAACAAAAACCATTCATCCCAAAACAAAAACTAATCATTTTAGAACAGAATCAAATCATCCTAGTACAAAAACATTATATTATTTTTATAAAACAAAATTAAACAAAAACAGATTATTATAAAACAAAATTAGATCATTATAAAACAAAAATATTTTATTTTTGAAAAAACCTAAATCATTACCAAATAAACGAAAAATAGTTATTGTTTTTGTCCTAGAATGGTTAATTTTTGTTTTGGGATGATTAGTTTTTGTGCTATGATGATTAGTTTTTGTTATAAAATGGTTAGTTTTTGTTTTGGGATAAATGGTTTTTGTTTAGGAATGATTATTTTTTGTTATGAGATGATTGTTTTTTATCCTAGGATGGTTAGTTTTTGTTCTGTGATGAATGGTTTTTGTCATAGGATGGTTAGTTTTTGTTAAGAAATGAATGTTTTTTGTCCTAGAACGGTAACTTTTTTTTTTGTTCTAGAATGGTCAGTTTTTGTCATAAGATGATTACTTTATGTTCTAGAATGGATGATTTTTGTATTAGGATGATTACTTTTTGTCCTACGATGATTAGTTTTTGTTCTAGGATGATTAGTTTTTGTTCTGAAATAGATGATTAGTTTTTGTATAGAATGAATGATTTTTGTCCTAGGATGGTTAGATTTTTGTCCTAGGATGATTAGTTTTTGTTCTAGGATTATTAGTTTTTGTCCTAGGATGGTTAGTTTTTGTTCTAGGATGGTTAATTTTTGTCCTAGAATGGTTAGTTTTTGTCCTAAGATGATTAGTTTTTGTTTTAGGATGATTAGTTTTTATTCTGAAATGGATGATTAGTTTTTGTATAGAATAAATGATTTTTGTCCTAAAATGGTTGCTTTTTGTTATGTAATGGTTTGTTTTTGTCCTAGGATGGTTAGTTTTTTGTTAAGAAATGAATGTTTTTTGTCCTAAAATGGTTACTTTTTGTTATGGAATGGTCAGTTTTTGTCATAGGATGATTACTTTATGTTCTGTAATGGATGGTTTTTGTCTTAGAATGATTACTTTTCGTCCTACGATGATTAGTTTTTTTGTTCTAGGATGATTAGTTTTTGTTCTGAAATGGTTGTTTTTTGTCCTAGGATGACTGAATTTTGTTTTGAAATGGTTGGTATTTGTCCTAGGATGATTAGTTTTTATCCTAGAAGGTTAGTTTTTGTCCTACAATTGTTGACTTTTGTTATAGAATGAACAACTTTTGTTTCAAGATGGTTAATTAATGATGTATTTATGATGTATAATGATCAGTTTTTGTTATAAAATGACAAATTTATGTTCTATAATGATCAATCTTTATTACAGAATGAAATATATTTATAATCTATAATGATCAGTTTTTGTTTCATAATGATTGATTTTTAATGACCAGTTTTTGTTCTACAATGATGTATTTATGATCTATAATGATCAGTTTTTGTTCTAGAATGACAAATTTATATAATGATCAGTTTTTGTCACAGAATGACATATTTATGTTCTATAATGATCAGATTTTGTCACATAATGACATATTTATGTTCTATAATGATCAGATTTTGTTCCAGAATGAAATATTTATGTTTTATAATGATCTTTTTTTGTTTCATAATGATCGATTTTTAATGACCAGTTTTTGTTCTATAATGATGTATTTATTATGATCTTTAATGATCAGTTTTTGTTCTAGAATGACATATTTATGTTCTATAATGAATAATTTTTGTTAAAGAATGACATACTTATGTTCTATAATGAACATTTTTTGTTACAGATTGACATATTTATGTTCTATAATGATCTTTTTTTGTTTCATAATGATTGATTTTTAATGACCAGTTTTTGTTCTAGAATGACGTACTTATGTTCTATAATGATTAATTTTTGTTCTAGAATGACATATTTATGTTCTATAATGAATAGTTTTTGTTAAAAAAATGACATACTTATGTTCTATAATGATCAGTTTTTGTTCTAGAATGACATATTTATGTTCTATAATGAATAGTTTTTGTTAAAGAATGACATACTTATGTTTTATAATGATCAGTTTTTGTTACAGAATGACATATTTATGTTCTATAATGATCATATTTTGTTCCAAAATGACATATTTATGTTCTATAATGATAAGTTTTTGTTTCATAATGATTAATTTTTAATGACCAGTTTTTTTGTTCTAGAATGACGTATTTATGTTCTATAATGATCAGTTTTTGTTCTATAATAACATATTTATGTTCTATACTGAATAGTTTTGTTAAAAAATGACATACTTATGTTCTGTAATGATCAGATTTTGTTCTGTAATGATGTATTTATGATCTATAATGACCAGTTTTTGTTGCAGAATGACATATTTATGTTCTATAATGATCCAATTTTGTTTCAAAATGAACAACTTTTATTTCGTTATGGTTAGTTAATTTTTGTTTATTAACGGTCCATCTTTTTTTTGTCAGACCATTGTTCTATAATGAACAAGTTTTGTTATAAAATGATTTAGTCATGTTATGAAATGATTATTATTACTATTTTTTACACTTAAAATTATTAAAAAAAAAACACCATTTTTCCCTCCATATCCCTGACCTCCGACCCACCCCACACCCACCCGCACCCACACCCCACCCCCACCTTTGAATCCTGCCTCCGGCCAACCCCACCACCCGAGACATCGAATCCAGCGGCGCAGACGACCATTCTCTCCACTGAGACGCCCCTTGCTCCTCCTCCTTTCAAAACTCCTCTTTCAATCCCTTTCCCCGATGATTCCATGCACGGCTGCCGGCGCCCTGAATACCAGGTCGATGCCTCTTGCACGACCACCCAAAACCGGTGGAGACGTTTGTTATTGCGGGGTGGGGATCGGAGAGAAGAGGAAAAGAAAGAGAGAAAATGGAGGGGGGGCGAGAGTAGTAGTGGCGATTTGCACGGTGGTAGTGGTGGTCGGTTAAGCCGGCGTCGGCGACGGGGGGGGTGCGGGGATGAGATGGGTCGTGGCCTGGTGGGTGGGCTTGCGGGGATGAGGTCGTGGGTGGGGGTTGCGGGGTGAGCTGGGTCGTGGGTGGGGGTTGGGGGAGAGGGGAGGAGAGAGAGTGTGAGATACTTTTTTTTTTTGTTTCTTTTTTTATTTTCAATTTGTGTTGGATTGATTCGTGGCCCAGTTTATTTGTTGGGCTGAGTATTTGGGTCGGGGGTACCAAGATAATGGTACCCCCGGGGTACCATAGAATGATTGATAATGTTTTTATTTTAATTTTGTTAATTTTTTTTTTAATATGGAAAACATTACTCATATAAGAGCATCTCCAATGGTAACAAAAACTTTGTAGTTTAGCTTGGTAGGCTGCTGATGTAATTAGCTTATATCATTGTAGAGAATTTGCAAGCTGCTTACGTCACCGGTTTTGTGAGCAACGTAGCCTCCCCAAGCTACGTAGTTTGGGAATTAAATAAAAAGAAAAATTAAATTGATGTGTCTAAAAATAATGTAAATATTTATTTTATTTTATTTTTACAAAACTACATCCCATGTAGCTCGGCATTGGAGCACTTTTGGATTTTTGTTTGCCAAAACCTTCTTTCCTATATGTCATCTCAAAACTACATTGATTGTAGTTTACCATTGGAGATGCTCTAACATTATGGATGGAAAGTACATCTGCAATCTCTACCATAAAAGACCGCTTAAATGATTATTTTAAGTGAAATTCAATGGGACATGCCACGTGGCATGGGAGATGGCCTAATTGAAGCCGGTGAACGTGATCGTTGCCTCTAACACGGCTTTTAATATATAGTATAAGATAACTACTTTTTATTTTCTAACACTATTTGTTTCTCAAGATATCATATGATAATTTTGGGAACTCTCAATGACTCAATCTGACAAAATACCTAAGTCACCAACGGATACGAGAATAACTCTTACAAAAAAGAGACAAACTAAACTTACTCCCTAGATAAGGTTAATTAGAGTGGAGGACGAGACGAGAGTAAGAAGTCAGAAAATAACTGATAGATCGACCGTTATAGCGATATACTTAATTGTAAAAGACTATTTAGCTTGTTTTTAGTGATAAAGACACTCCGAAACTTTCACATGAATGTAGAGGTGGATCTTATGGCACACGCAATTTATTACGTACCGTTACTTACGTATAGTACATTCTTTTACTATCTGTCAAAAAAAATAAAAATACGTAGAGTATGTACTATTAGGTTGGTGTAAAAGTAGATTGAGCTTCATTTGACCTAACGGTAATATGGGGGAAATACTATAACCAAGAGGTTAAGAGATTGAACCGTCTTACTTGTTAGCATCCCTTCATTTCTTCTTACTATTCGTAAATTGTCTCATCATAAATCTATGAAAATCGTATAGAGAAACTTTCGATTAAACTTGAGTATACTTTTAAAACACTAACCTTGTCAAACAATGCTCAACTACTAGGACTTTCTCCTAATGTAAGTCACAATACTATGTTTTTATACTACGTCAAAACTATAAATTGGATGAGACAATAATCACGAGAAAATAATTAATTAAAGAACTCCTTAATAAAAGGACAATTTCAGATCTCAAATGGAACCAACTGCCAAGGTTAGCCGGCCAATAAACAAATAAGAATCGTAATTAAACTTACTTAGAAGTTGGAACAACATTTTAGGCAGCCCTCTGATCGATTTAAGAGCATACACGAGTTACTGCCGACCAATTAGCATACACAACGTACACGGTACACGTACTCTTATTCTATAGACTAAAATAATTTTGAATGAGATATGTAGTAGTATGGTAATGTGATTTTAGAAAACGAAAGGCATGTTTATATACAGCTTTTAAACTAAAGTACATCAATTTGAGTTGTAACAATATGCATTTTGGTCAAGTTATTTTGCTTATTTGATCATTTCGTTACACCTTTCGTAGTCGATTTGTCAGCGCTGATCATGATCATAATCGTTCGAGTTGTGACGAGCCCTAGCCCCTTGGTGGTGTACAACATGACATCTATAAGATACGAATTTCTACATACTACGCCGAACATCACTAATTACGAAAATTCTCGTGTTCTAAGTAAAGTACAAAACCAAACTGATTAAGGTATAAGTCTCATTAATTAGGCTTGAGGTGAACATTTTTTTGTTGATCGATTGTTTTCACATGGTAACAAATCAGCGAGGATAAAATAAATTTTATTGTCCACCTCAAATCGTCTCCTTAAATTACAACTTATATTTAATTTCACATGTACCGTACTTCACTAAGCAATTTTCACGATTGTATGGTGCTAATAAGGGTCCCACGATATATGAAGAAAGGAAGAGGAGTATATAAGCTAAGGCAAGATTTGGCCATTTGGGTGCTAGCTCCATCACATAAAAAACCAACCAACCCAAATATCTTGGTGCTCTTTGCAACATATACTCTAAACCTTAACACTCTAAAAGAGTTGCAGCACCAGCATGACGCTGTCGGTGGTGACTCCTCTAAATTTCACACTCAAAAGAGTTGCTTTCTTCCTCCTCACACTTCTACTACAAGCCTCATGTCAAGCTAGATTTATGCTCGACTGTGACAACAACAACAACAACAACAACAACAACAACAAGATAATACAAATTTTGACGACGACTCGAAAAACAAAGGAGACGTCTTCTTCAACATTGGAGTGCAAACAAGATATGTACGTTTGCAAGGAGCAATGTCAATCGTCAGGGTGCTTATTTACTTGTGTCGACGATGTCGGATTCGTCTGTCTTTGCCATTGCGAGCAATCGAGCATTAGCAGTGACGACATTACGAGTAATAAACTAACAATAGTGTAGAGAGGACAGAGGAGTCTACAATAATGGTTAGTGATCAATGTGTGCACACTTTGTAATGAGATGAACACTTTTTGTGCACACTTTGTAAATTATTCTACTTTCATTTTGTTGTCTTTCTAATCTAGAAAGAAAAAAAGATGTCTTCTCTTTAGCAGGGCCGGCTCCGAAATTTTTGGGACCCTAGGCGAAACCTCGATAGGGGGCCCTATGCACTTTAGGATAATTAAAAAAAAAGCCCAAATAAATGGTTCTAGTAGGATTTGAACCCACAACCTAGGGATTGTATTGCAAACCACTAACCACTAGGCTAGAACCACCTACATGATTTTTATCACACTTTATTTTACATATATTGAATTAACAGATATTGGGCCCAAAAATATGGGGCTCTAGGCGGCCGCCTAGCTCGCCTATGCTAAAGGCCGGCCCTGCTCTTTAGTAGTATACTCCGGATTTTTTTTTTATTTTTTTTTATTTTTTTTTTTTTTTTTAAAGTTCAAGTATTATCACTACTATCGCAATAAAAAAATTTAGATAGCATGTCTGGACGCGTATCTTATTACCACGTTACCAGTTAATATAACTAGGAAGGAGGTCAAATGTTGTGTTTTTAAATCGTTAGTCATGGCATTAACCATGGTATTCTAGACTCCATACTATACTTCCTCTATTTTCAATATCCTTCATTTTATGACGTTTTTAGAGTGTAGTATTTCAAATTTGTTACGAGATTACTTGAAAAATACATAAAATTCAATGAAATGAAGGTAGTAGTCAATATAAGGATGTTAAATATTTCGTCAAATGAAAAAGAGTACTAGATCAAACATTTTATTTTCAACTTTAAATCTTTGATTAAAAGTAGTCCATTGTATGTGTTCTTGGTTAGCTATGAGAATAATAGTACTATACTTTGGACTTTAATTAATCGTTAATTACATTCCTGATTAATTATGTTATGTTATGTCATAATGAAATGGGACCTTATGAAGGGGCCCTTTGGATTGAAGTGAATAAATCTCGATAAGTTGTTGAGTGCATTCAATTGATTAGTACTACTCGTACTAGTATTCAATTGTATTCAGAACCCAATTGAAGCCTACAATGCCACAATTGTGGGTGGTAGTTAACATTTTGGTGGACCGTTGCCGGAAAGTAAAGCTATTTTAGTGTATATGTCAATTTGATACACCAAAATATTTCGAATTACAACCTACTAATTGGGGAAAGAGAAGGACTTTATAATGATTTGAATCTTTTTCTTTTAAAAGATTGATTATGACATGACTTATTTTCAAATGAGCTATGAAACCATTATTAATCTAGTTTGATTTGTGATAAGGTGATAATGCTAGATGTCAAACGGACTGCTCCATACAGCCCCGTCCCAGGTGCCTGTGCGTCTCATAAAAGTATCATCTCAATATCTCATTGACCGGTTGAGATGAAGCAACGTGACTTTGCAATTTCTAAAGTGTGTAAGTGTACTTAGTTAAGGTTATTTGGCACTATAATTTTCCTGAGTATTAAACTTCTAGTTCATGTGTCATTCTCAGTTTGTTTCTCACAAGGCCATGAAATGACAGGCCGGTAATGACTAATGAGGCGAATGCATTTTCAAATGAAATGTTGGCGTGTCAGATATTTGATGGTTACAAAGTTCCGCCCCAGATTCTCATAATCACCCCACTTTTATAATTCCATCAAGATTGCGAACACATACTCCAAAATTACAGTTTTGAACCATTGCAATCAAAAAGATGTTAGAGTAGTCGGCGAAAATAAGAACCAAATAAGCCATTTTCTATGTATGCATGGTTACCACATTAACTAGACAAAATAAGACGTACGTTGGTGGACTTAAGTACGTACTTGGTCCCAGATATGGGCTCATGAGTCATGGGTCCAATTATTGTTTTGTATTGCTCGGTCCGCATGCCTGACCTTATCGCTATTCCTGTCCTTATATAGTACTCCCTCCGTCCCAGCTTAAACACCCCGAGCCATTTTTGTAGTGGAATAAGAAAAATTGATATAGTAAGTTGAGTGGGGTAATATTAAATAAAATGAGGAGAGAGAATGTGAGGATTGATAAAAGTAGGGGAGATAATGTGAGAGATGATGTAATAATTCAATAAAAGTAGGAGAGAGAAATGTGTCCCAAAATGGATGGGGTGTTTGAAGTGGGACGTCCCGAAATGGAATATGGGGTGTTTGAGCTGGGACGGAGGGAGTAGTATAGTACATCCGCAATCTAGAAGAGTATGGTATACTCTTTCCGAGTCACTTTATACTTCCCATTGAACTTGGTACGAGCATAAATTTAGGATCGAGACTAGAGATTTCGTATATCAAGAGTACACGAGAAGTTTAATACGAAATCTTTTATAAAGGAAAGTAGGAGGTTTAAACCGCGACGAAATTAGAAGCGTGAAAGTGGAAGGGGCACTCACTGTCACTAATGATTGCCCAAATGAAAAGAATTGTGAATAATTAGGCAGTATGTTTCGGTCACTTGCATTCTGATATCAGATGACCGACGAAAATTCATGTGCTTATAAAACATAGTGCCTCCTTTACAAAGGAACCTGCAAAAAAAGGACATCATGGGACATCTCTTTTATAACAATTATAGGGATATATGAGATAAAGACGTTGGTTTTCTAAGATGCATATTGATAAAGGTCTACAGTTTAGACACAATTAATTTGTCTACAATGTAAAATTAAGTCAATAGTAGTAAAATTGAGATTGGAGTAGTAAAATTAATTTGTGTGAAAAAATCATGCAGTAACATTATTTGTGTGAGTAGTAAAATTTTGCTAGTGTAGTAAAATTAATGCTAATAGTAGACACTTTCAAGTGTATACATTGTAGACCTCTTCTTAGATTGTTTTGCAAACTTTTCATTTGTTTTCTTTTGGCCAAAATTAAAGTTGCTCTGTATTTATAATCGGAAATGAATGTAAATATGTAGTACAACCTCTTTGCAGTTCCACTATTTTTCGTTACTTACTCCCTCCGTTCCGGATCGTTGGATTGTTATCGTTTCGTTTATAATCTAAAAGAACGAACAAAGTACATTGTCATAATAAGGCTTTCCGGATGCAAATTTCAACAATGATGGTTTGAAAGAACAATCTCAAGCACTCGACCAAAAGTCAAAACTCATTGTTCCAGTACATGAATAAAGGTTCTGTTAGATAACCAACTCAACCAAAAGTCTAAACTGATGGTTAGGGCACCTACAATGGTTTTATAGTTCAACATGCCCCCTCACGCAAAGGCTCACCTGAGCTTAGACCTGGCAAAACAGACCCAGACCCGAACATCCGACCCGAAATACTTGACCCGAACATCCGAATTTGACCCGAATTTGTAATTTGAGTTCAACCCGAAACCCGAAATGACCCGACCCGAACCCAAAATTAACCCGAATACTGTTTGACCCGATATTGACCCGACCCGAAACAGACCCGAACTGAAATGACTCAGACCCGAATAATCAAACATTTAAAAGAATCTATTGAACAAAAGGGACTTGGATAGTTATATCATATTTTCAAACACTCCAATTAGCAATAAAATTTCAACTTAAGATAATATGAGACAAAATTTGATATTAATATGTTTAAATTTGAACATTTTAGAATGATTTGACCCGAATCCGACCCGACCCGAATACGACCCGACCCGATTTTGACCCATAGTTGAAACACCCGAACTGGACCCGACCCAAACAGAACCCGACCCGAACCGAAATAGACCCGAAATATATGACCCGAATAGTGACCCGACCCGAATAGACCCGACCCAGACCCGACCCGATTTACCCGTTTGCCAGGTCTACCTGAGCTTGAAGCGTGGGTAATACTGGGCCACGGATACTTATACTGAGACTCAAACACAACATTGGAGGGGATTACTAGGATTCGAACTTGAAACCTCAGGATCGTTGAGACTCTGATACCAAGCTAGAATTGTGTTTACGGGTTACGAATACTTGGTTGTTATTCTCATTAATAATGCGGTGGTATTTATACCACAATACTTTACATACGTTTGGGCTAACCCTAGCCGCCCTAGATATCTCTGATATCTTATTGGCTAGATACTTATACTACCACAATATCTTCCCTAATATACGATACTGCCTAATACACTCCTACACTATCTTATACGATATTACTGCCTATTAGGTTCCCATGGCTTGAGACTAGTTATATGAAGAATTGACTAAATGCAGCAACTTCAACATAAACAGAGAGAATTTTCCACAGCAATATGTCAATAACCAACTTTCACCTGAAACCTGTTGCTTTGCATTTTATGAATCAACTGATATACACTATTCTTGCTCAGATAAATACAACTCAGCTGTACTTACAAATTCTACAGTGGTCTTGTTTTGCTTTTCGAGTATTTCGGTGCTGTTCTGATTGAGAAACTGGAGGTCGTCTTTCATCTGCAACTGTACTGCTTCCTTCGACAAGGGTTTAGGCTTTGCAGGGTATTCCTCGCCCTCAGTGCTTTCAGCTACGCTTTGTGTTTTCTTTTCGACGATTCTTCCAATCTCAGATTGTTGCCCGGAAGGGAAGACAGCACTTAGCATGGTAGTTAAATTGTTAATGTACATTTAGGATTTTCCCTCCATAATCCAAATCAAATGCCAACAATCAAAGAACACGGAAGAAGTATTAGATGACAACTGTATTTCAAAACTAGAACGTTTTTATATGGGCAGAGGCCCCATTTACATAGCAATGGGCTTGTCCGAGCCCAAATAGTAAAAAAAATTTGGACATTTTTGTCAGCAGTGCGTTCACATGAATAGTGGGCTAGATCGGTAGAACCACTGATTTTGTACTCGGTAGTAGAAGTGGCCCATGTGCGGATAGGCTAAACATTGTGTCTCGTGACTCTCGTCTCATGTATTATCACATGAATCGGGTGCTGCAATCCATTAGTATCACACCTCTGCTCGGTAAGTCGGTAGAATGTAGTTCCCGTAGGGTTCCTTTGTCCCACTTTGTATCGTGCTCTATTACCCTACCAATTGGATACTGCAATCCATTAGTAATATCTTGACTCGGTGAATTGCAGTCGCCGCAAGAGAAATAGAGAATTAACAGGGTTAGATTATCAAGATACCAAACATTAATAGAAAGTGATATGTAAATGAGTAAATCCAAATCCGGATTTAAAAGCACATTTATATATGTACGATACTCACTCGTTAATCGCACTATTATATATCTTCCAATATAAGCCACCACATGATTTGCAGTGCTTGTCTGTGTTAAATATTGTTATACAAATAAGTTAATCCCAGGTTAGTAGCAAGTAGCAAAACTACATAGCTTTAATTGGAGTTATCATGATAAGATACCGAAGCCACGCACCAGCGACATGTATTATGTTATTCTAAAAAACGAGACCAAGACTTAAAATTCTGCATCGTCAAATTAAAGTAATCAGGGCCGTTCCTGAGATTTGGTAGGCCCTAGGGCGAACCTATAATAAGGGGCCCCTTAGAGGATGCGCTATCCAAACAAATACTCTGTATTAATTCAACAAATCAATCACAGCAATTTCATCCTTGCGACCTTGCGCATTACTTCCAAAAAGAAAAACCATTCTAAATTGTGCTAATTCAGACAGTCAATGGTATATTTCACTAAGCCACATTTCAACAAAAATTTCCTTTGTATTGACAATATAATCAAGATTGGTTTTTTATTTGTACCAAACAAAGAGATTGGTTTTTGAAGAAATAATTAAGATTATTGCCTATACAATTAAAAGTAAAATGCACAGAAAGGAGAAATTCTGACCTTGAGAAATCAACACCTACTCATGATGATTCAAGAATTACACCCAAGAAAAAAGTTTGGATCCAAGCTAAATGTTTGACATCCGAACTCATGATATTATTTTTTCCCTTCCTCTTAACACTAAAAATTACACCCCCATTTTAACATACAAGTATATAACAAAGACGAAAATTTAAGGAAGTCATAGCATCAATAGCTGCTTATTTGCTTAATTGCAGTTGACTAAGAGAAAATTAAGGAAATGATACATGGGAAATTAGGAAGGAAAAAGGAATGCATATACCGTCAAAAAATTTCAGAGGGGTTTTCACAATTTCAATTTAGGAAGGAGAATGGCTTGCTCAAAGATACATCACGCTAATAGCAATTTAGATAATTTTGGGCCCTTTCATGATCTGGGCCCAGGGCGACCGCCCCTCCTGGCCCTAGCTCAGGCACGGCCCTGAAAGTAATATACATCTTTACTCTAATATAATCGTTATACTGTATTATACTCCAAATTGTAGTAAACTACTAAAAGACAATGCCAATTTTCACATGGTAGTATGGTGCCAATGCAAGGCAAGATTATTAGAAGGCCAATGAGCTGTAAATCGTAATAATACGAGCTGGGAGTAGTATTATAAAAACTACGAATATTTTAAAGTCTTTTGCATTTTGATTTGAATTGCATTTATGTACGTCTAAATTAGAAATGATCAAGTAGTGCTCCATATTCATACACAAATTAAAGCCCTCTTTCACCCAAATTTATTTTTAATATCTTAGCTTGCCGCTCTTAGCTAGCTAGCAACATATACCTACATCATCACTAGCAGCAGTACGTGCGTATACTAGCATGATGTCGCCGGTGATTCGAAACTTAACACTCAAGAGAATTGCTGCCTTCCTTGTCGTACTCGTTCTGATACTACTACTTATAATCTCGTGTCAAGAGGAAGTGCCCAAGAAGATTGAGCTTTCGACGAGGACGAGAAGCCGAAAAATGAAGGAGAGGTCGTCTACATTGGAGTGCAAACAAGACATGTACGTTTGCGAGAAGCAATGTCAATCGTCAGGGTGCTTGTTTACTTGTGTTGACGATGTTGGGTTTGTGTGTATTTGTCATTGCGACGAATAATTTCTCATCAATGTACTACCTCCATTTTATTAAATTTTTTGTATTTGATTTGAATTTGTCTTACAGATTTAAACCAAATGTAAAGAATCTAATGAAATAGAGTAAGCAATAGAGTAACCAAACAATAATGTTGTACACCTTAGTGAAGTGCGGCATGAAAGCTAAGCCTTGAAGAAGCATCAAGTAGTGTCGCGAGATGAGAGAAAAGCTACATACATACACATACATATTGTACATATACGCTGAGAAACTTGCATTATTTCTCTTTCTTCTAAGCAAGAAGTCTGGACGCAGTATGCATGGCCTCCTTCTTGATGGCATTGCCGAGTTAGGTACCATTTTGATGATTTTCTTGTCTCTCATGTAAAACGGGCAGAGGATATGGTAGCTCATTACATAATTAGCTTAGACTCGCACCCTTGTACTTGTCAGATTTGTTCCTTGTAAACATCTTTAACTTTTCGAAAGTGTTTAAACCCTCGTGGAACTTGATATGAATGAATAACCTCCTCCCGTTTGACCTCAAAAAAATTAATATCAATATAGTTCTTTCTAGTAATAAATCAATCAAGATCCCTATATTGGTATTCTTGATGTACTTGTTAGTTTCTCCTCGTGGCGCGTCAGAAATTAGTGACGTCGGTAGACATTGTGCACTCCTACTAATGGAATGACATTCGAATAATTCACGTCCTCGATCGCACACTAGGAATTTAAAACACCGCGTCTCTGGAAATCTAGGGCGGACTATAGTCTATATGATGAATTGAAAGACCGCACCAGGAGTTAAGAGATTGATCAGATGGAGTACTCGGTAGATTGTAGTCCCCGCAAATGAATTAATGGGGGTTAGACTCTCAAGAAACCAAAACATTATAGAAAGTTATCTATAAGCCTAATAATATCCCAATTTAAATGCACATACTACTCACTTGTCAGTCGCATGATAAACTATCTTCCAATCTAAGCCAACACACCATTCGGACTGTTTGTCTGTGCTAAGTTTTTCCCAGGTTAATTGCAACATTTGTCACACATACGTACTCCCTTTCTACTTCTAACTCGGTTATATTATATACTGACTCTTTTATTTTCTAACACTATTTGTCTGCTCAAGATATTATAACGATAGTTTAGGAACTCTCAATATGATAAGATGCCAAAGTCACCAAGACATTATAGCCATATACAACTCTTAGCGACAAATTTAATTTACACCGTAGATGAGATTAAGAGTGGAAGAAGAAAGTAGGGAGCAAGAAAATAATTGATCGTACAACGAGTATTGAAATTATCAATATATAACGCTAACATCAAATAAAAACTCAAACCTCCACAAAACTTTCTTCACATGGTAAGTCGCAATTCTCTGTTTTTTACAACTACGGTATACCACATCAACTCTGTCAAAAAAAAAAAAAATGTTTACTACATGAAGACTGTAGATTGGATGAGACTGTAATCATGATTCATGAGAGTATGAATTAAACAAATACTCCCTCCGTCCCACCTCAAACACCCCGACCCGTTTTTGTAGTGGAATAAGAAAAATTGATATAATAAGTTGAGTGGGGTAATATTAGGAAAGGACAATGCTAGAGGTCTACAGTGTAGACACCCAAAAGTGTCTACAATCAACAATAATTTTACTACAATATCAAAATTTTACTACTCACATTATTAATTTTACTACCTGAATTTTTCATTGCAAATAATTTTACTACTTTGATCTCAATTTTACTGCTACTAACTCAATTTTACATTATAGACAAATTAATTGTGTCTACATTGTAGACCTCTATCAATTTGCATTAGGAAAAAGGAGGAGAGAGAATGTGGGGTTTAATAAAATTAGGAGAGATAATGTGAGAGAGGGTGTAATAATTTAATAAAAGTAGGAGAGAGAAATATGTCTCAAAATGGATTAGGATCCTCTAGAGTTTTTTCTTGGTGGAGTTTGTAGAGTTTACCAAAAGTGGTAATAAGATAAAATGAAAGAATTTTAAAAGACACAAATAAAAATGTTAAATAATTTATTCTTACCTTTTTAGGTAAACTCTACCAAATAGAGTTCATTTTCAACTCTAGAGGATCCCTACACGTCTCAAAATAGATGAGGTGTTTGAGGTGGGACGTCCCGAAATAGAATATGGGGTGTTTGAGATGGGACGGAGGGAGTACTGACTAAAGGACAATTCCAGATCTCAAATGGAGCCAACTGCCAAGGTTAGACGATCAATAATAAGCAGTGATATTACCGATATTATTATAAACAAATAAGAACAATAATAATTAAATTACGTAAGAGCAACATTTAAGGCAGCCCTCTGATCGATTTAAGTGCATACACGAGCTAGTGCCGACCAATTAGCATACAGTACGTATACGTTAAACTAAAATAGTTTTGGATGAGATAATAGTAGGATAATAATGCGATTTGAGAAAACGAAAAGCATGTTTATATAATACAGCTTGTTAAAACTAGAGTACATACATGAATTTGGATTGTAACTTATACGGAGTATGTATTTTGGTCAAGTTATTTTGCTTACTTGATCATTTTGTTAAACCTTTAGTATAAGTAGTCAATTCATCATTTTGTCATGCTCAGTTATGACGAAATTCTATATACTACCCTAAACATCACTAATGTATTAGGACGATAAGTCTCGTATGGACAAGGTATCAAACATCTAGTAGTGAACATTTTGGTTGAGTTATTTCACATGTTAACAAGTCAGCGCAGATAAAATAAAATTTATTGTCCACCTTAACCAGTCTTCTTAAATTGCAATTTATAAGCAATTTTGAATTTTCACGATTGTATGATGCTAATAGGGGTCCCACCACATATGAAGAAAGGAGGAGGAATATATAAGGCAAGATTTGGCCATTTGGGTGCTAGCTCCATCATACAAAAAGCCAACTAACCCAAATATCTTGGTGCTCTTAGCAACATATACTCCTCTAAACTTAACACTCTAAAAGAGTTGCAGCACCAGCATGACGCTGTCGGTGGTGACTCCTCTAAACTTAACACTCAAAAGAGTTGCTTTCTTCCTCCTCACACTTCTACTACTAGCCTCATGTCAAGCTAGATTTATGCTCGACTGTGACAACAACAACAACAATAAGATTCAAATTTCGACGACGACTCGAAAAACAACAAAGGAGACGTCTTCGTCGACATTGGAGTGCAAACAAGACATGTACGTTTGCAAGGAGCATTGTGAATCGTCAGGGTGCTTATTTACTTGTGTCGACGATGTCGGATTCGTCTGTCTTTGCCATTGCGAGCAATCGAGCATTAGCACTTTAGCAGTGACGACATTACGAGTAATAAACTAACAATAGAGTAGAGTGGAGTCTACAATGGTTAGTGATCGATGTGTGCACACTTCGTAATGAGATGAACACTTTTTGTGCACACATTATAAATTATTCTACTTTCATTTTGTTGTCTTTCTAATCTAGAAAGAAAGAAAAAAAAAGATGTCTTCTCTTTTCTACGGAGTAGTATACTACGTGTTTTCTATTTCTTTTTACTTCAAGTATCATCACTATCATAATAGATTTCTTAGATAGCATGTCTGGACGCGTATTTACCACATTACCAGTTAATCTAACTAGACTGTCAAGTGTTGTGTTTGTAAATCTCCCCTCTGAATCGTTACTCATGGCTTTAACCATGATATTCTAGACTCCATACTAAACTTCCTCCATTTCATTTCTATTTCCTTCATTTTGAACGTTTTCTAATTATTACTTTTTCAAATCAATATGTTTACAAGGTAATTCGAAACATACATAAAATTGAGTGAAATGAAGACGTACTAGATCGACAGTAAAAGCATGTTAAATATTTCGTCAAACTAAACAGAGTACGAGATCAAACAGTTTGATTATTTCAACTTTAAAAGTAGTCCATTGTATGTGTTCTTGGTTAGCTTAGCTATGAGAATAAAAGTACTATACTTTGGACTTTAATTACTCGTTAATTACATTCCTGATTAATTATGTTATGTTATGTGACATAATGAAATGGGATCTTTCGAAGGGGCCCTTTGGAGTGAAGTGAATAAATCTGGATAAGTTGTTGTGTGCATTCAATTGATTAGTACTACTAGTAATCAATTCTATTCAGATCCCAATTGAAGGGCCGCCCAATTGAAGCCTACAATGCCACAATTGTGGGTGGTAGTTAACATTTTGGTGGACCGTGGCCGGAAAGTAAAGCTATATTAGTGTATGTGTCAATTTGATATACCAAATTATTTTGCATTACAACCTACTAATTGGGGAAAGAGAAGGACTTTATAATGATTTGAATCTTTTTCTTTTAAAATTGATTATGACATGACTTATTTCAAAATGAGCTATGAAACCATTATTAATCTAGTTTGATTTGTGGTAAGGTGATAATGCTAGATGTCAAACGGACTGCTCCATACAGTCTCGTCCCAAGTGCCCGTGCGTCTAATAGAAATGTCATCTCAATATTTCATTGACTGGTTGAGATGAAACAATGTGACTTTGCAATTTCTAAGTGTGCAAGTGTAACTAGTTAAGATTATTTGGCACTCTAGTTTTCCTCAGTATTAAACTTCTAGTTCATGTGTCATTCTCAGTTTGTTTCTCACAAGGCCATGAAACGACAGGTCAATAATGACTAATGAGGTGAATGCGTTTTCAAATGAAATATTGGCGTGTCAGACATTTGATGGTTACAAAGTTCCACCCCAAATTCTCATAATCACCCCACTTTTATAATTCCATTAAGATCACGAACACGTACTCCAAAATTACAGTTTTGAACCATTACAATCAAAAAGATTTTAGACTAGTCGGCGAAAATAAGAACCAAATAAGCCATTTTGTATGTATGCATGTTTACCACATTAACTAGACAAAATAAGACGTACGTTGCTTGGACTTAAGTACGTACTTGGTCCCAGATATGGGCTCATGAGTCCTGGATCCAATTATTATTTTGTATTGCTCGGTCCGCATGCCTGACCTTATCGCTATTCCTGTCCCTATATAGTAGTATAGTACATCAGCAATCTAGAATGTACAAATATCTTTGTAATTGAGAGTATGGTATACTCTTTCCGTCTCACTTTAAACTTCCCATTGAATTTGGTACGAGCAGAAATTTAGGATCGAGACGAGAGAAATTGTATATCAAGAGTACACGAGAAGTTTAATACGAAATCTTTTATAAAGGAAAGTAGGAGGTTTAAACCGCGACGGAATTAGTAGCGTGAAAGTGGAAGGGGCACTCACTGTCACTAATGATTGCCCAAATGAAAAGAATTGTGAATAATTAGGCCGTATGTTTAGGTAACTTGCATTCTGATATCAGATGACCGACGAAAATTCATGTGCTTATAAAACATAGTGCCTCCTTTACAAAGGAACCTGCAAAAAAAGGACATCATGGGACATCTCTTTTATAACAATTATAAGGATATGAGATAAAGACGTTGGTTTTCTTAAATTGTTTTGCAAACTTTTCATTTGTTTTCGTTTGGCCAAAATTAAAGTTGCTCTGTATTTATCATCCAAAATGAATGTAAATTTGTAGTACAACCTAGTCTTTGCAGTTCCACTATTTTTCGTCACTTACTCCCTCCGTTCCAGATCGTCGAATTGTTATCGTTTCGTTAATAATATAAAAAAACGAACAAAGCACATTGTAAGAAGACTTTCAGGATGCAAATTTCAAGAGCGATGGTTTGAAAGAACAATCTCAAGCACTCGACCAAAGGTCTAAACTAATCGTTCAAGTACGTGATTAAAGGTTCCCATGGCTCGAACGAAAGACTAGTTATGAAGAATTGACTAAATGCAGGAGCTTCAATATAAACAGAGTGAAATTTCTACAGCAATAAGTCAATACCCATCTTTCACATGAAACCTGTTGCTTTGCATTTTATGCATCAACTGATATACACTATTCTTGTCCAGATAAATACAACTTAGCTGTACTTACAAATTCTACAGTGGTAAAGCGTGAAAATGGGGCTCCTATTACTTGGCCTTGTTTTGCTTTTCGAGTATTTCGGTGCTGTTCTGTTTAAGAAACTGGAGGTCTTTCATCTGCAACTGTATTGCTTCCTTCGACAGGGGTTTAGGCTTTGCAGGGTATTCCTCGCCCTCAGTGCTTTCAGCTACGCTTTGTGTTTTCTTTTCGACGATTCTTCCAATCTCAGATTGTTGCACGGAAGGGAAGACTGCACTTAGCATGGTAGTTAATAGCTTTGCATCAACTTCATCTATGGGTTCCTTGTTGAAGCAGCAAACATAGATAGCATCGAGAGCTTTCTCTGCTCGTACTTCCATTGGGATTCTTGGAGCTTCAGCCCTCATTTTAGCCCGTCTCTGTAGATACAAAACGGAGCCGTTGTCAAGAAATCTAGCATTGCAAACATGTGCTTGTCTCACTTTTATGTCAATACCTATCATTAATGTTGACTGTTTTAGCATTTTTCTAATTACATTTGCTAGGCATATAGCCATACACCACTACTTAGCCATATATATCTCTATTACTCATCCTAATCATCCATATGTAAGTACATAACGTTCAACCAACTCCATAAGGTGGCTGATCTGGACAACGGTAAATTTCCAAGCAACCTTGGCGAGGCACATTCTGTAATTAGGAAGTAAAATTGAGCTTTGGGCTATTATTTTTGGTAAAGGAGCTTTGAGCTTTTTTTTTTTTTTTTTTTTTCACAAAGAAGCTTTGAGCTTTAACATACAGATATAGTACCTAGAAAGCTTTTACCAAAGGTTTCCAGAGCTCCCAGTAAAAATGAAACTCACCAAGCACCCGAATCAGAAAGACGAGCAAGAAGACATTTTACTACTTGCATAGTTGCATATATGGCGGAGAAATATCCTTTAGAGAAAGAGAACCGTCCTAGTTGCGCATTAGAAATCAACTAGCTTGTCAGGTCAAAGTCACTAGTGCAGAAGCTTTTTCGTTAATACAAACATACAACTAAGCTAAGAAAGACCTCCAAGGACTTGTAGCTAATTTGTGAGCTTCCCCTACCCGGAACCTATCAACTTTCAAAATAGCGCACTAGTAAATCTATACTAAGTAAGAGCTAAGTTTCTCGGCTCTTCCACACTCTATCACTAAAGAGATCACTCGAACATTTTTGCAATCGAAGTCGCAATTTGAAGCTTCTCTATGCATAATTTGAGAAAGTAGCCTGTTTCTAATATTCCAAATGAAGATTTTCAGTCTACCACCAGACTCAGTTTTTCAGAGAAAAATTTCTAGGTTCAAATCTCAGTAAAAGAACAAAAGTAACCTGGAGGCACAAACTTAAAAGAGTTTTAATGTCAAGGTTTGATTACTTTTGCCCCCCTGGAATCTTATATAGGTAAAAATAACAAGTAAACGAACAAGAACGAGGAAATATAACCAAGGTACGACTTGAGTAAGAAAAGAAAAAGTGAACTTACCTCTTTTGCTTCCATCATCTTGGCAATAAAGGTTTGTTCTTCAAACTCGATGTCATCTGAGATACTAAGCCTAGCTACTCCCTCCAGGATTTCTTCAGATTTGAGAAGCCCTGCACCAAGTGCTGCTAACCAACAGCACATTAAGACGTTCAATGGTTCCCCTGCCTGTTCGTAGTATAACAAGCACACAGTTTAGGAATTACATACAGCCGATACAGGCACCACGACTTTCGCAAATGCTTTATGCAGATAAAAAGCACCATACAGAAACTTGTTCATTTAAAGAGGTTGCCTAGACTCCAGAATACTTGATCACATGTTAGTATATAGTTTCCCAAACCCTTGTCCAAAACATCACCATCCAAGTAACACAAGTAACAAAGACTCTTAAACATTGAAGTCCTCTGCTAATTCAATCGAGGTCTATGATACTCAAATAAATCGATGAATATGTATGTGATCTCAGCATCCCACAGTAGTGAGTAAATACGAGATTGCACTCAAAATGCCATATGGCTCTGGAACCAACAAAAACAACGCCTCAGTTCCTCAAAGGCTCCCACTTAAGGCCAGGTAATGAGGGCTAATATGTACGCAAGCCTTACCCCTATGTTGTAAACACAGAGAGGCTGCTAAGCTGCTTACAAATGGCTCTAGACGAGTCCTCCAAATTTACTACTAGTGTAAAGCCTATAAGCCGTTACCATTTCCAATGGAGCCAAACCCTAACTAAACTTTGACTTTGGGATGCAATGGACTAAAGCAAAATGGCTCACAAAACTATCCGTGCTTCTTCTATAGTGTAGTAATGGTCAGTTGCTACAATTCTCGAAGAAATTTTCATTATAGGTCATCCGTAAGCAGCCTCTCTATGTTTTCAATGTAGGCGTAAGGTTTGCATACATCCGACCTCCCCTCACTCCTCAATTGAACCATCCGGTCCGTCTTACTCTAGAGATTATAACCCAACACAAGGCCTTCAAAGAAGACCAGGACAATAATCACCTAACATTGAGGAATACAAGACCCAAATTCAAATGTCTCCTTTTAATAATTCACTTTTAACAGACAAAATAGCAAATGGTACAAACAAAAAGTTAGTAACTTCTCTAATAAGCTTTAAAATTTGCTCACTAAACTGTCTACCAATCCAATTCACAACCCAATTTTCATCATGGGTCATCCTCAAACAACCCCCCCCTCCCAACCTAGCAATAAAGCGGACGCCTTTGAGACACTGGGGTAATGTTGTTGTCGTAACTAAGCTATAACTAAGCTGACTAACATCTCTCAATAATCTACGCGACCAAGAATTACAAAACACTAGCAATACAACTAAAACACAAGATACACAAATCAACAAAAACTTCTCAAATACGCATCAATAATTACCTCACCGTGGCGAACTTGAAAGTCATAAAAAGCCCTGGAATCATTGATATTACACTTATTACCAACCCTCCTACGAAATTCAGCAAAATCAATAATATCCCCAGCAAGCCCACCTTCATCATTAGCAATCCTAGCTATTAATCCAATCACAGGCAACGACCCAATCACTTTGCTGGCAAAATTTGCTATTGGGTTGGTGTTCTCCATGTAAGCTCTCACTACTAAACAGTTCCTTCTCCGGGAAGATTTCGGATGTGGGGTGTGTGTTCTGTTGCATGTTAGGATATGTTGGGTGGTGGGTGTGTATGAGTGTTTTGCTGAGACTTGGGGAGGAGAAAGAGTGACCACCATGGCTGGGTTTTTTTCAATGAGAGGTGCAGCTTATTCCAGCATTGTCCTCTGTTTTCTGGGCGCTATCTCACTGTGCAATCTAGTTGGATGATTATCGGATAAAAAGAAAAGATGTTCGTGTTATTGTGATTCGGGTCATGTTTGGGTCAATCGGGTTGGAGTCTAGTTGGTTCAGGTCGGGTTAATTCGAATTGGGTCTTGTTCAGTTAAGACTGAAGTTATATCTGAGTTAAGTTATATCTGAGTCATTTTCGGGCGAGATGTGAACATTTTAGGGTCGCGATTTGAATTCGGGTGGTTGGATTTGTGCGTTTATTTTGGGTGCAAGTTGAATGTTTCGGGTATGTATATGGATATTGATAGTGTTAGGTTGTTAAGGCCTGGGTAGGGAATTATGGACGACTAAGAGATCGTGGGTTACTTGCCTAGATTCCAACCTAGCTTTTTTTTTTCACGATCCAAACATTTGACCTAATTTTAAATCCACGGTTCAACTCAAATTGAGTATCCGAAAATCGCATCACTTGGTTATCAACTTTTGGTTCGACCCAAATAGTAAATTTGAGAAATGTGGTATTTGGTGTGGGTGGTTGAAGATAAGAGCAAATCGAATGAAGATAACAAAGAGGTGAAACTCTGTGAATTGTTCCTTTATTCATTTTAAGGCCCGTCGAAACTCAATATCTTTTTTATATGTCTTTTAGATTTTTGAGAAGCGGTAGAGCTCACTGTTTTTTTTTTTTTCCTTTGAATAGGCCGTGGAGATCTTTGTGAAGGCATTTATATCGCGATAACAAATGCGACAAAATATCAATTATTTATATAAGATTGTATGATTATTGACGAGAGACTCCAGCTTATTTTCGGCAATCATTACTATTATAATATATATGTATTTGACGAATTGATTTTTTGTTTTAAATTTTTTTTTATTAAATACTGTAACAATTATTTCACCAACCATCTCACAAAATTCAAACTGGGTTTGTTCCAGTATACAAGAGATGTAGAAACAAATCAATTGAATATGATCATAATCATTAAAAATAATGCTAGTTTTCTATATTAAAGAAGGCAAAACTGCTACCTATCAACTCCAAAAACCATTTACAATTTGTTTGTGCATCATAATCAGGATATATAGTTATGAATTCGAAAATATTGAAGTTAACTCTGTTGGTTGCTCCCATATAACTTTTTTCTCTCTTGCCTATCGATTTTTCTTTGTGTGTGGGAGGGACTTTAATATACAACCACCCATAGACATATCTTTTGTAGTAATAAAACTCGTGTCTATATTGTTTTTTAACTTTAACTTGTAATTCAAATCATTTAGCTATATGCTACGTTCATTTTGGCATACTATGCTACATAACAATATGCTACGTATATGAACTTGGTTCATTAACACCCCTTGATCTCACGTGGTTCAAAACTAGTTGAATTTTTTTTCAGCAATTTCAACTACAAAATGATTTAATACAACATGTTTCAAATTTCTGAACGTGCAAATAGTGCATGGAAGGCCTGATGATGAAGATGTTTTAAAGAGTTCGTCATGAATCATCACAGATATTATTGTTACATTCAGGGCCGTGTGGGAGTAAATGGGGGCCCTGGGCGAAATTCCAATGTCGGGGCCCTTAAAAACCGATAATATGGGTGAAACTCAAAGGTTGGGGCCCTTAGAAGTTGGTAACATGTCTAATAGTGAAAATCATTCGGAAATTCCAACATCGTAATCCTTATTAAGTTTACTCGTGAAAAAAAAAAAACCTACAAAACTAAGACTTGTGAAGAAAAATGAAAAAAAAAAAAAAAAAAAAACCTACCAAAATAAGACTTGTGAAGAAAATAAAAACCTTACTCGTGAAAAGAAACCTACAAAACTAAGACTTGTGAAGAAAAATGAAAAAAAAAAACCCTACAAATCTAAGACTTGTGAAGAAAATAAAAAACAAAATCTTGCCCACAACGGGATCCGAACCAGGGACAACTGCTAATACCAACTCTGTGAAGCGTATAACCACTGGGGCGAGATAAAGGTTATGCTACTTTGACAGATTAAATTTCACATATCTCTGCCAGAAAATGGGGCCCTGGGCGCAGGCCCAGCTCGCCCAGGCTCCCGCACGCCACTGGTTACATTCTCAGATCTCAAATTGGATCAATTTCCTACTGATTGATTAGTGTTAAGGAATTGTATACAAATGTACTATTATCATTCAATTGTATAAAAATATTAATATATAAACCCAAGATGAGATAAAATAAAAATATTATTTAATAGGATGTCATTTCACTAGATAGAAAAAGGACTAAATAAATTCGATATATGGTTTGTGATCTCGATCGTAGGAGGAAAAAAAAAATGTAATGATTAAAAAAATTATTGGAATTCCGCCAAAATAATACATTTTCGAACTCAAATAACATGTGACATTTACTTTAAAGTGGAATGTAATCTATCATGTAGAGGTTTGTTGATTCACAATGATTCAATTATTGAACTTGGATTCAAAAGAACTTGAACATAGTATGTATGATTCACAATGATTTAAAATAACTTGGATTGTGAAAATAGGAAGATGTATATATATATACATTAGAAATCAAGTTGATATGTGGTTTATATCAGATATTTCTTCCCTCAAGTCTAAAAAAAAATTGGTGGCTTAGGCCCTGTATGATAGGACTTAATAAACTAAATATTCAGATCAGATCATATTTATTAAATTCAGATCAGAAGTATTCAAATCAAATTTGGTCAGATCAGAGACTTTCAAATCAGATCAAAGGCATTCAAATCAGATCAGATTTAACTAATTTGACCATAGCATAATTAACATTAATCCCGAATTTTATTCAGATTTGATCAGAGTCATTCAAATCAAATCAGAGTCATCCAAATTGGATTTCATCTGATCAGAGTCAATAAAATCAGATCAGATTCATTAAAATCAAATCAAATCAAATCAGAAAGATGCAGTCCTATCATACAGGGCCTTAGGCTATGTGCGATTGACCAGCATTTTTTTGATCTGATTTGATTTGATTTGAATTGAATTGATCAGATTCGATTTGATTCGAATAAACTCGATTTGATTTGATCTGAACTGAATTTATTGATAAATTAACTGCATTTAGACGAATTAATAACTAGAAGTAGACTTGATGCATTGATGTTTTTTGGATAATTATTATCTGATTTGATTAGAATTGACTAAAACTGATCTGATTTGATTTGATTTGAAAGTTGAATCCCACGGGGCCTTACTAGTTTTGAATTGATTCTGCAAATCTATAATTTCTTTCTTACTTTGGGCCTGTGCGATTCAATAATGTTTTCAAATCAGATCATATTTATTCAAATCAAATCAAATTAGTTTTATTCAAATCAAATTAAATCAGTTTTATTTCAATCAAATTAGAATTATCCAAATAACAATAAATGAATCTAGTCTATTTCTAGTTATTAATTCGTCTAATTGCAGTTAGTTTACCAATTAATTTAGTGCAGATCAAATCAAATCAAATCAAATCAGATTAGTTTAATTCAAATCAAATCAAATCAGAAAATGCAATTCAATCGCACAAGACCTTTGTATCATTAATCTTAAAGCCATATCAATTGCTTAGTCTACTCCATGCCTACCAACTCCTCGAAAACGAAGAGAATCATGATATGGATACCAATTAGTGAACAACTAATTAAGGCATAAACACTAGGCGAATGTGTAGGACATGGTGTGAAGTGGTGACACATGACGACCGGGCCTATGTCATCTCCATGGAGTACTCTTCCTCGGACCATTGACATCATACAAAATAAGAGTAAATGAACTATGAAGTAATTCACAAGGGATTGCAACACTTAACCTAATTTCCACAATTGCACCACACTTAATTGTATGAATAGGCCAAATCACAAAGGACACTATAACAATCTAACATATTTTCAAAAAAATCAAGGACTTTATGAGTCGCATGAGGTAGTCATGAGGGTATGAGCCAGTAGTCAATATGAATATATGATCCAATTTCACTATTTTGAGTAACTAATATCCAAAAAGATCGTACACATTTCATGTGTGACTTGTATAAATGATGCATTTTTCTCCCATGAACAAAATCATATAGTATTCAACTCAGACATTAAACACTTGCTTAGAAGTGGAAGCATAGGTTGACATCCTCACATCAATTCTTCAGAAACTATGGCTAACATCTCGTTCAAGATTATGTTCTTGGTCATCATTTTTATCATGAAACCAGGTAAATTATCATCTTTCATGTCTCCTTTTTATATTTTCATGAATCTCGGGGAAAATCCTGTCACCTAACTAGTTTACGTGAATCTCGGAGAAAATCCCGTGGATATGATAGTCACCTAACTTTCTCTGATATCTTTGTCGTTTTAAGAAAATGTTTTACCCGTCGTATGATATGGTGAATTATGTATCTTTAAATGTTTCTGACGGGAGTAACCATTTGTTAGGTATGCAAGTCTGGGAAATTCCAGGATGTGAAGCAAGAGGGCCATTTGAGTGTCCAAGAATGATCAATTGCACCCAAGTTTGTCAGGGCTATCCAAGCTGCTGTATCAAAGGACAGTGTATATGCCAAAGCTGTAATTCGACGCCGCTTCTATATCATCCTTTAGTCTAGCCTAGTTTGTATCATAAGCAATGAAATCATCTTACGTTTACAAATGATTAAACCAACAATTTAAATACAGTGATCCTCGTCGATAATATTGTTCTTGTTATTCTTCGTTTCCTGTTTTTAACATTTCGGATAGTAACTAATATGATGATATGTCGATGATCCTGTTAGCGTTATGCGTTCTGGCGTGGAAAAACTGAAATACGATACGCCACATAAGCAAACCAGCAACATTGGTAGATAATAATGTATCAATACACAGGAAAGTTTTATTAATGAGATCATCTGCACGATAGACGTCCCAAACAGTAGACACTAAAGACTACAGACTAAATGGCGTTCCAAACATCAAACTATTTACATGGATTATTGATTTGATTCCATATCTGCTCAGGTCATATAATGCAGACGATAATTGAGTCATCGGCGTTTTTTGCGGATGATAATGTGGAGTGGAGTAGTAACAGGCAAACAGCTTACATGAGAGACAGGAAGTCAGGATGTGATTTTCCTCATTCTTTTGTTTTGGTCAAAAATTCCCTGACTAGTGTAACAAGGGCAAGAGGATTTTCCAAGTGAACAGCATGTCCACAGCCAGGAACTTCAACTGCATCATATTGTACAGCATCACCAATTTTATTGCAGATCTGGTGACTAATCTTCTTGAATTTGGCATCTTTCTCTCCAACGATAAATCGAAGTGGAACTTTGCAGAATCTCAATTCTTCCCACAGTGATCTGTCATCAATAGAATTGTGAGTGTTAAGTGGTATGTACAAACCATTGAGGCAACGTCATGAGTAGTCTTGCTGATTCTGTAATTCATGGTGTATGCACCAACTAGACTGAAAAACACTCTGCAGTACAGAGTAAAAATGCAAGCAGAAAATCAAAATCACCAAGATCCACTTCAAAGAATTTGCATCAAAGTAGTTCAGGAATCGGACAAGGAGTTTCACTCGCAAACAGAAGAGGGAATGGGCTTCGCTCACAATTGAAAGAGACAGGAAAATACATATAACTTCAAAACTAGCAGAAGAGGCATAGGAAAAGATAAACTTACGGCTGCTTTCCTATGCTTAATTCTTTTAGAGCTTTTGCAAGACCGTGAATATCATCATGCTGTGAACGACTTGCTGCAATTTTCTTAAAGCTCGGGTGTTCTCTAAAGCTATAGAACAAAAAGATTGTTATCAGATGTTGCAGCACATACCATCTACTCCGTATTTTAAGTTGGATATGTGAAGGGAGAAAAAGGAAATGTCCCGCACCTCTTCCACAGATCACCACAATACCAGGTGTCAACAAAAGAATCCAAACCAAATGAGATAAGTGAGCGAGCACGAGAATCATCTTTGGCAGCCCGAAGTTCTCTCTCTGTGGCATCCTGTAGACCCGGGCTACCAGCTATCACTACTGCTCCATCAACCTACCATATATTATTGTGTCAGTTACAAAACAAAAAGATTACTCAAAGACACTCAAAACCTAATGGAAACTGGAATGTACCTTGCCACTATATCTCATTGCCATGTATAAGGCAATTCTGGCCCCCATGGAGTATCCAACAACAGTGACCTTCCCTGGAGTAATTTTTTCTAGTAGCTGGATTAATGCTTCAGAAACTGCTTCAATTGATGGACTGGGACGCCCTGCTGTGTTGTCTCCGTCACACGATTGTACTTTTGATCTTCCGTGGCCAGGAAGGTCAACGGAAATGCATTTTGCAGATCCTGAGAGAGCTTTCATGATCGGAATCCAATCTTCACCAGTTCCCAAAAAACCATGAAGAAAGAGAAGCACATTATTCTGCATACAGTAGACATAAGTAAGACGTAGAATGGTGGTGTATGAAGAATCAGCCCTGTTGTCTAGTATGAATAAAATTGTTGGTGAGATGACGGAATTTTAAAGCCTGGAAATTGAGAGACTATTATTTGCTGCAATGGAGAAGCTCTGGAGTGAAAACATAATATACTGTCTTTTAGTATAATATTTTCATCGCTAAAGTGACATATGGAGGAAAAGGTCTAAAAGAAAGAACAGAACATTGAGATTATTCTATTCAAACAAATAAAACTTACATGGGTGCTTCTTCCAATCTCATGCACTCTGATCAAATAAGAGAAATGCCCAGCTTTCACATCAAGTTGATACGTGGATGTGAAATCATCACAATAACTTTCTGTGATAACTTCACGATTCATTTGGAAGTTGCGCAGGACGTGATCAGCAGAACTAACAGATGCTCCTATATATCTATTGTGTGGCTGTTGACATATGGCCAGTGGGTGAAGTGGTACATCTTCTTGAAGCCATTTGTATGTTCCAAGACCATGAGCTAGACAAAGTTTCAGCTGCTTATTGTATGCCTGAGATGTCTCTGCCCTTCTCATCTCGAGATAACAAGCAAGTTGAACATAGGAAGACAGACCAATACTGCTTTCGAAGGTGGAGCTTATAACGGCCAATTTACCCTTAATATGAGCCCATGATGCAATAGCCACAGCATTCTCAAAGCCGCCAACAACACTTGGTTTCACAACCTGACAAAAGAAACAACAGAAGTCACTTGAGACCAGCATTAAGATAAACCCACAGGTAGTCTCGAAAACACTACCTCTTTCTAAACTAATCGTACAAAACCGGGGCAATAAATATAGAGCATCTTGATTCTGGACGGGAAGGACAGAGAGTTTACTTTGATAGATTAAAGAAGCAATTAAGGGAGTGAATTGTCCAAGCTACTTTCTAAGGATGGTAGGAATAATGAAAAGTGAGTAATTTAAGTTAGGGTGTACATCTTGATAGCCTTAAGAGATATCCACATTGCGGAGTATTGATGGTGGTTTCCAAAAGGAGGATGTGGCCCACTTATTTCAGTTTAACATAATGACCAATAGATGCTCAAGTGTGAGCGAATGTATGAATATCAGGAACCTATTAGGCCAAATCCTGTATAAGAGATTACCACTACCTTATCAGCTTTGACTATCACAAGTTCCTAGAACGGCTTGGTATGGGCACTTGTGCAGTGAAGGGAGTGATGGATGCGAGGTTCAGAGACATTTAAACCTCAGGTTAATTATAGACATCTCACAAATATTTTTGCATAAGAAAATAGAAGTAGAATAAAACTCCCCAACTTACAAGAGCAACTATTCCTGGATGAGTGAATCTGGCCAAAAAATCGGGAATATTTGCTTGGATATTGTCGACAGTTTCATCCAAAGCCACAGGCAGGCGTGTCTCCTCACAGAACTTCACAATATCGTCTTCATGCTCAACTGGTTCCTGTAAAGGAGAATATACAATATTTACATCAATACAGTTCAATCCTGCTTAATTTAACCCAACCACTAATAATATATAAACAAAAAAGGGCAGTCCGGTGCACATAGGCGGCCCGCAAGGAGAGGGTCCGGGGAAGGGTCCCACCACAAGAGTGCATAGGAGGCAAGCCTTCCCTTGACATTTTTTGGACAAGAGGCTGTTCCCGGGACTTGAACCTGTGACCTATCGATCACAAAGCAACAACTTGACCCAACCACTAATGTTTTAACAAAATCGTTATGTTACTGAGTTTTTTTCCTTTAGTAATGTTCCACAGTCCCCAAACGCCAGCTATGAGAATGAGATCAATATTTATGGCTTTGGACTTATGCCAGCAAAAATATACCTCAATATATTGCAAGCCACAATCCTTCACAAGCGAGCTAAATTCGATAGCTTTTTCATAGGTCCATTTACGGTTAGCATCCACACGTAATTCGACCTGGGCACCAATCTTATTTCTGATTTCTTTCACAACTTCTGCATCAACCCTCGGATCATCCCTACGGGCCACCTGCAGTAGTAGTTTAATTTAATTCGTGGATTGCAACAGTAGTATGTTAACAATTATAAATTTTTTAGTATAGAGGTGAAGTGGAGCCAATGCAGCAAGTAAAACCTGAAAAGTATCAAATGATCATGAAACTGAAAAATATTTAAGGTTATTGAGCCATTCTTCACTTACTTTTACTTTTATCGCACAAAATCCTTCTTCAACAAGTTTGAAGGCTGTTTCTGCAACCTCTTGTGGAGTCCCTTCAGAATCAACAAGAGCGCAGATGTCAATACTTGTTGGCTGGTGACAAATCACATTCGCTTGATCTGGTTGAGGGCAGAGTACATCAAGCAAAGAACAATTTTGCCTAACAGCAATAGCATTCAATACTGCCATCTCCAGTCCACATCGTACACTTGGAAATATAGAGCATGGCTGTGGAAAATTTTCAAACAAAGATCAAGCACTGAAATTTCTACAAGGATAAAACAGGAAATCAGACATAAGAGAAATTACGAAGCAATGATTTGATGAAAAGGCCAAAAGTACAGACATCCTCCACCAGTAAGTATGAGTGAAAAAAAATGTAGAATACAGGTTTTGTAATCCTAGAACAGCAAGCCAAGGGGTAAGTACTGGTGGCCACTAATCATAGTTATCATAGTTCTATGTGGTGCAAGATTTTACAAGTTGCTGTTTGCATGAATTAGCCATACAATGACGAAGATACTGTCCTTGAAATCTTAAAAGTGTTGCAGGAAAAGGTGAGCACGCATAACGAGGAAATTGACAAGATGAACAGCAGAATCATCATAACACAGAAAGGGGTGTCCAATGTACAAAGCATTTACATTCTAGTTGATATCTGAAATGTGGCTGAATACAGATATCACCAAGCAGCACTAGTAGAATGGATTCCCTTCCAAATGGTAAGTGACCCACATTCTACTTTGGTGCCCAGTAGTAGTATAGGCTCTTCACATTAATTGTACCGTACAATTTTAGCAGGATGTATAGGTCCACATACCCACACAGAAAGAAACCTATCTTACCAGGACTCCGATAACTCTCCGTATCCACACAGAAAAGGACTCTCCCATTAGAGGGAGGTGACTGGATACTGTAGCTCCTCTCAGAATATGGAGAAAGAATCGCAGTTGTTCTTCCACATCTTGCAAGTTTTCTTTGTGAATTTCAAGGGGCGCGATCTACTCACAAAAAAGTATAAGATTTTACTCAGGCTTGATTTCTTTCGTACATGAATTATATCTAAGGTCTGAAAATATCTAATCATCGACTAGAGCTATGCTCACCTCACCATATCCAGTGCTTCCATCATCCAGGGTCAAAGCTAGAATAATGCCTCGTCTTCGAAACCTTGCTGGGGCACTTTTGGGAGAAACGGTAGTCGGTGGGGCACGTAAGTGGACTCTGAGACAGTGAAAGTTGACTTGTCATCAGCTGCGGAACATCTCCATATATAATGAACATTAGACTCGTTTTTAAGCATAAAACTAACCCATACAACCAGTACTCCAATTTGTCGATCTTGTAGAAGAAATCATCGAGTGCAGATTCTGTAACAGACGGATGCATCATAGTAGTGAAAGCACTAGATACAGCTTGGCTCGCATATTTTTTCAAGATACTGAAAAACAGTGAAAACGCAAATCATGAAATGGGAAAAATAAGTAAACAAACATGAAGCTTCCAAGTGCCAACCTGTGAAAAGCAGTGTTACTGTTGATCGAACTTGAAACTTCTATAACATAATCTGCATCTTCCTGTTGAGTTTTTAGCAGTGCATCTTGTAGTTCCAGTTTTGTTTCAGCTATTAAATGCTTCACCCTGTTCCACAGCAATATCACTAATTATTCAATCAGTATTAGAATGAAGCAGAAGCAATATTGCAAGATGGGTAAACCATGGTGGAACTCGCGCAAATAGTAAGCTCATCCTTTTCAATACATTTTAAACTGTACTAACCAATAATCACTAAAGAATTGCTGGCCTCAAATTAATATGTACCATACAGCCTGGAGCTCTTGATTGTACAATACTACAATAGAAAAGAATAAGCAACAAACATATGTTCTAAAAAAAGAGAAAAGAAAGTAACAAAGATATGAAAATCATTCTTTCTGTCAAATCATCAGCAAATGGTTATAAAAAGGAACTTATAAAAAAAATGGTAATAAAAAGGAAGCGGCAAATGCAGATAGCAATATGGTACATAGAACAGTCCGTACCCATGTGCAGCACACAGCTTGCTGACTGAAATGTTGTGATTGACATAGAAATACTTCTCCAAAATTTGTGATTCGGTTTTCTCAGCAATAGGAAGGAGACTGAATATCCCACCACCACGATTGTTTACGACAATTACTGTAATTGGTTTCCGGCACATCCTACAATCGCAGTTATATTAAAGTTGTTAGCTCAGCGTCAAATTATTCTGAAGAGGGCATTGGTCCATGTACTTTCAAGAAAACTAGTTGCTACATCAGCTTTATCGGCAATAATATGACAAGGTAGCAGCTTAAGATTACTTCTACACTAACCAATCTCTAGCTTTGGCATTACCGCATTAGTAGCCTATTCTTTATCAAACTTAATTGATGCTCCATCTATTACCACTCTGATCATTTGAAATTTCAGAGTCTCAGGGTTATGTAGCTCTGATACTTTAGAAAAGACAAAAGCTGCAATTACCAATGGTCTGGGGAATCAGCAATGACTTAAAGGAGTACAGGACTAAAGTGTTTGGATGATACTATCGAAATCCCATACAACTTCATCTGTGTGAGATAGCTCAACCACCTCAACCCTTTGGCATATACTTAAAATGATAGACATGATATCTACAAGGAAGATTCAGTGTAGAAAACTAAAAAGAAAAATTGGGGGAGAAAAAGACGCAATCACAGTTAAATAGAGCTTTACCTTGAGTTTAAGATCGCCAATCCATTTGTATCATAAAGAAAAGAAAGATCTCCTAGAATACACAGCACCTGACATGATAGTCAAACCTAAATTAACAAAAAATGAAATTTCTCAAAAGAAATGATTATAATGGGAGCTTGATACTTCTACAATCATTTTATTAGAATTTCAAGTCCTCTACAATATGGGATGGTTAGACAATAGAAAAGACAGATATGCGTCAACAAAGACAGGCCCCTATGGCAAGGTACGGGACGGGGGGTGGATCGGATGTAAGGAACATACCTTATGACTAGAATATACTGAGGTCGTTTCCCCTATGTACAAACCTTACCACTATGTTGGAAACAGAGAGTGGGGTGGTTTAGATGAAAGAAACCTTACACCTATGACCCAATATGAAATCATTTCGAAACTTCACAATATAAGAAGCCCAGAAATTTTGTTAAGCTGATGTACGATGTATCTTGCATCACATAGAAAAACTAGAAAGGAGAAAGAAGTTTAAATAAGTTACAAGATAGAGGTGACTTTGAGAAAGAAGGATAACTGATCAAGAGAAGAGAATAAACGGACAAACTTTTTAGTTCAAATGCTAACTGACTGCAGTGCCCAACTTTTTAGCTCAAACTCTATTAACATGAACTATGTCAACATCATCACAGTGCATTAAAAAGCTCCGCTTCAGGCAGGGTAAGGGGATACTCAGCCTACAGATGGATGTTTCCAGTCAACTCTTAACCAAAAATACTTTTGACCATTTACTCGCAAACCAAGAGCTTAATGTTTTAACTTTTAAGAGCAATGTTGATTAGTTCATTATATCGCAAAGCCAAACGAACAATGAATGACTGACTACAATAAAAATGGATGGCTTGAACATAAATAATGCCTATCAGTTCTGAAGTCCTGCATACTGAAACAAAACTTGGAACATGAGCCAGTAAGACAAAGAGGACACTAAGATAATACACATGTGAGGCAAAGTAGACCACATAATGCAAGGAGCCAAGGATATCAGTGCTTACTCTTTTCTTAGATCCAACAGCAAAGCCAGTAGCAGTACTCAGCAAACCATCGATACCACTAGCTCCCCTATTACCAGCAACTTGTATCCACTGACATGGAAATGCTAACTGAGGTGCTGAACCAATGCAGCTAACAACACCTTGAGAATACATGTCTGCATCACGTATAGCCATGCTGTTTCCAATGAATAGAGCAGTCTCTGCGACAAGCACTTCAGAGAGTGCATGTGCAACATAAGGTTCTGTCAATGAGTACTCAGAGCATATCTGAAAAGATAAAGCCCACGCCACCTGAAAGACGTCACAAATTATGAATTAGGATCAAGGTGGTTATGAGGCGGAGAGAAAGTTAACAGAACTACATCTACTGGTCTTGGTCGACAGAGTCAACTCGTAACAAAGAGCTTCAGATGCAATGTACGTGCATTCAAACTTATAGGGCAATGACAAAGTAGAAACACTGAACCTTATCAACAAGGGGTCCGGTCAGCTGCTAGCCATCTGACACTTGCATCTAAGAACCAGCGAACAACCACACTTATATCTAGGCTTTGCAATATTACTATTACTAAGAACATAATGATAAACCTCTATGTGGGTAAAAGGCATAAAAAATATCTACGAGCATGAAATTTGGATACGCACAGGAAGGTAGTTAGCGATAAATTACTTGGAGATTTGACAACTTACTGATAGAAAAAGCAGAAGCCTCGTCACTTGCTTACCTTTCCAGCTCATTCACTGATGATTATATCTACTTAGATGGTGAGGGAACTTTGATCAGTCTACACGATGTAAAAGTCCTATGGCACTTACTACTTAGATTAGTCATTAGTGACATGCTGACATGTACTTGCTTTTCTTACTTCATGATGCGAAAGCTATATTAAAGACTATCTAGACGGAGAAATAGTAGGAACTGAGTTAACTTTCTTTGTATATCATCAGATCTTCATGAGATTCCACATATCCACTCATCTGACATTTAAACAACAGTCTGCCAATTAAGCATGGCATTGACATCTGACATTTGTAGACTGTCGTTTGCTCGCTGATAGGCTTTCTAATACATGTCTAAGAACTATACTCTTCCAATGTCCACAGATGTGATGAGATTATTAAAAGAAAAAGAAATAGGAATGTAAGAACAATTTGACAAATAATTCATTACCACTGAATCCACAGCTTGCAGAATGCTGCTCCATTTGCTGCTTATTCCCGGACAGGTGCGTTCCAAGAGATACGCAGCAAACTCCGAAATTGTGCTCTGGATCCTATGTGTCACTATATGTGAAGGATCATGTCGACAAGGATGCTTGTCCACCATTATATATGAGCAAGGAAAGCATTGTTCCAAAAATTGGGAAATCCGCTTACTGGTTATTCTGCTTCCAACCTGTAAGCGAGAACTGCAGTACAGTTAATACCTTACCACTAAAAACCATTGTGTGTGTGAACTCGAGATAGAAATTTTTCTTAAAAAAAAAACGCAAGCAGGATAGATTCTTTTGGTTTCCTAGAACTGGAATGCATAAAGCAGTAGAAAAATAAACAGAGAAAGGGCAAAAACGGCCCAAAAGAGAGGAATGCAGGGGGTAGGGGCAGACTGGTGATCTCCTCCGCAGAATTAAAGAAAGAAGAAGAGTGAAGATAATCATGTAGGGAGAAAATATTACCTGAATAATTACATCCAGTTTTGCCCATTTCCTAGCAGCATCACAGAGTAGCATATGATCAAAATGATCAAGAAAAACAAAGTTCTCATTATAATCTCGAAAAGACGTCAAAAGCTTCCGCAGCCGTAAGCCAGACAAGATATCCGCCACAATAGGCCATGAAAGATGTCTAGCTAATACAAGAGCTGCCCACATTTCCTCTTCTGTATGGATAGCACCAACCACCAGAAGCCCACGCTCACTATTCCGAATAACCTTTTCAACATCCGCGATTAATCCAAAATTGGCAGCATGTGAATAATGCAGCGAGCTTATATACTTGGTAAAAGGCTGAGTGCTTGAGATCCAAGGATCTAGTCCATCAAGAACGCTCCTATCCCAATTCCTAGGACTACTATCCAACGGTTCTCTGAAAGGGCAATTAAGATGAACAGGACCATATGGTGAACAAGTTGCCCAATAGACAGCAGAATCAACAGTGGTGAGAACCATCCTTGCTGTGATATCATCAGTTGGCGGGGGAAGATTAAAGAAGAATCTCACATATGAACCAAAATGGTTAACCTATATCATCAAGATGCAAAGACTTTAGAATGGAAACAAAACTTGGGATCTGGCAATCACATGGAAGCTAGGGGTAATGAACGAGTGAACAGGTATAAATCATGCATGCAACTTTGCACCAATTTAATCTATAGATTGAATATTAGAAAATGAAAGTAGAAGGGTGCAAACTGGTGGAAATCATCCTCATTTCTTAACTAGCTGCTTTGGGAGGAAAAGTTAAACTCCGAGCTCCTCCCAACACCTGTAACCTAAAAAATAGAGAAAACTAGAACAGATTTTGATCTCCGCGAGCCTGCTTAATTGAGTAGGATGCTACTAGACACAATTTGTAGCACCACAACTGACGATTCTTTTAACTTTTTTATTTCACTGTGCATTAACTGAAAACAGAACCATAGAAATCTTAGCAGTCCTTGAGGTATTCTTTCATGCTATTAGGTTCTATAGCATTGATGTTGGGTCTAGGAAGCCATGAATAACAAATTCGAAAAGATAAAATGGTTTTTTGCTTCTACCACAAAACACACGTCATCCTCTAGAATCTTTATTGTCAAAAATAGAAGCAGATAAAAGCGCTTTAAACATAGGAACAGGAAAACAAACGAGTAACAGTGCCACACTGAAATAGTATCATGTTGGGAAGAGAGAGACAAAAAATGCAAATAGAGGTCAAGGTAGACATTTTCAATTTCAAATTCGAATACTACAAGTCCATTTTACCTGATCAATTGCTTGATTTGCCCCAGTTTTTAGGAGTTCAGAAGGGCGATCAGCAGTAAGCAAAATTAATGGTACAAAATCTTGACTGGCCTCCACAACCTTCAGAGTACAGAAAACAAGGAGTAAGTGCATCAGAGAAGTTCATGCCACCACACCCACACAATCCTACGCACTTATTCAAACATAATGAACAGCTTAAATGATAATACAGGGTGGAAAAAGACATAATAAAAGGTTGGCCAGAGTAACTTACAGCTGGATAAAGATTAGAAACTGCAGTACCAGATGTGGTAATAACCACAGCAGGCGTCTGAGATCCTCTAGCATATCCGAGAGCATGGAAAGCAAGTGACCGCTCGTCATAGCATACTATGCAAGTAATACGGGGATGAGTTGATGCAGCAACTGCAAGAGGAGACGATCTTGATCCAGGAGCTACACAAAAGTACTAGACCAAAATAGATTAGGCATAAGTATACGGTGTACACCCAAGAAAAGATATTATAAACTAGGCCTTACCGTTAGGCCAAGACGAGAACATTCCTCAACTATAAGGGACGCCCAAACAGCATTGATGTTGGCACAATCTTGCAGAGTGGAGCTTGTTATACCCGAGTTATCAAACTGACAATAACAGACACCAAAATAGGGAATAAGCAGTTTGTCCATTTAGTAGCAACATTGTGCTCCCACAATTTTAAAATCCTAACAAGAAAGGCAGCCACATATGAGGGCAAATAAGAGTATGTACCATATTTGTCGAAACTGCATTCTCCGAGGAAAGTCTAATGCAAAACTCATGCGAAGATGAGGCACTTCCCTGCAGAATAAATTTACAAGCATGAAACAGCTTACATTAGAAAGTCAGAGAAAATACATCACAACAAAGAGCATCAGGCTTGGGCTAAAACATGCAGTCTACGATAAAGAATTACCAGGAAGAAGAGATACCATTTCCTCAGAAGCACCTGTGTTATGACAAGCTCCCAATACCTGAGCTTCCATATAAACCTATTGAAATTTTGGAAATGAGGAAAAGAAATCTCATAAGTAAGCTGCGCCAACATTTCAGCATGAGGTACTGACTTCAGGAGAGTACTGGCTAATTAAGCATGGCACAATCCAACCAAGTCATACCATTTCCAACTCGTCATCATTGGCAGTATTGAAGCACGGAATAGCAGACTTCATAAAGTCTGCACGACAGATCTTCGACATGGGTGGAATGTGATTGATTGCCTAAAACAATAAGGATGAAATAAGAAACGACGAGCCATAAGCCAACAGGATAAAACAGCTAACCCGAATTTCGAACCTCAATATGGACTATCAGATGACATTTTTCTATCACGTTTTACATTTATATCGACAAGAATGTGATGCAATAATGCGAGCACTTCAGTAGTGAGCATGTAGATCTGAACAATGAAGTCTCAAAGGTCACTGAGGGCAGAAATAACTTCATACATATGGCAGGCACAAAATCTTATGCAAGGATATGATCATCAGGGTGAATATTGAATATCAACAGTTTGTCAACTTTTTTTACTGCAACAGCTCATCGTTTAAGAATCTATTATCCCGGGCACATGTGCCACTGCGGCCTCAGACATTCAAATTATTGACAGCCTGTTCATACGTGTGAGACTGTAGTCTGCAGACTGTAGAAGCATATCTATCCCACAACTGCCACTCTATTTCAATTCTCAGCGAGTAGAATTCAAGCCATAAGCATAGATATTAGATATACACAGATTTAGGTTCAGGTTGGAAGTTGGAACCAACCTTATATAGGAACTTTAGAAACCAATCCTACCCGCACGATCAAGCACATCTAAGAGTGCAGGTATCACGCGTGTCATTAATGACGAAAGCCAAAATGTGTAATTTTTGCAAACTTTAGTAATTCGACTTTCTTCTCCACTATTTCCTCACTGTGAAATCCCGTGTTTGCCACTACTTTGCTCATTCTCTCCCCTCCTGTGTCATTCCCAAACCCGAATTTCCCAACCCACTAACCAAATTGAAATTACAGAAAACATGAATTTCTTTCATCACCAAACCTTTGATTTATGTTATCAATGACCTAATGATGATAAACCTGTACCCATAAATTGATGAACATATACACACAATTCTACAATTACTATTTTTGTTATTCTAATAAACACTTAATTAAAATCTAACGAACATCTGAGTAAAGTTGATGAACATAGACCTGTAGATTAATGAACATTTAGTAAAATTATACCTGGAAGAGAGACCTCTCATAAGAAAGAAGAGCTTGCTTCAAATTTGGTAAGGTGGAGCCACCCCAAACTAGTGTTCCAGCTAACATACAGAAGCCTTCATATTCATTCAGTTCAATCTAGGAAATACAAGTTAACAAGTCAATAGGTTGACTTCCCTGCTGTAACATATACCAGGCGATCATAACTCATAAGTAGAATAGCATTTCATCAGCATATCGGTTGACTTCCCTGCTGTAACATATACCAGGTGATCATAACTCATAAGTAGAATAGCATTTCATCAGCATATCATCACTTCTCAATATAAAAATAGACACCCAACGAAATGCGCATAATAGTGACTGGGGCAGAAAGATTGCAAATTCACCTGAGGAATTATAAAGTAAAACGAAGCTGTCTCACACTTCAAAATAGGTGATTTGACGTCGTAATTGATACCAATGAAACCATAGGCTGTTACATTGAGTGACTCAACCAACAGATATCTGCAGAAAACTATATGCGTGTTTTTTAGAGAATTTGGGAGCAACCTAGAAAACGAAAGACCTTTCCCTTGGCCTAACCAAATGAACTGTCACATAAGTACATAACTGCCCCCAAGGAAAACAAATATATATATGCATTCACATGGTAAGAACTATTGCGTTTGAAAAGCCCAGTAATTAATTTAGATCCTTCCTCTAGGTTACAGCATTTTAGTCAATAACCCAGCTTTAAGAAGGCAAGGTTCTTCAAATGACCATCAGTTGATGCTGAGACGGTGGTTCACTAAATTCCCCAAAACCAAACATCAAAAGAATGGCCAGCTGCAGCGCCGTCATTTCCATCTTCTGGCAGGGAAATGAGCGCTCCTCCCTCAAGCCACTCCTCCAAAAAAAGGTGGTGATTAAGTCATCAAACTATACATCATCAAATCATTCCTCTTAATCGGGGGTAGATGTTCATGAAGATGGCATATTCATAGACAAGACTGGATCCCTGAGGATGGGAAGTTGATGCGAGCTAGAGTGTTATCTTAGGTCATGAACTATCTCTTCTCATCCTCTAAAGATAATGATTTCTAGAAATATATGACTACCTTTGAGGCAAAAATGTGGTAACTGGTAACAAACTGATTTCTTTGCTTAAGTCATAAAACCTAAGCTCGACTATTCAGTAGGTATTTGTTATCCATAATGGATTTCTGTCCTTTTTAAAGCATGGCTATCTTAAAACGGGTCTAACTTCAGCAATCAATCAACCTAGGAAGTAGGAATCACCAAGACATATCGAAATTTGAACTTGGTCCATATGAACTAAAGTTTTAAAAATATCCTTACATAATCAAACACAATTAAAGTGAGCTATACACGAAGCTTACCTTCTGAAAGTATTCCACTTGCTAGTGCTAGAAGAAGATTGGTTGAAGGAAACTGCAGCTCCAATTCCAAAAACCCCATGAGTCTTGCTAGTAAAAGCTGAATCATTTTTGAGATCCTCTGATTGCTTGGACATGTAAAACTGAGGAAACACTTCTGGTGTCTCAGGCTGGCAGCAAAACCACTGCAAAGCACTTGCACTAGGTGGTACAGCAACCTGCAACCAATTCACAACAACTCGATTCAACAAAACAGTAATCTTACTCATTGAATACAGCCCCGCAATCATCAATTCAGCGTGACCCCCACCCGAACTGACCATGTCACATATAATGTTAACTGACTTGACTCAATCCGTCAATCATACTTTCCTTTGTGCTTATCAAATGGAGTAACACACAACAGAAACCATGTAATTCTCCCCAAAGAAGGGCAATGAGGCACTCTACACTCATCAGAGTACGCTTTAATTTCACCTCTTCCTCAAAAAGTTCGAATCTTTCATTCACACAGTTCTCCAAACAGGCCCGAAACTCGAACCACAACATAGTACATTATACAATCTACTAAAGTCACCAAATTGAGGCTCAAACACTCATGTGAACCATTCGAAACCCACTATTCTAATCCACAAGCACTTCCTAACTAATCCAAAACCCCACAAATTACATAATACATTGTTCCAAATGCTCATAAAGCTGATCAATTTCCCAATCAGAAAGCATCCCAATTAAAACCCCGTTGCGAAAAATCGCAATTATAAACAACATAATCCAACACTATACTCCAATTCCTAACAAGAACAATTCATTTGCAAAATTCAATCAAAACCAACTGCCACTTGATCAATTACACTACAACATTAACATTATAAATTACCAATTAAACATCAAAATGCGCATAATTAGCATAAAATTGACCTGAAATCTAACAAACCCAGAAGAACAAGAAGGAGGATTAAGCTTAAATTCTTGAAGAGCATCCTTCAAAGCTTGAAGACCATGATGAAGGGTCAAAGCAGGAGGAAGTGTCCTTGTAAGAGAAGCTTCAATAACCAACTCATTATCGTCCTCTTCGTTTCCGGGTTCGGGTTCGGTTTCGATACCAGCATTGATTGCCACCAGGGTTTTGGTGGTGGTGGTGAAAGGAGAGGATGAAGCGTGTAGAGGAAGGAGAAGAGACAGATTGTGAAAATGGGTGGTGGGTCGGAATGGCGGGTAAATGGGGGAAGTGGGTTTGGGTCTTTGGAGGAGTTTGAAGGGTGGAGAGGGAGGATGTTGGTGGGTGAGTATGGAGGAGCTCATTGGTTTCTTTCAATGGAGAAATTTGGAGGGAGAGACAGACAGATAAGGCAGGGTAGAGATTAGAGATTAGAGATCGGTGTTCTGGTTTAAAAGATAAATGGGGTTAAGGCCAGTTGCCGTTTGGGTGCACAACTCGGTTCGGATTTAAAAGTACTATGTAAGTTCGTAGAAACTAACAACGAACTTTTCGGTAAACAAGATGGACGCTCCTACGGGTCTACACTGTAGACAAGGAATTTTGTCTACGATTTGCCATGTCACCGTAGGTAGTAAAATTGGGTAATATCTAGTAATTAATTTGCTTGGAGGCTTAGGTAAGGATTCAGCTATGGTATATTGAAGTTGAGATAAGGAGGATTCTTATATGAGGAAGGTGAATAATAGATTAGATATTTTCCCAATCTCTCCCCAATCAAGCGTATAAAATAGAAAGTAATAACTATATACATATATGATTGTGTCGCAAATTATATGGTACACCACGGTGTACCATGCCCATGGTGCACCTCCTCACAATAGAGGAGTAGGGACCACACTTAAATTAATTTAAGTGTGGTCTCTACTCCTCTATTGTGAGGAGGTGCACCATGGGCATTGTGCACCGTGGTGCATGGTATAAGCAATCAATTATCTCTATGTAAATATATAAAATAAAAAAAAACAGTACTTTAATTTGATGATAACGTTTTTCTTTTTTTGAAGTAAAAAAAAAGTCACGGTTTAAATAAAAAAAAATTGATCTACATCAACCAATATATTATTGAACTAATTTAAACTTGAATTGAGTTCTGTTTTTTATATTCCTTCGTAGAATTCAAATATATGAATTTTTATTTTATTTCCTTCATTTACTCCATTTTCGAATTAATGAAATAATAATCCAATTTCACTTGTAAAAATATTTTATGAGATAAAATTGTTTTATGAATTAATTACTTAATCTAAACGCAAAATATCTTTTTTTTTTGAGAGAAAACGCAAAATATCTTACTAACTATATATTATAAAATTAATTCAATTTAAATAGTAAAAAATTAGCTTATATATAGAGCATTAGTCAATTTTACTATGTGCAAATAATATTTCATTACGGATTAGCTAATTTTACTACATGAAAATTGTATTTTGCTAATTTAAGAATTGAAAGATCAATTCAATTACACTTTCAATCATCTAATTCTACCTTTTCTTATTATCAATTTTACTATGCATAAATATGAATTTACTACAGACTAGCTAATTTAACTACATGCAAATTAAATTTTACTCCTTAGAGGTTTGAAAGACCAATTCACACATTCAAATATTTAGTTCTACGCTCTTTTTTTCTTTTACCTTTAATTATACTTTACATAAATGTGATTTTACACACTAGCTAATATTAATACATGCCATTTATTTTTCTCATTAGATTTTTGAAATATAAATTCAATTTCAAACATTATTCTTAACCTTTTGTATCTTCAAATTTTAATGTACCTAAATATGATTGTACTACTCATTAGCTAATTTTATTACATGTACATCAATTTTGGGAATCTAAGGTTTGAAATCAATTCAATTTCACTTTCCCAAATTGAGGTGCTAATTATTTGAAATTTAAAAATGACAGTTTTAATATGGGGCTAAATTTCAGGATTCCTATTTTATCTCTAAGAAGGCTAATTGACTTTAAAAATCGTATTTATTACTCCCTCCATGCCAAAATATATGACGTTTTCAAGTTACGAGACAAGTTTTGACTTTCAATTTCATGAAAAAATATCTTGTCAAAAATTATAAAAAGTATACCATTGGATTCGTTAGGAAATATACTTTCACATGATCATAATTTCATAATTTTTACCCTTATATTTTGAGAGATATCGAAGGTCAAAGAAGTGTCTCGTAACTCGAAAACGTCATATATTTTGAAATGGAGGGAGTACTTACTAGCTTGATAATTGTTTCCAAGAAAAAAGAATTTATTACAACTAATTATAGGGCTAAAAACAAGGGTGAACTAATCTTTTTGAGGAAAAAAACGTGGGTGAGGTGTTTATTGGAAAATTAATAAGCTATTATGGAACATTAGCCAACTTTACTACACTTAAATAAGAATTTTATTACACATTATCTAATTTTACTGCATGTTAATTAATTTTACAAATGTGAGTTTTGCAAGAATAATTCAATTCACTTTAAAATGGGAGTTTTACATACTAATTTAAAGTTTAAAATTTCAATTCAATTTCGGCCTTAAACAAAAAAAAATCAAGTAATTTATTTTGTATTTAGTTCTACCCCATTTAATATGTTTAAGTTTGAAAATGTTAGTCAATTATGGTGCTAACTAAAGATTCTCTAAAATCCAATTCATATCATATACAGTACAACTTTAAAGTCGAATTATGTAAACTTTAATTCTTTTGTTCTATAAAGATGAACGAACCAAATTCAGACTTAGAGACCTATGCCTATCCATTATAATATAAATAAAAATAAATGAAAATTTATAATAACTTATAACGTTATAATCTGATAATGTACTCATTAAGTGAAAAGAGCAACTACTAATGTAGTTTGAGACCTACTACGATGAAACTTTAGTAATGTCAATTTGATTAACTCCCTTCTAATTTCATTTCACGTCACATAATTCATTTCACTATATATCGTTTAAAGATCAAAGTTATAGTACATTCTGCAACATTCGAGCTCATCAAGTTGAGCTATCGTTTTGGCTCTACACACTCTTACCCTATAAAATTGTAACACTCACACATGTTCACGTACCTACATATAACTTCTTTAAGTACATTTCTTATAATTTAATTTCTTTTCATTTACTTAAAAAAAAAATTGATATCTCAAGTTTAGACTTACTATATATTTATAACATCTTAGCTCAAGTACGCCATTTGTTAAGTAAGGTCAAACACTCAAACACGAGTATAGATACCTACCACTAATTAATTTCAGTACTTAAAGTTGGTTTTACTAATTAATTTTTAGTTTAAATTTTCAATTCAATTCCGGTTTCGAACAAAAATTCACTTAATATCACTTTAAAAAATTTACTTCTACCCCACTGAATAATGTTGAAGTCATTTGTTAAGTAGCCTTTTTAATAATTCCACCCACAAATTTATTTTAATAACTTTTTACCTCAACTCATTTGTTAAGTAAGCTCAAACTCAATAACTCATGCCATGAGTACAAATGTAAGAGCATTAACTCAATAGCTTAAACTCAATCCTCTTGGTGAATTAGAAAAAGGGCATTAACTTAAAGTAAGGTACGAATTAACTCGTGTCTCGTACGATACTATATGTAAAGTATGACCACAATAACTAGAAATGTCACTCGTTTATTTGGTATATAAGTATCAGGACAAAAAGAGTACAAACCTCGTAGAGAACTAAGGTGTACATGGAGAACTCAATTAAAATACGTATCTCAAGTATGATCCCGACATAAGAAAGATTACTATATTTGTACAATAAGTATATTAGAAATGGAAAGATTACCACAAACACGAATTAACAAACCATTCTATCTAATCTATAAATGCATGCATTAAGCATAGTGACCTTGCCAAATATGGTGGAGGGGAAAAACCCAAACCTTCTCGTCTTTGAACCCAAGAAAAAAAAAAAGAATAAGAAAATTACATGTAGAAATGGAAAGTAACCTACTCCAGCTACTCCCACCCAAAGAATGACTACGTATGTGACTTCTTTTTCCCCAAGTAAAAATAAAACGTCAATTTTGATAATTGGATTTAAAGGTTTTTTTTCCTTTTCATTTGAATATATTCTTTTTAAATTTTCCAATAAATTAAGTATCAACATATTAATCATTGATACGGTTTACTTGATTTACTCATTTTCCTCAATTAGATTTTGACTAGTATTGATTTTTCCTCTAGGTTTGTGATTTCCTAACCAAAATACACATTCCTAACCTAATATCAAGCCTCATATAAGTGACCCCACATATATGACATGTCATAAGACACATCAGCGCCACATCAACTGTAGACAATTTTTCATTGTCTACAGTATAGACCTCTATCAAAATGCAAACAGGATAGAGGGGAAATGAAATTTTGTTAGGTACCTAAAAGGAGTAGAGGTAGTTACCTTCGAGGGTAAGGGGCAATTGCAACTTTTGACACCTAGACGTTGAGATAGGGGTGAGGATATGAGGATTCGAACACGTGATAATTTTAGACAGAGAGGTTATTCCTAACAACTAGCCACTAGTTCACCTCATTTTTGTTATAATATTGATGATTGTTTTGACACAAATTTTTTTATTAATTGAAATTTGGTACATAGGATTACTTGAAGTTTAGTAAGGCGGAGTGTTATATGTCGCCCCACAATTACTACTCTGTCGCTCAATTTTTTTTTTTTTATTTACTAGATTGATGAGTACAGAATTGAATCTCTTCATTCAATTATAGAATGAAGCTTAATAAGTTCTCTTGATGTTCAACATTTGTTCACTAATTCTTGATTTTGTCATAAATGGCTGCTCAAAGCTTGGACATGTGAAAAAACAAGCTTTTTTTACATTAATCGTTTATGATTAGCTTGTTGTAAAAACAAGTGTAAGACCTCTTTACCTTGAAACCTTGGCATATTTTCATAAGAAAATTATATTTACTGAATTCAGTATTGGTAACATTTTTTTGTTTTCGAAAAATAAGATCAGTTATAAGTACGGAGTATGAGAGTTTCAATTTGAGCACCATCCTATCAAACTACAAACGAAATGGCCCAAACCCAAAACCTCAACCTTAAACCCAACCAAAGGAAAAAAAAAAAGCTTGTTTATTTTATTTATTTTTCATGGTTAACTAATTAGGCCTTGAAACATTGATTTTTGATAAATACTGCATGAATCCGAGTTGTTGGATTAATCTATACTTATCTATTAATAGGCTAGCATCCATGCCCACGTGGCAGCATATGCAAGTAACCTCAAGAAAAAAAGCCACATGTCGTGTAGTATTGAAGTGTCTACCATGTCAGCATTATGTGGCTATTTGATGTGGCAAATGCTGTTTATTGCATAACGGAAAAAGAAAAGGAGTTATCAATCTTTTAAGTTGCCCATTTAGACGTTATAAATCACTTCACATTCTTATAAATAAATTTTCTTAAAGTTTCATTATTATCATCATAATTTATCTTAATCTTTTATTATTATCATCATTATATATCTTAATGATGATATTAAAAACACCATGTCTATTGGCTATTCGTATGCCAAATTTGTAGGTTACACATCTATTACTTTTAATAATTGCGTGCAGGAAAATCTGACGTGGCGAGCTTTAATATACAACTGACATGTCATCAATCATTTAACACGTCATCACGCTCATATACTGGCAGAACTTGGCAAAAAAATGTCGACGCCAGGATTTGAACCTTTGACCTCTCAATTACTTATTCATCACATTACCAATGTGCTATCCACTACTTCATGTACATTATTTCAATTCATAATATAAAAAGGAAAGGTTCGGTCATAATGAATAAAGATCAGCAAGTCTATGTTTGGTAATGTTGGTTTGTAGATATTTTAAAATCCTTCTGATCAGGCAAATTTAATGAACTATGGAAAAAAATGATTATAATGACAATACTACGTGATTTGCATTCAAATTTTACAATAGCCATAAATAAATTTTGGTAAATATCCACTACCAAAATAATTTTTAGCCATAAAAAGATGCTATGATTCCGGAAAGAATAAATATAGAGAATGTATTTTGCATGATTTCGTCCTTCAAATACATAAATCATATTCTTTACTAAATTTAATATCGCAGAGAATATGTATAAAGAATAAATATATGTAGATTCAGTTTTAGACGGAAAGGAAAATAAATACATCAAAAACTAGAAAAGATCTTTAGAAAAAGAGTCTTCATAAACGGGTAAAATATGTATCCGAAATTTTGGGAAAAATTATTGCACAGAATTTGTATAAACCGATTGTTTTTAGTACATAGATATGGTACCTTTTCATGGCTATTTACTTATTTCTTTAATTAAAAGGTACAAGTACAACGTAAAAATCATGTTAATCTACAGCAAGTATGCCCTCCATCTCCAGAATGCTTTTGCTATTTGGATTTGACACAAAGATTAAGAATACCCATAGAACACAACAAAATCCAGTAGTGGGTGCTAATAGGCTACAACAACTCTACGGTGAGACCGTCTAATCTTTTGAAACCAATTAATAAGTTATATTTGATAAATTAACATGTTACTTTTGAAATATGTTGTCTTGGAAAAGTAATAGTTACTTTTGAAAATGTGTGAGAGGTCTCATCGTATGATACCGTTTCACAGTAGAATTTGTTTACCAAGAGAAACACTGGTGCACAATTAAAATGTTGGTAACGGGTGCTGGTAAGCCAATAAAACTTTACAACAAAAAGAGAAGATCTTTAGAACTGACCTAAAAAGGAAAAGTTAAAGACACATTGGACGGGGGAGTATGATATATCTCAATAAGGTATGTAATTGGTAAAAAACTTTGAAATAAACGAAGAAAATACTTTTTGATGTAGAATTCTTACCATGGTTTTGGAACTACAATTGTCCTATTCATATAAAGTACTAATGTCGTGTGGATAAGTAACTTGAAAATGGTCCTACTAAAAATTGACATATATATCTCTCAAGATTTATATTTTGAAGTTGGCATTGTGAGACTAATATATCTCTCTCAAGATTGATTAGGCCGGTCTTAATTCACAAGTCGGAGGCTATTCCATGTCTTTAACTCGCTTAATTAATCAATCTATAAAATCGATTACACTTATTTGTTTTCCCTTTTTTTGTGTGTAATAATATGGGTAAGTATTTTGTTTCCATTTTATATAAAAATGTGTGCCAATTTTTTGTACGAATTTTGATTACTATTAGAATTAAAATTACAATGACCGAGATATAATTAGTTTAAAAGATGAATCGATTAATATTTACTTGAAATTAAACCCCATGCAATTTGCACGGGTAATAACTTATATTTATAATGGCTCATTATAGTAAGGCCCCGTTTGATAGGATTGCATCTTTCTAAACTGATGTGATCTGATCTGAATGATTCTGAACTTATCTAATCTGATCTGAATGATTCTGAACTGATCTGAATGTGTTGAAATGTTGATTGAATTTCAACGAATTAGTATCAGTTATGGACCAAATACATTGACAAAAATTTGAACATTTCTGATCTGATCTGAATGATTCTGAACTGAACTAATCTGATCTGAATGATTCTGAACTAATCTGATCTGAATGATTATGAACTAATCTGAATACTACTGCAAATAAGTCCTATCAAACAGGCCTAAGTAAAATTAAAACGCCAAATATCAAAAAGGGGGGAAAAACAAAAGCATCAAACTTATAAGTCTAAGTATTGTTGTGTGCATTTTTAACCACAATTACAATAATCATACGAGCAAAGGATAGTGAAATACGGGTTGCGTTAATTGAGGGTTTGGATCAACCACAAGTCAGTTAAATAAGAGATATATTTGTACAGGGTTACGCACTTAAATTAGGCATGTTAATCTGATTTGATTAGAACTAAATTTATTGATATATTAACTGCATTTAGACGAATTAATAACTCGAAGTAGACTAGATTCATTAATTGTTATTTGATTAATTCTGATCTAATTTGAATAAAACTGATCGGACTTGATTTGATTTGAATAAATCTGATCTGATTTGAAAATACTATTAAAGTTGAATGGCACAGGGCTTTAAGCCTGAATTGAATACGAATGAGACATGCATAATCGCACATTTTACTCACTGTTTTGTACTATTAAAATAGTTTAATTTTCATTCCACCATTAATCTTTTCACTAATTTGTAATATTAAAATATTTTAATCATCATTCCACAATTAGAGATAATGGATCACCAACATCTATGTCAAATCAGTTCAGTCTGCAAAAATCTAATTTTTTTTTATCATAATTCTACATACTTTATATTTTTATAATATCATAACCGGCAAGACAACTGTTAATGGTGTAGAATTCTTATTTTATAAATTTTGTGTTCTTTTAGCTCATATACGAAGTATATATTATTGTTCTAATAAATTTAAATTTTTATATTTGTCAATATTATTAGGGCTCAAAGTTTGAATTTTTAAATATTACTAAGTGACGTTATAAAGTACTATTTTAAGTAAACATTTGGAATTCCCGTACATTTACACGGGTAAAAAAACTAGTTACTTATCTATACACCTTATAAAAACGGCTAAGACCAACTAACTGTTCATTGGAACAGTAACGCGTTGTCCGCCCACAGCCGCACGATCTGAGTAGCTCTTAATCACAACCGTCCATCCCAGGGCAAGAGATAAGCAGCATCTGACGGCCCTCAACTAGCCTCATTTGTTGCTGAGATCTCACCCGTCGATACATTAGGTAGGTACACACTCTCTCCATCACTCATTCTCCTTCTCTTGGCCTACCAGCTCGCACACTCTCCATCACTCCATCATTCATTCTTCTTGGTCTCTCCGCTCCTTCACCAGCTCACACAGAAGCTCTCATTCCTCTTCTCTCCTTATTTCCCACTTTGTCTTGTCAGATCAGACGAATCATGGGTAAGCTTTTTTTTAGCTTGTTTTTCGGCTATTTTGTGATTCGTCTTTTCGGGCTGTTCTTGAGCTCCGCCTTGTACTCCGCAGGCGTTTCTGGGCAGATCCTAACTCCAGCAAGCATTACATATTGGAGGTAAGCAAATCTGTACAAATTTAGGATTATTGTCCTCTTGGTTTAATTAATCTTTGATTGTTGGGTGTAATTTTTACTTTTGACTGATGATTTATTTTAGTGCTTTTGGCTTAATTGTTTTGTTACAGTGATTTCAACTGATGATTTATTGCTTTTGGGTTTGATTGGTTTGATTGTTTACTGATTTATTGTTTTTGGTTTAATCTTGTCTTCTTTTCGTATGGTTTTCAGGGCAAGCAAGAGGATTTCACACGATAATTTAATTGTATGTTACTTTGTCCTCAAAATCCCATATCTCATTTCAATTTTCTGCTTCTGGGTTCCTATTTTTTGTTTATTTCATGCGTTTTGCTTCTTTTAATTTGTTCTCTAATTTTTCCTTTTTTTTTTAAATGTTTTTGGTTTTTTTTTTCCTTTCTTCCCACTTCACTTTATTTTTAATTTGTGAGTAAACTCTAGCTGCTTTCGATTTCTGCATACAAGGAGGTGCGGTTTTTATTTTGTGTTTAATTGCATTAGTGTTCTTTATGTTTTCTTCAATTTCAGCTCCCATCTTGAGCTCCGTCCTTGATGAAATTTCTGGTTTTATGTTGGATACTAACTAATTTTGTTTACCATTCATTTTACCTCTCACAATTAAAATTTCTAAAATTTGCTAATTTTGATTACCATTCATTTTAGTATTTCACCCAATTTGATTTTTTTAATTGAATTTGCTAAAAGTTGTTAATTTTTTTGATTTGGGCATTTTATAGGACTGGTGAATCGCGGGAAATTGCATTCGTGCGTTATAAGTATCAGGAGGAAGCGGCCTAGGCTGTTGAAAGGCTGGATGGTACTTTAATTTTGTCAATTAATTAATGTTTAATTTTGGGGGTTTTGGTTAATTTTTAGGGTTTATGACATTTTTAGGGTTTTTGAGGTTAAAATTAATTTGGGTTTTGTTCAGCGAGAGTTGTTGATGGGAGAGAGCTCATGGCCCAGTTTGCGAAATACGGACCGAATGCTGAAAAGATGTAAGCTACTGCCTCAGCTCTACTTGTAATCTGCTGTTTGCCTGTTTTATGCATTATTAGTGTGTTCGGTGTTGATAAAGATTGGACCTTCATTATTGTGTGTTTGTTTGAATGTTTCGTACTTCGGTTATGGATAATTGAATTGCGATTTCTTGGTAATGGAAATAACATGGTAATCGATAAGAGTTGTGAAGAAGTTAGTTCGGAATGCTATTGATAGCTGTGTGGCTAGGTTCTGGTAGTTTGTGCATTGGATTGGGTAGTGAGCATGTGCTGAACTCGCTGTTCTATAAAAAGCTTGATATTTGGTATGCCAGTCTGTGCTGTGTCCAACCTCGAGTGTAAGGCTTACATGTGAAAAACATGAGTATTAGGCACGATTTCTGCTACTATGGTCACATGTATACATGGCATCTTATATTGACAGAGTTCTTGTTTTTGGCATCATGATTTCACTAATGAGAATTTGTTGATTACTATCTTCTTACGATATGTGGATCGTACCTTAATTCACTAATTTAATTTAAAGTGCTGTGTGGTGTCCAAAGCACTTCTTTATGTGCTCATGTTAGTTGTGTGATTGGTGCAACTTGTGTATGACTCTCTTTCTTTATGTAATAAAAGTATTAACATAGGTCAATGTTGCTCTGTGTTCATTGTAAGTCCTGCTGATATAGTGTTTTTCACGCTACTGTTTCGTGAATTTCTAATGATTCTTGTTGACATGTGCAATTTTAGTCACAAAGGAAGGATAATGGAGCAAATCAAGGAACAAGAAAGATCAAGAAGCCCTCGGCCAAGGTTTGTCAGTGACTTTATTCATGGTTATGTGATTATCCTGTGTTACTAAGCCATTATCATTGTTGACAATATTAAATTTTTATAGGCACCGAGATGACTATAGACATAAAGATTATAGAAGGAGAAGTTGCAGCAGGAGTAGAGATAGGTCTTCCAGGGATAGATATCGTGAAAGGGATAGAGATTATCGTCGCCGAAGCAGGAGCTATAGTAGAAGCCCAACTTACTGCAAAGATGATCGAAGAGGAAGGTATGATGATGAAAGGCGGAGCCGAAGTCGCTCTCCTTGTGGAAGGTATGATTTGAACCGCCATAGTACCATTAGTGTTTTTGTTTCCCCTATATCATAGACTCATGAGAATTTTAATTGGCTTTTTGTATGGCAGTGCCTCCCACAATTTTCAGAAATTGGCTAATTGATGAAATTTCTTTGTTGATGTGAACTGTGAACTGCCTCCCACAATTTTTTCCTTTTGGTGGCATATGTTTCTTAATGGAATCCTGATGTTGTTTTAATTTGTTCAATGGCAGATTGACAGCAACACTGATGGTTTCGTGGACACCAACACCTATCGGAGAGAAGGTATCTAGGCAATAGACATCTTTTCCTTTAGTACTTACTGATGAGTTTCTCATCATTAATTCCTGATCACTTAGCGTAGATTTCTTCACCTGATCATTTGAATGCATACGTTGTGCAGGCTCATGCCATATGGCTGTATATTGTTCCTCGTGCTGCCGATATAGCGTTGCTTGCAGTTCTTGTCCTAATTCTGTTTAGAGTTGGCAGTAGGGTTGCTTGTAGTTCTTGTCAGTCATTGGTTTCCTTTCTAGCTCTAAACTTTATGTTTGCTTATAGTTCTTGTGCGTCGTTGGGTTCATTTTCCTGATCTAAACTTTCTACAGTTTGGTTCAGTGCTTTACAGGAGTCTCGTGATTGAGGGCTTACAGTCTCGCTGGGTGTTTTGGTGCTTTCGACAAAGGTATTTCCTCCTTGCAGTTCTGGTTTTTCTTTTGCACTTCCTGGAAAGACCATGTCTATTCTGTTCGATTTACTGAAATGCTTGCCCGTGCCTTTTCCCGGAGTGTTACTTGCCCTGCCTAGGGATTGTTGTGGGTTCACTTTGGTTAATAATATTGCTCAGAATTAAGTTGTTGGTTGTACCCATATGCCTATTTAACTGTTAATGGGTTCTGTACATTACAGTGCCTCAACATTGTGCCTTTTTATCATATCTTTGAGCTTGGTGTAACCCTGTACGCCGTTCATGTTTACTTATTTGTTCTGTCTGAGCTTGTCTAGAATCTTTTGGGGGTTAAGGCTTTATTAAGGAACATCGTATATGTTGGTTATAAAGGGAGAAGACATTAAACATCAATAGGAGAGAGGGAAGGGGATGGAGACAGAGATAGAGAACCATATTAAAAAGGAGGGAATGAAAACAAGACGAGGAGAGAGAGAGAGAGAATGTGTAAGCAAAATAATTAGGATGTGAGGGAGAGGGCTAGCGAGTCAAAAGAAGTGGATTAAGAGAAACTGGAGTGACATAGAATAGGTTGAGAAGTTGGGGAGAAGAACGTTTCTTTTGGCCTGCATGTTTGAACTTTTAGCTTCTGAAAGGAATATCATCAGATTGCCCAACTTGGCACTGAGCTCGCTTTTATGCTTGTAAGTGTTATTTCAAAGGTCATCGGACACTTTTCCTGCCAAACTATGCAAATGTTTCTCAATTCAATGCCAAAAGTGTTGGATTTATGATCCAAAAATATTAATTGGTCAAAATTAGAATTATTAATTCCTAATAATTAGGATAAGTTTAGTGGGTCAAAGTGTTTGTAGTGCAATGTGCACGTTTATTAGAGCATGTGGTTAGTGGACTAGAATTAGTGGGATAAGTTGTGTTTATGGGTTGTTGGCGTGGGTTTGCTACGTAGTTAGGTTTATTGGTTTAGCATAGTTAAGTTATGTATTGCCTATATAAGGGGCTTTATAATGTTGAGTTTAATTGAGAAGGTTTTATGAGCAAGTTGATAAGTAGAAACTTCTCCATTGTTTTACTCTCCAACTCCAAAATATCCCCAATAAAAAGTGGCTGATTACGCTTTGCATTTTTTTCGCTCATGATCCTTGGAGCGGTGGCGCACTGGAAACAAGAAATGGTTAACTTGAGGTGCAGCAGGCATTCCGTGTAGCAGGGTTTAATTTTCCGAAACAGTTTTGATCTCAGGTTCTTGATTTCAACTTTTGGTTAAAGATGCCTGACAAATTCATGTTATCCTTTAAAAAAGATGTCTGATGAAAATATAGGTTTTCGGTGATGCGGTTGTGGGCTTCTATCAATTCTAAAGTGTCTTCTTTAAAAGCTTTGAATATATACCCCTATCCTATACCATCGCATGTGGTGCTTTATATCTGCTTTACAAGTTCCCTGAATTGTGTTGATTAGTACAATTGGTTGTGGTCATCTGTAACATAATGCTTTTGTTCTTGATGATTGTTAGTTTGATTGATTTAATGATTGTTGGTTTGATGTATTTCTATCTTGATTGTCATATGCTCTTTTTTTTTTTTGGGGTGATCCTTAAATTTGGGTTTGTTTCTTTCCATTTCTAATTTGTGATTTTTGAGGCTGTTTTTTTCCCCCAAATCCTTTTGGGAATAAGGCTTGGTTGTTGTATTCCCACTCGTGCAAGTGATTTGATCGTCAAGGTAAGCATTCTAAGCAATGATTTCATGTTAATTTTGTTCAATTTTAGAACTTTGTAATTCTTCATGTTTGATTAGTTTGGTTCATATTGTTGGTTTATTTTCTGGATTTTGTTGATTTTTGCTCATTTGTTTTTTTTTTTACATTAAGGTACTATCGCATCCAGAGTACTTATTTTGATCTCATGGCGGTTTCGCTTTTCATTTGTTATCATTGTTGTCTTTGAGCCATGATGATACAATCAAAATCGATTCTATTCTGATTTTTAAATCTCGTTTTCAAAAACGATTTTAAGTCACTACTGTTTAATTTTTCATTTCATCGTTGTATACTTGTATGCGATTGCTCATGTGATCAAATGAGCAAGTTAAGGTTTATATTTGACACCCTATTGTGTATTTGAGAATGTCCCAGTTGTTATCTGAGTTACTTCAAAGCTTGGTTTAATTGGTACATTTGGATGCTCTTAAATTGCTGATGTGCTTTGTTTAAAGAGGAAGAACTATTATCTTTACAAAATGGCTGTACTTCAGGCCCATATCCTATTAGAACTTTTACAATGTTGCGAACTTGTCACTAAATGAGCTTCTGTTGCTCTGGTATCACGGAAACAATGCGAGAAAGAGGCAGAAACCAACTTCCAATTATGAGGGAGCATTTTATTGTGCGACAATGAGGTAGGATTCAATTTCATCACCTCTTCTTCTTTTTTCCTGTCCTCACTACTTGATCGTAAGGAATAACCACTGGAAGGCGTATAAAAGATCAAAATACACCAAGCTAGAGAGGATTTGAGTTGGCCATATCCTCGGTTATGTTTTTTAACATTTTCCTTTATAATATGTGGATTAGCTAATTCAATGGGTCATTGATTCCTTCTTGAAGGTTTTGTGACATGGCAACAAATTTTGTCCTTGATAAATGATTTATCTGTAGGATTTATTCATTGTATGCAATCTGGTTTTGAAATCAACTTAAGTAAAATATATTGTTTTGTGTGATCATAATTCAGCTGATATTACGATTTTGCTGTTTGGTAGGGGTCACATATCTGCGCATGGAATAAACCTAACCTCCCAAAGGATCTGCCCTCAGAGTCTTATTAAAGAAGCTCATTGGCGGCGAATCTCTGTGTGTGTGGCACTGGCACCTTTATGCCGTCAGCACGGCAACCCTCTTATCATGGTTCGGAAAGAAGGGTGCCCCTCTCTCTCTCTCTCTCCCTCTCTGTGTGTGTGTGTGTCTCTCCTTTTTTGGTGCCTTTTTTCTCAGTGATATGTTTGGCGCATGCTTACAACCTGTTTGAAAACTTGCCTGAAAGATAATGCATGCGCATTACATTGTCTATTCTTATCAAGTATTAGCTGTTTTTGAAGACTCTAAAGGTTGCTTTTCTGCAATACTATATGCAGTCTCTTTGAAAATGACTTTTAGGCTCAAAGAGCGTCTTTGGGGTCCGTCTGCCTCGCAGGTGGAATTCGACTTAGGCCACAGCCCTGATTGGTTTAGGCTGCAGTCTATTCAAATCAATGGTCATGCACTTGTTATGGGTCATATGAGGCTTTCCTTGGCCTGGGGATTAATAGTTAATCGATGTGTCTTACACGGTGTGGGATTGGTTCATACCCTATGCTTTCTCTTCTTAGTGTTGCTTCCTGTTTTCGTGCGCATTTGACTCCTCTGTGATCCTTAATAAGGGGATGGCCGTAGTATGTGCTATGACTACTATCCTTGTATAATCTGCGTCTGCTGTATCATGTATCCTGGTTGGTCACCGGGTATAGTTTCCATTGGGCTTTGCGGGCCTATATCTCCTCGTGTTCTGCCTTGCTTTCTAATCTTGATTGTCTTTATGTTCATCTATCAAAATGGTCGGTTGTTGTTCTAGCGTCTTGCAACTGATGAGTCTAGAAAATTGGTGGGTGTCATAGTTTGTTTGTTTGCATGCACTACAAGAAAACAGGCAAAATGCGACCGCCAAAATCGGTCGCAAACTATGCCAAATCGGTCGCAAATTGGCTTTTGCGACCGATTTGCGACTGATATGGGTGGTCGCATAACCCTTGGTCGCATTTCCAAATTATGCGACCGATTTTCGTGCAGTCGCATTTATTACGACCGATTTGCGACCGATTTGTCGGTCGCAAATATGCGACCGAATATGCAACCGATTTAGCGGTCGCAAACATGCGACCAATATGCGACCGAGTTAGCGGTCGCAAATATGTGACCGAATATGCGACCAATTCCGGTCGCAAATATGCGACCAATTCCGGTCGCAAATATGCGACTGATTTGCGACCAATAAGCGGTCGCAAACAAGCGATTTTGGCCGCATGCATCCAATACAAATGCGACCGAATAAAAAATCATAGACTCATAGGCTATATGGGATTTGAACCCATATCTTGTGCAAAAGCACATTGCTCTCCCATATTTGAGCTAATAGCCTTCAAAACAAAATGGCAACATTTTAAAAGTAATTTGAGTTGGGAATATTTACCTTTTATTTGGCCTGTCCAACATGGTATACCGTGGTATACCGTTTACCTGACCTATACAAACCTACACAAAGAATTTCCAGTCGCAATGCGTCGACATGCAATTACCATATTAATCTCACAACTAAAAATACAAAGAAAGCCCGACTGAAATCCAAAAATTAACAAGATGAGAACTCTGACTCTTGGAATTAGAACACATTATATCTGCCCTGCTGATAACCAAACCTCACTCTAGATGTCCGATTCTTCAAGTAGAACAAATCCCAAGTTTATACAAAATACAATGGCAATTCACTTTATTCAGTTGACTTAACCATGTAAAAGAGCACTTCATAATGAGGTTTTGCTTGAAATAAATTGGTCAGAGACAATAGATTATGTATGTGAATGTGTGGTAGTGAGAGTGAGCTGTTAAACATGTAAGCGTACCACTTTGTAGAAGGTCAATGCCCTGCTCATGTCCTTCGGTTGAGGGAGGATAAGCGATAATCCTTAGATAACATGGGTCTGACTCTACAGAAAACACTGATATTGCCCTTCAATACCTGCAGGAAAAAAAAAGCAACAACAAAATGATGACGGAAGGTCAGACTCCTCAATTTAGTGATGAGATTATACAACAACGAAAACATAGAGAAAACACACAATAGGCATTGCTTTTTGAACAATGGCATTACCAAAATGGTATTATGCAGCCTCCTTAACATTTCCTCTCGTTCAATTGAAGGTCTGCTTCGGCTAAGCAAATTTTCAAAGCACATTTAAAACATAGATTTTGTCAACTTTTCAATAGATAATGTCTAAAAGGAGGAGTAATCCACCTTCAGTTTCTCAATTGTTGGCATGTTGCGGCTAACTATTGTTGCCTCCTCGAAGAAATGGTTCCCTGTGACAAGTAAAAGCACATACTTGTTCAAAATACCATGATTGGCATGATTAAACGGGCTCTACTAGTCTAAGCTACTAAGATGTGATGAAAGGCGCTACCATAATGTAAAAGAATAGAATAATGACGATGCATTTTGGATCATTGGTTTATATCTGTTTTTAAAATTACATAACTCGAACCACAGTGCAAGTAGGGTAATCTCAAAATAATAGATATTATCACCCGTCGGCCGAGATCAGACGTCCTAGTATCATGTTCCTCCTTAGCATACTCTGTATTTTGGCCTCAAACACCAAATCAAACAATGAAAGCAAGCATGCATGTTTTATGTATGTCTAATATGTATATAGAGAATAATAGAGGGAAAATAAGGCTTAAGACTTACGAGTGCTGTGCGTGAGAAAGATAGTTGGCGCACACCGCACAGTATACATGTTTCCGTGGTGGCCTTATACAGTATACAAGATCAGATAGTCTTAAAGTATGTACTCCTACGTACGCTTAAGGCTGCTCAGCACTATTCAAGGGGGTTGACTAGTAGCACAAAACAGACATTTAATTATTTTGATTTTCTAATTAGTACTAAAATATACTAGCAACTGGCCCAAATTTTCCAATAACACAACAAAAAAAACACAAAACCTCCAGGGCATCTATTTTCATCATCAAATTGTCCAACTCGATCTGTTGTAGCCTGGGCGTACCCATCACATAGATGGTTTGGCGAATTAGAGAGTTGTCCATTACAATTCATATGCTTAAGCTATGCTAAATTCAGAGTACAATATCAAACATCAATAACATAAAGAAACTTCGTAACAATTCAAAATAGAAACAGTAGTGGGTTGTGAACTTGTGATGAATTAACCAAGCGGCCTGACACATTTCAATTTCTTTAGCAAAAAACCCAAAATCAATTAATATAAACCCTAATTTATAAACACACGCACTAATTTAACTCTTAAAACAAAATCTGAAAATTACCCATCTAAATTGCATTTAAAGCATAATTAAAACAATGAATCGATAAATTAAACTCTAAAAGTGAATTCTAAATTACAAGGAGGGGTGTGTAAATGTACCATCTAAGCCCCGAGGAATCCAATCGCGCCGTGCAAAATTATAGGGGCACGCCAAGAATAGATGTGATCTGGGCAACGCTGCCCTTGAGTGTTCGGGTGCGTGGTAGCCGCCTAGAGGGAGCGAAACGACGGTGGCAGCAGCTAATGATCAATTAATGATAAATTTAGGGCTGATTTAGTGATATAAAATGGTGTTGATGATGATTAAATTGGGCCTGATTTGGTGATAGAAATGGTGATGATCGATGATGATTAAATTTAGGGCTGATTTGGTGATGAGTGATGATGATGAAAATGGGATGGTGATTATTCATTGTGGAAGAGGAAAAGGGGGATGAACACGGGAAGGAGTCAGATGATTTTTCAGATTTTCCTTTTCATTTTTTTTTTTGGTAATCTAGAGGGAATGATTTGATTTTTTTTTTTTTTTTGTAACCTAGATCAATCGTGAAAATTGTTGTTTTTTTTTTGTTACATTTTGCAACCGATAATTGGTCGCAATTCAAATTATCGGTCGCAAATATGCGACTGTTTTGTGACTAATCAGAGTCGGTCGTAAATATTGTGACCACCTCAGCTTTGGTCGTAAAATCGGTCGCAAAAATAATTTATGCGACCGATATTTAAACGGTCGCAAAAATCGGTCGCATTTTGCCTGTTTTCTTGTAGTGATGGCTCTTTGGTAAGGGAGGGAGTCACAGTTCAATCAAGCCTTCTAAGTGATGCAGAAGATCAGATTGGTTGTGGCTTAGATTTTGTTTTTGTTAAATTGCCTCCAACTTCACACTTGCCTATGCTCGCCAAGGTTAAGGTGCTGTGCGTCATGCCATCCTAGCTGAATCACATTTAGTGCGCCGCGTTGAATTAGTTTGATTTGGTTCTTTGACTTGCCCATGATAGTGCCTTGAGACGTGCAATTTTTGGATCGTTGGTAATTGCTTATCTGAACACCCTTTATGATAGGTTATTAGCTGCTCAATGGTAGAGCTATGTGCATTTTTGCACAAAGTATTGGGTTCGAATCCCAAATAGCCTAAAAGTCTTTATTTGTGCATATTGTTGTGAGCAATGTTTATGTATTTGAGCGTATAATTCAAACATATGAATCACATTCTAACAACGTTTTTTTTCTACAACTACTTGCACGATTAGCTCCAATGTTATTACAAGCGCTGCCTATATGGCATGTAATCTAATCAAGATTTGAACTTGGTTATGTCTTTTTTTTTTCTATGCTCCAAAACAATGTCTGCCAGATTTATGTAGGCAATGCACTATGTTTTCAGCCTTCCTCATAAGTAGACAATTTGACCATGCAACGGCAGCAATCATATGTACATATGCTATCGTTTTCGTTTATATGGCTTTGCCAAAAAAAAAAGACGTCTATTAAATCTTTGCCCATTGACGCCACATGTTGGGGGACCGCGCGCCTTGCGCGCGGGCCAACAACTAGTGTTAGTATATATACCTTTGAACTTTATTGGATTTTGTAAGAAAAATATGCATCCCACACATGTACAACCTTTTCAAATACAGAAATCCGACTTGGAGAAGAGCTACATATAGATTAATTGGTGTAAATGGTTTTCTCATATAACAATCGTATCTTTTAGTGTTTATTCTATTAATCATAGGTAGACTTCGTATAGTATGTTTTTGTACTCCCAAATTATTATCGTCATGAGTTTCAAATGAATTATAATTTTTAATACGAAGTAGTTATATTGTGTTATATATTATCATCAAGCAACTCATTGTTCTCTTTTCGTTTGCTTTGTCATTTGATATAATTGATCACATTCGAGTCATTTAAACCAATATTAGATAATGCATATGGTATAAGGTTTGAACCGTTCATACAATTGTGAATCTATAAAGAATATGGGAGTAATGGTAGGAGGTGAGGGGGTCCATTTTTCAAGATGGTGGGAATATCAATGGTTTCATGGTTGACATAACGGTTACGGAAGTGTTGTCGAAATGCCGAGCGAGGATGTCAATGGTTGATTTAAGGGTTTTTTTGGGGGGGGGGGTATGTGACTATTGTTTGGGTATAAGATAAATGGTTTAAAATGAGAATGATGAAAACGCTGGAGAGAAAATGGATGACAAAAGAGGAATCACAGAAAAGAAAAAGAAAAAAAGGTTAGCAAGGGGAAAATTGTGAGCGAATCTTAAATAAAGGTTTTGGTAAATAAACTTTAACATGGTTAACATGTTACAACAGTTTTAAGAATAAAATAAAACGATCCCGTGATTTGACGGGACCAAAATCTAGTCTAATATATATATGTAATCCTGAACCCGCTCAATTCCCACGCGGACACTTGGCCATCTATGATTGGTTAATACAAAATATAATATAACAGGTCAAAATAAATAAATAAGGTTCATTATAGAAAGTGTCATATAATAATATATTAATATAATATTATGGTTCATAGTATATGGTAATATTACTTTAATAAAATAACATTATTACTTGATTTATGTAAAATAGTTTTTTTAGAATAGATTTATGGAAAATAGTTACGGAGTATGTAATATAGTAATTATTACTTCATTTATGACAATTCTATCAAATATCCCACGGGTGTTTCAAAATGGGACTTTGGCTTTTGAAAGGTGACTTTTCCTCTAATTACATTACAAATATCCCACAGGTGTTGAAATGAGATTTTTAGGTTTTGAAAGGTGATTCTCCATGTAATTACATTACGAATATCCTACGGGTGTCCAAAATGATGAGATTTTAGATTTTGAAATGTAACTTTCCATCTAAATACATTACAAATATACCACGGGTGTATGTTCGAAACGGGATTTTAGGTTTCGTAATGCGACTTTCCATCTAATTACATTAGAAATATTCAAAGGGTGCTCGAAACATGATTTTAGGTTTTTCAGGTGATTTTCCATCTAATTACATTACAAATATCTCACGGGTATTCGAAACATGATTTTAGGTTTTTAAAAGTGACTTTCCATCTAATAAGATTACAAATATCCCAAGAGTGTTTGAAATGAGATTTTAGGTTTTAGATAAAAATTTCGTTTACATAAATTTAACATTTAAACATAAATAACCCGGGAGTGCTTATACCATGCACCACGGTGCATCATGCCCATGGTGCACCTCCTCACAATAGAGGAGTAGGGACCACACTTAAAATAATTTAATTATTTTAAGTGTGGTCCCTACTCCTCTATTGTGAGGAGGTGCACCATGGGCATGGTACACCGTGGTGTACCATATAATTTGCGGTAAATATATTGAGGCCTTTGGGGAATTTTTGTCTTAATTATTGTTAATCAATCCGTATAAATTAGACTTTGTGGTAACACTCTAATTGTCGTGCTTATAATTGAGTGTGTGTTGGAATGAGATTAGAAGTGAGTTGATTTTAGCTAATAATAATGACGATGAGTTATTTTGCATTCTATAAACTATCATATGTTCATGCATGAGATATAGGATTATATATTAAACTAGGCAAATTGTTGGGTACTTAATTGAGTTAAAAGATTTATTTGGATTCGTTGTTTTATTGCTATAGACGAGGAATTCATGAACTTGGAATACTTTTGTGATTAGCGTTGTTTTTGTGTGTGCTTCAGAAAGTAAGCTAACAAATATATGAACAAAGTGGACGTCGGTGGTTTCGTATATATCAAACAAAAAGGTACCGAATCCGACGTCTCTAATTACAATCAAATACTTATGATTCCTTGTGAGTTCAACAACCATTCTTATTTTCGGTCCCGATTCAACATACTAGTATGGCCTAATCTCCTTGAAAAAACTTCGAAAAAACAAACAACATCTATGCCAAAAGTACAATGAAAAAAAATAGTATTGTCAAAATTTAATTAAGCTACATATATATTATATATAATCTTATGATTAGATTAGTAGATTACATATACATATACAAACCATTTAGAATATTCTCAAATGACTCAAAAACATAGTACTTTTCAATTGGTATTCTTCACTCGTGGCAAGGCTTGACTGAGGTAGCAAGCCAAAAGTTTCTTTTTAAAAAATGTGTTAGATGCTTTAAAATCACCCAAGGAATTTATGCACGTCAAATTTCTTTTATTTGTTATGTAGTCACCCTCATGAATGCCATTGAAATCCTTGATAATTAAGTGTTTTTGTTATACTAGCATGAATTTTGTTTCCCTACAAATAAGATATAACCGAATAGTAGTGTTAAGTATAATAAATCAAATAAATATTATAGCAATAATACTATCTTGGATTTGATATAATTTTACCTTTGTGTCCATGTATAGGAGTTATGTTGTCCACCTTATTTGGAGGCAGAATTTTGGCCAAGATGCCAAAGTCTTATAATTTTAACTTCAATTTGATAAACGGTGGGGTTGTAGTCTGAATCGTCCCTTTTCATTGCATGTCATTTTCAAGTCATTGATAATGAATTGCATTTCATTTGGTTCTTTTACCATTTTTGGCCTCATATATAAGTATATAACTCATGGGACCAATCACGCAACCAAAAGAACCAAAGGGTATTCACATTATCACTGACTTGAAAAATGAAAATGGACAACTCAGACTAGAACCCTACCATTTATCAAATTGAGGTTGAAGTTCTACAACTTTGGCAGCTTGGTTAAAAGTCTGACTCCAAACAATCGTGGACAACGGAACCCCTATGCATGGATAAAGAGGTATTCTAATATCAAATTTAATATTGTATTATTTGCAATCTTTGTTTGATTTATGATACGTAACATCGTCAATTATATGTTATATGTAGGGAAACAAAATTCATGCTATTATGACAAAACGCTTATCAAGATTTCAAAGGCATTGACGAGGGTGACTATATAACAAATAAACAAAAGTTGACGTGTATAAAAACTTAGGCGACTTTAAAGCATTAACGTATGATTTAAAAAGAAAGTTCCGGCATGCTATCTTAGCCAACCCTTGCGATGGGTTAAGAGTACTACCTATGGAAAAACACTATGCTTTACTTTTGAGTCAACTGTGAACCGAGACAAAACTGTTATAGAAGGACTTATATCCGGTCTGTATATATATCTAATCTGCTAATTTAGAGATAAGATCAGATTATATTGTGTACCTTTATATATTTGGCAATAAGTTTATATTATATTAGTATTTATATACAATGTTGGGGCTAGCAAAACCGAGAAAAAAGGGTGTAGATACAATAAAAAGAATGCTGCATACCGCTCATCTATCAAGTGTATTCTAGCTCTAGGTTTATACTGGGTATAACAGCTAAAGTTTTCGCTTTCTTATTGTTTTTTTCTAACAGAAGATTCTTGATATAATTAAGTTAGGTTACTGATGGAAGCCTTAACTAAATTGTTTGTCTCTTCAAAGGTTAGAATTTCGATTACTCCTGAAACTTCACTATATATTATCTTTTGAATTGGATAGTCTTCGACTGTACCCCACCGTTATTTAAGTTCTCTATGATTTTTCTCAAAAAAGAAATTCTTTTTATTTGAGACGAGCTGAGGGTACATGTTTGATAATTCTATGGTACACGACGTACACCGAAAAACGACACCATAATAAGGTACTTTTTGTAATCACTACGGAGTATGGTACAATGCTAGCTCTTTGGCATGCATATGTGGGTTTGCCATATGATCACGCACCTATGTGGTTATGGAATAATTAATTTGTGTAATTAGTAATTCCCTTATTAGGATTAGTTAATAATTAATTTGTGTAATTAGTAATTCCCTTATTAGGATTAGTTAATAATTTGTGTAATTAGTAATTCTCATCTTCCTGAACCTCTCATCCGTTTTATATTATTATGGCCAAAAGAACCTTACCAGAAGATTTAGAACAAGAAGTTTTGTTGAGATTACCCTTCAAATCCCTCAAACGCTTCTCAAGCGTGTGTAAGAGATGGCATTCTTACCTCCGAAACCCCCTCTTCATCAAACGCTACGATGCCCTTCTATCTCGACGGCAAGCACTTATTTGTTTTCGTCGTGATCACGCTACCAAAACTAATGTTGTATCGTTACATGATCGTCAAACCTTTGATAAGATTGAAGATTTGGAGTTCCCTCCTTTTCTCGTTGACGGGTTAGAAAGACATGGTGATGAGGAATTCTTTGATGCAAATTTGAAAGACTATGAATTTCATAGGGATGTTCATGTGCTCGGTCCGATCAATGGTTATTATTGTATATACCATAGATTGATCGAGAGGTGTGCCGGTACGTTCGTTATTTGGAACCCGGATACCCGAGATTACAAATATATTCGACCCGCTATCTCGTATCCCATCCCTGCCCGATGTCTAAGAGGGCCATGCCTATTGGTTGATGGCACGTATGATAATTTTGCTGCTATTTTGTCACAGGATTATCATGTAATAAGTGACCCGGAAGGCTTTCATATCGGATTCGGGTACGATCATAACCTTATGACTTACAAGGTGGTGGTTATATGTTATTGGTCTACCTTCTATGATTCGGCTCCACATTGTTGGCACATTAGACTTTATAATAGTGTCACAGATTCATGGAGAGTCATCTATTCATACCCTACCAGATATGAGTTGCCAATTTTCGAGGATTTACAATTGGACTCACGCCCGGAATTTACAAATTGCTACCTAAATCAAGTCTATCATTGGTCGTGTCTAAAAGAAGGCTACAAGCGTGGTGGTACCTTAAGGAGCAAATTATGTGTCCTTGCATTTGACATGGTCAAAGAGACTTTTAAATTGCTTGCAGGGCCTCCGATTTCTGCAACTGATTACGTACGTCGTAGTGTTTGGGTGTGTCAAGAGGCGCTTGTTATGGTCGCATGTTCTGCTAAGACCGAGAGTGTTGAGGTGTGGAAGATGATTGAGTATGGTGTTTCGGAATCTTGGACGATGCAATATTCGATTAGAGTTGGACCTATCAATGGGTTTCGTGTTGTTGGGATTTCGAATGATGGGAGAGTTTTCTTCGGTGATAACAATGCTCAGTTAGTCTCGTACTCACCCGATGATGATTATAAGATTAAAGAACACGGTATCTATGGGATGTACGAGGCAGTAGGCGGCGACATTACTGATGGAATCGACGAGTGTCCAAGAACTTGTTATCAACTCGGATGTGGTGAACTATATGGAACTTTGGGTGTTGTGAACTATGTGGAATGCCTTGGTGACTTAAAGACTCTTGGTAACAAGCCTCAGCTTTGTGATATTGAACGTAACTGTGACGCTGCAGCATCCCCTTCCCTGACTTTCGATGACAAGCCACATGTACATAGCAGCGTACGAAAATATCTTTTGGGAATATGGGATGATGATGATCATTGCTGGGGCGTGGCAGAGTCAGACCTAGTAACTAGTAGTGATGAGAGCTGTGGCACGGGTGACCGAGAGCTATCAAGTGAGGAGGACGACCAAGTAACTAGTAGTGATGAGAGTTGTGGCACGGATGACCGAGAGTTATTAGGCGAGGACGAGGATGATTAGATAATCACTGATAAACCTGTTTGATGTTCGATCATGTACGTATTTCAGGTTGTTTCTTATAGTCTTTGACAATTCGCTTTGGAGAAATCATTGTTTACACCGTGTGTAACTCTTGTAAGCTTACACTGGCAATAAAATTTTGACATGTGTCATTTTTTTAAGTGCAACTGAAACAAAATACTCCGTAGAAAATCTGAACTCCCATACATTATTAATTTCCCGCAGGTTACTTACACTAATAAAACTCATACATTATTAGCTTCAATTAATGAAATGAAACACATGTTGAAAGTGGAAAGTCGAGAGATCGATTTTGGTAACATATATATAACCCAGAATTTAGAGCTATATGTGATGGAGTTTCTTTCTGTGTCTACATATATAATGGTTAATATAACTTGCAATTTGCAAAAAGGTCAAATTTCTCCTAAGATGCGCTGATCTATACTAACTCTTTCTGATCTATATTCCTGCAATTTATGTCATTCCTTCTTGAATCGACTCAAGTTGGCGAACAAGAAGCAGAAAATATATTCAATCCCAGGGCGACAATAACCAAAATACACAATTCGGAATGACCCAACTCCAGCAGAATAATGAAGGAAACTTTAGCTACATTTCCAATTACATTCATAAAATATACTAGCTCTTAGGTTGGAAGTTGCAGTAGCTTCATATGTATAAAATAGAAGCATGAGCAACTTTCTATATTCTGTGAGTGAAGTGATTGAAGCCTATTTCTTCAAGTTCCCTCCTAGAGGTTTCTCAAACACTTTGAACCAGGTAGCGCCTTTTTAAGCATAAAGATGCAATAGGAACTCCAAGGGGTCTCGCTCTAATACATACTATGCCGAAAACATTTTATGTAGGTGGAGTCGAAGCACATACAACCTTCTAGTATGAGTCTGGCTCTAGTGGATACTCAAAGGATAGCAGTTCAAATTTATGCTTCTGTTAATTGCAGATCAAAAACTAAAAGCATCTTGTAGGGTGTGAATTGCAGATCAAATAGCTAGTAATTATCTTGTTAATTAATTTACGTATCAATAATCACTAATCAGAGTACTAAAGTTAGCCTGGACTATGCTTCTTCTACAACTACAAGGGTCTCTGTCTTAGCGCGATTTTACCTTTTTGGTTGTACAGAGTAATTGTTTAGGAGTGAAGAATGGAGAAGCTAAGGCTAATGCGTCATTCTAAACAGAGAACTGCTGGTACTGGTTTGTATGTAGGTGTGGAATAACTTACGATTTCTCAGAAACAAATGTAAATTTGTAGAAACCCCTTTGTTCAAATTGTATGATATATACCACTATTATCTTATTTTGTCAACTTTGTTCCTCTACTACACTTCCGCTTCTGATATTCCGACCCACCAATAATGTTCGATATATATTTGTCATCACCAACTAATAATGTCATACACCAAAACACTACGACGTACATAATCAGTTGGAGTAATCGGAGGCCCTGCAAGAAATTTAAAAATAATCTCTTTGACCATACATGTCGAATGCAAGGACACATAATTTTCTCGTAGAGGTACCACCGCGACTACGCTAGTAGCCTTCTTCTCGACACGAGCACACGACCAATGATAGACCTCATTTTTTTGCTGAGTCCATTTAAATTAAGTAGATAGCAATTTGTAAATTTCGGGCGTGAGTCCATTTGCAAATCATATGTGGAAGACTGGTAGGGTAGCTCAGATGACTCTCGAAGAATCAGTCCGATGAGGGTATACCGTATCTAAACTACTCAACCATGGTTTAACTTACTCTAATGGTGTAGTTCGCTTATATTACATAATGTCGTGCAATTGGGCGCAAAATTCGGAAGCGTGTAAGAACGATAACAAACAACAATAAGAAAAATCACACCAAGATTTAATGTGGTTCACTATCAACGTGATAGCTACGTCCGTCCACAGGGGCTAGGAATCAATTTCACTATGGTGGGGAATTACAGATACAAGATGAATTGAGCAGTTCTCTAGATCTGCAAGTCTAAGAACTCTCTTGGTGTGACTCTCTCACTAATTCACTTCCCCCAATTAAGCTAGAGGAGGTGGGTTTTATCTATTAACCACCTTACCAAAAGACCTAATGAGTTTAGGTAAGTAGTAGCTAGTAAATCTCCCCAAACACTCTAAGGGGGCGTTTGGTATAAAATTTGTAGTGGTAACGGAATGGAATGGGATAAGTGTTGGAGTGGTAACAAGATCCGTTACTTGCCATAATGTGTTTGGTTTAACTCAATCATGGAATGGAATCATTTAAACAAGGGCAAAAAGGTAAATAAAAAACCACCCCTATCCCTTTACTTTCTCTTTTCTCTCTCCTTCCCCCTATCCCCACCCTTCTACCACCACAACCACCACACGCGCCAATCCGTCTCCTTACCACACGACGACGACGATGAAGATTCCACCACCGCCGTGTTGTTCAAATTCGACGTCGCCTCCGCCTTCCAAATGATCGACCGCGACGGCGACGGCAAGATCGACCGGTACGAACTCAAGGCGCTCTTCAACAAATCCTTGTCGGAGGAAGAACTCGGTGAGATGATCAAGGAGATCGACCGCGACGGCGACGGTTGTATCAGCCTTGACGAGTTACAAGCCGTCGGATCTTTGTTCGATACGACGGCGCGTGAGGAAGAAGATGAGCTACGCGCCGCCTTTGACTTTTTCGACGCCGATCACGACGGTAGGATCTCGGCGGCGGAGTAATGAGGGAGGTGGTGACTTGACAGTGGGGTGGGGTCGGGTGGGGAAGTGAGGGAGGAGAGAGAGAAAAAAAAAAGGGGGAATGGAATGGAATTACCCAAGTTTGAGGAGGGTTTCATTTTGAGGGAGTGGGTTAGAGGAGAGTAATGGAGTGGGAAAAAAAAAATTGAAACCAAACAACGAGAAACGTAATCGGAGTGGGATTCCGTTACTTGGACTCAAAAAATGTCCAACCAAACATGCACTAAAAGTAATTAGGAATTAAGACAAACATCAAGGAAAGAAGATTGCGGAATAACAGTGTACTATTCGCGGACAAAGTTATACCATTGGCGTACATCAGCATACCATCCACGGTTCGCCGAATACCATTCGCGTGCCACCGAATACCACTGGTTACCGTTTCTTCAATCTTATGTTTTCTCAACACTTATCACCAATGCTATCTATCAATCCCGAGACTTCGAACATTGCGACGTTCTAGTCACAATTTCAACAATCTCCACCTTGACTTGAACGGTCGCATACCACGATCTTCAATCAAGAACCCCATTTGAAGTAGTCTGTACCTAAGTACCAATGCACCCACATGAACCATGATCTATTTCAAGCCGTAAATCAAACCATCTTCATTGGATCGCAAAGAAGCTCCACCTTAATCAAGATAAGCTAAACTGCCAGTTAAGTTTCAACCAAACACAAAATTATCGCACCTACTATGACCATTTTTTTGCTTCAAGAAACCCATGACCCACGCCGGAGTCCGTGCCTATGCCAAGGCACCCTATCATCCCGTCGAAATCCAAAACACCTCCGTCGAAGTGTCCATGTGTTTAAGACTAAACACTAACTTTTAGTTAGCCCCCGTCGGGGCCCAACCCTGTGCCCGCGCCGGAGCACGCTCACCACCCCCGTCGGGGCGTGAGCCGTTACTTCTCTCAATGAGAAGTGGATTGTTCCACCTCATGGAGCATTCCATTGGCTACTCCCTGGCTTGACCCAATGACCCCTGGCTCAAGTAGTCCATTGTCCAAGACCGGATAGCTAAGTACAATAAGATCGATTGTACCGAACCTCAAAGTACCTTGACGACGTTGAAAGCCTCTTTGTTGTTCTTCTTGACGATCCAAAGTACCAACCAGTGATTGAGCTACTTCAACCTCTACCCCACTCTTGGCACGATCATCCTCAACACAAGACGAACTCTTCAACTCGCCCACCTCTAGACTTGTCGGTCTAGTATGACACACCTCTCCATCGATCCTTTGTGCTATTGGTAAGATAGCCACAAGTCCACGATGCTCAGACGATGATGTCACATCTCTAGTCATCTCTCCTATCAATGCCGTCCCTTGTAGTTCATACAAAGAACCCGCCCTTGATCTCACACCACGAAGCACCTCTAACGAACTCTTCCACAACTGCAATATTCCACCTCTTCCTTGAAATCTACAACCCTTACGTTCTAGCATTCCAAGCGAAATATGACTACTCTTAAGTTGTATGGAACATGCACTACATACTTGAGGATCCTAGCAACACCATCATGCATCCTAAACCAAACAGACCCAATCCCAACACCTTCACACACTGATTTATTACCCATGGTAATCAAACTCCTACGCGCGCTATATGTCAAAAACATCTTTCTATTAGGACACATATGCGAAGTAGCCCCACTATCAAGAACCCACCTATTACCTAGATGTTCCTCCTCATGTGCTACAAGAGCATAATCCCCCTCCGAATCGTAGCCACTGTGCTGTTTTGTCGCTATTAAAGCCGAACCACTCTTCTTCAACTTAGGACAATCATTCTTCCAATGACCAGGTTCATTACAATTATGGCATCGATCGTCGGACCTAGGACTTCTAGATTTGGTTTTAGACTTCCTCCTACTCCCACTAGAACGACCCTTTCCCTCAGCACCGTTTACTACTAAACCTGCAACACGATCCTCCACAATATCCACGGAAACTTTCTGGTGTAACTCCCTAGTAAAAAGTGATGACTTTACTTCTTCTAGGGTTAATGTGTCATTCCCAACCACAAGAGAATCCACAAAATTCTCATATGACAAAGGCAAAGACACGAGCAGAATAAGAGCAGCATCTTCATCCTCAACCTTAACTCCTATATTCCGTAGGTTAGCAATATAGAGTTTAGTTTATCTAGATGATCTCTAAGCAACGTACCTTTCTCCATCTTCAGGGAAAATATCCTCTGTTTCAACAACAACTTGTTGGTGAGTGACTTCTTCATGTACAAAGATTCGAGCCTTTTCCACAGTTTGATCGCGGTGTCTTCTTCCGTCACTTCGGTGATGACATCGTCCTCCAAACAGAGCAAGATGGTGGAGTGAGCTTTCTCCTCCATGATCGCCAGATCATACTCGGTAAGCTTGCCTTGAGTTACTGCCTTCTTATCATCCTCCTCTTTTCCGGCAAGAGGTAACCATATGCCTTGCTGCTTAAGGAAAACCCTCATCATCTTTATCTGCCATAGACTAAATATTCCTACCTGAAAACTTGTCGATCTTCGCAGTTACTGTCGCACCGGCCATCGTTCTCCCCAAGGATCTCCCACCTGGAGCTCTGATGCCAATTGTTGGGCCCCTGCGCTCGGCGACTACCAGTTCAATTAGTATGATATTGTCCGCTTTGGGCCTAACCCTCACGGATTTGTTTTTGGGCTCCTTCCCAAAAGGCCTCATACTAATAAGTTTGGTAATCCCTTATAAGGCATTGTTTGACTCCTTATTTCTCCGATCTGGGACTTGGGTTTGCACCCTAACTCATAATTAATGGACAAGATTTAATATTTTAGTGTAGTTGGCGATAACCATCGGTTACTCTAGAATTTTATTTCACCCTATGTAGCATGAATGTTTTTTTTTGGTATCCTACGTCCTTGGAATCCTATTGAGATTCTGTTTGATAGGTCTGCATCTTTCTGATATGATTTTATTGCTCCTGATCCGATCTAATCTGATTTGAATGACTTTGAATTGATCTGATCTAATCTGAATTAGTTGAAAAATTGATTGAATTTCAATGAATTAGGATCAATAATGGACCAAATTCATTGATCGTTATTTGAGCAATTCTGATCTATCTGATTTGATCTGATTTGAATGACTTTGAACTGATTTGAATACTACTTTTATGAAGTCCTATCAAACAGAGACTTGTGCGATTCAACTTATTAAACAATGTTTTCAAATCAGATCAGATTTATTCAAATGAAATTAAATCAGATCATTATCCAAAGCCGAACAAAGCGCAGTTGTAGTGAAAAAAATATGTACGAGTAATTAGTACTTTAAGATTTATCGTAAGAGAATTTTGTTACATACGTTACTAACTGACACAGTGTTATTGTTTACAACTCGCATTTACTCCTTATTGATATTGCGAAAAGTTTACTTTACACTAAATTGGAATTCTGTAAAAAAATCAACGGAAAATTCACGTGGTACCCTCGAACTTTAGCTGATTACACATGGTACCCAGTTTGACAAGATTATGCACAAGGTACCCCTAAAGTTTGAATATGTGCACGTGGTACCCTTGTTTTAAAGGGTCAGCTAACGCCGTTACATTTGAAGGAAAAAAAAGAAACAGAAAAAACAAATAAACGTTTTCTCTCTCCTTCCCTTTTCCTCGACCTTCGTCTTCAAACTTGTTGCCGCCGTGCCCCCTACACCTCGTGGCCTCCGACCACCAGCGAGGCGACACCTCCACCCAAACACCATCAGGACTCCACGAAAACCAGATCCCTAAGCCCCATTCATCCACTCCCAATCAAACCCCAATAAATGCCCATCCTCCTCCGTATTGAACCCAGAATTTTCTTCCTACCCATAGCACCAATTTGTTCAATGCGGAATCAAAGATTTAGATAAAAATCAACACAAACTTTGTACAATAACATCTAAAATTTTCCCCAAATTTAACCCTAAAAATCGCACAAATGAAACCCAGAAATTCGTACAAATTCGAAATCAAATTGAACTCACCAAATTCGCCAAAATTAACCGACAAATTCGGAAAAATTGTTGTTACCAAATTCAGCCCAAAGAATTCGCCCAAATAAATCTAGATTCGCTCAAAATTTAATAATGAAAAATGATGAATTCATGAGATGATAAGAATATAAGACAACGATTATATTTGAGATCAATGTGAGACCAGTTATGGTACATAGTAAATGAAGATGACGGTGGGTAAGATGACGATGATTGGGATTTGGGAGTGATGTGATGTGAATTTGTGGATGAAAATGAAGGTGATGAAGATGATGATACGTGAACATGGTGAAAGTGATGAGAGAGAAAGTGTGGGGATTTTAATTAAGTTTGTTTTTTTTTTTTCATTTTAGATTTAATCACAACCCTCCATTCTCATGTTATACATGGCTCAGATTTTACAAAGAATGAACATGACGTTAGTTTGACGGTGTTAAGTGTAATTTTGTTTTTAAGAGTACCATGTGCACATATTCAAACTTTAGGGGTACCTTGTGCAGAATCTTGTCAAATTGGGTACCATGTGTAATCAACCAAAGTTCGAGGGTACCATGTGAATTTTCCGAAAAATCATTGTAGGTGGCTGGTGGAATTCGTGAATTTCAATGAGTTTTATTCTTTTAGTTTTAGGTGGTGTGTAACTTAACAAGGTCATCACTATGACAATCTTCACAAGGTCGGTTCATTTTCAACTTACGATTTCAGTAGCCGAACATGGGCTTCCATTAATTATTCACAAAAAAATAGGGCTCTCGTCTAATTTTACAAGTTCAAAACATATACTCCCTCCGGTCCAGATTAAACTTCCCATTTTTTAGGGTCTCGACTTTGTCTTCCTCATTCCCAAACTATTACGTTTTTTGTCGAGTGAAAAATTAGGGAGCCAAGATGAAGATGTTGGTGACAATTAGCTTTAAATTTTTTTTGCTAAATGAATCATTAATAATTATTTATTAATTTTCCTTTCGAAGTGCGCAAAAGGGAGCGGGAAGTTTAATATGGACCGGAGGGAGTACTAGTTTTTTAGCCAGCGGTGCAATATTGCACAGGGTGTTATACTTATATTTTAAAATTGTCCGATTTATATTTCAATTTACTAATGAATGGATGATTTCTATATGTAAGTAAGAAAATCGAATTTACAACTATTATAGTTTATAAGTAGTTTAACACACTAAAGTATATGTGGTAATGAACATCCAAACAATACATTTTGGCCTGTCCACAATTAGAACAACTTACCAAATCTATTGGACTGACGGAAAATAAAACAATTTTGAAAATCAAAACCAATGTTTCTTCATATAGATTAAATTGCTGAAAAGATAAGAAATTATATCTAAATAACAAAAAATGGAAAATGAACCTTAACTTTCCTTTTATACCATTAAAAAAAGACAAAGGTTTTTTCACACTCATACGTTTGCCTCACCATTGTTCCTTCTACATTCTTCTACATTCTACCAAACGATAATCAAAATTAATAAATGAACCATCCCAAAATTACACCAAGACGTTAAAAAGTTGATTCCCAAGTAATTAACATTGTGAATCTTAGTACAATAACTCTTAAATAAGTTGTACTATGAACGACCCAAACTAATTAGCAACCTAGAACTCAAATTATCCAAGCTATTAGATACTTATGATCCAACAACAAAAGGCCAAAATACTAGTTAAGGCCCCTGACACCAACAACTTCAATTCACTCGGCAATAACAACAATAATCAACTACAGCACCCTTAGGGACAACAACAAATACCAGTCACCTCAATACCTCACGCCAACAACACAACAAAATGACTAGCACAACATCAACGAGCAAGGCAGCAACAACAACAACAACGAGCAAGGCAGCAACAACAACAACAACGAGCAAGGCAGCCGCCCCGACAATAACACCACCAAGCTCCGACACCACCAACATCAGCTACAACAACACAAACAGCGGCTGAAACAACACTATATCGACGACCCTAAAACGTGGCGTCGATAACACCAAAAACAGGGGCGACAAAATAGGACCAACGACAATACCCGTGCACCTCACGGCAGCCCCCAACACCACAACCTAATACCACAGCAAACTACTGAACTACAACCATATAAACAGCCACAACAGCAACGCAGCCCTGACCACGTCGCGACAATAACATCAGCAACATCTAAAGAAAACGGCCCCAGAAACCTTCGAAAAAACGAACATTAACCCAAAAATCAAAACCCAACTCAAATTACTCACAAATACAATTTATAATCTTCTAAAAATCATGTTTATTAATAATTCAAGAATTAAAGCAATTATGATCATCAAATTCGAGCTTAAAACGACATAAACGTAAAATCGATGTCGGTACGACTTGAACGATAGGAAAAGAAATTCATAACGTTATGTAGAGGAGAAAGAGAGGGATTCAATGGTATAATTTTCGTCAAAAAACGAGCTGATTACTGGGAGAGATGAGCGATTGAAAGTACGGCCCAATTTGCGAAAATGGCGAACGAAATTTGATGATGATGATGATGTTCAGGAACAATTTAGGCGGTGAGATATGATTTATAAGGTAGTTTTGAAGTAAGGGGCATTTAGATAATTTTGTAATTAGATATTTGATTTAAAAATTAATTTATTTTAATACCCTTTTAAAATAACAAAAACCATTATTATAATTCCCAAAAACAAATCGTAATTTTCCTAAATTCAATAGAATTGGTAACACCCGAATCAGACAAATTCCCAAAAATTTACGGGGTTTTACAAAAAAGGGTTCAAAACATATATATAGCGAATCGACTTAACCTTAAATCAATCTATCATCATAATTCACGGGGTGTTACAAAAAAGGGTTCAAAACATATATATAGGATATAGCGAATCGACTTAACCTTAAATCAATCTCATCATAATTCGTTTGAAGACTAAGCAGCTAATCATGGAGGAAAGATCCTTACCAGAAGAATTAGAACAAGACATTTTGTTGAGATTACCCTCCAAATCCCTCAAACGCTTTTTGAGTGTATCTAAGAGATGGCACTCTTGCATCCAAAACCCTTGTTTCACCAAAAATTTCAACAATCATCAGTCTCGACGGCAAGCCCTACTTCAGTACTTTGTTTTCGTCGAGATTACGCTACGAAAACTTATGTCGTATCGTTACATGATCGTCAAACCTTTGAAAAGATTGAAGATCTAGAGTTCCCTCCATTTCTCGTTGACGGGTTAGAAAGACATGGTGATGAGGAATTTTATGATGCATATTTGAAAGATTATGTATTTCATAGGGACGTTCATGTGCTCGGTCCGATCAATGGTTATTATTGTATATACCATAGATTGATTGAGAGGTGTGCCGGTACGTTCGTTCTTTGGAACCCGGATAACCGAGATTACAAATATATTCGACCCTCTATCTCGTTTCCCATCCCTGCCCGATGTCTAAAAGGGCCATGCCGATTTATTGATGGCACGTATAATAATGGTGCTGCCATTTTGTCAGATGATAGTCTAGTAATAAGCAACCCGGAGAGCTTTCAAATCGGCTTCGGGTTTGATCATAACCTTATGACTTACAAGGTGGTTGTTATATGTTATTGGACCTGCGTCTTTAATCCGGCTCCATTATGTTGGCACGTTAGAGTTTATAATAGTGTCACTGATTCATGGAGAGTCATCTATTCATACCCTACTAGACATGGTTCTTGGCCAATTTTTAGCCAGATACAAATGGACTCACGTCCAGAATTTACAAATTGCTACCTTAATCAAGTCTATCATTGGTCGTGTCGAAAAGAAGGCGGCAAGCGTGGTGGTACCTTAAGTGTCCTTGCATTCGACATGGTCAAAGAGACTTTTAAATTGCTTGCAGGGCCTCCGATTTCTGCAACTGATTACGTACGTCGTAGTGTTTGGGTGTGTCAAGAGGCGCTTGTTATGGTCGCATGTTCTGCTAAGACCGAGAGCGTTGAGGTATGGAAGATGAATGAGTATGGTGTTGCGGACTCTTGGACAATGCAATATTCGATTAGAGTTGGACCTATCAATGGGTTTCGTGTTGTTGGGATTTTGAATGATGGGAGAGTTTTCTTCAGTGATAACAACGCTCAGATAGTCTCATACTCACCCGATGATGATTGTAAGATTAAAGAACACGGTATCCATGGGATGTACGAGGCAGTAGGAGGCCACATCAGTGACGGAATCGACGAGTATCCAAGAACTTATTATCAACTCGGATGTGGTGAACTATATGGAACTTTGGGTGTGGTGAACTATGTGGAATGCCTTGGTGAGTTAAAGCCTCTTGGTAACAATCATCAGCTTTGTGATATTGAGCGTAACAGTGAAGCTGCAGCATCCTCTTCAGTGGCTTTCGATGACAAGGCACATGTACATAGCAGCGTAAGAAAATTTCTTTTGAATATATGGGATGATGATGATGATGATCATTGCTGGGGTGAGACAGTACCAGACAGGGAGTTATCAAGCGAGGACGATGATGATTAGATAATCAGAAGAACGCAAGATCTTGTTAATTATTTGTTTACTAATAATCCATTAATTTTTCGAGTTTTACACATGCATGATTGTTTTGTAATCTAATCGATCTGATTTTGGAATCACTGATAAGCTGTTTGATACGGAGTATTCATGTACGTATTTCAGGTTTGTGTTTCTTATAGTCTTCTACGATTTGTTTTAATTTTTTTCCGCAGATTACTTCCACTAATCCTACATTAACGAAGTGAAATGAAATGCTGAGACTCGAGAGATCGATTTTGGTATGATATAACCCCACCGGTGTTAGCTATAAATTAGAGCTATAAGTGATGGAGTCTCTTTCTGTCTCTATAGATAGTAGTGGTGTATTTCGTACTTGGAATTTACACAAGTAAAAATAGTTTCTTAGAAAATTGCAACTTTTGAACATTGAGTAATTACCTATATCTCATACTAAGAATCTTATACAGTTTGTTTCTTTGATCGTTCTGTATCTAGCATATATAATTTATGCATGTATCGGAATGCCGAGAAATAAGTAGAAAATCAATGTCTTCTTCATAACTAATTTTGATAGACAACTGTTTCCAAAAAGCTAATGAAACAGGGGTGCTAATTTGAAGGCTCCAATCATTCATTGATGAAGCTCAAATATATTTCATTCTTTCCTGAAATGCATCTACACACAGGCTACATACAGCTCAAATTATCAAGTGTACTACTCTGTTAATGTTTTGGATGATCCTAAGAGTCTATATGTAGACAATAGCAAAATCTTCTAACAATTAATGTAAAAGCTTATTGATTACGCTAGAATTTTACGCAAGAATCATAGATATGAGAACTTGAACCTATGACAAACTCCAAACAATCAAACTCTAAAACATCAGGCTAACGACCATACTCCTCCTACCTCTAGACTAGACTATCTTATCTCGTACAAGTGACAAATACATTCATTTAATACTCTTTTAATCGATCTCCTATGATTTGGAAATAAAGGTATATGATCGAACATTGAACTGCTATGACCAACATTTTTGTTTCTCTATTGAACTAATTACAACTTTACCACAAATTCCAAATCATTTTTACTGTCACAACAATAGAAGATTTGGCAACTTGGCCCCAAGACTTTAATAATCTATAGTCAAATTATGTATTGTACTAAAACAATTTATTATCACAATTACAATATATATTGTAAATCAATTACATTTAAAATTTAATTTGCATCTGTTGATGACATTTTTGTAATTTCCGATCGCTTACCTTATTTAGTAGGCATCTTACTACTAAATAAGAGATTACTACTATCGCTAGTTGCGTACGATCGTAAGCTAGTTCAAAGTAGTGTGTCTACGGGTGATCTTATAAATTACCCTTAGCTTAGTATAATACGGACGACAAATATTCGTCTACTTATTATACTAATGGAATAGAGTGGTAATGTCCCAAAATTACTACGTCTATCGCTTAGTGTATGGATTGATTATCATGCTATTTGACCTTAAGGCATATCGCGCGCTGAGTTTGTCCATCGCCAAACTTTGGGTTTGGTGAGATTGACCACGTAATGTCAATCTCACTATTAGCTTTATACGTGTAACCATATTGCAAGTTACATTGATAGTTGTCAATTGGGAATTACCCAACTGTCCACCACTCCACGGAAGTTATTTCATTCAAGCCAACAGATTGACTTAACCGCCGTACACACACATGATCATGGATCAATTTGACGGCAGTTACGAAGAACATTCGAGAATGGATCCGGATCAAGACCCTCTATTTTCCTATAAATAGAGGACAAAGAACAACATTGAAGACACACCTGAACAACAAATCAAGTCAATTTCTACTTTGTTAGTTCTTTTAATATTTGGAACCCCCTTGGGGTCTCCCCACTAGGGGGATTTATCTTAGGAGTAGGAGTAGTTCATAGTTGTAGAACTTGGAGTATTTCGTGATTGTAAGCAGGCACATGCCTTCTCCTGTTGGGCGAGCAATTCATTGTTTACTCTTCGACTTCTTCGAAGTCACAACTATCTGCGTTCGATTGAGTTTGTGCGTATCCTGCTTTTTCCGTTTCCTAAAATCTAGTCCAATTAATCTCTTTCGTACCATCCGTATCGCGGTCACAATTCGGCGATAAACGATCTATCGATACCCGAATTTTTTATGTTCAACAAATTGGCGACCACAGTGGGAGGTAAGATATAATTCTTAAAAGAATTGTAATTGTTTACCATTCCGAAACCCACACTTTACGATTTCATTCGCAAACGTATTTGCGAATCGATTTCATAGTCACGTAATTATGACTCAAAGAATCTCGTCATAGAGAAGTCATAATTTTGTGTATAATCTATTCGCATTCGTTATGCGATCGGATTACTCAAATTTTATCGTAACCGTGATCAGAATTCTTCCATGTAAGATTCTCACAGTTAGATAAAAAGGATCATCATACGCGTAATGCGACTGATCAGGAGCCTCATAAAAGCTCTGATTCATCAATTCTTTTGGCAAATTAAGCAAATTGTCAAGCAAATTACGTACGTACACATAAGTTAGGCACTTTGCTCTTACTTTTACGTACATGGTTTTGTTGATATTTGCTTTGTTTACCATTCAACAAATGGTAATCGGCCAAAATTTTGATCAATCATTTTCTTAGCCTAATTAAGTTAAAATGATTTACGTGATCAATTAATGTCACTTATGCGTCACCAAGTTATACCCGCCAAGTTTTAATTTTGGTGATATACTTTTACGAAAGATGATAATCGTCAATTATCATCTCCAAACTCATTGCGTTTACTTCCTTACGACAAGTGGGAGTAATTGTTAAGAAGAAAAAGTCTTCGTTCTTTTTCTTATGTTGCGTTTTGATCCTACATTTTTGGTTCTACTCATTTAGATTCCAAAATTTTGATGAGACGTAAATCATCAATTGCGGTTGGTACTATGATTTTAGTTTGCTAGTCGATTGCAAACTTAATTTTTCCTCCTAAAGATCCCATTATGGGCAGCAGACTACCGAGAGCAGGGGTAGATCAGGGCGGTAATGGTTCTTCTTTTGAAATTAAGTTTGTTTTTAGAGATTGCTATTGTTCTTGACATTAGTAATCTTTTTAAAATGTTGTCATTCTCATTAACCTTCAGAAAAGGTTGTGTTTATGTCAATATTTTTACACAAGTTCGTCGCCGTTTCTTTAATCCTTGGAAAAGGGTTATGATTTCAACCTACGGAAAAGGTTGTCATTATTTTTGTGGTTTGATTGGTGCTATATCACCCACAAACTTGAGTGGATTTCTCTTATCGCACGTAATGCGACTTGATTTCTTCTCTTATCGAAATTTAGCACCTTATCTTTTATCATTTTCCTTTCAAGAGGATAGAAGGTCATATGATGATAAGATAAGTTTCTTCACAAAAGTCTTGATAAATCCTCACCATTAAGTTTTCATATAAAAACTTTGAGGCATTTATCTACAATTAATTAGGCTCTCTACATAAAATCTTTCATATTAAAGATTTGGGGGCAATTAATTGCTATTGTCGTCTCTTATCAATCTTGAGTCATAAACAAAGATTTGGAGACATTGGTATTAAATCCCCTACATGATGTTTTCATAAAAAACATGGGGGCATTCAATTCATTTTAATTCTAAGTTTCTTTTCTACCGAGAAATACTTAGAATGATTAATTAGCATTGTAAAGAATTTAATAAACTCTTTCTCTACCCTTTAATTTTGGTTACTAATAACCAACTTTAAGGTGCTAATTCTACGATGAGCATGATTTTTCATCTAAAAATCATGACTCTTCTTTGCATGTATAGTCAAATTGATTGTACTAATTGATCAATAGGCAAGGGTTGGCATACGATTGCCATAAAATGGTCTATTGGTTTTGATGATCCAATCTCCCCATTTACCCCTTGTGTACATGGTGGTGGGCTTGAGATCGTCAATCACTTATTAGCACTACATACGTACACATCTTATTAAGTGTAGTGTTTGCCATGAAGATGGTTAATGTGGAGTACTTTTAGCGAACGATAACGCACTAGTTGCTCACTTTTCGTCCGAATAATCAATTTTCCCTCATATTTAAGTCTCGGTCGTAAGAGATTTGGGGAATTTCAAGATTATTTTCAATCAAATTCCCTTTTCAAATCTTTCATAATAAAGATTTGGGGGCAAATGTTATGTATATTTACCCTTATTTGTGTGTGAGTCATATATACTCATACTTTTAAGGAAGTGGTACTACTTTCGCCTCTCTTACCAAGTTTTTCATCATATTCAAAAAACTTGGGGGCATATTTTTAGTACTATATGGCATTTAGTTCCCCTTACCATAAGTCTAGCATAAAAAGACTTGGGGGTATCTAATTTTCACACCGTATGATCCCACATCCTCCATTTAAAAATCTTTCAAATTAAAGATTTGGGGGCAATTATCATACTCTTTTGTCTCTAAGTTTTTCATCTTAACGACTTGGGGGCAAATTAAATCATAATTTGGTCATTTTTTCTACGATTCTCTTGTGTATATAACAAGCGATTCTAATGATCAATCATCAAACTTCAATAGTTTGTATGCTAATTAAATACACTAGTAGCTTATCGACAGTGTTACTAGTTATTGGCGTTATCTTAATCAATAACCCATAATGAAAGTCTTGCTCTTACGTACGGAGGATTGACTTTTAGCATAAATAATGGCATCAACACATGCTATTATTTCGTATGGTTATGACCTTTGGTTTGTACGTAGTGGGCGTCAAAACATACTCGGGGTCAAGACCATTTCAAATGCATTAACAATTGTTTAACTATAACATTGTTTGTCTAATGAAGTTAATTAGTGATGACATAATTCTCACTAATTATAACTAGTTATTAGACCCTCCTTGGCATCAACACTTGGGGGCAATTGCATTTACACATCCCTTGATTGCTTTCGTATTTCTCGCAAACGAGAAGTATGAATAATGATCAAGCTTGGCGATCATGAGAACACTCGTTGATCGATAAGCGTTAATTAGGCCTTCAATTCTATTGAGTTTAACGACAAAACTCTCTACGAACGCCATGGTTTGACAATTGGCATAAGTAACAATTGTCACTCGATCGAATCGAATAACCACATACGTGTGTGGACACAACCAACCATCATATTATGAGTTGAAGTTGTATAACATAACATGTCGGATTCTGTAGTCGTGTCAGAAACACTCCTCTCATCCAACATGTTCTGGGGGGCATTTGTTGATGACATTTTTGTAATTTCCGATCGCTTACCTTATTTAGTAGGCATCTTACTACTAAATAAGAGATTACTACTATCGCTAGTTGCGTACGATCGTAAGCTAGTTCAAGGTAGTGTGTCTACGGGTGATCTTATAAATTACCCTTAGCTTAGTATAATACGGACGACAAATATTCGTCTACTTATTATACTAATGGAATAGAGTGGTAATGTCCCAAAATTACTACGTCTATCGCTTAGTGTATGGATTGATTATCATGCTATTTGACCTTAAAGCATATCGCGCGCTGAGTTTGTCCATCGCCAAACTTTGGGTTTGGTGAGATTGACCACGTAATGTCAATCTCACTATTAGCTTTATACCTGTAACCATATTGCAAGTTACATTGATAGTTGTCAATTGGGAATTACCCAACTGTCCACCACTCCACGGAAGTTATTTCATTCAAGCCAACAGATTGACTTAACCGCCGTACACACACATGATCATGGATCAATTTGACGGCAGTTACGAAGAACATTCGAGAATGGATCCGGATCAAGACCCTCTATTTTCCTATAAATAGAGGACAAAGAACAACATTGAAGACACACCTGAACAACAAATCAAGTCAATTTCTACTTTGTTAGTTCTTTTAATATTTGGAACCCCCTTGGGGTCTCCCCACTAGGGGGATTTATCTTAGGAGTAGGAGTAGTTCATAGTTGTAGAACTTGGAGTATTTCGTGATTGTAAGCAGGCACAAGCCTTCTCCTGTTGGGCGAGCAATTCATTGTTTACTCTTCGACTTCTTCGAAGTCACAACTATCTGCGTTCGATTGAGTTTGTGCGTATCCTGCTTTTTCCGTTTCCTAAAATCTAGTCCAATTAATCTCTTTCGTACCATCCGTATCGCGGTCACAATTCGGCGATAAACGATCTATCGATACCCGAATTTTTTATGTTCAACAGCATCTAAATTTTTTTTACACAACACCAACAAAAGTGAAAAATAGTATTCATAAGCATCTAAAATAAAATGTACTGCCTCGGTCCCCGTTTAAACAGCCCAGTCCTATTTTTACGTCATAATAAAAAAAAAAACGTGCATACAACTTCTTGGGCCAGGGTCTTCTTGAGTTTGTCTTTTTTTTTTGAATTTCAGTCCATTAATATGGGCTTCATTCATTGACAAATAGGGTCGGTCGCGTCAACCTAATTGAAACGAATTTCTTCATGCCGCGTATATTTAATGATTGGGATTTTTTTTTTGATCTGTGGCCATCGTCCTACTTCTCCTTGTTGAAATCTAATAAGTTCATCATGGCAAAGATATCATTACCAGAAGATTTAGAACAAGAAATTTTGTTAAGATTGCCCTCCAAATCCCTCAAACGCTTCTCAAGTGTGTGTAAGAGATGGCATTCTTACCTCCAAAACCCCCTCTTCAACGAACGCTACAATGCCCTTCTATCTCGACGGCAAGCACTTATTTGTTTTCGTCGTGATCACGCTACCAAAACTAATGTGGTATCGTTACATGATCGACAAACCTTTGAAAAGATTGAAGATTTAGAGTTTCCTCCTTTTCCTAATGATGGGTTGGAAAGAGAAGGTGATGAGAAAAACTTCGATAAGTATTTGAGGAATTATGAATTTCATAGGGATATTCATGTGCTTGGTCCGATTAATGGTTTTTATTGTATATATCATAGGTTGATCGAGAGGTGGGGCGGTACTCTCGTGCTTTGGAACCCTGAAAGCCGAGAGTACAAACATATTCAACCTGCTATCTCTTTTCCGTTTGCTTCTCGACATCTAAGAGTGCCATGGAATCTCAACGTGGATGATGATGATGATGATAATGATGATGATGATGATGATGAGTCTTGGTTTGAACATGATGATGATGAAAGCAGCCCAGAAGGCTTTGAAATCGGCTTCGGGTTTGATCATAACCTTATTGATTACAAGGTGGTTGTTATATGTTATTGGTGCCGCGTACATGATTTCTATACATTTCCATATCTTTGGGATATTAGAGTATATAATAGTGCTACTGATTCATGGAGAATTTTCGATCGCTATTATACCTATACTTGCAAGGATGCTTCGCCAATTTTTCGTGACTTAATATTGGATTCTCGCCCGGGATTTACAAATTGCTACCTAAATCAAGCCTGTCACTGGTCATGTCGAAAAGAGCTGATACTCGGCCTACATCCTAAAAAAGTGAAATCACATGTCCTAGCATTCGACATGGCCGAAGAGACTTTTAAAATTCTTGCAGGGCCGCCAATATTGCCAATCGAATATGTACGTCGCAGTGTTTGGGTGTGTCAGGAGGCGCTTGTCATGGTCGCATGCTCTGCTAGGACCGAAACCATCGAGGTGTGGAAGATGAACGAGTATGGTGTTGCGGAATCTTGGACAATGCAATATTCGATTAGAGTTGGACCTATCAATGGTTTCCGTGCTGTTGGATTTTCGAATGATGGGAGAATTTTCTTTGGTGATAACAATGCTCAGTTAGTCTCATACTCGCCCGATGATGATAAGATAAAAGCACACGGTATCTATGGGACATACGAGGCCGTAGGTTATAAGATTATTGATGATGGAATTGACGAGACTTTATATAATTTTAATATTAATGATCAATGCGTATATGGTGAAACTTTGGGTGTGGTGAACTTTGTGGAATCCATAGGTCCTGTAAAGCCCCTTGTTGGTCTGGTGAACTATGTGCAATCCGTTGGTCGCAACAACCATGGTCGGAACGATAACAACAACAACAACAACAAAAACAACAACCGTGGCCGCAACTATAACATCAACCATCATGGTACTCCAGCGTATCACCCTTGGACTGTTGCGCCAACTGGTTGGGGTACTATTCCTCAATGGCAATGCACTATTGGTCCATGGCTTCCTATTCATAACAATGTCGACCCGAGCTCATGGGTTCCTATGCATAATAACGTCGTCCCGACCTCATGGGTTCCTATGCATAACAACGTCGTCCCGACCTCATGGGTTCCTATGCATAATGTCGTCCCGAGGCCATGGATTCCTATGCATAACGCCGGTCCGAGCCCATGGGTCCCTATGCATAACGTGGGCCCATACTCACAGCCATGGCTACTCGGCCCTGCCCCTCGTCTTCCGCAGGCAGGTTGGTACCATAATGGTCCGCCATATGCTGCGTATGCTCCGCACGGATGGCCCTATGGTCAATTTGCACACCCGCATGCGCTACCATATGGGTTCGAGTCTTTGCGGCCTCCGTCTGAAAGCAGGGGCTGCTGGACTAGTCGATGATGATTGGGAAAAGCAGAGCTTTTGTGTTCGTTAGTCTTATCACACACGACTGTTTTTAATGTTTCCCACATTGTGCTTACGTTGATCATACATCAACAAACTATTCTATTAATATATAAAATAAACCAATAGTTGCTTAATTATTCCTGCCAATTTCTTAGTCGAATGATCATTGTCAGGACAACTTTGAGCACGTCAAGTTTACGATTTCTGCAATTGAGAATTGTATAATTACGCACCGGCCAAAATCTGAAATATTAACAAATCTAATAATAATACGACCTTGTCGTAGACTTGATGTACTAGTATATTTTGATTCCATTGTTTTAATTTTCTTTCGTTTCATCTCGAATTAAATCCAAAAGAAATAATTCTGCATTGACGCTTTAGAAAGATGGAGGCGGAGCAAAGGGTAACAAACGTCCTGGATTCGACCACCGAGAAGAGCGATCCAATCAAAAGTAGAGTTGGAAAAGTATTCACAAACTAGAGGATCGCGTTCGTTGTACTGCTGATCAGTTGTTTGATGGTCACCTGGAATTACTTAAATCCATGCTGGTCGACATACCGGGAACCGGTTTATCAGAGTTCGCTCACGGTGGCTTTCTCATGATGCTCTCTTTTGGCGTTGATATACCACAAGAACTCGACATTTTCAAAGGGGTGTGTCCTGCTTTCTATGGGTGGGCTCGTATGTGTAATTACATCCCTCATATGCACGATACCCATATGTAATAGGGAGTGAATTTTCGCGTATCTTAAATGACGAAAATTTAGAAAACCTCTCTATAAGAAGATTACGTTTTATGCATTATTAAGCTGAAAACATTTGAACTAGAATAAATGGATCTCTATGCACAGACAGTTTGTAATTAAGCTGATATTTAATTTTTTGTTAAGGGCTAATTAAGCTGTTAATTATTAATGATATGCTTAAAACTCGTGAAAGTATGTCTAATTATCCAATAATTTGATCGGACTACATGTACACTTAGGCGAACTTAACACCCTACTGCGATTAAAAACAATTTTTCGAAACAGTGGAATACAAGACAGATGATTACGAGCAGTGTCTTGGAACTTCAAGACGGCTACACTTAATCTCAAGTGCACGTAAAAATAAAATTCGCGAACCAATATGCAGACTACGTACCCCAGGCCAGGTCCCCAGTGTATCATAGATGCATTGTATTGACGACCGATAATGTTCCTTAATAATAACCTAGGTGACTAATTTTCCTTGTTTCTAGTTTTTCCTTAATAACCTAGGTGACAACAATTTTGCCTCCGTTCATTCTTTTGGTAACATCATGATGCTTTATAAAATCTTAATTCGGTTCATATACGGATAAAAAAAAATAAAGTATATAATAGAGAACAAGCTATTCTGCTGTATACTTCCTCTACCATGTTTTGGATTATTCATTAGTAAGTTCATCTGGATTTCTTTTTAGAGCGAGTTTGAACATGGAGAATAGATTTTTACCGGAAGTGATAGAAGATGAGATTTTGCTGAGATTACCCATCAAGTCCCTCAAACGATTTAGAACTGTTTGCAGGAGATGGCGGTCTTTAATCGAAACGCTTTCTTTCATCGAACGCTACAATGCCCGACAAGCTAATACCAACCACAATGGTGGCAGATTCCTCTGTTTTCGTTGAGACCCCAATACCAAAACCTATGTTATATCCTTATTTGATAGTCGTACAGATGAAAAGATTGAAGATATAGAATTCCCACCCTTTGTCAATGATGATTTGGAAAGAGAGGGCGATGGGAGAATTTTCAAGCGATACTTGAGAAAACAACAAGAATTTCATAGGGATATTCATGTATTTGGCCCTATTAATGGTGTATATTGCATATACCATCGATTAATCGAGGCGTGGGCTGGCACTCTTGTTCTTTGGAACCCAGGTACACGAGAGTATAAACATATTATCCCTGAAGTTTCTTTCCCTTTCTCTCTCCATTTCCTCCGTAGGCTCTATCAGGGTTGCATAGATTATGACGTGAGCCACCCTGAAGGCTTCCTCATCGGCTTTGGTTTCGATCCTAGGATGAACGATTACAAGTTGGTCGTTATATGTAAGTGGTGCAGGATATATGATCAATGTATGATGATGTGGAATATTCGGGTCTATAATAGCGGTACCGGTTCATGGAGAACCCTATACTCTTTCCGAGAATATGGAATTGAATCGGATTCACGATTTAAGGACTTGAACCTCGATTCATATCCGGAGTTTACCAATTGCTTTCTCAATGGAACTTATTACTGGTCATGTACAACGGGCGAATCGCGACCCAGGGACACAAAGCTCAGGTTCTTGCGTTTGACATGGTTGAAGAGACATACAATTTTTTTGAAGGGCCTCCAATTTCTCCAATCGAGTACAAAAATAGAAGCGTTTGGGCGTTGAGGAAGACCCTTATAATGGTTGCAAGTTCGACTAGGAAGGAAAAGGTTGAGGTATGGACGATGGTCGAATGTGGTGTTGCGGAATCTTGGGCCTTACACTACTCGATTGAGGTTGGTGATAACAAAGTACTGTTGCGTCCGGTAGGAGTGACAAATGTTGGTAGGATTTATTTTGGTGATTATGATGCTCATTTAATCTCATACGATATGGACGATCATCGAGTTCGAGAACATGGTGTTTATGGAATGTATTACAATTTAAACATAACCGCATATTATTCTGCATCGTATGGTACTCTAGGGCTAGTGAACTACGCCGAAAACCTTTCACCGATCAAGACTGTGGCAAATGGACAAGTATCTGAGCTTTAAAGTTATGAAAACGAAACAACGACGCTCAGAAAAATTGCTTATGTTAATTATATTTATATAATATGGATATATCCTTATAATATTGCACATTTTAATTTGATCTCTTAGGTTGAGCTTTAAGTTGGTTAAGTAACTTAATTTACACCCCAAACACGCTTGGCCTCAAGTAAATCGGCCCGAATAACCCGTTTGCGAGATCTACATTCTCTCACCTTATTCCTCAACATACCTAATTAGTTTCTCTCCTCAAATCCTACGAACCACGTCAACTCCCCTTAAAAAGCACAGAAGATTTTCTCTCTTACTCTTTGCCGTCTCTCGATTCATTGCACTGGCCACGGCGCCTACAAAGACGCCGCCCACCGACCTTCCGACCACCGTCGACGGCTCCCAAGTCAATCCCCACCGCGTCCCACGTCCTATTTCCTAGGTCAGTTTCTACCAAATCAATTTCTATAATTTATTAAAAATTTACTGCTTTTTATTAATTAATCTTGATTAGTAGAAATTAGGAAATCGGTGTCGTTAAGCGTGAACATCAGCCTTCATACAAAGGATCAAATAATTGTGTTTTGCACAATTTGATAATTAAATGAATAAAAGGTTGGACTACCTAACCTGATTCCGGGGTCTCTTGCTTACCGAGCTAATGCCCGGTTTCCAGCTGTTGAGGCTCTTCTTGTATGATATGATCCCGTTATAACTTGTAGCCTACTCAAATACTAATAATAATAATAACGAAAGAAAGGTAACAAGATGTGATTCCTTGTGCATTTTACAGGTTCTCGTAGTTCTAACGAAATAACTTTTAATTTATGAAGTTAGAGCAGCAAAATTGTAACTAATTCGTTAACCACGATCTATGTTCGAGATAAGTGTTACTTGGAATAAACTTTGTAATTCACTTCCAAATTATGAATTATCGACTTCTCGTCGCTTAGATTGTAATTTTTGCATCTACCCTATATTTGTGTAGTTTGATGTTTTTCTTGTATGCAATTTCTTCCTAGTGTTATTCGTGTTTCACAACTCCGAACCTAAAATCTTTTGTTGTTAGTGTTGTAGGATGGAGAACAGATTTGTACCAGAAGAGATGCAAGTTGAGATTTTACAGAGATTACCCATCAAGTCCCTCAAACGATTTACATGTGTCTGCAAGAGCTGGCATTCTTCCGTTAAAGCGCCTTCTTTCATCAAACGCTACAATGCTCGACAAGCTAACACCAGCCATAATGGTGGCAAACTCCTCTGTTTTCGTCGAGACCCCGACACCAAAACTAATGTTGTATCCGTGCTTGATCATCGAACACATGAAAAAATTGAAGACCTAGACTTCCCACCCTTTATCGATGACGGGTTGGAAAGGAAAGGTGATGAGGAATTTTTTGATGAATACTTGAAAGATTACAAATTTCATAGGGATATTCATATGCTTGGTCCTGTTAATGGTGTATATTGCATATACCATAGATTAATCGAGGGGTGGGCTGGCACTCTTATTCTTTGGAACCCAAGTACTCGAGAATACAAACATATTGTCCCTGAAATTTCGTTTCCTTTCTCCCCTGATTTGCTTACATGGCATCGTCGTCGTCCCTGGTTTGATGAAGTGAGTGACCCTGAAGACTTCCTCATTGGCTTTGGTTTCGATCATAGAATAAATGATTACAAGGTGGTCGTCATTTGTCATTGGTGTAGGATATATGATCAGTGTATCCACGTGTGGAATGTTCGGGTCTATAACAGCTATAGTGGTTCATGGAGAACCATATACTCTTTCCAAGAACATGAACTTGAAGATTCACCATTTGAGGACATGATCCTCGATTCATATCCGGAATTTACCAACTGCTTTCTTAATGGAATTTGTCATTGGTCATGTACAACGAGCAAATACTCGGCCAAGGAACGCAAAGCTCTGGTCCTTGGTTTTGACATGGTTGAAGAGACATACAAAGTTTTCGAAGGGCCTCCAATTTCTCCAACCGATTATGAAAAGCGAAGCGTTTGGGCGTTAAGGGAGACCCTTATAATGGTTGCATCCTGTACTAAGAAGGAGAAGTTTGAGGTATGGATGATGATGGAATGTGGTGTTGCGGAATCTTGGGCCTTACACTACTCGATTGATGTTGGGTCAGTCAAATTGTTACGTCCCGTAGGGGTGTCGAATGCTGGAAAGATTTATTTTGGTGATAAGGATGGTCAGTTAATCTCATACGACATGGACGATCATCGAGTTCAAGAACAAGGTGTGTATGGAATGGAGTGTGAGAGCTTAAACATTACCGGCTTTAAAGAATTGTATTATGGAACTCTTGGTGTACTGAACTACGTCGAAAACCTTTCGCCCGTCAAGTAAGACCGTGGCAAATGACATATGTATTTATACTGCATGCACATTTGATTTTTCTGGTTGAGCTCTAAGGTGGTTGATGTAGATTGCGTTATAGCTAGTTTGGAATAACTTTGGCCCCGTTTGATAGGACTGCATCTTTCTGAACTGATCTGATCTGATCTGAATGATTCTGATCTAATCTGATCTGATCTGAATGATTCTGATCTGAACTGATCTGATCTGAATGATTCTGAACTGATCTGATCTGATCTGAATGTGTTGAAATTTTGATTGAATTTCAACGAATTAGTATCAGTTATGGGCCAAATACATTGATAAAAATTTCATCTGATCTGATCTGATCTGATCTGATCTGAATGATTCTGAACTGATCTGAATACTACTGCGAATAAGTCCTATCAAACAGGGCCTTTGTCCTATGTTTTCAAGTTTGGGATTTTTTTTTCCACTACCTTTTCAACTCTTTTAAGGGTTTTTTTTTTCACTGTGAGCTTATTTTTTAGAATTTACCTTGTTTTTGAGTTATTTCCTTTTTACTTATTTTTCCTTCAAAATTTTCCACTTTAACTTATTTTCTTTAATTTGCAATTTTTTTCCTCCCCATTATTGATATCACACATGAGTAAAGTAGTGTTAGAATCGGACTCTCTCCACTTAATTAGGGCGCTGAAGTCGGGATCTTTCCCAGCTAGCTATTTCGGTTTTGTACTTTCGGACGTTTTCACTTTATCTTCTAGATTTCGTAGGTTGGGTAACAAGGTTGCGCATACGGCGGCTAACTTACACTTAGGACCGGTTGACTATTCAACACGTGTTTGGGGTGATAGTGGACCGTTGGATGTATTGGATATCGCAGCGGCGTATTTCATTGCCGCATCTACGTAAAAAAAGCCTAATTTTTTGCATTAAAAAAAAGATGTGTCTATATAGAGAGGTGGGAATTGGTCTCATTTTCCAATCAATTAACCTTGCTTGTCGAATTTTAGAGGGGAGGAAAGTAAGACATATTTTGGAGAAGTTTTACTATGGGACCCGTTTGCGAGATCGACTCCAATATGGGACTTTTAAATTCTCTCATCTTATCCCTCAACATACCTAATTAGTTTCTCTCCTCAAATCCTACGAACCACGTCCACTTCCCTTTAAAAAGGCACAGTCGTATTTCCATAGATTCTAAAATAACCACCGGTTAGCGCCGGTTACACTAAAATTAACCATGGTTAACATTATAAATTAATACAAATAAAATTTCTACTTGTTACCAATCAACGAATTAACTTGGCTTAATTGGTATAGAATTATTGTTTCTACCAAACAACCTGGGTTCAAGCCTTCACTATGACATTTTATTTTCTGTTATTATTTTATTTTATTTATAAAATTTGCAGTTATCGTTTTGTTCGTTTTTTTCTTCCATTTTAGTAATAAAAAATTCAAGATACATTTGGGCCAACATTTTAACCCAAATTTTTAAAAACTACTTGAATTTTTAATTTTTGTGCGAAATATTTTGGGAATAAGGCTTGGTTGTTGTTGTTGTTGTGCGAAAATTTTGAATTTTTTCTTTTTGAATTTTCAACTTTTGGAATTTCTTCAAATTTTGTTAGTTGGTGATTTTAAACAATTACAAATCTTGATATTAAGAAAGTTTAATTTCAAATTTTGCTTTTTGTTTGATCGGTTTTTATCAATCCAATATTAAAATGAACTTAGATCAAGTTTTTACGATATACGTACAATAGTTAAAACGTACAAACAGTTTATAGTGGTCATCACTAAAATCCAATTAATTTATAATAATTGCCATTTCTCATTGTTCGATAAAAAACCCTACTTTATATCTATTTTCATGACACTACAAAACTGTTAATAAAGACTTATATGGAGCATGAAACTAAATTTGCTTACTAATTTCTTAGCCTATTTAATTTCAATTGGAAACTAAGCTACTAATGTTATCAAAGAATATCCAAAGTAAGGTTTCAAGTTTTGTTCTTAATCAAGTACGAATAGGATAATACAAAGTATATGATTGAAAACAAAAACTACATTTGAAATACAAATGCAAAATTACCACCTCTCTAAACTACTAGATCTATAAAGACTGACCAATATAGAAGGTACATAAGATCGCCGAGAGTAGAGTACAACAAGTGTATATAACCCACGGTTGAAGAGTTTAGATTGTCGAGAGTGAATTCCTTAGGTTGGGGAGAGCCCCCATGGTATGTCCATACGATTTAGTACTTATATACGGAGTATTATGGATGAAGTATCGTTTAAAGAGAGGCCACCTGTTTGGTCCTTGATTTAAGGGAATATTGGTTGTAATGTACGATACTTGATTTACAAATGTACATCTTTTGTATCGTTGTGAAATTAAACTTTATAAAAAATTGGGTAATTTGTGAAACACTACCTAATAAAACGTATATCTTGCGAAACACTACCTTATAAATTTTTTTTTGTCGAACACTCCCTTATATAGCGTATTCTTTGTGAAACACTACCTTATATAACGTATTATTTGTGAAACACTCCCATAACTCAGATTTCGGCCAAAACAAGTTTTGTTTCCGGTGTTGACTTACATCCGCACGTGATTCGAGGCCTTCCCTCCCATTTCTTTTTTTTCTTTCGCCCCAAATTATCATTTCCTTTCAATTTCCTTATTCTCTCTCCTTAATTGCATGAAAAGATTAAGTTTGAAATACCATTTGATTCTAAAATACATGACTTGGAAAGAATTGGTGAAAGACTAAAATGGATGAAAGAGATCAGAGGGTCATTAACAATCATTGATTGTACAATACATGACTTGACAGTTAGTTGGAGTTTGAATTACCATTCCAAAAATAACCGAACTAGGTACATAAAATCCTCTTAAATGTGATACAAAATGCTCTTGAAGAGATAGAGAAGTCCAAACTAGTGGACGAGAGGTCTTCTTTAAGGACGAGAGGTCTTCTTTAAGGCTTCCAAGTTTGCACTTATTTTTGTCCAAATCTGTGTTATGGGAGTGTTTTACAAATAATACATTATATAAGGTAGTGTTTCACAACAAATGCATTATGTAAGGTAGTGTTTATCAAAGAATGCATTATATTAGGTAGTGTTTAACAAAGAATGCATTATATAAGGAAGTGTTTAACAAAATAAAATTTATAAGGTAGTGTTTCGCAAAATATACGTTTTATTAGGTAGTGTTTCACAAATTACCCTAAAAAATTATAACGTAGCGGACAATTTATGTATTATACTATTTCTAATACTCATGCGGTAGTAATCTATACTTATCTATTAATAGCCTAGCATCCCGAATGACATGGCATGTTATTAGAGAGTTTGACATGCTGTTAAAAAATAAAGCCACCTGTCACTTCAACACTGCGTTGCTATCCACGTCATGGACACAAGTGTCGAGACTGTCATAAACGTCATGAATGAGTCGTTCCCCTTCCCGCGTTTCAGAAATCCCTTGCTCTTCATCACATATTTAGGGAACATATTTAGTGCTGAAGAACGTTCCTGGCCTGTTGGCCTTTCACCATCCCCTTTTAAGTTTTAACACCCCATTAAACACACGGTATGTCAAAGTGCGGTGGCCTTCCATCTTGGCCTTCCGACTTCCCCTTCATTACCTGACCTTATTAAACCAATTTATCTCCATATGGCAGCTTTGTTCGAGTAATCGAATTACAAATCAGTTGATGCTCTTATTAAAATGGAATTGAGTGGTAGGTTTATCAAAGCTTACTGATGCATGTTCTTCTCCCTTATTTTAATTGTTATGAATTCTGTTGTTTGTGTTTGGCATCTAATCCCTACTATGTTCGATTGCTTTCCCCCAAAAATCTAATATCAGTTGTCTCTTATTATTTCAAGATCAGTAAATTGTTGTGGATGTTTCGCAGAAAAAGGATGCCTATGATGTCGCGCATACATGAACGATGGAGAGAACAAAGGCGCGGTATACTCAAATATTCTGATTCATTCTAACTTTGCAATTACCAATTCCTGTTTTTTGCTCAATTTCCTCAATTAAATGCTGAACATCGTTGATCATTTAAATTTAATTTGCTTTATTTGAATTGTGCGGCGGCTGTAGTGGGTTACAAAGGTGGTTCTTAAAACTTTCCCAGAATTCGAGTCGGGGTGAGGCGGATTGGTTTGAAAAAGTGGATCGAGCTCGGGATACCGTAAAAGAGGTAAAGATGAGGTTTAGGCAAAATGAATTGATTTCCATTTATCAAAATATGTATTAATACATGTATTACAGGAGACAATAATCTAAAGTTACTCTAATTACCAAGATACATATTGCTACAATTAGGCTAGGATCAAATCTTATACATATGAGCACAATAAAGATGATTGCTAATTGATGCTACAACTATACTGATGAAACTTTTTACTGGAAATAGATGATTGATTTTGCTGATCATAGCTATTTAGTTATTATTATATGAAAATTGTTGATCAATGAGGTTTAATTGGGTGTATGGCATTGTTATGTAAAATTTCCATTCAACATCGATCAATTTAACAAAAAAAAGGTTTAGTGTAAAATTTCCATTTAATATCAAAATTTTTTATGGATCGGATTTGGGTGTCGGGTTTGTTAAGTAAGTTGTTGGTGACTTGGTGTCACTAGAACCCATTGTGTAATGGGTTTAAATGACAGCAACAAACTAAGTTTACTTTGAAATGACTTTAATTCTATTAGTTCTAACTAGATCTATGGTATAATCAGGCGTATGATTGTTATGCTTTTGCAGTTTTGCACTATAAGTTCGTCATTTTCTTTGTATTCCTACTAAGGGTCTAAGGCTACTACATTTTATTACAGTATATGGTTCATGTTTTAGTGATATAAAACTGTCAGGGGGCATGTTAATTTGTTCTGTCGGCATAAGGTAGAAACTAGAAATCTATTTGTCACCATTTCTAGCTCACTTCAACTCTTGGAAAGAGGGTTCTGGGACTAGATATAATATGTCGCTATTAGCTGTTCAATTTATAACAAAAAGCATTTGGTAGATAAATTTCTTCCTTTAGACATAGTTTGCCGCAAGTCTATGGAATTGGAAAACCTTACTCTAATCTATGACATGGAACATTTTGCTTTGTGCATATTAAAAATGAGGTCCAGTTTAAACATTAGTTTATGAGCTCACGGTTTCTTTTGTTTTACTCAACTTTTTGACATTATGTGCATAAATGTCTATAATTTCCTACTTGGTACATGCCCCACTCCAAATATAATACAGCTCTTTTGATTTCTTTGGTTATTTTTCTGTTTTTCTTTCAGTTTAAGTTCTTAGGGATAATGAGTATTTTGCTTCTCTGTAGGAATTAGGAAATGAAGAAAGGATTGTACCCTCAGATGCAATGGATATCTTACGTTACTCAGACTGGTAGGTTGATCAATGTCATGATGGGCAGGATTATTTACAGAGAACCCAAAGTTTACCACTTCAGATAAAAACGTCAGATGGCTCAAAGCTTATATTTTAGTGAATGGAGTTGCTGAATAAGATCTTATAAGCATGCTAGCTTAATCTAATAAGAGCCTGATTGCTAATTAGTCGATATTTTGTGTATTTTTGTTCAGTGGTGACATTTTGTAGTGCCAGCAACCCCAGCATTGGGAATTTGCAAGAGAGGGGATTAGATATGTCCAGGGAAATGAGGAGATAGGTTCTGTAACACGCAACAATGAATTTGGACAAATTGGCAATGGAAGTGCTTCGACATTGTCCACAGTTGATGAGTTCTGTTACATGCTTCGAGGGAAACGGCCAATTCAGAGTATTCTGGTTGCAAACAACGGAATGGTAGTTGTCAAGTTTATCAGAAGGCCATATTGTTAATAGCCATGGCTACTCCTGAGGATATAAGAATAAATGCTGAGCATATCCGGATAGCTGATCAGTTTGTTGAGGTTCCTGGTGGGACTAACAATAATAACTATGCCAATGTGGAACTCATTGTTGAGGTATTGGGTTTCAATAATGTAGCAGCTTCTTTTTTTTCGAATATTAATTGTTTCTGCTTCTTAAGTGTGCAGGACTTCTCTACGTAAAACATGAGTGACCATAACATTAATGGCAAGGGCTAGATTGTTTTGCTTTTCTTCAGGTGGCGGAAATACCAAGGTTGAGGCAGTATGGCCTGGCTGGGGTCATGCATCTGAACACCCTGAGCTGCCAAATGCACTACGTGAGAAAAGAATTGCATTTCTAGGGCCTCCAAGTACATCTATGGGAGCTCTTGGAGATAAAATTGCTTTTGCATTGATTGCTCAAGCTGCTGATGTTCCTTCCCTTCCCTGGAGTGGTTCTCATGTGTGCATACATTTTCTCGAACCCTTAAAAACTGTTCTTTTAATTGAGTCGACTCTTGAATGTGTAGGTCTCATACAAGTAAAAGTTCCTGCATAGAGTTGCTTGGATACAATCCCTGATGATATATGTAGGGCAGCTTGTGTTTCTACCACAGAGGAAGCAATTGCCAGCTGTCAAATCGTAGGCTATCCAGCAATGATTAAGGCCTCCTGGGCTGGTGGTGGAAAAGGAATTGGGAAGGTAAGCTTGCAACTCATCATGATGTAGATTTTTGACCTGACAGTGATGCATATATTTCCCACGTTCATCTCATCAGTAGTTCAGGTTTCTGTTTTCTATCTTTATGCAAATCTCATGAATCTACATCAAATCATCCTCTTCAGGTTCACAATGATAATAAAGTTCGGGCACTATTCAAGCATGTCCAGGGCAAAGTTTCTGGCTCACCCATATTTATTATGAAATTGGATTCACAGGTAGACTTTTGACAATCTGGCATGAAATGTGTGTGCTTTTGGTTGAGCATTTTGTTTGATGAAGGATATTGTTTATCTGCTGCAGAGCCGACACTTAGAGGTAGGGGTGAGCAAAACCGGGGGTACCCGCTTTGAAAATTGGTAAAAATTGATACCCGTACCCGTCCCGAAATAAACCGGATACCCGGTTTTCGGGTACCCTAATTTCGGGTACCCATACCCGTAATTTCTTAGTTTGCAGCTTGAAATTACCAACATTCAGTGACGCGCGACTTGAAAGTTATACAAATGAAGTCGAATGCTTGTGCACGTATGAGTCGGATTACCAAATGCACGAGTGTGTCGACTTTTTTAGCTTCAAACATTAAGTTTAGTAGGATTTTTATGCGCAATATAAGAATCCAGGTACAAAACCGGGTACCCGATTTGCTATTTTCTATACCCGTACCCGACCCTAATTTATGTAAAATAAAGCGGGTCGGGTACCCGACTCGGTTAATACCCGGAAAAACCGGGTATTAAAATTCGGGTACCGGGACGGGACCGGGTAGCTAAACCGGGTCGGGTATTTTTGCTCACCCCTACTTAGAGGTGCAGTTACTCTGTGATCATTATGGCCAATGTTGCAGCATTGCACAGTCGTGATTGCAGTGTGCAGAGGCTGCACCAGAAGGTGAGTCTTAACTTATGAACAATAAAATATCTGATCTCATCTATCAGTAAAATATGGTTAATGAAGAGACTGCCGCTGCAAGAATCATGAAAATTATGTATTTACATCTTATGGTTATGGGTTGTCAAAGATGCTTGGTGCTGAATGTTCTCTTTGTGTCATTTCAAATGGTCAGAACATTGAGAAAGGTCCAATAACTGTAGCTCCACCAGAGACTGAAAAAATTAGAGCAAGCAGCTAGAAGATTGGCTAATTAAGTCGGTAAATTACGTTGGAGCAGCCACAGTGGAATATTTATGTATTATCGACACTGACAAGTTTTATTTCCTAGACCTCAAACATCGGCCACAGGTGCGCTTCAGCCTCCGTTATTCTTCAGATGCTAAGTCATATGTTTCTAGCAAACTGATTGAGCTGATTTCCTTTTAAAAATTTCAGCTCTTTTGCTCTTTTTTTATTTAGTTTGACATGTATTTTCTGAAAGTTTAGAGCTCACACTTACGTTTTTTCGCTGTAATATCAACATGCATGTGTAGCTAATAATTTTCACCTTTACTTGGAAATTAGTATTGTAAGGACTAAGGTGGGTGTACTGCCTAACTTTTTTTAATTTCTTTCCATTCTATATTATGTATCAGATGATTTTTTAAGTTATAATTAAATTACACCACATTTGCGAGCTCTTATATGGTATGTTAAGATGATCTATTTACGGTTGTTGGTTGTTCATTTGTTATGTATAATCGAATAATTTACATGTTGGTTGGTTGTTTAGTGACTTTAGTACCAATGAATACGCACTTAGAATTGCATCATGGAAGGATTGTGTAGTATGTCAGGTAAGTGCCCCATTTCTACTCCTTTTGATTAGTAAAAATTGGAAATAGTTCAAATTATATGATTTTCTATTATCAGTAGGTTTTTCAATATGTAATTTTGGGTTCAAAACTTAATTTGTTGAGATGATGAACCATGTAGGAAATATAGTGGTGAATGTGGGCTGATAATCAGTGAGTTAATCTCATCCCTTTGTTTTCATAGGCCGCTTGGATTTGGCATTATTTTGCTCTATGTCACCGAAACTACTTTTAAAATCTCTATAATATCAGGTTGTGCATGTCTTTGCTAATCACATATTAGCCGTTGTCCAAAATGATTCAATTTCTATCACAAACTGCATTTGGTTGTTATTGTGCGTGTCCTTTGTTCCACAATCAGTATTGATCGATCACCTAGCTTGGTGTGAACAGTTAATAAAACTTTACAAATGTTTTGTAAATGTTTTGTAAATTAAAACTCTCGCAGAAATAGAAACTATCTCTAATTCCCTATTTAAGTAAAACAAGTGTCAAATGCTTTGTAGTGGGTAAGTTTTTTTTTATGAGAGTTAGTAATTTTATTTGATGCCAGTTTTCAGGTTCTTAGAGTATGGCACTACGCCAAAAATAGTATATTACACCGGTACATATAACACCGGAAAAGCTAAAACCGGTGTCGTAAATGAATAAGACACCGGTTTTCCATCACCCGGTGTCATAAGTCCTTTAAAAAAAAAGAAAATAGCTTAAAGGATTTAAAAGAAAAGATAAAAATAAATACATTTTATGGGGACATTTTTAACACCGGTTTTGCGTAAAACCGGTGTCTTATGTGTCACATAAGACACCGGTTCTCTATATAACCGGTGTCTTATAGTAAAAAAAAAAAAAAAAATTAAATTACTCCACATTGTTATTTCCGCCAGACCTTCCTCATTCCTCTCTAAAAAAAACCTATCTTTCTCATTTGAAAAAACAAACCTCTGACTTCTCTCCTTCATTATCAACCCCATCTCCTTCATCAATTATCAACTCTTCCTACAACACATTCATCCTTTGATACGATCTTCTCTTCGCCATCTATATGTTGCTACAAATAACTGATGATTGCTTAGGTAAGTGTTGTTTTTTCGTTTTTAATTCGAGTTGTTTTATGCTATTTTGGTTAAAATTGGGGATTTATTTAGGGTTGAAATCTTAGGGGAGTGTGTATGTGTGATTTTTATAGATCTACAAATTAAATATGTTTAATTTTTTTTGTTTTTAACTTGTGTTTCATCTTGTGTTGTTATTCCAGATCTTTGAGGAAGGAAGTTTGATTTTACAATATGTTTCATGAATTTGATGATAGGTAAACTGATTTTTTTTTTATTAACTTGTGTTTGGTGTTGTATTATTATTCCAGATCTCAGGTTTGATTTCACTATCATGGTTCACGATTTTGATGATAGGTATGTTGATCTTTTTTTTTTTTTTCAATTATTCGGTTTTTCGTTTTTAATTGATTTCTGATTCCTTCTTTACTTTCTAGCTACTCTTTCGTTCTAATTCTACTTATATTTTTTCTACCCAAAACCTAGTTTGAAGAACACTGTACCTTGGACTGCTTGCTTTTCGTTTTTAATTCCTTTGTGATTTTCTTCCATTCGTTTTTCTATGATTTTTTTTTTACGTTTGAATGTTTTGTTATTACCTGACAGGCTAAAGTCGTATGCCTAAATCAAATATAAACCACACAAACCTATGAACGTAGTAAATGGGCAAGTGGGATCGTATCCACAGAGAACAGCAATTGTCTAAGTATGTCAAGTAACTAAAAAGGGGGGGTTTTTAGAGTATGAATGATCAAGTAATCACAAAACAAAAGCGTAATTTGTAAATCAATTGAGGAAAGTTCTCGGACAATTAATACCCACTATCATTCACCTAATTGATCCTAGTTATCAATCTAATCCCAATTCGTTGAGCACTTAGTTGTAGAAATAGAATTTCTAATCGTTTCTTAATTGTAACTAAGAGGAGAGATTAGCCCTACCTAATAGTCCTAATCGGTGGATAACAAAGACGCGCGCCTAAATTCAATCCAACGAAAGCAATAAGCAATAAAACGATATCAACTAAGATTAACAAGATCTAGACACACGCGGTTTCGATCTTCAATTAATATGTTTATTCTCCCCTAAATCTAATCACGATGATCAACATGCAATTAGACCTAGTTTCTACTAATCGATTCAACAATCAAACAATTAATCCTTTAATTGAGAATCTAGCAATATTGATTAATCTAAGGTTAATTAGTGGCCACCTAAATAACAGCAAATCAATCGATAATAACATGTAAATCAAGAGAATAAACAATGCTCAAACGAAATTAAGAAATAGAAATCAAACTCACAATTGTCGGTTAAATGATAGCTTCGATTAATAATCCAAGAATAAAAAGGGTCTTAGCCTTGCATAATTCTTCGAAAATAAACTTAGGTCTTGAGAAAACTGGATGAAAAATAATAAAACGAAGTCTAGGTATTTATACTAAATATTACAAAACGGATTTAGGAAATCCGCAAAACGCCGACATAGCAGCGGGACGAGTCGTCTATACCAGGACGACTCGTCGGATCCCAGACGAGTCGTCTGGCGGTTTTTCGTCCAAAAGCTCTCGTCTCTGTGGGAGTCGTCTGGGAGTCGTCTGGGCTTCGACGACTCGTTTGGACGACTCGTCAAGCCTGGACGAGTCGTCTGGACACCAAATCTTTAGCTTCCGTTCTTCATCTCTTCGGATCTTCTACGCTTCTCGGGATCCGTAACAAGTAGCATCAAAGTATTCCCGAACTTGCATAATCGATCAAACTTGCATATATTCTTCAAATTAACTCAAAAACATAATAAATAGAATAATGCCACAAATGATCCGAAAATAGCATGAAAAACCCAACATAAACGCCACAAAACCCACTCTAAAGTGGGTTGTATCAAATTCCCCCATGCTTAGACCTTTACTCGTTCTCGAGTATCACAATCAACAATCATCGCCAATATGTCTCCTAGGTCTTTTGACAAGCAGCACGGGAAGAAATGATATCTACCTATCTCCTCTACTCCATTTATGGTCTTCGTCTTCCTAGTTAGGAGCCGTTACAGATGTATCCTCAACATAACGGTTCCTAACCATCTTATACTCCACAAAACACAACCACAATGAGTAACCAAATGGCAAAGGGACCTAAAAATGCCCTAAATGTCCCTAAGCCGCTCACACACATCACCTCCGGATTAATGTACTCGGATCAAAGACCACCTCGATTAAGCCACCAACATCCCCTAACAACCAAGGGAATCGAGGATTTTCTAGCCTATCACCTAAACTCTACAATCCAACCGAACCTCCTTATATCATCCAAGAGAGACCTACCCTGACACGACCTTCAAAACACTCTTCCTATGCAACACCGGTACAGAACAGTGGCACACTCCACTCATTTTGCCTAGGCACCCTTTCGGGTTTTCACCTAGCCTCTCGTTAACTTTTCCAACTCACCGGCTTACTTTCTTCTCTCGTGTCTTTTCCTTACTTTCTTTTCACGCTCCTCTCTTGTCTGACTTTCTTCTCTCTTCTTTTTTCCTCTTTTTTCAATTTTCGTTTTTTTTTTTTTTTTTTTCAAATGAAAAGAAAACAAATGGTATAAACGCAAACCCATATACATAACAATATACATATACAACCCTCCCCCATGCTTAAACCAAACAACGTCCGCGTTGTGCATAAATCTACTGAAAAACAAGCATAGGAAAGGGAAATGGAGAAAACTCACTCACGAGCTGTGGAGGAAGAGGGGTCGCCCGGCCCCTGGGAAGTGCCTCCATGTCTAGCTGCTTGGCGCTCCTCACGCGCCAACCTCCGAATGGTAGCCGAATCATACATATCTTGCGGAACAGGTACATAAGTCCGAGGCTCCGGCTGAGAGAAGAATGCAGCAAAACTCTGCTGATAAGCCAAGCTAAGATCAAGACGATCCGTAATCTCCTCAAAACGATCGTCTACATCTCCTCTCCATAAACTCAAAGCACCCATCTGAGCCTCCATCGAAGCTCGCCACTCGGCATCCTCATTAACAACTCGTGGAATCCTAGGTGGCGGCTCATCCTCCTCCATCTCCATAGGACCTAACGCCCAATCCTCCGCGTTAGGGCCATGAGGGAGGGGGTCATCCTCAGCAGGGGGTACACGAAGGGTATGGTTGACACCATATGACCATTGATATCCACCACGCCTCATGCTCAAGCGGTCATATTGCATCAACCACGGAATATTGCAGAACTCAGCATGCTGCACAGTACAATCCGTGGTTCTCGGGTGTTCATAACCCTCACCCTTCACATGCTCCACAATCCGTGTAATGAGGCCACCAAAACTAAAGTGGCCAGTCGTATGATCCCGAAGATACTCACACCGACCAATAAAAAGTTGAATCCAATCCGGGATCGGCCCATAACCCGGAAGCAAAGCCATAAAATGCTGAAGGTCGGGATTAGAAAGCTTTGTTGGCTCACCCTTGCACAAGAAGGTGACCGCCAACAAACGGGCGACCAAACGAAACGCAGGATGCCGAATGTGGGACAACCTCGTATTATTATTAGCCCGACAAGTGAGGTTGTACCAAAACGCATTTAACTCAGCATCCGTGGGAATCTGCCACGGCTCGGTAGGAGCCCGAACTCCTAAAATCTCCCTAAGCTCCGGATAGGTAAGCTCATGCTTTTCATCATTTATCCGGAACTCGATGTAGGGGTCCGAGTCTTCATCACCCTTATGAGCCACCAAAGAAGCTACAAACTCCCTAGTATACCGATTGCTAATACCCCTAGCATAAGTATACAAACCTTCCAATCCCCCACTCCTAAGCAACTCGAGGACAAGATCCTCGATACCAAGTGCACGCAGCGTGCGGGAGTCTAAGTACCGTGTGAGCTGAACAGTACGTGAAGGCACATTGACACGAGCCCACGCTTGGGACCCGTGCATACGCTCCAAACCAAGGGTGTCAACCGGTGGCGCTCTACCACGCCCACCTTGCGAACTACGACCTCCCCGAGTCCTAACCCCGGCACCGGCCGCACTCGTGCCGGCTTCATCATCCCCACGATTAACTCTCTTCCTAGGGGGCATCTTTACTCCCTCTTACTCACTAAGGGTGGCTTCTAACACTCACTCAACTCACGACACTACCCCCTCAATTAGTCAAGTAACAACTCCACCAACACTAACCACACCAATAAGAGCAAAACCAACAACCAATTCGTCCACCCAACCAACAATAGCAACCAAACAACACAAACCCCCAATTTCTACACCAACAATCAAAACTTCCCAATTTAAGCAACAACACAACACCCAACTACAAACACAACACTAACAACACCACAAGAATGGAGTAACAAGCATACAATCACCACTACCAACTAACTAAGCACTAGAATTCGAAAATCAACCCAAATGAAGAAAATCGAATTTTACCTTCAATGGACTCCAATAATGTGCAAAGATAGTGAAAACCCGTCAATAGCACCTCCAATTAGCTTTCCCAAGTAGCCCCAAGCTCCAATTCGGCTTTAATTAGAAAACCCCAAAAAACCTAGGTCTAAGGGTGCAAAAATCGATTTGGGGAAATTTGGGTGATTTGAAGATGAAAGAATGGATGTAAGTAGTAGTAGATGGTTTAGAGAGGGAGATTTGATGTTGTTGTGAGGTGGGTAGAAGGATTTGGGAGGTTTTATGGAGTTGGAGGTTGAGGAACAATGGAGTTTGTGGGAGAAAGAGGAAGAAAGAAGCGTGAGAAGTGAGTAGGAAAGAGGGAAAGTCGGGATTTAAGAAAAAGAAGACTTACCGAAAACAGCGGGGGACGACTCGTCCCGCTAAAGACGAGTCGTCGGACGACTCGTCCTGGTTTAGACGAGTCGTCGTATGGGCTCCTTTTTTTTCTTCATCACTGGGTGATTCGTCTGGCAGTCGTCTAAGGGTGGACGACTCGTCAGACGCCTCGTCTCTCTTACGACGAGTCGTCTTTCTCCCTTCTTTGCCGTCACTCAATTCGAAGACGACATTGAGTATGCCAACTTTCCGATTTCTCCATTATGAACCTACATATACACACACAAATACAAAAACACACGTAAAATCAAAAAAATAAGAAAATAGAAATGCTCGGGTTGCCTCCCGAGAAGCGCACTTGTTTAACGTCGTTGGCTCGACTCAAGAGGTGGAGTGCGATCAATCCTTAATCACGGGATCGCTCAAATCAACATTCTCCACCTCGGTTTGCGTGAACCCCTCATAATATGGTTTGAGTCTTTGACCATTAACTTTGAACACCGAATTCGAAGTAAGACCTCGAATTTCCACAGCTCCATGAGGGAACACCTTCATCACAATAAACGGTCCAATCCACCTACACCGTAGCTTGCCCGGAAAGAGCTTAAGGCGTGATTGATAGAGAAGGACTTTATCACCAACCTTAAAGTCCTTTCTCAATATCATCTTATCGTGCAACGCCTTACTCTTTTGCTTGTAGATAGCCGCATTATCATATGAATCTCGTCGGATTTCATCCAACTCTTGCAACTGCAGCTTCCGGTGTACACCCGCCTCATCGATATTCATATTAAGGTGTTTCACCGCCCAATAGGCCTTGTGTTCCAACTCCACTGGAAGATGACAAGTTTTGCCGAACACAAGTTTAAAGGGTGACATACCGATAGGGGTCTTGTACGCAGTGCGGTACGCCCATAACGAATCATCCAACCTCAAGCTCCAATCCTTCCTATTCGGATTCACCGTCTTCTCTAGGATAGACTTGACCTCTCTATTGGACACCTCAGCCTGTCCATTGGTCTGTGGATGATAGGCCGTAGACACCTTGTGGGTGACCGAGTACTTCTTCAGTAAAGCACTCACGGTCCTATTGCAGAAATGCGTCGCTTGATCACTAATGAGGGCACGGGGTACCCCAAATCTGGTGAAGATGTTACTCTTAAGGAACGCTGAAACCACGGGAGCATCATTAGTCCTGGTGGCCTTTGCCTCTACCCACTTAGAGACATAGTCCACCGCAAGCAAAATATACAAATTACCGTGAGACATGGGAAAGGGTCCCATGAAATCAATCCCCCACACATCAAATATCTCACAATAGATGAGGGATTGTTGTGGCATCTCATTCCGCCGGGAAATCGAGCCGACTCTTTGACATCTATCACAGTTTTGACAGAATTTATAAGAGTCCTTAAACAAACTTAGCCAATAGAACCCACTATCCAAGACTTTCCTAGCCGTTCTCTTAGAACCAAAGTGACCACCACAAGCACCAGTATGACAAAACTCAAGGATAGAAGGTACCTCAATCTCAGAAACACAACGGCGAATGACTAGATCCTCGCAATGCTTCCACAAGTAAGGGTCATCCCAGCAATATTGTTTAGCGTCACTCCTCAGCTTATCTCGCTGAGCCTTCGTCATCTGTGGAGGAAATTCACCAGAAACAAGATAATTAACAATGTTAGCATACCATGGTCGAGTGACACGGACGGCACACAGAGTCTCATCTGGAAAGAGTCCTAGAACAGGCACTTGAGTGTGAGGCTTGTCTTCATCACGAACCAATCTACTCAAGTGATCAGCAACCAAGTTCTCATCTCCTTTCTTATCCTTTACCTCCACGTCAAACTCACTGAGAAGTAAGATCCACCGAATCAACCGCGGCTTAGCCTCCTTCTTCGTCATCAAATAACGAATCGCCGCATGATCGGAATACACATCACCTTGGTCCCAAGCAAGTAAGATCGGAACTTTTCCAAGGCGAACACCACAGCTAGCATCTCCTTCTCAGTGGTAGTGTAGTTCCGTTGGGCCTCATTCAACGTCATAGAAGCGTAGTGGATAACATGAGATGCTCTCCCTACCTTCTGACCCAACACGGCCCCCACAGCATAGTCACTAGCATCGCACATGATCTCAAATGGAAGAGACCAATCCGGGGCTTGAATGATTGGAGCACTAGTGAGCCTTCCTTTCAGATCATCAAAAGCTCTCTTGCACTCCTCATTGAGCTCAAAGCTAATCTCCTTCTGCAACAACTTACATAATGGCGAGGAAATCTTAAAGAAATCCTTGATAAACCTGCGATAAAATCCTGCATGACCAAGAAAAGACCGCACTTCTCGCACATTAGTGGAGTAGGGGAGTGACTCAATCACATCAATTTTAGCCTTATCAACTTCAATACCCCTAGCAGAAACTACATGACCTAACACAATTCCTTGTTTAACCATAAAATGGCATTTTTCAGAATTTAAAACAAGGTGGGACTCAATACACCTATCTAAAACCAGAGTTAGATGATGTAAACATGCAGAAAAAGAGTCACCATGCACTGTAAAATCATCCATAAACATCTCCATGCAATGTTCAATATATTCAGTAAAAATACTCATCATACACCGCTGAAAGGTGGCGGGTGCATTGCAGAGTCCAAAAGGCATGCGCCTGTACGCAAATGTGCCAAAAGGACATGTGAAGGTGGTCTTCTCGCGATCCTCAGGAGCAATCTCAATTTGAAAATACCCTGAGTATCCATCCAAGAAGCAATAATAAGCGCGACCAGCAAGTCGCTCAAGCATTTGGTCAAGAAAGGGGAGGGGGAAATGGTCTTTCTTAGTTACCGCATTCAACCTACGATAGTCTATACATACCCTCCAACCCGTTTGAGTATGGGTTGGGACCAACTCACCACTCTGATTAGGCACAACAGTAATGCCTCCCTTCTTGGGTACTACCTGTGTAGGACTTACCCACGTGCTGTGCGGTACTGAGTAGATGATCCCCATCTGAAATAGCTTGATCACCTCCTTCTTTACAACCTCCATCATAGGCGAATTTAATCGCCTCTGGGGTTGCCTTACCGGTTTAGCATCCTCCTCAAGTAGTATCTTATGCATGCATGTCGTTGAAGGGATACCACGGATGTCGGCAATCGTCCATCCAATTGCTAACTTCCTCTCCTTCAACACATCAATCAGCTGGCTCTCTTGTTCCTCGGTCAACTCATTGGAGACAATGACTGGCAATGTATCTCCATCTCCAAGGAACACATATTTGAGATGATCCGGCAATGGCTTCAACTCAACCTTAGGTGCCTGCACAACAGAAGGAACCAACTTTTCTTTCGGCACATCCAAAGGGATGACCCTAGAGTTAGAAGGCCTCATAGGGAGGCTATCATATGCATTCAAGCTAGCAATCATCTCCTGTAAGCAAGTAGACAACTCAAAATCTAGTGTATCATCTACTATATCACCATTCAAAGCATTGATCAAATCATCATCAGCAGCATGTGCATCAAAAACATCTTGCACAACATCATCAAGCACATTCATAGCACACAAAGATTGATGGTCAGATGGGTATTTCAACGTATCATTCAAATTGTACTTAAGTATGCGACCATCGAATTCCATAGTTAATGACCCACTAAACACATCAATTTTAGTCCTACCTGTTTTCAAGAATGGTCTACCAAGTAAAATCGGTGCAGTGTCCTTATCATGATCCATTTCCAAAACATAAAAATCAGCAGGAAAGATCAAACTATCAACTAGGACAAACACATCTTCTACTAGACCCTTAGGATAAACAAGCGATCTATCAGCTAATTGTACTACCACATCAGTTTCAAGCAATGGACCAAGTTTCAAAGACTTATATGCAGAATATGGTAGCACGTTAATTGACGCTCCTAAGTCTAACATAGCACCATCAAACGTAGACTCACCTAAAGTAATAGGGATAGTGAACATACCTGGATCACCGTACTTAATAGGCATCCTACGTTGAAAAACAGCGGAGACTTGTTCACCTACTTGAACTCGTTGCTTACCTTTCAACTTGTAACTCTTTTGGACCTTGGTCAAGTCCTTGTACACCTTTCCCCACTTGGGAAACAACTGGCACAGCTTAAGCAACGGAATCTTTACCATACAGCGGCTGAACGTCTCATACATCTCCTTGTTACTCTCATACTTACGAGTATCTTTCAATGCATCGGGAAAAGGAGCAACTGGCTTGTATGATGGAAGATCAAGTGTCACAGTTGCATCTATCTCCCCCCCTGAAGAATTGGGGGTGAGTTCCGTCTCTACCGTAACCTCAGGCGAAATACCTGCAAACGCCAAAGCAGACGACTCGTCGGAAATTGGACGACTCGTCGGACGAGCGTCAGACGACTCGTCTGATTTTGGACGAGTCGTCCCCTGCATCTTCTCTGCTCCGTCCCCTTCTTCACTAGCTTCGGCTATTTCCTTCTCACCCAACACTTTTCCACTTCTTAGCGTCACAGCACTTACATTTTTCTTCACGACTTCCGTATTGGAGGGTAAACGATTTGAATCCTTTGATTCCAACCTTGCAATGGCGGTAGAAAGTTGCCCAAATTGATTCTCCAAATTTTGGATACTCGATTGGGTTTGTTGTTGGAATTGTTGGGATTGTTGTTGAAATTGGGTCATGTTAGTGGCCATACCTCGAATCATATCTTCCGTAGACAATGGCTTTCGGGCGGAATCTTGAAGCGGCCCTTGCGGTCTAGGTTGGAATGTTCGCCCACCTTGAGCACCAAAGTTTGACCCTCCTTGAAAATTGTTGGTGGGATTAGACCACTTGAACTTGGGATTATCCCTCCTCCCCTCATTGTATGTCTCGGAGAAAGGGTCATACTTCCTTTGGTAACCACCTTGATAGCCTACGGCATTCACTTCCTCTACCTTATCATCTTCAACAATGGTGGGACAAGCATCAGTCGGGTGCCCCTCAACATAGCATATCCCACAACGCTTCACTGGGGGTGTAGTGCTTCCCATCATGAACGCTTCCATCATAGATGTTAATTTATCTACCTTCTTTTCCAATGGAGCGTCGGTACCAATAGCACGCACTCTCCTCGTAATATGTCGATCACTAGCACGAGATTGATCTTGATCCGACAAATCATTGAGCAAAGTCATTGCCTCAGCTGGAGTCAATTTATCAATACCACCTTGACTTGCAGCTACCACATAGCGTTGATCATCATGCTTGAGACCATTGTAGAAGTAGAGGATTAGATCCTGATCAGTAAATCCATGGTATGGACAACTCGAGCATAGCTGTTTGAATCTCTCCCAATACGTGGAAAATCGCTCATCATCTTCTTGCATTACATTACTAATACTCTTCTTCAAGGATGAGGATTTGGTGGCCGGAAAGTACTTGTTGATGAAGGCCTTCTTCATGTCATCCCAAGAAGTGATACTATTCTCAGGAAGAGTGTAAAGCCAATCCCTCGCCTTCTCCTTTAGTGTAAAAGGAAATGCTTTCAACAAGTAGTCTTCAATCTTGACCGCAGCTGGCTTCATGCCGTTACAATAAAAGAACACATCCGAAACATGCCTATTCGGATCCTCAAACTGACCCCAATAAAGTGTGGGAGTTGATGTAATAGCGCCCCCTTTATCTCCACACCTTTACCCGCTTCTTCTTCCGGGTACTTGATGCATGATGGTTGCTTGGAGAGATTTGGGGCTGTGAGTGACCGTATACTCATCTCTGCAGCTTTATCAAACTCGGACTCAGAATCTGATTGAGCAAACGGTAACTCTCTTAATGCCTTCCTTGTAGCTCGTAAAGTTCGTTCAATTTCTGAATCAAAAGGGACAAGAGGCTTATTAGTAGCACGGGTGTGGACCATAAATGATCCACAAACACACAAAGACAAATTAAACCGTTCCCCGGCAACGGCGCCAAAATTTGACAGGCTAAAGTCGTATGCCTAAATCAAATATAAACCACACAAACCTATGAACGTAGTAAATGGGCAAGTGGGATCGTATCCACAGAGAACAACAATTGTCTAAGTATGTCAAGTAACTAAAAAGGGGGGGTTTTTAGAGTATGAATGATCAAGTAATCACAAAACAAAAGCGTAATTTGTAAATCAATTGAGGAAAGTTCTCGGACAATTAATACCCACTATCATTCACCTAATTGATCCTAGTTATCAATCTAATCCTAATTTGTTGAGCACTTAGTTGTAGAAATATAATTTCTAATCTTTCTTAATTATAACTAAGAGGAGAGATCAGCCCTACCTAATAGTCCTAATCGGTGGATAACAAAGACGCGCGCCTAAATTCAATCCACCGAAAGCATAAAGCAATTAAACGATATCAACTAAGATTAACAAGATCTAGACACACGCGGTTTCGATCTTCAATTATTATGTTTATTCTCCCCTAAATCTAATCACGATGATCAACATGCAATTAGACCTAGTTTCTACTAATCGATCAACAATCAAACAATTAATCCTTTAATTGAGAATCTAGCAATATTGATTAATCTAAGGTTAATTAGTGGCCACCTAAATAACAGCAAATCAATCGATAATAACATGTAAATCAAGAGAATAAACAATGCTCAAACGAAATTAAGAAATAGAAATCAAACTCACAATTGTCGGTTAAATGATAGCTTCGATTAATAATCCAAGAATAAAAAGGGTCTTAGCCTTGCATAATTCTTTGAAAATAAACTTAGGTCTTGAGAAAACTGGATGAAAAATAATAAAACGAAGTCTAGGTATTTATACTAAATATTACAAAACGGATTTAGGAAATCCGCAAAACGCCGACACAGCAGCGGGACGAGTCGTCTATACCAGGACGACTCGTCGGACGACTCGTCGGATCCCAGACGAGTCGTCTGGCGGTTTTTCGTCCAAAAGCTCTCGTCTCTGTGGGAGTCGTCTGGGAGTCGTCTGGGCTTCGACGACTCGTCAAGCCTGGACGAGTCGTCTGGACACCAAATCTTCAGCTTCCGTTCTTCATCTCTTCGGATTTTCTACGCTTCTCGGGATCCGTAACAAGTAGCATCAAAGTATTCCCGAACTTGCATAATCGATCAAACTTGCATATATTCTTCAAATTCACTCAAAAACATAATAAATAGAATAATGCCACAAATGATCCGAAAATAGCATGAAAAACCCAACATAAACGCAACAAAACCCACTCTAAAGTGGGTTGTATCATTACCTTACAGGTCTTAGTTGTAGAGGGAATGAAGTAGAAGAACAATATGACGAAGAGAGAAGATTTGGAAGGAGGAGAGGATGGTGATGAACACGATATAATTTTTTTTTTTTATGGTGACATAAGACACCGGTTTTGGGTACAACCGGTGTCTTATGTGTGTAAAAATTAATTTGTTAATTAATACTAAGACACCGGTTTTAGGCCCAACCAGTGTCTTATGTGTAACATACGACACCGGTTATTTTTTCAGTGACCGGTGTCTTATCTAAGACACCGGCAGTCCAGACACCGGGTGTAACCGGTGTCTGATTGCTTTAGGACCCGGTGTTATATCCTTTTTTGGCGTAGTGTGGGTTTTAAAACATTTTTTTCATTATTATAATTGTAAACAAGTTAGCGTGGTGAGTTTTACTAGATGGTTACAACTTACAAGAAACTCATGGATTAATTGAAACTTTGTATACGTAGTTTTAAGAGACATCTCTTTTCAACTCAGCTATATGCCTACTATGCGTATATGATATTTCCATAGGTGGTGGACAAAAAAGGTGGATTTGATCGAGAGAATTTGAGGCGAAGCCGTTGATCGATAATAATTTTACATATGGTGTATCTCACGATTCTATAAGCTCAAAGTATGAGTGCGACTTGAGCTCTGAGATTCGAGGACCAATTTGCTTATGCTTGGTTTGATTGAAATGAAGAGTTAATATTTCCATTCTTCAGATGCGTATCTACATGCATTTTTTTCCCCTTTTTGCAGATAAAAATGCCAATATCAAATTTCGTACCATGGGTCTTTTTGATCATCGGAAGTCGTTAGATGTTAAAGGAAACAATAGAGATTGCATATATATAACAAGAAGCTAAGAACTACTCTTCTAATACACGAACTTTGAAAAGAACAAAACTCTTAAAGGTTGCCCGACGATGAACTATACGAGTAGATGTACTGAGTTGATTAAACATATGAAAGGAAATGTATGATCTGATGAACAAAAGGCTTGACAAACAAAAGGAACCAAAGTAAAATAAAACATATAAGATAAAAACAGAGTTAAATTAAACGAACCATCAAGATGACCAGTGGGAAAAAAAAAAGGTTTATGTGCACGACGGTATACATCTTCCTCTCTATATTCAAATATGTATCTCCGGACAATGACCTTAATCCTGTCATTCTGCGTCGAACTCTTACTGTAACAATCAAACACTTCTCTTAATTCAATATTACATGTCAACTTATACCGTATACATTTAATCCCTTATATCCTGTCTATTATTTCATAAAATGGTGCTACTAAGATTTTTTTTCCAAGTTCTAACCATGTATTATAATAATCTCACAGCTACGCCTTAACGTCTCAATCTAATTATATTTGTTGAAGGATCACATACATGCATGTTACTGTTTTAGCACTATCAACAAAACTATCAATAACAGTCCCGTGAAATCACGGGTCCAAAAACTAATTTAGATCAACGACACAATTTCTAACATATGACTAGAAAAATAAACAAAAGAAGTCAAAATAACTAAAAAGTCAAAATTATTAAGCACCAAAATAAATAAAAAATCATACATTAAATATTAGTCATTATAGGAAGTCGAACTCGTGACCTATGCAAGGTCAGTACTAGTTCCTAGTTGACCACTTGCTCTATGCTTATGTTCGATACAATGTACGATAGTTAAAATCTTATAATCTACAGCACACATTTAAAAGAAAAAAAAACAAACGAACACCATCTTCAACCTCTCCTATGAGCGTTTACAGTCCGACAGCCTCAGGCCTCTCACGCGATACCGGCCTACCGTCATTCTTCAGCAAATAGCCCACCATAAATTAGCAAATCGACATTGGAACTAAAATTGGCGAAAATGGGCGAGAAATGGTGGGGCATCGGTGGGGGAGAGGACACGATGAGAATGCTATAGAAGACGGCAACGATGACTAAGCCAGCGAGAATGGGCGTGCATCGTCAGAGAAGGGTTGGGAGCACGGTGGAGATCGGCGGTTGCGTGGAGGGTTGATTGGGGCTGAAAGCGGTTGCGTGAGGGGTTGATTGAGAGGGTCTTAAACGGACGCCGATGAGGAGGGCGGCAAAGGAGATCGACGGGGAAGGGCGGAGCATGAGCAGGTGGAGATCGGCGGTTGCGTTTGGGGTTCATGGGGCTGCCGTTGGTGAAAAGGGGTATCCTATATTATTCAATAATAACTTACTGGGGTGTAATCATATGTGGTTAGGGTGTACTATATCAAACATATTTAACCATGGTTAACATATTTCAATGGTGTAGATCTCATATTATAAAATTAACGGACACGATTTAATTTTGTACTGTGACCGACGGTAACCGGCGGTTATTTTAGAATTTTTGGTCGTATTTCTCTCCTACTCTTTGCTGTCTCCCGATTCATTGCACTGGCCACGCCGCCTAAGGAGACGCCGCCCACCAACTTGTCCGACCATCGTCGACGGCCTACGTCCTAGGTCAGTTTCTACCAAATCAATTCATTTAATTTATTAAGATTTAGTGCTTTTATTCATTAATCGTACTTAGTAGAAATTAGGAATTCGGGTTGGTCGTTTTATGTTAGCTTGTTCAATTCGACTATTAAGCGTGAACACCAGCCTTAAAACAAAGGATTAATCAATTATATGTATTGCACAATTTGATAATTATATGTTAGCTCGTAATCTCAGTTTACCTTCACCCTTATTTTGTAGTTAGTGTTTTAAGATGGAGAATAAATTTGTACCAGAAGAGATACAAGATGATAATTTGCTGAGTCTACCAATCAAGTCCCTCAAACGATTTACAAGTGTGTGCAAAAGATGGCATTCTTTTGTTGAATCGCCTTCTTTCATCAAACGGTACAATGCTCGACAAGCTAACTGTTAGGAAATATGGTATTCATATTTCCGTAGTATTGTAGTTCGGTACAGATTGTTCATTTGTTATCAAGAGTTTCGGATAGATATTATCAAGAGTTTCGGATAGATATGCTTCTATATATTTGAGTTAGATGATAGTATATCCTAAGAGTCTTTGTATAGATTTGGTTTCTAAGAGTTTTACGGTGTTGAGGTTTATATAGCTGAAGGTACAACAAACCTCAACACCGTAAAACTCTTAGAAACCAAATCTATACAAAGACTCTTAGGATATACTATCATCTATCTCAAATACATAGAAGCATATCTATCCGAAACTCTTGATAATATCTATCCGAAACTCTTGATAACAAATGAACAATCTGTACCGAACTACAATACTACGGAAATATGAATACCATATTTCCTAACACCCGTGGGAGGTGCTGGAGCACGATTGGAACTAGAACCGGAGACAGCAAAGCCGACATTCTCCGCGCGGGAATTATCAGTGGCCTCAGACATGGCTTGCTTACGCTCATCAGAAATAATCTTGGCATAAGCAACATTTAGGGTGGGCAATGGATCCATCATAAGAAGCCCAGATACAAGAGAACCAAATTTCTTTTGGTCCAAACCAAGACAAAATTGATGAAGATTGTCATGCTCGGCGAGCCGAGCATACTCACCAGCCGCGGAACACGTGCAGGCAGGCATAGGGACATAACTGAGGAGTTCGTCTTGGAGACGACGCAACTCACCAAAATAAACAGTGACCGATCGATCCTTCTGAGAACAATCACGAATCTGATTCTTGAGTTCAAGAATACGGGGACCATTCCCAAGAGAGTAACGATCACGAAGATCATCCCACAAGGATTTAACATCATCAGGAAATCGCATAGTGCGACGAACAGAGACATCGAGGGTATTGAAGATCCACGCATCAAGCATGGAATTAACAATACCCCACTGGTTGTAATCAACCGATTTTGAGGACGGCATAACAACAGTGCCATCAATAAACCCGAGTTTGTTCTTAGCACGCAGATTATTGCGCAAAGAGCGAGACCATTCATGATAGTTATCGCCCATTAGCAAAATAGGGCTAATAACCAGCACCAGTACCTTCACTAGGGTGAAGATAGTACTCGGAAAACGGGGCATACTGCCCAGGGTTAAGCTGACCCTGATTGTTGAGGGGGGGATCCGGGGGAGGAACATCTTCTCCGGCCATGACAAACAACTAGGATTTTGAAAGAAAAAAAAATGAGATTTTTTTGTTTTGTTTTGTGGTTTTACTGGCTCTGATACCATGTTAAACAATGACATGTAGAGAAAACATCTTGAGATTTTATTGATATTCACAGGGGTTTATATAGCTGAAGGTACAACAAAACTCAACACCGTAAAACTCTTAGAAACCATGTAACACCCCGTATTTTTGAGATATTTATTTATGAAAGTTTATAGAGAATAATCATTTTTGAGGGTGTTTAATTCTATTTTGGGAAATTAGAGTTTACTTTCCTAATTTAGCTAATCTCCTAATTGGGTAGCCCAATTACTTATTTACCGTAAACCGTCTTACCTAAACCCGTCTTTTAAGCTCTCACCATAAACTATAAATACAAACAAACCCAAACCCTTTTCCCTCACATCACCCGTCGCCCAAGAGAAAAGAAAGAGAGAAGAGAAGGAGAAAGAGCCGCGGGAAGAGAAGGAGAAGAAGAAGACGCGCGCGACCCGAGACCGTCGCCGCGCGCCCTTCGCCGCCGCCTAGCGCCGCCGTCCGCCACCCTAGCCCGATTTCCGAGCCCTTTTGTCCTTTTCTCTTAGTTTTGCAATCAAGAATCGTAAGTTTCTAAGCCTTAGTATGATTTTCAGATTAGGGTATTAATTATTATTCATGTTAATTGGAGTTTAAGCATGAATTAGATGATGATTAATTGTTATTGGATTTATGAGTGTGTTTAATTGTGTTTTGAAGCATGGAATAATGATATTATGAATTAGGGTTTACATAATTAAAGTTATGATGATTTTATGATGATCCTATGATTAGAATTGTGTAGTATTTGAGGGGATTGATCGTTATACTCTAGGTAATTGATGATTTAAGTTTGAAGTTGGTTTGTGGTGATTTAATGATGGAAAATACATGATGTCCAGATCTGGTCTTACCTTAATTTGAGTGTTATCATGATGGTTTTGATGAGATTATAATGGAATTATGTTGTTGGTATGTTTAGTAAGTTGTTGTGCGAATTTGGTTGTGTTTGGAGATCGTTTGAGTGTTGGAATATAAGTCTAGAGGTGTCTTAATGGTGTTGGTAGAATCATGGTTGATATTAAGTGATTTACTATTGATTTCTAGGTTGTGTGTTCGAGGAAGTACATTTCTGAGAAGTGTTGTGTTGATTTGTGATTGCAAGGAAGGTAAGAACGTTGGTTACAATCCCAACCATATTAACCAACCCTCTGATCTATACTTCCTTGGCCCTAATCTTATCTTGATGATCATTGTTCATATTTATCTTACCATTGCTTTTGTTCCTACATCTATCGTTTGAAATTAACCGTGCAGCATAAGCCTTTCGGCTAACTTGACCACGGCCCTTCGGCCTCCGCCTTCGACCGGCTCGGCCCTTCGGTCGGCTCGGTTTCCACGGCCGCTCGGCGGTTCGGCCGAGTCTGCCTTCCTTTGTTCTCTTTCTTGTTTCGATATTGTTGTTCTTGAAGCTTATGATTATGATATTGATAATATAACATGATAATGAATGATATCGTAAAAGTGTACACTAATGTTGATAATTATGATTGATAATAATGTTTCGACGATTACCACCTAGAGTAGATGTCTCGGCGCTGACCGGTCATCCTGTACCTTCTTATTGAGGGGAGTCTGTGGTCGGTTCGCTACCGGCTTCCTATTTGGCTTCCTCCTAGAGGCTTCGCATCCTACTGGCCCTCTAGAGAGGGGTGTGCACACTCTGAGTCATTAGGGGTTGTTTTGAGTGCTCTAGCTCGCATTGGTTCGAGATTGTGGTGGCTGTGGGGTAGGAACCCGGCCTTAATGAATGCTATTATGATATGACTTCTTAATTCTATATCACTGTGATGACTAAGTTGATGATTGTAACCGTAGCTCATTATTTGTTAGCTACGCGCCTTCAGGCGCGTATCTTTTGTCTTCTTATTCTTTTGTTGTTCTTACTCAGCCTGTATGCTGACGTTCTTATTCTGGTTCGTTCCCTACCTTATTTCTGGGGCCTACGTCATTCTCGATGGCGTAGTTGACAGGTTCTGTTGATGATGTGAATGCTTGTTGAAGAGTCGTCTGCATGATGGGGATTTTTATGAACGATATTTATTTTATAATTCATTTTGATTATGTAACTTAAGACTAGTTTGAGAATAGTAGTTCGACATTTGTTTAAGACTTCCGCTGTTTCGTTTTGATTAGTATTGTAGTCGAATAATTAGCCTTGCAATTGATTTGGTAGTCAATTGCGGCGTGACAATTCTAAATTTAATACTATTATATAGAGTCAAAAATTTAGGGTTGTTACAGTTGGTATCAGAGCTCTAGGTTCTGATTAGTCGAGTCTACAAAATTTTCAAATTTGTTTTCAAGAAATTTTCAAAACTGGGAATGGGATGGGTGCATTCATACGCATGCTGATTGCTAAATGTTATGTGACTTTAGTGCCTAACCATTTGATATAAGTAATTGTTTTGGGATTTCTAACCTTGGTGAATTGACAGATGCATACTGACCCACTTGGATTTAGCTGGAATTTTGGAGTTGATGGACGAATTGGGGATCCAGCAGTAGAAGCTAAGACAGACACAATAGCCATGAATCCAGGATTGTTTTACATACCCATAGGATGGGGAGAGACAGTCACAAACTTTGTGGACAGGGTGATAGATAGGCTCCAAATAGCCAGAGAAACGCACGACTGGGCTTTGAATGAAAAGTGATAATGTTTGTGGTAATGGTTAACCTGAAGAATGAGGCACGATGGGATCACGTGCACAAGAAACTCGAGAGAATGACCTTCTATGCTTGCCACTTTGGAGACCTAAAATACTTATACACTGATTCAGGAGATACCCTGACTGTAGAGGAACTGAAGGCTGTGCTGAAGTATGAGGACTTGCTCTACAGGAATGCTAAGGATGATTTGGAGGAGCTACCTGAATACTTGGTAGAAGCCACAGTTCACCCTAACTACCCTCATCCAGATCCCTATAAGATCTATAAGGACAAAGCTGAGGAAAGGAGGAGAAGTGCTTTAGCAGTCCACCTTGCTAGTAAGAGTATTAAGCCTGGAAAACGCTATTACATTCCTTCCCCACCTGAATCACCAGTATCCCTTAGGGGGAGACCTTTACTCAGGCGTACTGCTCGAAAGAGTGTACGACCCATCGTACTGCGTAGAGCCAACCGCGAACCATTAAGGAGGGAAGTTGAGGAGGAAAATGGTATTTCTTATTCACCTTTAACCTCTAGTGAATATGCTGCTCAGGAGGAAGGAGAAGGGTCAAATGAAGTAGGAAGCCATGAGAGGAGTGCTTGAAGCCATAACCCAAAGTATTGGGAGACTATGTGCTAGGATTTTATTATTATTGCATTTACTTTTCGTCAAATAATGTGTAATGTGAAACTAAAGACAAATTAGACATTACATGATGTCATAAGAGGGGACCATACCCCAAAATTATTATGTTATATGCTTGATTAATAAAGTCGATTTGATTATTTGCTATTTGAAGGTCTACTATATGCGATTTGATATTACGATTGATTTTGAGTTTCGAACGTTTTGGTTCTGTTGCTGGCACGACTCGTGCTACAGTGAACACGAGTCGTGTTCCGGAAAAAAAAAAAAAAAAAAAAAAAAAAAAAAAATTCGAAAAGTTGCGAAAAGTTAAACTCGCGCGAGACGAGTAGCTGAATGCTGATTATCATGCATATATAATTCTGGAATGAATCCCTTATATGATTTACTGATTTATGTGATAATGCGATTTGTTATCGATTGATATATCTTGTTTATGATTCCAAATATATGAAATGAGTTGTGAATTGTTTGAATGTGATTATAATCGATTGGAATGTTGATGCCTTATAGACAATGGTGCGAAACAACATACCTGATTTGACAGCTGTCCTGGACCAACTGGTGCAAAACCAGAATACGATGGCCCAAGCTATGGCACAGATGGCCAACAATGGGATGAATGGTCAGATAAATAACAATGCTGGGGTTGATGATGAAATGCTGTTGGCAAAGATGTCTGATGCCGTACAGAAAAAGAGGCCTAACAATTTCACTGGAAGGGGAGAACTCAGTGTACTTTTGGATTGGTTGGAAGACATGGAGAGGATCTTTCTAACTGTCGGTTGTCCTGATAATTGTAAGGTTAAAGTTGATGTGTTCTATCTTAAGGAAGTAGCTGGACGCTGGTGGATGAATATTCAGGATGCATTCTTCAAACCAGTACAGGAAAAGCTAGCTGATGGAACCATAGTCGAGCACTATAGGGACTGGGCAGTTTTCAAGGTCCTAATTGAGACAGAGTTCTTCCCAGAACATCTGAAAGAACAAAAGGTGGCTGAATTCGAAGCTTTGCAGCAGGCTGAGGGGATGTCTGTCAAGGAATTTTATGACAAATTCGAGGATTTGAACAGGTTTGCTGAGAGTGTGACCCCAACTGAATCTTCCAGGGCCAATAGTTTCAGGAAGAAACTACTTTGGAGCATTAAGGGATGGTTTGTCTCCGAAAGGTTTCACACTGTGAAGGAGGTTTATGAAAAAGCCACAACAGTGGAGCAAAATATGGAGACAATGAGTGCGGAAATTGGAGGAAAGAGAAAGGAGAGTCCTCTTGACCTGATGAGCAATCTTCCCAAAGGAAATTTTGGGAACTTCAAGGGAAAAACACAGTCAACAGGGACTGGGAACCCAGGATTCAAGAATTTTCCTGCCAATAAGGCTCAGAGTTCGGGTATACCCAAGAGTGGCCCCTGTAAGAGATGTCAGCAATACCATGCTGGGAGAACATGCACAGGAGAGAAGATAACTTGCTTCCATTGCGGCAAACCGGGACATAAGGTCACGGAATGCTATTCTAAGATGCGAGGGGACCCACCGTCAGTGCCTACAGAAGGGCCTACGGCTCAGAACAGGTTTCAGAACTTCAGAGCTCCAAGTGGTTATGCTGGTTCAAATAACACCTACAGAAACCCAGCGCCAACCAAGGGGACTGTTTCCGCAGCCCCAGCTAAGCAAGCAGGATCAGTTAGTGTGGCCACCACAGCTAAGAAAGCTTCGGGACAGCTGTACGCCATGAATGCTGAGGAAACTGAAAACACAGATGTCGTCTCGGGTAAATTTCCTGTTAATTCCGTAATTGCACATGTTTTGTTTGATAGTGGTGCCTCCCACTCGTTTATTGCAGATAAGATCTTGGATAAATGTGGACTTAGTGACAGTTCAGCAGTGGACTTTGAATTTGCAATGCCTAATGGAGCTAATGTTATATGTAAGAGACAGTTTAAGGACGTGCCTGTAGTGATTTGTGGACACGAATTTAAATCAGACCTAGTAGCCTTTCCATTGACGAATTTTGATGTAATTTTGGGAATGGATTGGATGGGTCGATATAAGGCAAGAATAGACTGTTGGATAGGGAAAATTTCTCTCCGAGGACAGAGGAATGCTCATGTTGTTGGAGTAGGTGTCCTCCGACAATAATGCGTTGACTAATTAAATCTAATTAGGAATAAACCTGGGATATATTATATATATTAAGTCAGTTGATTAACGTAAATCGATAACGGTTGGCTGGCTAGAGTTTGACGTTATTGTCGTTTTGACGGCGGTAATCAACTGATCCCTCCCGGTCACACTAATAAAGATAGTTTCTCCAGAAGATATTATATTTGTATTTAATACAATATAATATAAACCCTAATGTATCAGTTAAAGAGTTAACTGATTATGTCGGATAGTGTTTTAAGAGTTCTGAACTCAAGTCGAATAAATTATAGTTTTTGTGTAAATTGTCAAAATTGACAATTAGCTATTTAAATTACAAAGAGTTGTAATTTTAGCTTAAAATGATGTAATTAGTAATTATTATATAGAGATATAATAATTAACTAACACTTAAAGAAATAAGTGTACAAATTATACCCAAAATGTAACATAAGATGTTAAGGGGTATATTTAGTAAGGGCAAAATGGTCATTTTGCCACCACCACTATATATAATGTGTTTTGTGGTCAAAACACATTACTTACATCATTTTTCACAAAATACAACAAGTTTTAGAGAGAGGATTTGAGAGAAAACCCTTCTTTTTCTCTAAAAATCAGCCAACTTCAAACACCTTCTAGATCAAGTTTTCTTCATTGCATGTCAATAAAAACTTGATCAAAACACTTTACTAAACCTAGAATAACATTAGCTAAAGTGTTAGCTAATTTTATTTTGGTTTTAGGGTTAAAATCTCATAAAAACTAGTCTTTTAGTGAGATTTTTGGAGAGCTTCTTTGGTGGATCAAGAGAGGAGGTTTCCTAACTTGGAAACTCAAGACTAAGGAGGAGGATCCCCATTAATTAGCAGCTCAAGATCCTTCTTTTGAAGGAAGGTCAAAATTCCTCTTCATTAAGGTATAAAAATATGTTTTATCACCTTATTTATGCTTTAATCTTACATGCAACAAAAGATCCTAGCTAAACTTAATTAGGGGTAATTAAGTACTAATTAGAGGAGTCTAATTAGGGGCTAAATAACTTTCATGTGGTATCAGAGCATCGGTTTAAGTTGCATGTTAATTTTAAGCTTTAATTAGGTTAATTGGTAACTTAATTAATTTTTAATGATAAAAATTGGTTTTATCATATAAACTAAAGTTGCATGTGATGTTTTGGGCATGTGGATGCTCCAACCGAAATTATGGTATTTTAGGAATTTATTTGCTATTTTTTGCTTATTTTTGGTTGTTTTTACAAGATTTATGCTATTTTCTAATTAATTGGTAATTAGATTAACATGCATGTTGATTTTTGTAATTTAAGAAATTTATAATTTTTCCAGAATTATAATGAGTATAATTTCCAGAAATTATTTCATAATTTTAATTGGCCATTTGTTATTAATTAGTAATAATATAAATGGTGGAAAATTGATTTCTTAAGAGAAAATGACCAAAATAATTTTGCATATTTTGTCCTTAATAAGCTACTGGTTGTGAGCTTAAATCACATAATGAAATAATTTCTAAATTTTTTTTCATAATTAGTTATGATTTATTTAGATATTTTCGGGTTTATTATGTGTTTTTTGGACAAATAGTTAGCAAATACAATCAAATTAAACTAATTAATTCAATTTTAGTGGAGACTAAATATTGAAAAACTAATTTGTTGGTGGTTAGTTTAAACTTAAAAGGTGTTTTAAGTGTTGATTATTGATTCTAATAAGTTAGAATCGGAAATTCCTAAATTTACCGGGTTGCTTGTACTGTAAAGTTGAAAATCTGATTTTCGGTCTTATTTGCATGATTCTAAGTATAGTATGGCCATAGAGTACTATAGTATCGGTACTGTACCGAAATGTAAGGACGGTATCCGATTCATTTGTAATAATTGCGATCTCGTATCGCCGGTTTGTAATAATATTTAATTTCCTTATTTTTCAAAAATGTATAATAGGATAGTCCATATGTACATTTGTTTATATTGAAGACCGACGCTTTTCACGGAGCCAATAGTTGGTGACTCGAGATCGAATTGAAGACGGAGCCTTTGAAGCTTTTGAAGCCTAGTTTAGGTTTAATTGCTTTTATTAGGTTCTAGTCTTATGGCCATACTAGGACTTGGATTTATTTGATGCATGCTTGGTTTAATTTTCGCACAATTATAACCAAACGCAAATCCCACATTGTCATATCCATTATCCGCGACTCGCTAGAATTAGTTCACTTAAAAGCGATAGATAAAATATGACAAGATCTCTCACAAAAAAAATTAAAATCGAGATTTAGTCCTTCCACAATTCACACCTATGCAACCCTTGTTCATTAGGGGCACGCTCGCCCTAGCGGGGTGTTTCCTTTTTACCTTGGGGGAGTAGGTTAATAAAGAGTTATTACGAGTGAATTTTGGTTTAATCTTGACGTGATTTGTAATACAAGTCTTGCAATCCGGGACTAAAGGATTGATTTAGTTGAAATCGATCAACCGAGAGTTCTAAGTGTAGAATCAATCATGAGTTGGTTCACCGAAATTACATAAATTTAGGATGTATCGCCCTCCGCGTGCCTAGATTTATATAAGATCGGATCTCGGAATCGTTTATATAATTTAGAGAGATCATTATATAAATGCCTAAATTCACAAATAATTATTTTAATGTGAATTTGACGATGAATTTAATCGATTGTTTTTCCCACGTTGTAGTTTAAAGTCAAAAATGGCTCAAATGTCCAATTCAGTAATATCCAAAGACTCCTGGCTTCGTAATTTTATGGAAAAGAATGAACTAAAGGAGGATGGAAGCAATTTTACTGATTGGGAGTTAAACCTGCGATTAGCCCTTCAATCTGATAGAAAACAACGTTTTCTATACGAACCCCCAATTCCCGCTCCAGGTCCCGATGCCACCCCTGATATGATACAAATGTATGAAGAGTACAAGCATGAATCTGACCAGATTAAGAATGTATTGATTTTTGCTATGCACCCGCGTTTACAGAAACGCATGATTGATTTCAGTGCGTATCAAATATTCGCTCGGCTTACGACTAGTTTCTCGCAAAAGCCGCGAATACTTCAATACGAAGCAGCTTCGAGTTTCTTTGAGACTAAGCTCTCAAAGGGCCAACCAGTTGGTCCTCATATTCTCAAATTTATTGAGAATGTTGAAACTCTTGAGAAGTTAGGATGCCCAATTTCTGAAGATTTTGCGGTATACCGTCTGCTTAATTCTTTGCCTGCAACATTCGATCCTTTTAGGACGAATTACAACATGAATGATTTAAAGAAAAATCTTCATGAATTGCATGCCATGCTTGTACAACATGAGAGGGATTTGGTGTCAAGTGGGAGCGCGAATAAAGATGTTTTATCCATGGCGGTAAAACAAAAAGGGAAGTTCAAGAAGGGTGCGGGGAAGGGTAAGAAACCCGCGCGAGGCAAAGGAAAAGGAAAAGTTGCTTCGGGCAACAATTCTATTGCTAAGAGAGGCGCGACTCCTGAACAAAAATGCTTCCATTGTGGAAATTTCGGCCATTGGAAGCGAAATTGCCCACAGTACCTGGAGGAGAAGAAGTCAAAACCAGGTATATATATGATAGACATTAATTATGCAAGTACCACGTCCTGGGTATTGGACACTGGATGTGGATCTCACCTTTGTAATCACTTGCAGGGGCTGACGAAGGCACGTCGGCTGGCAAAAGGTGAAGTTGACCTCCGTGTCGGGAATGGAGCTAAAGTAGCCGCCGTATCAGTAGGAACGTATATTCTGTCACTGGCCTCTGGGCTAGAGTTGTATCTAAATAACTGCTATTTTGTACCAACTCTAAGTAAGAATATAATTTCGGTTTCTGTTTTAGACGCTGAAGGTTTTGAATTTTCAATACGAAACAACAGTTGTACCTTCTCGTTTAATGATATGGTGTACGGAACAACCAAATCTATAAACGGTATTTACATTTTAGATTTGACAAATGAGGTCTATCATGTAACAAATAAAAAGCTCAAAATAGGAGATCCCGATCAATCCTACCTTTGGCATTGTCGTTTAGGGCATATAAACGAAAAACGCATTGAGAGACTCGTAGCCAATGGAGTTCTCAAACCATTTGATTTTGGATCATATGGAACATGCGAATCTTGTCTTATAGGCAAGATGACTCGAGCACCTTTTTCAGGAAAAGGAGTACGAGCCAGTGATTTATTGGCCCTCATTCATACAGATGTTTGCGGTCCAATGACAATCACTGCTAGAGGAGGTTATGACTACTTTGTCACTTTTACAGATGATTTTAGTAGATATGGCTACATCTACCTAATTAAATATAAAAGTGAGGTACTTGAGAAATTTATAGAATTTCAAAAGGAAGTAGAAAACCAATTAGGAAAGAAGATCAAGGCCTTACGATCAGATCGGGGAGGTGAATATCTCAGTAATGACTTTGATATTCATCTGAAAGACTGTGGAATCATATCACAGCTTACACCTCCTGGTACACCACAATTAAATGGTGTAGCCGAAAGAAGAAACCGTACCCTGTTGGATATGGTTAGATCAATGATGAGTCAGACTGAGCTTCCTGATTCATTCTGGGGTTTTGCTCTCCAAACTGCCATTTTCACACTCAATAGATGCCCGACTAAATCAGCTCCGAAAACTCCATATGAGTTATGGAGAGGAAAAGTTCCGAACCTCTCATTTATCAAGATCTGGGGTTGTGAAGCATATGTCAAAAATAAGACTGACAATAAGCTTGCACAAAGATCTGATAAATGTCTCTTTGTAGGTTATCCTGTACATACTCGAGGATATTACTTCTACAATCGTCTAGAGAACAAAGTTTTTGTGTCTCGAGATGCTGTCTTTTTAGAAAAGGAATTTATTTCTAAAAGACAGAGTGGGAGAAAATTTGAACTTAGTGAAGTTCAGGAGCCACAAATGCATAATGAGGCTCAGGATGTTTTGCCAGAAGACATTCCTGAATCGTCTAACTCTGTGGTTCCATTTTCCACTCCTAGAAGGTCAGGCAGATCAAGCCACCCACCAGATCGATACCTAGGTGTGATCGAGGATGGTGGTGATCACTTTTTGCTTCTAGAAAGCAATGAGCCTGCAACCTACAGAGCAGCCATGACTGGACCGAATTCTGCTAAATGGCTGGAGGCAATGAAATCCGAGATAGATTCCATGTACGAGAATCAAGTATGGGACTTGGTTAACTTGCCTGAAGGAACCAAGGTTCTTCAGTGCAAATGGATCTTTAAGATCAAGACCGGCATGGATGGAAATCAAGATATTTTCAAAGCTCGATTGGTAGCTAAAGGTTTCACACAAGTTCATGGTTTAAACTATGACGAGACCTTTGCGCCAGTTGCAATGCTTAGATCTATTCGGATAATCTTAGCGATTGCTGCTTTTCATGATTATGAGATATGGCAGATGGACGTTAAAACCGCCTTCCTAAATGGGTTTTTGGAAGAGGAAGTGTATATGACACAACCTGAGGGTTTTATTGATCCAAACAATCCTAAGAAAGTTTGCAAACTTAAGAGATCCATTTATGGTCTTAAGCAAGCATCTCGGAGTTGGAACCATCGGTTCAACCATGTGATTAAACAAAATGGTTTCACTCGAAGTGTCGAGGAACCTTGTTTATACATGAAATTTAGTGGGAGTAAAGTAACTCTCCTAATCCTATATGTAGATGACATATTACTCATCGGGAATGATATCCCCATGCTTAACTCCGTTAAGGACTGGCTCGGGAAACATTTCCAGATGAAGGATTTAGGAGAAGCGCAACGCATCCTAGGTATTCGGATTTACAGAGATAGATCAAAAAGAATACTAGCGTTAAGTCAAGAAACTTATATTGATAAGATTCTTGACAGGTTCAATATGAAAGACTCTAAAAGAGGCTTTTTACCTCTGGGAAGTGGGATAACTTTGAGTAAATCTCAATGTCCAACTGAACCTGAGGATATTGAACGCATGAAATCGAAACCTTACGCTTCCGCAATCGGTTCGATCATGTATGCTATGATGTGTACGCGTCCAGACGTGTCATATGCTTTGAGTATGACAAGTCGTTACCAAGCCAATCCAGGCGAGAGCCACTGGATAGCCGTTAAGAACGTCCTTAAATACCTAAGAAGGACTAAGGACACGTTCTTAGTTTATGGAGGGGATTCTGAGCTTCGTGTAGAGGGTTATGCGGATGCTAGTTTCCAAACAGATCGAGATGATTCAAAATCTCAATCAGGATATGTTTTCATACTGAATGGTGGAGCTATATGCTGGAAGAGCACCAAGCAATCGGTGACTGCGGATTCTACAACGGAGGCTGAGTATCTTGCGGCGTCAGAAGCTGCAAAAGAGGCAGTTTGGATCCGGCAATTCCTGGAAGGATTAAATGTAGTCCCTACAGCAGCGGATCCTATTCCAGTCTATTGCGACAACAGTGGAGCAATAGTTCAGGCTAAAGAGCCTAAATCTAGTAACAAATCTAGACATGTACTCAGGAAGTTCCATGTAATTAGAGACTTTGTGGAACGAGAAGATATATCGATTTGTAAGGTTAGGACAGACGATAATATCGCTGATCCTTTAACCAAACCATTATCACAGGCTAAACACAATGGTCATATTGCCTCGATGGGTTTGAGGCGTATGCCTGACATGTGTTAGATTATATGTTGTAATAGTTAATAAGTGTATTACCTTTTACATATATGATAATTAAATTCATCGTTTTAAGTTTTATTGAACTCTTTTATTAATTCAGTTTTAATAAAATGCTGAATTATATATATGCTCTGTTGATTCCTAATAGGTCGTGGAGACGATTTGAACCCTATTAAGTGAACAGGATTAACAGTGTATGCTGTCTCTAGTCATAAAATGAGGTGACGTCTCAATTGACTAGATTGTAAGTCGGTTGATGACTAGTTCAATGATCATGGATTCATAGAGATGAATAACCGATTACATAGACGGACTGTAGTTGACACTCTGTCAGACATTTGACCAATTATAGAACCTTTGTGTCTGGTCGTGACGAGGTAATCTATATTATTCCTATTAGTCGATTCTTTCGACCTGAGATTGTTTGTCTGAGTTTATGCAGCAGGCGGTGACTTTGATTTATGTTCTAAGTCGTGCCGTAAAAGGAGGCTAAAAGGGCTTCTATTGGGTCATTACCTACTGTATGAAACAAAGAAAATATGTCAAGACGGGATTGTCCACCCACGTCAGGGTATAATATCTTTGGGCCACTCGAGGAATTGTGACTGAAATGCGTGGCCACGCTCGGAAGAGATCTATGATAGATATTCCGGTAAGACAGTCATAATCCAGATCGAGAAAACCACTTTTGATAAAGATCCAATGCAAGTTCGACCTGAAAGATACTTCGCATTGAGTGGGAGATGTAACGGACAAGAGAATCGGTAACGCATGACTTGTCTCGGACAAGTGGGAGATTGTTGGAGTAGGTGTCCTCCGACAATAATGCGTTGACTAATTAAATCTAATTAGGAATAAACCTGGGATATATTATATATATTAAGTCAGTTGATTAACGTAAATCGATAACGGTTGGCTGGCTAGAGTTTGACGTTATTGTCGTTTTGACGGCGGTAATCAACTGATCCCTCCCGGTCACACTAATAAAGATAGTTTCTCCAGAAGATATTATATTTGTATTTAATACAATATAATATAAACCCTAATGTATCAGTTAAAGAGTTAACTGATTATGTCGGATAGTGTTTTAAGAGTTCTGAACTCAAGTCGAATAAATTATAGTTTTTGTGTAAATTGTCAAAATTGACAATTAGCTATTTAAATTACAAAGAGTTGTAATTTTAGCTTAAAATGATGTAATTAGTAATTATTATATAGAGATATAATAATTAACTAACACTTAAAGAAATAAGTGTACAAATTATACCCAAAATGTAACATAAGATGTTAAGGGGTATATTTAGTAAGGGCAAAATGGTCATTTTGCCACCACCACTATATATAATGTGTTTTGTGGTCAAAACACATTACTTACATCATTTTTCACAAAATACAACAAGTTTTAGAGAGAGGATTTGAGAGAAAACCCTTCTTTTTCTCTAAAAATCAGCCAACTTCAAACACCTTCTAGATCAAGTTTTCTTCATTGCATGTCAATAAAAACTTGATCAAAACACTTTACTAAACCTAGAATAACATTAGCTAAAGTGTTAGCTAATTTTATTTTGGTTTTAGGGTTAAAATCTCATAAAAACTAGTCTTTTAGTGAGATTTTTGGAGAGCTTCTTTGGTGGATCAAGAGAGGAGGTTTCCTAACTTGGAAACTCAAGACTAAGGAGGAGGATCCCCATTAATTAGCAGCTCAAGATCCTTCTTTTGAAGGAAGGTCAAAATTCCTCTTCATTAAGGTATAAAAATATGTTTTATCACCTTATTTATGCTTTAATCTTACATGCAACAAAAGATCCTAGCTAAACTTAATTAGGGGTAATTAAGTACTAATTAGAGGAGTCTAATTAGGGGCTAAATAACTTTCACATGTTACCTATCGTGTACTCCCTAAGCGACCAAGGATTAAACTGGTATCTGCCATGAACTTGAAGAAACAGATATCGAAGGGTGAGCCCCTATTCTTATGTCATGTACGAGATACCAACGTGGAGCATCCAGATTTAGGGAATGTTGAGGTAGTAAGTGAGTATCCTGACGTGTTTCCTGAGGAGATTCCAGGGATGCCCCCGAAGAGAGAGGTGGAGTTCAAGATTGAGTTGGTACCAGGAACAGGCCCTATAGCTAAGACGCCTTATCGAATGGCACCAGTGGAAATGCAGGAACTGAAGAAGCAACTTGATGAATTGGTGGAAAAAGGTTACGTGCGACCCAGTGTTTCACCTTGGGGAGCGCCTGTCTTGTTTGTAAGAAAGAAGGATGGGTCGATGAGACTGTGTATCGATTACAGAGAATTAAATCGTGTAACCATTAAGAATAGATACCCTTTACCCAGGATTGACGATTTATTTGATCAGTTAAAGGGTGCAAGTGTATTTTCAAAGATTGATTTGAGGTCTGGATACTATCAATTGAAAGTGGCTGATGAGGATGTACCAAAGACTGCATTCTCAACTAGATATGGGCACTATGAGTTTACGGTGATGCCCTTTGGATTAACCAATGCTCCAGCAGTATTCATGGACCTCATGAATCGTACCTTTCGACCCTATTTGGATAAATTTGTGGTCGTATTTATTGATGATATTCTGATTTACTCCAAGGACAAGGAGGAACACAAGGATCACTTGAGGACAGTTTTAGAGATTCTAAGAGAAAAGCAACTCTACGGTAAATTTTCGAAGTGCGAATTTTGGCTGGACAAGGTTGCATTTTTGGGACATGTGATATCTAAGGATGGAGTTGAAGTGGATCCAGCTAAGATCAAGGCGGTCAAGGACTGGCCGGCCCCTAAGAATGTGTCTGAGATTAGAAGCTTTTTGGGACTTGCAGGTTATTACAGGAGGTTTGTGAAGGATTTCTCCAAAATTGCTAAACCAATGACAACCTTGATGAAGAAAACCACAAGGTACAAATGGGATGAGAACTGTGAGAAAGCTTTTCAGACTCTAAAGGAACGGTTAACCACGGCTCCAGTGTTAGCACTACCTGATGAGAAGATACCATACGAAGTGTACACTGACGCTTCAAAGAATGGATTGGGATGTGTCCTTATGCAGAACAGGAGAGTAATCGCCTATGCGTCTAGGCAACTCAAGAGTTACGAGGAAAACTATCCGACCCATGATTTGGAGTTAGCAGCGGTGATTTTTGCGTTGAAGTTGTGGAGACACTACTTGTTTGGAGTGACTTTTAAGATCTTTTCTGACCATAAGAGTTTGAAGTACATATTTACTCAGAAGGAGTTGAATATGCGACAGAGGAGATGGTTGGAGTTGATCAAGGATTACGACATGGAGATACAGTATCATGAAGGAAAAGCCAATGTCGTAGCTGACGCTCTGAGCAGAAAGTCTCTGCATACAGTGCAAATGGTTGTTCAAAGAGAGAAACTAAGGAACAAATTTGTCAACTTTGGAGTTCAGTTGACAGAACCAGGATTAAACCCAGGAACAACTACGATTGAGAATGATTTGGTTGGAGAGATCAAAGGATTACAAGAATCTGACAAGGTAATAATGGACAAGATGGCAAAGGAGCCTGAGTTGTTCAAAAGAGGTGAAGATGGAGTAATTCGATTTCAGGAAAGTATTTGTATACCTAATGATGAAACATTAAGAAGTAAGATCTTGACAGAAGCTCATGCTAGCAAATACTCAGTACATCCAGGAGGAGATAAGATGTACCAAGATTTGAGAAAGGTGTTTTGGTGGTCAGGAATGAAAAAGGATGTGGCTGACTTTGTTTCTAGGTGTTTGGTTTGCCAAAAGGTTAAAAGTGAACATAAGAGACCTCAAGGTAAATTACAACCCTTACCAGTGCCAGAGTGGAAATGGAGTTCCATATCCATGGATTTCATTGCCGGATTACCTAGGACGCCTAAAGGTAACAATATGATTTGGGTAATAGTAGATAGATTGACGAAATGCGCACACTTTATACCCATGAAGGACACATGGAAGAAGAAACAGTTGGCTGACGCCTACATACACAATGTGTTGCGACTTCATGGTACTCCAAAGGAGATTGTATCTGATCGTGACGCGCGTTTTGTTTCTCGATTCTGGAAGAAGTTGCAGGAAGCTTTGGGTACAAAACTTCTTATGAGTACTGCGTTCCACCCAGCGACAGATGGACAGACGGAACGTACGAATCAAGTATTGGAGGATATGTTGAGAGCTTGTGCCTTGCAGTATCAAGGAGGATGGGAAGACAAGCTAGATTTGGTTGAGTTTTCCTACAACAACAGTTACCAAGCCTCAATAAAGATGGCACCATTTGAGGCTCTGTATGGAAGAAAGTGTAGGAGTCCAATTTGTTGGAATGATATAAGTGAGACAGTGGTTTTGGGTCTAGACTATATTGAGGAGATGACTGAGCAAGTAAAGCTGATTCAGGAGAGACTCAAAGCTGCACAGGATCGACAAAAGAGTTATGCTGACAAAACTCGCAGCCATATAGAGTTTGCTGAAGGCGATATGGTATTGTTGAGGGTGTCACCTACCAAGGGTGTTATGAGGTTTGGAAAGAAAGGGAAATTGAGCCCCAAGTTTATTGGACCATACAAGGTGATTAAGCGCATTGGGGAAGTCGCTTATGAACTGGATCTACCTGCGAATCTGGATAAGGTTCACAATGTCTTTCATGTTTCTCAACTCAGACGTTATGTCAGTGATCCATCGCATGTTTTGGACCCAGAAACAATTGAGTTGGATGAAACTATGACCTATGAAGAAGCACCACTGAAAATTTTGGACAATAAGGTGCGAAAGACTAGACGTACAGAAACGACTATGGTGAAGGTGTTGTGGTGTAACAATAATGTTGAGGAAGCTACTTGGGAAGTAGAGTCGGTTATGCGTGAAAAGTACCCTCACTTGTTCGATTAAGGTACTTCGGTTCGGGACGAACCTTTATTTTAAAGGGGGTGAGAACCCTGCGCGTTTTACTTTTGACTATTTTTGTGTGATGTGATTGTTATTTGATAATTGTGATTCGTGTGAATTCTGATTCTTCTTTCTGTGGTTGGTTGCTTTATGCCTCAACTACAATGCCTTGCCACATTTCTTATCTTTTTATACTCTTGTTCGTATTTCGACTTGAGCACATTTCTATGTTCACATCCTACCAGTTTCGAATGCTCTTGTTACCCTGTGATCAACGTTTTAGTGTGGAGCATGTCTTTTAAGGATGGGTTTAAAGATTCCGGACGAATCTTTGTTTTAAGGAGGGAAGACTGTAACACCCCGTATTTTTGAGATATTTATTTATGGAAGTTTATAGAGAATATCATTTTTGAGGGTGTTTAATTCTATTTTGGGAAATTAGAGTTTACTTTCCTAATTTAGCTAATCTCCTAATTGGGTAGCCCAATTACTTATTTACCGTAAACCGTCTTACCTAAACCCGTCTTTTAAACTCTCACCATAAACTATAAATACAAACAAACCCAAACCCTTTTCCCTCACATCACCCGTCGCCCAAGAGAAAAGAAAGAGAGAAGAGAAGGAGAAAGAGCCGCGGGAAGAGAAGGAGAAGAAGAAGACGCGCGCGACCCGAGACCGCCGCCGCGCGCCCTTCGCCGCCGCCTAGCGCCGCCGTCCGCCACCCTAGCCCGATTTCCGAGCCCTTTTGTCCTTTTCTCTTAGTTTTGCAATCAAGAATCGTAAGTTTCTAAGCCTTAGTATGATTTTCAGATTAGGGTATTAATTATTATTCATGTTAATTGGAGTTTAAGCATGAATTAGATGATGATTAATTGTTATTGGATTTATGAGTGTGTTTAATTGTGTTTTGAAGCATGGAATAATGATATTATGAATTAGGGTTTACATAATTAAAGTTATGATGATTTTATGATGATCCTATGATTAGAATTGTGTAGTATTTGAGGGGATTGATCGTTATACTCTAGGTAATTGATGATTTAAGTTTGAAGTTGTTTTGTGGTGATTTAATGATGGAAAATACATGATGTCCAGATCTGGTCTTACCTTAATTTGAGTGTTATCATGATGGTTTTGATGAGATTATAATGGAATTATGTTGTTGGTATGTTTAGTAAGTTGTTGTGCGAATTTGGTTGTGTTTGGAGATCGTTTGAGTGTTGGAATATAAGTCTAGAGGTGTCTTAATGGTGTTGGTAGAATCATGGTTGATATTAAGTGATTTACTATTGATTTCTAGGTTGTGTGTTCGATGAAGTACATTTCTGAGAAGTGTTGTGTTGATTTGTGATTGCAAGGAAGGTAAGAACGTTGGTTACAATCCCAACCATATTAACCAACCCTCTGATCTATACTTCCTTGGCCCTAATCTTATCTTGATGATCATTGTTCATATTTATCTTACCATTGCTTTTGTTCCTACATCTATCGTTTGAAATTAACCGTGCAGCATAAGCCTTTCGGCTAACTTGACCACGGCCCTTCGGCCTCCGCCTTCGACCGGCTCGGCCCTTCGGTCGGCTCGGTTTCCACGGCCGCTCGGCGGTTCGGCCGAGTCTGCCTTCCTTTGTTCTCTTTCTTGTTTCGATATTGTTGTTCTTGAAGCTTATGATTATGATATTGATAATATAACATGATAATGAATGATATCGTAAAAGTGTACACTAATGTTGATAATTATGATTGATAATAATGTTTCGACGATTACCACCTAGAGTAGATGTCTCGGCGCTGACCGGTCATCCTGTACCTTCTTATTGAGGGGAGTCTGTGGTCGGTTCGCTACCGGCTTCCTATTTGGCTTCCTCCTAGAGGCTTCGCATCCTACTGGCCCTCTAGAGAGGGGTGTGCACACTCTGAGTCATTAGGGGTTGTTTTGAGTGCTCTAGCTCGCATTGGTTCGAGATTGTGGTGGCTGTGGGGTAGGAACCCGGCCTTAATGAATGCTATTATGATATGACTTCTTAATTCTATATCACTGTGATGACTAAGTTGATGATTGTAACCGTAGCTCATTATTTGTTAGCTACGCGCCTTCAGGCGCGTATCTTTTGTCTTCTTATTCTTTTGTTGTTCTTACTCAGCCTGTATGCTGACGTTCTTATTCTGGTTCGTTCCCTACCTTATTTCTGGGGCCTACGTCATTCTCGATGGCGTAGTTGACAGGTTCTGTTGATGATGTGAATGCTTGTTGAAGAGTCGTCTGCATGATGGGGATTTTTATGAACGATATTTATTTTATAATTCATTTTGATTATGTAACTTAAGACTAGTTTGAGAATAGTAGTTCGACATTTGTTTAAGACTTCCGCTGTTTCGTTTTGATTAGTATTGTAGTCGAATAATTAGCCTTGCAATTGATTTGGTAGTCAATTGCGGCGTGGCAATTCTAAATTTAATACTATTATATAGAGTCAAAAATTTAGGGTTGTTACAAACCAAATCTATACAAAGACTCTTAGGATATACTATCATCTATCTCAAATACATAGAAGCATATCTATCCGAAACTCTTGATAATATCTATCCGAAACTCTTGATAACAAATGAACAATCTGTACCGAACTACAATACTACGGAAATATGAATACCATATTTCCTAACACTAACACCAGCCACAATGGTGGCAAATTCCTTTGTCTTCGTCGAGACCCCGCCACCAAAACTAATGTTGTATCATTGTTTGATCATCAAACACATGAAAAGATTGAAGACCTAGAGCTCCCACCCTTCATTGATGACGGTTTACAAAGGAAAGGCGATGAGGAATTTTTTGATGAGTACTTAAAAGATTAAAAATTTCATAGGGATATTCACATACTTGGTCCTATTAATGGTGTCTATTGCATATACCATAGATTAATCGAGAGATGGGCTGGCACCCTTGTTCTTTGGAATCCAGGTACTCGAGAGTACAAGCACATTGTGCCTGAAATTTCGAGGCTTCCTCATCGGCTTTGGTTTGTATTAGGGTTGTAAATGATAGTTGTTGTTGTCGTGTTATTATTGATGAGGGGTGAACCCCTATTTTTAACGTTACAATAACTTGTACCGTAAGACAGAGCTCTACTCCTATTATTCCATAATACTATTCTCTACCATAGTCTAAATATTCCCTAACCATATTCCTAATACAATAATGGAATACTTCCATAATCCTCTAACACCCCCCCTCAAACTCATGGTAACTTTGTAAAAGTTTACATGGGTTTGAAAATTACAATAATTGTGTAAAAGAAAAAAAAAGTATTATCCGTAGTAGCTTGATCAACCCGCAACGCCTCGTTCATCCTTGTTCAGCATCATTCGGTTTGATGGTACCGAAAAACCAAAATTGTTTGTTTGTACGGTTTACTGGACACCGAAAAACCACGTAGTTTGTTTGTCACGGTTTGATGGACACCGTAAAACCAAGTTGTTTGTTTGTTTGTTAAGGGTTGAAAATTGGTTCAACCAAGATTATTTATTTGTCACGAAAGAGTCGAAATTGGGTCGACAATATTCGTGAGAGGGTCGAAAATCATACGACCAGATAGTAGTAAGGGTTGAACGAAATAGAACCAGGGACTTTGTGGGTCATCATGTAGATCTACGAGAATCAAGAGGGTGCGGAGAATGGAATTTTTATTGTGTTTGTTTTGTGCTTTGGGATTAAGCTAGAGTTACGTAGGTAAAGGGGTAAAAAAAAAAACAATTGAATTAGAATTTGGTTGTTTTGTAGCTAAGGAAATACGATTGACTCATTACTAACAGCCCACCGGCAGGTAGCGGAAGCGATTTGCAGTCCTCTAGGAAAGAGGCTCTGATACCATGATAAGATGTATTAGGGTTGTAAATGATAGTTGTTGTTGTCGTGTTATTATTGATGAGGGGTGAACCCCTATTTATAACGTTACAATAACTTGTACGGTAAGACATAGCTCTACTCCTATTATTCCATAATACTATTCCCTACCATAGTCTAAATATTCCCTAACCATATTCCTAATACAATAATGGAATACTTCCATAATGTTAGATTATTGTACGATGGTGTGGCATGTTCGGGTCTATAAATGCAGTAGTGGTTTATGGAGAACCATATACTCTTTTCGAGAACATGAACTTGAAGAAGATTCGCCATTTGAGGACTTGAGGATCGATTCATATCTGGGGTTTACCAATTGCTTTCTTAATGGATTTTGTTATTGGTCATGTACCTCAGGCGAATACTCGGCCAAGGGACACAAAGCTCAGGTCCTTGCGTTTGACTTGGTGGAAGAGACATGCAATTTTTTTCAAGGGCCTCCAATTTCTCCAACCGGGTACGAAAATCGAAGCATTTGGGCGTTGAGGGAGACCCTTGTAATGGTTGCATGCTGTACTAAGAGGGAGAAGTTTGAGGTATGGAAGATGATGGAATGTGGTGTTGCGGAATCTTGGGCCTTACACTTTTCATTTGGAGTTGGGGCTTTCAAATTGCTGCGACGAGTTGGCGTGACAAATTCTGGAAGGATATATTTTGGTGATAATGATGCTCAGTTAATATCATATGAAATGGACAATCATCGAGATCAAGAACATGGTATTTATGGAATGGGGTATGTCAAGTTAAACATTACGGGCTTTGATGAATTGTATTATGGAACTCCAGGGGTGGTGAACTACGTCGAAAACCTTTCGCCCATCAAGTAAGACCGTGGCTAATGGACATGTATATGAGTTAGGAAGAAATGAGAACGATACTGATGACATTCAGAGAAATTGCTTATATTAATTAGTTATATTGCATACTTCGTATTTGATTTCTCAGGTGGAGTTTTAAGGTGGTTGATTTGGATTTTCGATTGTGTTATTGTTTGGAGTGCTATGCACTCTTCCGAAGGTGATAATAAAAGATGTGATTCCAATGGAGGACAAACAAGTGTGTATTCTGATCGATTGTGTTCTTTGCGTATCTCCGTTACCCATTAATCTCTAAAACGTTTTATGTTTCCCGAGTTGACATTGTCGTATGTTTCAAGTTTGTGATTTTTTTTTTCTTGTTTCGAAGTGAGAAAATTGTGATATGAGCTTCCTAGGGCTTGAAAAGAGTATGGTGTTGGATAGGGCAGTGTGGCGAGACTCTATCTATGTAGAGGACTTTTTCTGACCCCTTTTGATTTAATTGTTTGGTTTTTCCAACTATTTTTCCAAAACTTTTTACCTTGTGTTCAAAGATCATATGGTTTTTGCAATATTTTTTAAACTTTTTTATTTATTTTGACGACTTTCTAAATTTCTTTTGAAAGTGTTTAAATAATTCTAAAATATTTACAACGTTTTCGAAATTTCTTGGCGTACACAAGACGGTTATTGGATGACGATTCATGTTAGCCGACCCCAAATCATTTTGGAAATAAGGCTTGGTTGTTGTTGTTATTGTTGTTGTTGTTGTTGTTGTTGTTGTTGTTTCGAAGTGAGAAAAGTCCAAAAATTTGAGGTTACTTTTTCAAACTTCCCTTGTTTTTTGACGCATTTCATTTTATTTTGTTTCGTTCAAAATGTCCACTTTGACATGTTTTCTTTGATTTAGCCTTGGAATTTCCTTCCATTCTGCTCCATTGATATTAAAGATGATGAGTACAGTAGTAATATATATAGACTGATCAAAGGGGGATTTGACCGTACTACGCTCATTTTCCAATCAATTAACCTTACTTGTACTAGTAATGTTTATTTATTTATCGATATTTTCAAGCATTGCAAATTGCAACTCTAAATTCACATAATTATCAATTGTTGAAAAAGAAAAAACAAGGATCTCGTCTTAAGAATCAAATGCTACAAATGAACATGGGAAACCATCATCTATGAAGGGTGGGAATTCTAGGTCTTCAATCTTTTCATGTGTTCGATGACCAAACAAGGATACACCATTAGTTTTGGTATCGGGGTCTCGTCGAAAGCAGAGTTTAAAGAAAAACTATTTCAAAAGCATCAATATGTTTTGATTATTTCAATTCAAATCCACAAAGCAGATCACACCCACACAGCAAACTAATATTAGATTTCGTGACTTTTCGAAAATGGGATGTTTAATCATAACTCAAGAGCATGCATGGTAGCAAAGGTCATGGAACCTAGTAAGTAATAAGTAGCCAAGCTAGGTTTAATTTTCAGGTAGTTGTACGCGGCCATGTCGATCTTTTAAATGCTAAACATTAAGAAAAAAGCTACATGGAATATGCATGTCATACTAATTGATTTTATTTTTCTTTGTCTTAGGAAGCAATTAGGGCCAGTAAGATTAGGCAACATGGCTTAACTTAGAAGCATAGCATGGGCCAAGTTGCTTAAGTATTACTAAGCACACAAGATTAGGAAAACTATGAAATTAAAAACAACATTCAAAGGAAAACTTCAATTCACATTGGAAAGAAGCTGAGTCTCACTTATGACCAAGACATTGTAGCTAGGTCGTCCTGACCTCGTCAGCCGAATCTGGCTAATAATTATATGCAATCATATCATATACTATGAAAACGTAGGCAGTTGTTCTTTAATTAGTGCAGCGGCACTCAGCTTATAAATGACTCATCGGAAGAGATGTTTTCGTCTACATTCAGTCCTAGCTCCCTCATTTCTATTATGCCTGTATCTCCTTCTATTAGTCAGTATTAATAAAGTAATCTGTCAGCATAAATTTTTAATCTTATTGGTAATAGTTGAAGCCGGCCGACGAGACCGACCTGTCCGACCACCGCCGACGGCTCACAAGTCGATTCCCACGAACTATTTTCTAGGTCAGTTTCCTCATATCAATTTATTTAATCATCCAGAATTAATGCTTTGATAAATTAATCTTGATTACCTTAAGAAAAATCGTGATTAGCATTTGCAACTCCGAATCCAACATTTTTTGGTTGTCGCTATCTGAGTTTACCTTCCTCTTTATTTTGTTGTTAGTGTTTTAAGATGGAGAATAAATTTGTTCCAGAAGAGATACAAGATGATATTCTGCAGAGATTACCAACCAAGTCCCTCAAACGATTCACAAGTGTGTGCAAGAGATGGTATTCTTGTGTTGAATCGCCTTCTTTCATCAAACGGTTCAATGCTCGACAAGCTAACACCAACCACAATAATGGCAAACTCCTCTGTTTTCGTCGAGACCCCGACACCAAAACTAATGTTGTATCGTTATTTGATCATCGAACACATGAAAATATTGAAGACCTAGACTTCCCACCTTTCATCGATGACGGGTTGGAAAGGAAAGGTGATGAGGAATTTTTTGATGAATACTTGAAAGATTACAAATTTCATAGGGATATTCATATGCTTGGTCCTATTAATGGCGTATATTGCGTATACCATCGATTGATCGAGAGGTGGGCTGGCACTCTTATTCTTTGGAACCCAAGTACTCGAGAATACAAACATATTGTCCCTGAAATTTCATTTCCTTTCTCCCCCAGTTTCCTTACATGGCGCCGTTGTCGTAGTTATTGTTATGATGAAGTGGGTGAACCTAAAGGCTTCCTCATCGGCTTTGGTTTCGATCACAGAATTAACGATTATAAGGTTGTCATTATTTGTAAATGGTGCAGGATATATTGTTATTGCATAATGATGTGGCACGTTCGGGTCTATAACGGCAGCAGTGGTTTATGGAGAACCATATATTGTTCTAATGACTATGACGCTGAAGTAGAATCAACACTCGAGGACTTGACGCTCGATTCATATCCGGAGTTTCCCAATTGCTTTCTTAATGGAATTTGTTATTGGTCATGTATCTCAGGCGAATTCTCCGACGAGGGGCCGAAATCCCAGGTCCTTGCATTCGACATGGTGGAAGAAACATGGAAAGTTTTTGAAGGGCCTCCAATTTCTCCTACCGAATATAAACATCGAAGTGTTTGGGCGTTGAGGGAGACCCTTATAATGGTTGCAAGCTCGACTGAGAACGAGAAGATTGAGGTATGGACGATGATGGAATGTGGTGTTGCGGAATCTTGGGCCTTACACTACTCGATTGAATTTGGGGCTATCAAATTGTTGCGTCCTGTAGGTGTTACAAACGCTGGAAGGATTTATTTTGCTGATAACGAGGCTCAGTTAATCTCATACAACATGGACGATCATCGAGTTCAAGAACATGGTGTTTATGGAATGGAGTATAACAGCTCTAACATAACCGCGTTTTATCATGATAAGATGTATTATGGAATTCTAGGGGTGGTGAACTACGTCGAAAACCTTTCCCCCATCATGACCGTGTCAAATGGATATGTATCTAATTTTTGAAGTTATGAGAACGAATCTTACGACATTCAGAAAAATTGCTTTATGTATTTGCATAAGTGCGTTAAAACGCCAACTCAACCAAAAGTCACATTACAGTGTACCAATTATCATAAATGAGTATTCCCCAATTAAGGGAAGAAAAGACACGGAGACGAGGACTATGTATTTGTCATATATATGCACCAATTCAAGTAATCGTATTGCCCTATTGTACTGTGAAATGTATGTACACTCTCTCTACGTGGGTTGTCGCGAATTCGAATTATTTACCCCATTTGTTGTATCTATAAATCGAGTCACCTATACACCCATTGGCTCACCCTCTCGTCTTATAAAAGAACAACAAAAATCATCGCATTTTCAGTCTTAATTGCCACCGGCCCACCGCCGCGCGCCTTTCGAGACGCCACCACCCGACGGCCGACAACCACTTCCCACCGCGCGTGACACCCTATTCCCTAGGTCACTGACTCAGGTCCCCCAAATCAATTTATCTAATAAAAAACTGAAAGGTTTTCTCTCCTAATCACTCTTCGCCGTGCGCCTACGTATTGACGCCGCCCACCGGCCACCGCACGACGGCGCACAAGTCAATTCCCACCGCCCTATTTTCTAGGTCAGTTTCCCCCAAATCAATTGATTTAACTTTTTTTATGGGAATTTATTTAATTTATTACCATTTCCTGCTTTTATTAATTAATCATAATTAGTGAAATTGGGAATTTGGGATGTGGTTTTATGTCTTATGTTTGTATGTGGAATTCTATAGGGGAACACCGGCCTTCATACAAAGGATTAATTTATTAATTGTGTTTTGCACAGTTTTATAATTAAAATGATGTCTATACAAAGTCAACAAGGTTAGTGTGGCTGTCCACCAGGTTAATGCCCAAATGCTAAATGCTAATTAAGTTGAAGGTTGGTTGATCAAACCTTGTTTCGGTGTGCTGATCACCTCTGATCTCCCACTTTCCAGTCCCATTCCATGTACCCCACCCCACCAATCACGTGTTAGTATAGTGGGACAGGTGATCCGCACTGTTGTTTTCGGAGTCTCTTACCGTGTTGATGATCCTGCTAATTAATGTTTTTCTTGTGAGCTACACCGTATGATCCTATCCCGTAGCCCACGTAATTACCAATAATACAGAAATGTGATTCTTGTGTATATTTATGCTTGTTCATTTTGATACAAGTTAACAAGGTTGTGTGACAGTTCACCAGCATACCACTCCTTTAAGTTAGAGATGATTCCTGTGTATAATAGTGTGCTTGTGTAAATTTCTTGTTCCCGTAATGCTATCGAAGCAACGACCTTTAAATCTCACAAGTTAGAGGAACAAAATTATAACTAAATCGTTAACGACGATTTATATTAAAGTGTTAGTTTGGACGATTGAACTCGTAAATTTTTTCCAATTCATGAAAACTCGTTGCTTAGATTGTAATTTTTGTCATCGACCTTATCTTTGCGTAGTGTGATTGTTTTCTTTTTATAAATTTTTGCAACTTCGTTATGTGATTCGTGTTTGGTGCAAGTGAGTTTCCCGAGAGTTTAAGTTTTTTTTGTTTTTGTGTTTTTACATCCTTTTTCATATTATCGCTTCCCTCATAATCTCAGTTTAACTTCCCCCTTTATTTGGTTGTTATTAGTGTTTTTAAGATGGAGAACAAATTTGTACCAGAAGAGATACAAGATGAGATTTTGCTGAGATTACCCATCAAGTCCCTCAAACGATTTACAAGTGTCTGCAAAAGATGGCATTCTTCCGTTGAATCGCCTTCTTTCATCAAACGCTACAATGCTCGACAAGCTAACACCAACCACAATGGTGGCAAACTCCTCTGTTTTCGTCGAGACCCCGACACTAAAACTAATGTTGTATCCTTGTTTGATCATGGAACGCATGAAAAGATTGAAGACCTAGAATTCCCACCCTTCATTGATGACGGCTTGGAAAGGAAAGGTGATGAGGAATTTTTTGATGAGTACTTGAAAGATTACGAATTTCATAGGGACATTCATATGCTTGGTCCTATAAATGGTGTATATTGTATATACCATCGATTAATCGAGAGGTGGGCTGGCACTCTTGTTCTTTGGAATCCAGGTACTCGAGAGTACAAGCATATTGTGCCAGAAATTTCTTTTCCTTTCTCTGCCGATTTGCTCGACCGTTACCGTAACACACATCATGACGTCAGTGACCCTGAAGGCTTCCTCATCGGCTTTGGTTTCGATCATAGGATTAACGACTATAAGGTGGTCGTTATATGTAAGTGGTGCAGGATATATGATATGTGTAGAATGATGTTTAATTTTAGAGTCTATAACCACAGTAGCGGTTCATGGAGAACCCTATACTCTTTCTCAGATTATGAAGTTGAAGAGGGCTCGCCATTTGAGGACTTGAGGATCGATTCATATCCGGAGTTTACTAATTGCTTTCTGAATGGAACTTATTACTGGTCATGTACAACAACAGAATACACGACCGAAGTACACAAAGCTCAGGTTTTAGCGTTTGACATGGTTGAAGAGACATACAAAGTTTTTGAAGGGCCTCCAATTTCTCCATCCGAGTATGAAAATCGAAGCGTTTGGGCGTTGAGGGAGACCCTTGTAATGGTATCAAGTTCGACTAAGAATGACAAGGTTGAGGTATGGACGATGATGGAAGGTGGTGTTGCGGAATCTTGGGCCTTACACTACTCAATTGAAGTTGGGGCCAACCAAGTGTTGCGTCCGGTAGGAGTGACAAATGTTGGAAGGATTTATTTTGGTGATAATGATGGTCAGTTAATCTCATACGACATGGACGATCATCAAGTTCAAGAACATGGTATTTATGGAATGGAGTATGTCAATTTAAACATTACGCGCCGTTATAAATTGTATTATGGAACTCCAGGGGTGGTGAACTACGTCGAAAATCTCTCACCCATCAAGACCATACCCGTGGCTGATGGACATGTTGAGTTCTAAAGTAATGAGAACGGAATTTGGCATTCAGGAAAATGATTCTGTATGTTGATTACTTATCTCTCAGGTTGTGTTGAATTAAGATGGTTAATTTAGATTTTGGATTGTGTTAGTTTGAAAGGCTACGTGCTCTTCGGATGGTGGAAATGAAAGATGTGATTTCCATGGAGATTTCTTTGATAATGACTAGTGAACTGTTGTGTTTTTTTTATGAGCATTTGAGTATTATAATTTACCTCGTTATGAGGATGTAAGGGATAATTGTGTTCGTCGCAGTGCCCAAAAAAGGGAAGATCGAGCTAGTTTGTCTCTTGTCATAGTGGTGTGTCTTCTCTAACTATCTTTTTCTAGGCTTGTGTGCATTATTGGCAAAGTAAGGATGGTCCGGCGACTAGCTAGTTGTAGTTGTTGGGAATTTATGTGTGAGCGGTCTCACTTCGAAAGATGAAAGTGGGTGGTATATGTTTATATGGTAGTTGGTTACTCCTATTGCCAATTGCTTTTAGGATGAAATCTTACTAAACATATGGGCATGGGCCAGTACTCGTATTTGGCCGCTCTCCCAACAGTTGTTTCCATAAACAAGGGATGTTTGTATTTATGTAGAACTAGATTTAAGTTAAGGTTGTGTTTAGGTAAGTCGCCTCCGTCCTGTGTCTGGTAAAGATCCTATAAGTAATAGTAAAGGGATGTATGTATTCTGTAAAACTCGACTCAAGTTAAGGTTGTATAAAGTGAGCAATTTTCTGCGCAAATTATACCATGCTCCCGGGAGCACAAGGAGCATGGTGGTCCTCCTCACAATATATGTGTGGGGACCATATATTAAAAAATGAAAAATCATTTTAAGTGTGGTCCCCACTCATATATTGTGAGGAGGACCACCATGCTCCTTGTGCTCCCGGGAGCGTACTATCTTTTCGACGTTTCCGATTTCCTTAGAATCTTAATTTCTATTTTACGCTTTGAACATGAAGAATGGACTTTTACAGGAAGAGATACAAGATGAAATATTGCTGAGATTACCCATCAAGTCCCTCAAACGATTCAAATCTGTTTGCAGGAGATGGCACTCTTCAATCGAAACGCCTTTTTTCGTCAAACGCTACAACGCTGCTCAATTAGCTGACACTAACCACAGTAGTGGCAAATTCCTCTGTTTTCGTCGAAACCCTGCTACCAAAACCCATGTTGTATCCTTCTTTGATAGTCTAACAGTTGAAAAGATTGAAGACATAGAACTCCCACCCTTCGTTGATGACGGCTTGGAAAGGAAAGGTGATGAAGAATATTTCGATCAATATCTAAACGATTACAAATTTCATAGGGATATTCATATGTTTGGCCCTGTCAATGGTGTATATTGCATATACCATCGATTAATCGAGAGGTGGTCCGGAACCCTTGTTATTTGGAATCCAGGTACTCGAGAGTACAAGCACATTGTCCCTGAAATTTCTTTTCCTTTCCCTCCCCATTTGCTTGATTAGGGACAGCCGGGTTCTAATAGTTTTGATCGGGACGTGAGTTCACCTGAAGGCTTCCTCATCGGCTTTGGTTTCGATCATAGAATTAACGATTACAAGGTGGTCGTCATTTGTAATTGGTGTAGGATATATGATTTTGTTATAGTAAAGGGGAATATTAGAGTTTATAACAGCGGAAGTAGTGGGTCATGGAGAACCATCTACTCTTTCCCAGATGATGAAATAGTGGATTCACCATTTCACAACTTGAACCTCGATTCATACCCGGACTTTACTAACTGTTATCTTGATGGAATTTACTACTGGTCGTGTACCTCAGACGAATTCTCCGCCCTGGGATACAAAGCTCAGGTCCTAGCATTTGATATGGTGGAAGAGACGTACAAGTTTTTTGAAGGGCCTCCACTTTTACCAACTGAGTATAAAAATCGAAGTGTTTGGGTGTTGAGGGAGACTCTTGTTATGATTGCATGCTCTGCTAAGATGGAGAAGTTTGAGGTATGGACGATGATGGAATGTGGTGTTGCAGAATCTTGGGCCTTACACTACTCGATTGAAGTTGGGGCTATCAAATTGTTGCGTCCCGTAGGTGTGACAAACGCTGGAAAGATATATTTTGGTGATAATGATGGTCAGTTAGTCTCATACAACATAGACGATCATCGAGTTCAAGAACATGGTGTTTACGGAATGTGTGACTCCATAAAAATGGACAGATCGTATGCACTGTATGGATCTCTAGGAGTAGCAAACTACGTCGAGAACCTTGAACCCATCAATATAGACCGTGGAAAAAGGACATGCATCTCTGAAGATGATGACAGACACGTAACTTCTAGTTTAATATAATAGGTTCTTGAGGTCTTGAGGATATGGGTTTTTTTATTTGAAAGTAAAAAAAAAAAAGAAAAATGGAATTCGTTTCAAAGATATGACAATTTTGACAAACATTTAATTCTTTCTACCTGGTTATCTACACCTGAGGATCTCTAGTAGCTCAAGTGTTTATTGTTGGGTTATGATTCAGCCAAGTCAAACCAGCATCTTACAAGGTAAATATGTCCATTATAAGAATCAGGTTCAATGATGCATTGACGATAGTAATTACTGTCTTGGCAAAATTATCGCCCTTATTGTTGTAGTTGACTTGAACCCTTCTTTTTCTCTCTTGTTGGTTTGTTTCCTTCTAACTTTGTTTTCTTCATTAATTTGCGCCTATTTACAAAAAAAAAAAAAAAAAAAAAAAAAAAAAAAAAAAAAAAGAAGAAAAAGAAAAAGATAAAAAAGGGATTCTTTTGGTGACCTTCATGATTGTCGTATGAAGTGCCCCAAATTTTGAAAACCTTGCGCCCATCAAGACAGTACACCGGCGAATGAATAGTTATGGGTAGAGGCTACCTGATCAGAAGTGTCAATGTCGTCACCCAACTTTTAGCCAAGTCATTATTGACATGGTCAAATGGTAATATTTTTGTTATCGTATATTTAGGTTGTACGTTATAAGACACGACTATGACTAGCTAAAGTTATACTCCCTCCATGCCAAAATATATGACGTTTTCAAGTTACGAGACAAGTTTTGACTTTCAATTTCATGAAAAAATATCTTGTCAAAAATTATAAAAATTATACCATTGGATTCGTTATGAAATATACTTTCACATGATCTTAGTTTCATAATTTTTACCCTTATATTTTGAGAGATATCGAAGGTCAAAGAAGTGTCTCGTAACTTGAAAACGTCATATATTTTGAAATGGAGGGAGTATAAAAAAAAAGCTCTCTGCTTAATGCATAATAATGTTACCGATGAAATTTTATAGCTGTTACATACCATGGGCTAGCAAAACAAGACTAGCTCGTTAACCTTGTAAACTTAAAACAACGGCAGCAAACAATAAGACATTCTATATCGAAGTGACAATGGGTACGAGAGATTCTATATAAGGCAGTAAGCGACGAATGCTGCCATCCAAAATACCATAACGTTCAACGTCCTCTGAGTTGAGATCATAGGAAACAAGCCACCCTTCACCTTCTACAACATAAACCCGGTCCCTAATGATCCCAGAAAATCGACCAGTAATCCCGGGTTCTAACGAGAGTTGGTATAGGATTTTCCAAGACTCAGTACACCGTACTCATCCATCACCCAAATGTCGAATGACGATGCTCTTCCCTCAGACTCTGCATCTCCTTTTGGATTGACCAAGGCAAGAAATCCATCGAACATTGCAATCGACGTACAAGACCATGAATTACTATCATCGCCTACGGTGGGGAATGTTATGTACCTTTCCAACTCCGTCGACATATCGAATGCAAGGATCTTATAGCTAGAATCGGAACAGTTAAAAATATTAAATTCAGAGGGTGCGCATACCCAATGACAAGCACCATGAACAAAGAGTCCATCAAACGAATCAATCACCCCACTATCTAAACCTAAATTTCCAATTGATTGATCTTCAATCTTTCTCCACGCGCCATCGCTTATATGGTAGACCCAAAACATCTTCATATCGAACATCTCAAATCCCAAAACCCCGTGAATTACTACGACTTTGTATTCATTTGTGTTACTATCGAACCCGAATCCAAAAGCCAAACATTTTCGAATAAGAACTTCATTCAAATCAATAGGATAATCAGTTATTCCGTTATTGTGTTCTTTGTTAAAGGTTTGGGGAATAGGAGGTGTTAGGTTTTGATAAATCTAATTGCGGAAAAACTATCAAAACAGTCCAAGATCTCTCACATGTATTAACATGAATCTGCACATATTGACATACCCGTGAATTCTCGTATAAAATATAATATAATCAATTAGGAGATCAGGACCTCAAGTGTTGCCCCTCTACCAGTATCCACACAGCTGGATCAGATCCTTAGGAGCTTGTCGGCTACAACAATGGAACGAACCATTCTTCCATGCTCATCAGTCTACATCGACCCTCTTAGGGCTCACTTTAGGTTTTCTCTCCAATTCATTAATAATCTCTGAGATGATGATTCGATGTCTTAAGAGTTTTGTCCAAGGTAAATATATATACTCATATATTTCCTAAACTCCGTACATAATTAGGAAACCTCGAATATACTTTCTCTAATCTAATTAGGAAAGTCCATATATGCAAAATACTATTTCATTAGTATTTCCATAAATATAGAAAGACTGATTAACCTGATCCACACTTAGTGTGTGTGACCCAGTAGGTCCAATTACATTTAGCAGCTGATCACCGATCAACGAATCATAAGAGGTTTTTAGCCTAAACATTATGATTACCTAAACGTAATTGAATTAATTCACTCCGTAATTAATTACCAAACTATTTGACAACTTGATCGAAGGACATACTCCTTCAGGAGGGAGATTGAGGTGCTCCCTAGTAGCTGGATTCCATAGTATAATGCCACCGCCACGCTCCGAAAACACATTCCTTCGATCTGTGACACAGTAGAGCCCATCGACGGGACCCCAAATTATATGCTCGACATATTGTGGCAAAGCAAAGCAAAACAGATTGGAAGAGATGAAGATTTTCATTGATCAAAATAACAAAGTACAATCAACTTAAATAGGATTAGAAACTAAACTGACTCCTAAAAATAATCCCATGATCTTAGGCACTAAACCACTAACTAAAAACAACCCACTACTTAGTTATTGACTCCTAAGAATACTCCAACAACCTAAGACTTCAACTGACAAAATAAACAACAAACATTCCTAGAAAATAGAAGATATTTTGAATCATTTTTCAACACTCCCCCTTGATTCAAAATCACTTACTCCTAACTGAGACATAAAGAATTGATGCTTGGCTTGCGGAAGTGACTTCGTAAAAATATCGGCTGTCTGCTCATTAGTGCCACAAAATTTCAGGACAATGTCCCCATCAGCTACCAGCTTGCGTATGAAATGATGCACCACATCTATGTGCTTAGTTCTCCCATGAAAAGCCGGATTCTTCGCCATTGCAATTGCAGACCTGTTGTCACAGTAGATTACAGTAGCCTTCTGCTGCACAAGCAGAAAATCACCAAGTAATTTCTGTAACCATAATGCTTGTCGAGCTGCTGAACTTGCTGCTGCATACTCTGCTTCCGAAGACGACAAAGCAATCGTTTCCTGCTTCTTTGAACTCCATGTTACAGCACCTGAACCAAGTGTAAACACATTCCCAGAAGTACTTTTCCGATCATCCAAACAGCCAGCCCAATCACTGTCAGTATGCCCAATCAATTCAAAATTTGCTACTGAAGTGTACCATATGCCGAAATTGAGAGTTCCGGCCACATAGCGTAAAATCCTTTTTGCTGCTCCTAAATGCTGTTTAGTGGGATTGTGCATATATCTAGACACAACACTAACCGAATAAGCAAGATCAGGCCTAGTGTGTGTAAGATAATTCAATCCACCAACGATGCTTCTGTACAAGCTACCATCAGCTTGTGGAGTTCCATCATCGCGCTGCAACTTCTCATTGAAATTCATGGGGGTAGCTGCAATTTCACAATCTGACATGTTGAATCTCTTCAACAAATCCTTAGCATATTTCTCTTGGCACACAAAAATACCGTCAGCTCCTTGTTTTATCTCAAGACCCAAGAAATATTTGAGCAAACCCAAATCAGTCATCTCAAATTTCTTCATCATACAGGACTTGAATTCTTCAACAATGGATGCAGACGAACCCATATAAATCATATCATCAACATAAATGCAAACCACCAGAAATTCACCATTACCTTGCTTAAAGTAAAGAGTAGGTTCATTTTCACTCCTCTTGAATCCACTCGTGTGAAAGAAAGTATCAATCTTGCTGTACCATGCACGCGGTGCTTGTTTCAGCCCGTAGAGAGCTTTCTTCAATTTGTACACCTTACTTTCACTGCCATCCACAGCAAAACCTTCTGGTTGTGAGACGTAGACTTCTTCTTCTAAGTCACCGTTAAGAAACGCAGACTTCACATCAAATTGATACACAGGTAGCCCCATTTGAGCAGCTATAGCAAGAAATACTCTCACTGTCTCAAACCGAGCTACAGGTGAGTATGTCTCATCAAAGTCCACACCTTGTTGCTGTGCATATCCCTTGGCAACGAGCCGAGCCTTGTGCTTCTGGATACTGCCATCAGAGTTGTATTTTGTGCGGAAAACCCATTTGAGCCCAATGATATTCTTGTCTTCTGGTTGCTCAACTAGGTGCCAAGTCTGATTCTTCTCAATAGACTGCATCTCAGCCTTCATTGCCTCCTGCCATTTTGTATCTTCAGCGGCTTCTTCATAAGTGACAGGATCAGATACAAACAACGCAAAGTTGCATGATCTATAAATATCTTGGAGTGATCTGTAACGTTTCGGAGGCGTCCCACTGGAGGAACTGTCAGGTGAAATTGGTGGGGATGAGCTGCTACTACTGCTGGATGAGCTGCTGTTGTGTGATGGACTGTTTGGAGGTGTAGAGTCAGGAGAGGATGAGCTACTACTGTTGGTTTGCTCATCAAGTGCTGGAGGTTCTTCAATTTCATCAATGTCAAGGCTGGTACCCGTGACTTCATTATTGCTCCATATCCATCTTCCTTCTTCATCAAACCTGACATCTCTACTAACAACAACTTTGCCATTCACCGGATTATACAGCTTATATGCTTTAGATTCACTACTATAGCCAACAAAAATATATTTTTCAGATTTGCTATCAAGTTTGTGGCGTAAATTAGCAGGAATCAAAGCATAAGCTACACAACCAAATATTCTCAAGTGGTTCACCTTAGGCCTCTTACCTCTCCAAGCTTCAAATGGAGTTCGATTCATGACTGCTCTTGTTGGTGAAATATTCAGCAAATACACCGCCGTAGCCACTGCTTGTCCCCAAAACTTGTTTGGTAAACCTTTAGCTCTCAACATACTTCTTGCCATCTCAACCACGGTTCTGTTTTTGCGCTCTGCCACGCCATTTTGCTGAGGCGTATAAGCTGCTGTGAGCTCCCTTCGTATGCCATGCTCATCACAGAAATTGTTGAACTCCTTTGACAGAAACTCACCACCACGATCAGTGCGCAAAGCCTTGATATGCTTGTCACTCTGATTCTCAACTAATATCTTAAACTTTTTGAAATTGTCAAAGGCTTCAGATTTCAGCTTCAAAAAATAAACCCAACTCATTCGGGTATAATCATCAGTGAACAGCAAGAAATATCGACTCCCACCAATAGACTCGGTCCTCATAGGACCACATAAATCAGCATGAACCAGTTCAAGAAAATTGGAAGCCTTCCACGACTTCCCAGACGGAAATGGCAGCCTACACTGTTTCCCATAAACACACCCCTCACAGAAGGCATGTTCACCAATTTTTGGCAACCCAATAACCATGTCTCTGTTACTCATGACTCTTAAGCTTTGAACATTAAGATGACCAAAACGCAAATGCCATAACCTAGTTGCATTATCACCCTTAACAGGTAGTGCACTACACACATCAGTGGACACATTAAGCGGAAACATTCGATTTTGTGTCATAGGAATTCTAGCTATGCTATTTCCACACTTTCTATCATTAATAGTGCACACACCATCCTCAAAGACTACAGAGTATCCACTACTCATTAATTGACCAACACTCAGCAAATTATAGGCTAAACTAGGTACAAATTGCACATTATGAATGAGTTTAGCATCACCTTGATTTGTGCTAATTGCAATCGTACCTCTGCCTTCGACTTGCACCGGCTTGTCGTCTCCGAGACGCACTTCACTCTTCAGCGTCTCATCAAGGTCTTTGAACAGCGATTTCGAAAAGGACATATGATTCGAACATCCGCTATCAACAAACCATACATCATCAGTATGATCACTGATTTTTGAGTGAGCCATAAATAACATAGACTCCTCTTCCACCTTCTCTGCAAAATTGGCCCTCTCGTCCTTCTGTTTGGCCCAACAATGAGATTCTTTGTGACCAGTTTTACGGCAATAGTGCATTGGATTGGACTCTTGTCTTGACGCCCTTCACCAGAACGTCCCTTTCCTCTGCCTCCACCGCGACCGCGACCGCGAAAACCGCCTTTTCCACGGCCATTGTCAGTCTTCCCCTTAGAAGACGTCTCCCCCTTCACCTGAAAAGCTTTCTCCTCCACCTTCTCATTACTCCTCCTAATCCTATCCTCACGGGCTAATAATGAACCTGTTAAATCCTCCATGGTGTAATTGGATAAGTCTTTCGACTCCTCAATTACAGTAGCAACATTTTCGTAACTTTTGTTGACACTCCGTAACACCTTACTGACAACAATTTCACTACTGATAGTTTCACCATAGGATTTCATTTGGCTAACAATATGATTCACCCTAGACAAATAGTCTTGCACAGGTTCATTTTCTCCCATAGATAAGGACTCAAAATCACGACGGAGGGATTGTAACCGTACCTTAATTACTCTCTGATCACCCAAATACTCTTGTTTGAGTATCTCCCAGGCTCCTTTCGCACTTGTTGCGTCGGAAATTCGCGGGAAAATATCATCGTCCAGCGCCGATTGAATGAGAAACAACGCCTTGGCATCCTTCTTTCGTGTCTCCCTCAATTGCTGATCAGGTACAGCTGGTGCCGGGGTCGGTTCCGTATAACCGTTTTCAACCAAATCCCATAGCTCCTGGGACTTGAACATAGTCTTCATTTTAAGACTCCAAAGATGATATTTCTCCCCTTTAAAGTGGGGAATCAGAGGTTGAGAAGTGGAATTTGTGCCGTTATTGGCCATTTTTGTCGAAAAAACCTTGTTTGGATTTGACGGGAAAATGGAGAAAGTTTGGGGCTGGTTGCGCACAAAGAAATGGGATTTGCAGAGAATGAAATTCTCTCTCCTACTTTACCTTTTGCTTTGAGTGGCTGTAGCTTTTTTTGTGTATTGTTTTTGTGTTTGATTTCTTGTGGTGGAAAAAATGGACTACTAACCCGAGCGACTGATACCACTTATTGTGGCAAAGCAAAGCAAAACAGATTGGAAGAGATGAAGATTTTCATTGATCAAAATAACAAAGTACAATCAACTTAGATAGGATTAGAAACTAAACTGACTCCTAAAAATAATCCCATGATCTTAGGCACTAAACCACTAACTAAAAACAACCCACTACTTAGTTATTGACTCCTAAGAATACTCCAACAACCTAAGACTTCAACTGACAAAATAAACAACAAACATTCCTAGAAAATAGAAGATATTTTGAATCATTTTTCAACACGACATCGTTCAACGACTCGACATCGATGACGGTGAAAGGCGAGGCCTCTAATTCCATAAAATGATTCCTGTTAAAAACACGAACGTCGTCTACGATAGGACTCGTAATCGATTCATCGTAGAGCTTGTTGGTGAGTATAAATCGAAGGTGGCGATGAATGAAGGGGTTGCTACGAATGAGGGAGTAGTAATGCTTTGATAAAGTCTTGCATCTTAAGATTGATTTCACTGGAAGTCTTAGTAGAATTTCTACTACCATTTCTTCTGGAAACAAGGGTGTTCCGATCGCCATTGGAGATTATTTTAGGATTTATTATTATTGTAAGATTGAGAAATTGTATTGTGAGAGAGAGAGATTTTATTTGGACTGTATAAAGTGAAAATGGATCGAATTATAAAGACAAGAAAACAATGCAAAAAATTACAGTCCAACGACAATGTTGCTCATTACCGAGAATTATAGATATGGTCAAATGAGCAAAATAAAACTTATGGGAAATATGAATTGACTGCACATCCTTTGAAGTAATTAACTGTCCCCAACTTTTCACCTCCCCATATCAAAATTAATGAGGACCATTATGTGAGGTGAATTTGAAACAAACCTTTAACAGCCTATGGAGATGAGGGGAGATGTACGTTTGTTCTAGTTAGAAACTTTATTTGGTAGAGGAAAAAATGAAACGTAAAGAACCTTAAAAAACGAAGCGAGTAAAAATCTACCGCCTCTTTTCGCCAAAAAAAAAAAGAAACTTTATATTTAACCAGGGAATTTGGGTATAATCTTCTCATCATAGTTAGTTAAAAACGGTAGTATTAAATGACAAAGTTTTTAAAAAATACGGTCAAAAAACCGTCGAACTATTTGTTGACTTTTAATTAAAAAACGGAAAAATGCGTATAATTCGAAAAATTCGGCTTCGTTTTGAAACATTCGGGCAAAACAGTCAGAACAAAATCTTTCCTAAATAGTGTAAAAGAAAGCTAATTAATTGAACTCAAAATAGTTTGATACTCTTTCTACGATGCATTTTGCTAACGGATAGTACGAAACAATGCCGAACGTAAAAAACATAGAAAAGCGGTATTGCGAAACTTACCAGAAAACAAGTTGATTATTAGAAAGTCAAAGTTTTTTTGACCAATAATTCGTGATAAATGTTTAATTCACGTTTTAAACGGGAGGGTGGAGTTTTTTCCTTTTTTTAAACGGGGATCATCTTTTAATTCGTTTTTCACGCATTTTTCTTTTTTTTTTTGAAAAAAAAACTAAATCGCTTATTAAACGAGTTTTAAATGGGGAAAACTAATAGAGCTTCTCATTTCTTTAATTGGAACCAAAACACACGAGGTCATAATGTACATAATTTCATTACACCTCGACTCCTTTTATCAATTACTCTTTTTCGTTTCTTTATAAAGTTAACATTTCTTGGATCTAATTCGTTATTCCCTTAAACATTCTAACTTTTTTTTTTACGTAACCCTTAAACATTCTAACTTGAATTATTCAAATGAAATTCTACCTTTTTTTATGAAACAAGGATCGGAGACTACGACAGTACACGAGGTGCAAGAAATTAAGTAGGCCCTATTGATTGATGCGTGATATAAGCATAAAATAACTACTCCTTGGAGTTGATGGGTACAAGGGTTTCCACATAAGGTAGTAAACGGAAAGGGATCCTCTAGAGTTTCTTTTATGTAGAGTTGGTGGAGTTTACCAAAACAAGTAATAAGACAAACAAAAAAAATTTTAAGAGTCATAAATAAATTGTTAAAATATTTATTCTTGCCTTTTTAGGCAAACTTTACTTGGTAGAGTTGATTTTTAACTCTAGAGTATCCTAACACGTAGTAAACCATCAATCCTGCCCTCCACATTGTTGTAGCGTTCTTCATTCTTGGAGTTGAGATGATAAGAAACCACGCACTCTTGGCTTTCCTTGACATAAAATCGGTCCCCTATTATCCCCAAAAATCGACCCCATTGCCCTGATTTTAAGATGATTTGGTATAATTTTGTCCAAGACTCAGCAACACCGTAGTCTTTCATCACACACACCTCATAGTACAAAGATTGGTCATCCTCCTTATCATCGGGTTTTCGAGCATTCACCAAAGCAAGACACTCTTTCAATTCTACAATCTTTGTGCCAGACCATACCTTTTGGTCACTTCTTGCACCAGGGAATGATATTGTACTATGCAACTCATTTGACACGTCAAAGGCTAGCACTACATTAAGTCTTCGATGCATACCCAGTGACAAGCACCATGAACAAATACCCCATCATGAGAGCTTTCGAATTCGGTAAACTCACCAGTACATTCTATACGCTTCCTCCATCCGCCCTCGCCAACACTAAATATACCGAACCACCTATCTCTAGACTTTTTATCGTAACTTAACTCGTACAATAAGATGACCTTGTAATCATCTTTTATGTGATCATACCCAAACCCGAAACCCAAAGACGCCCGCTCGACATAATTAGAATCGCCGTGAACACTTGAGCTAATAGGACGGATTGTGAGATGCTCCTTCGTAGCGGGATTCACAATAATGTATTTAAAATACAAAAGCTCGACCTTGGCGCAGTAGAGTCCATTCACAGGACCGATAAGAATATTAAATGTCTCGAGATTAAATGGTAAGCTTGTTTCTATCTTCGTAACATGATCTAATGGGTCTAGTCGATTGAGTGGGTCAAAAAGCCGAAGAGATCCCCCTGACATCGGACTCACGATAGACTGTTGTCGTTGTTGCAGTCCGGTAGTGAGTACGAGTCGTAGGTGACGTCGGATGAAGGGTTGGCTATGAATGAGGGCGTAATAATGCTTCGAAAGGGTTTTGCATCTGAGAATTGATTTGACAGGGAGTTTTAGTAGAATTTCTACTACCATTTGTTCTGGTAACGGTGTTTTAGAAGACATTGGTTAAAATGTGTAGGGTAAAACTTAAAGTAAGAGACAAGTTTTGTTGGAATTGCCTGGTGAAATTGATCCGATTTATAAAGTAGAGAAATTGCTCCAACATATAAAGTAGAGAAATTGATCGACAAAAGACAAGGGTACAAAAGAAATACGAACTGTTCAATGTTAAGGTATAAAACCAATTATTGAAACTCAACCATCAGTCTAGACTTTTGGTTGAATTGGTTCTCTAACATGGTATCAGAGCCTCATCAATTATGAGGTCTCGAGTTCAAATCCGAGCCCAAAGGGCATTCGCGTGAGGGGGCGTGTTAAGGTATATACCAATTATTGAACCTCAACCATCAGTCTAGACTTTTGGTTGAATTGGTTCTCTAACACTCAACGATAATTTTGCTGTTTCTATATCGAGAGAGATGGTCAAATTAGCAGCTGAACTTGGGAATTTCTGTAGGGAATATACGACCCTGAACTTGGGAAATTGTAAATGTGTGGATTTTGAAAAATGCACTTAATTAATAGCAGCTGTCAACTCTCCACTTACCCAACTACATACGGAGTACTGTCTACCATTCTCAGATAAAATTAAATGTGAGGCTCTTACGGCAATCCAGCCCTCCATGTTGTTGTAGCGTTCCTCGTTTTTCAAGTTGAGATCGTAAGAAACCAGGCACCCCTGGCGTTCTTTGACATATATAAAGATCGATCCCCTATAAATCCAAAATTGACCTAATGTCGTCCTCGCCTCGCTCCTTGGTCCCAAGTAAATTTCGAATAATCTCATCCAAGATTCAGTAACGCCGTAGTCTTTCATCACCCACGCATCGGGATACAAAGAAGGCCCATTCATGTCACCTCCGTCCTATTCGTTCCTTCACCAAAGCAAGACATTACTTTACAGCAGGTGCATTGACTCAATCAGCACGTCAAAGGCTTGAAAGTTATTTAGCCCCTAATTAGACTCCTCTAATTAGTACTTAATTACCCCTAATTAAGTTTAGTTAGGATCTTTTGTTGCATGTAAGATTAAAGCATAAATAAGGTAATAAAACATATTTTTATACCTTAATAAAGAGGAATTTTGACCTTCCTTCAAAAGAACGATCTTGAGCTGCTAATTAATGGGGATCCTCCTCCTTAGTTTTGAGTTTCCAAGTTAGGAAACCTCCTCTCTTGATCCACCAAAGAAGCTCTCCAAAAATCTCACAAAATGGACTAGTTTTAAGAGATTTTTAACCCTAAAACCAAAATAAAATTAGCTAACACTTTAGCTAATGTTATTCTAGGTTTAGTAAAGTGTTTTGATCAACTTTTTATGGACATGCAATGAAGAAAACTTGATCTTAAAAGAGTTGGAAGTAGGCTGAATTTTTAGAGAAATTAGAGGGTTTTCTCTCTATTCTCTCTCTAAAAACAAGTTTTTGTGTGTGTAGAAATGATGTGTTGTGTTTATTTGACATAAAACACACTATATATAATGGTTGTGGCAAATGACCATTTTGCCCTTACTAATTATACCCCTTAACATCTTATGTAACAATTTGGGTATAATTTGTACACTAATTTCTTTAAGTGTTAGTTACTTATTATATCTCTATATAATAATTACTAATTACATCATTTTAAGCTAAAATTACAACTCTTTGTAATTTAAATAGCTAATCGTCAATTTTGAAAATTTACACAAAAACCATAATTTATCCGACTCGAGTTCCGAACTCGTAAAACACTATCCAACATAATCAGTTAACTCTATAACTGATACATTAGGGTTTATATTATATTGTATTAAATACAAATATAATATCTTCTGGAGAAACTATCTTTATCAGTGTGACCGGGAGGGATCAGTTGATTACCGCCGTCAAAACGACAATAACGTCAAACTCTAGCCAGCCAAGCGTTATCGATTTACGTTAATCAACTGACTTAGTATATATAATATATCCCAGGTTTATTCCTAATTAGATTTAATTAGTCAACGCATTATTGTCGGAGGACACCTAATCCAACAAGGCTAGCACCACGCCACCACATATTCCACACTCCAGCCGATTTTCCTGTCGGTGCATAACCAGTTACAAGCACGACATGAAAGAATACCTCCATACAGTTTGTGATTTGTACGTCACTATTAGTACCATTTTTACTACTCCTCCACCCTCCCTCGCTAACACTACTGTCCTGTATATATGGAAAAAACAAACATTAGGATTCGACTCAAAGTAATTAGAATGGGACAACAATTTGAACTTGTAATCATCTTTTATGTCATCATACCGAAACCCAAAACCAAAACAATACTCGTCGTGAACAGTTACGCTGAATGGAGAGCATTAGAGGCTCCCTCGTCGCTGGATTCCAGAAAATATACCCAATTGGGTCATGTGACGACTCCTGCTCTTCACAGCAGTAGAGTCCATTAACCGGACCGATAACTTTACTCGATGACGTGGAATAAAATGATGATGAGACAATCCTACACAATAATCCAGCTTAACTCATTGCAAACAACATAATAGGTTCTCTATGGCAACGAGCATCGATCGATATCATAAATTCATAATCAACTCACTTCTCTATGAACTACCTAAAAGCTACGCGGGGTTTAATATAATGAAATTCGACATTGTTGGGAAATGTGCCTTGAGCACTCGGGTTTCGCCAACGGGAAGATACAAGAATAGATGGTGAAGACATAAGGAATAAGAGGTCCAAGACAGGAAGTTTTGGCACCCCGTCAAGAAGAAGTGGCGGGTCGTGGAGTGCCGTATGCTGAAATTGAAGACTCTCGTGGCAGGGAGTTTTGGCGGTCCGCCATAGGGGCTTGGCGGACCGCCACGGGGCCTTAGCAGTCCGCCGTGGGTCCTTGGCGGACCGCCACGACTGGCCCGGTTTCAGCGCGTGTTTTTTTTCCTTAACCCGTCTTCTCAGTTGTTTGTTATTCGTTTGTTTCCTAATCTTTTGTCTTAGGTTTTAAGGTAGGTGTAATATATAAAAGCCTACCTAGACCTAGCAATTAAATTAGGGGAGAGATGGGAGAGAATTAGAGAGAGCCAACCCGGGTTCACACAGTCCTTATACCATACACCACGGTGTACGGTGTCCACCGTACACCATGATACGTGTCGCAACGACATTGGCCCAAAAAAAAACCCCCAAAAAAATCAGTTTCTCTCTCCTCACACTTTTTCAACCCGACCCACCCACCCATCCACCCATCCACCTTCGACCACCGCACACACCACCTTCGACCACCGCACAACAACCTTCACCCAACACCACCTCATCAAATTCGAAAAAAAAAGAGTAAAAATGAAATTGTCCATGGATGTTGTAGGTATCATTCATGGATTTTAATAAAACTTATGGATTTAATAAGGAAAATTCATGGATCATACATCCATGTACCAAAAATATAAACATCCTTACTTTATACCATGTAAGTCCATATACCCAAACATAAGATCCATACTATTTCAATGTAAAATCCATGCACCTCGAAGGGAGATGGGGCGCCGCTCGACAGTGGAGGTGGCCAGAGGGACGCCGTCGGTGGAGTGGTGGTTGGCGACGGTGATGAAACATCATGGATTCCACCACTAAAAATACATGGATTTTTATAAGCAAATCCATGGATCTTCCCATTTCAATCCATGGATCTTACAATAATAATTCATGGATCAATATTTGTGGTGGTCGTTGTCGTCGTCGCCGGCGAAATAGTTGGGGAAGGAGAGGAGAGAGAATGGGGGAGAATATTTGTGAGAAGTGAGAGAAGAGAGAAAAATGAGATCACGCGATGGATTTTCAAGGTTTTTCAGTTTTTTTTTTTTTGCAGCGAATTGTAATGTGGCACGTGGCGCGGTGCACCATGGGCATGGTACACCGTGCAGTGGTGTACCATAGTGAAATTGATGATTCCTGACCCACGGAGGACGTAACTATCACATTGATAGTGAACCTCGTTAAATTCGTATGTTCTCTATTGTTGTTTTTTCCATCGATTATCTTAGCGCATACACGCTTCCGCATAAGAGACATCAATGTATAAAAGGTCATCCCAAAATCTGGTTTTATTGCTTGGCTGGCTGCTCTTAATCGACTGCAACTCAAAGATAAGCTCAAGCTTATTGGAGTATGCCAGGATGATATCTGCTTCCTTTGTCAGAATGATAGGGAGACACATGAGCATTTGTTCTTCCAATGTACTTATTCAAAGAAATGCTTGGAATTGGTCAGCAATTGGAGTAAAGTAGAGTATCCTGACAATGATCTAATCAACTGGTGTGCGAGAAAGAGGATGCAGACAAGGATGGTAAAGCAGGTTGCTGGTGCTATTTTATGTAGTTTAATCTATCACCTTTGGATGGCAAGGAATAAGTGTAGATTAGAGATGGTTTTATGGCATCCTAGGAGAATCAGTAACCTAGTATTTCAGGAAGTTAAAAACAGGCTAAGGCATGTACTTAGAAATTGTAGTAGTAGAGATACGAATTGGCTTCAAGCCAGAGGCCTCTTGTAATGTTTGAATGACCCGTTTTGGAGTCATTAACTGTGCTTTAAGCTTCTAATAAAATTCACATTTTATCAAAAAAAATGTATAAAAGGTCAACTGAAAATTCATATATGTATGGCTCGTAAATTGACCAAGCAAAAAATTAAATAAGTAGCTTTATTCATTGTGTGATTGGCAATTGACAATAATCAACTACTTAGAAGGGACTTTGTTTTTTTGATGGGTTCAAGGGTTTCTACATAAGGCAGTAAGCGATAAATATATCCCCCACGGGCTCCGTACCGTCGTTCATCATTTTTGTTGTTGAGATCATATGAAGCCACGCTCCTTTGGCTCGCTTTGACATAAAATCGATCTCCAATAATCCCCAAAAATCGAACAGATTTCCACGGTTCTAAGCTGATTTGGTGAAGTAGAGTCCAAGATCCACTAACACCGTAGTCTTTCATCACCCACACATCGAAGTGATACGAAGATAGCTCCTTGTCACTGCCCTTATTAGTATTCACAAAAGCGAGACATCCTTTTAAATCTACCATCTTAACATGCCCAGAGGACGGGTATAAAAATTCATCATTACCTCTCTGAGGGAATGATATTGTCCTATGTAACTCCATCGACACGTCAAAGACTAACACCACGTAAACCCCATTCGTCAAAGTCCCCGGCACACTCGAACTTGTGTAGTCGATACTCAACCAATGACAAGCACCATGAACAAATACGTCGTCGCCTAGGTTGCAGATGTTACGGGTGATTTCACTGTGCTTCCTCCATCTGCCCTCAGTAATGCTGAATATATAGAACACCCTACTATAAAAGTTTTCTTCAGATCGAGAGTAATCTTCAAATCGAGAGTAATCACGGGGGGAGATATCATAGGGGCTGTGCAATGATATGACCTTGTAATCGTTTTTTATGTCGTCATACCCAAACCCGAAACCCCGACACACCAAATTATTACCCTGAAGACGAGGTATAATATCCTGAAGACGAGGTAGCGTAAGATGCTCCCTCGTCGCTGGATTCCAGAGAGTAAACTCAAAGTACCACTCATGCACCATACAGCAGTAAAGTCCATTAACCGGACCTACAATTTCAGTCACTGATGGTGAGGTTTCTATCTCCGTAACATGGTTTGGTTGCCGGTTTATTGGATTCAAAAGACGAACAGGCCGTGGAATTCCCTGACTCAAGATTGACCGTTGGTCCGGTTGAGTAGTGAGTCCGAGGCCAAGGTGGTGGCGACGGATGAAGGGTTCGCTATGGATGAGGGAGTAGTAATGCTTTGATAAGGTTTTGCATCTGAGAATGGATTTCACGGGAAGTCTTAGTAGAATTTCTTTTACCAAGTCGTCTGGTAAATTTGCTGCGGAAGACATAGCTGAAACTTTTATTTGAGTGCGATATAGCTGAAACTTGAAAGGTGTGGGGAAGTTTTTTTTTTTTTTTTTTTTGAAACTTGAAAGGTGTCGCTGTGTCGGGAAGAAAATTAACACTAGCGCTTCGTATAAATATCAACTCGGGTTTTTTTGAAACCCTACCTTGAACCTCAAATTTGTGAAACCCTTCATTTTTTATATTAAAATATTCATTTGTCAAAAAAATACTTTGCAAATCCCTGCCTATTCACCATCGGCATTGACTTGTGGTTTGGTTTGTTCCTCTCCAACTTTAATTAACCCCAAAATGATTAACACACACATTAAAATTCCCCTTCAACTTTCCCACTTCCTCTCTTTCTCTTCTATACTCCCTCTAATTCAAACAGGTTTTCCTGTTTTTATTGACATATTTTTAAACCAAATGAATCGTTCATTTAATATAAAACATAATAAATATTTTATTCTGCATTTATAGTCTACCAACTCTACTCGAAGAACTCGGTACCCGACCCGGCAAAGCTTGGAGCTTTAGCTGAAGCTTCAATGTGAAGCTTCATAAGTTTACAACCAAGGAACGACAGCAATACGACAAATCATGTCGACGAGATTGTAATATTTCTAAGTTATGCCTACGTGGAAAAACCAGAACGCGATACGTGGCTGCTCAAAACAGTGGAATTAGTGACGTTATGTCGTTGGACAAAATGATAAATATGCTCAACTCCGAATTATTCTATGCTGCTAACTAAAGTTAACACTTTAGAGATTATCATCAAAGCAAAGGGATATTCAAATAAACCCACAGCTTGGCTTGTTAGTGGACTAAGACCTTAATAAGTTGCGTAAGCAGAACTATACAATAACATGCGTGCACTTGTGTATTAGATTATTAATATCAACTAGTTTGCATGCCCGTGCCACGCCCGGGTTATGTATTTATATTGTTTATACTCGTTTTATATGTTGCATTATCTTTGTTCTAATAAATTACCATGATGATTATTTTCATAGATTAGGTAATACTATACTACTCTATAATAATTTATTACCATATCCTAAGATAATAGTATTTAATGCTATTTCTATGTTCTATCCAATTAATGTATAATAATTTATTACCATATCCTAACCGACAATTGTATTTAATGTTATTTTTTTGTCCTATCTAATTAATTTATGCCAAGTGTCGTCCTAGGAAAGACTTGGTTTCACGTTTTAATATATAGTATTAGATAGTATTAGATATGCAGCCTCCATAATCATAATTAACTATCCTCTTAAGCACCTTTATGTAGTTGTAGATAGATCCATAGAATAATTGAACATGTATATACTCCCTCCTACCCAAAGAGATTTTCCTCTTTGGGTAGGGCACAACAACCAACAAGTTAATAAACAAATCATAATAAATTGGTAAACAAACATTTAATTAGACTAATTAGCATGCTTAACCTCTAATCCAACCCCTCCCATCACCACCTCAACTCATCTCCACACCACCGGCAACCAGCCACCACCAACCCAACCGGCGACCACCAACCACCCCCGCCGGTGTAATCTCACCACTGTGTCGATTGGCTCATACTTAATTCATCCAATCTCACCATACTCGCCGCCGATAAGCCTCGCAATATCGGGCGTCTTCCCTCCCCCCCTCTACCACCAAACAGCTAGGTTGTGGGTCGCCTGACTCGCCTTCGATCCGGACAACTATGACTTGACTTGACTCGCCCTCGATCTGACCGACTATGGTCGTCGTGAAATAGTGAGGTGGTGGTGGTGAGGAGAGAAAATCTGGGTTGAGGGAAATTATGAGGTGATGATGCAGTGGGTTTTGTTTAGAACTCGTGGGATGAGATATTAGTGTTTAATCGAAAAATTCATACAAAATAGCACGAAAAGGGGCGTCGCCCATAAGCTTCGTGATGAGGAGGTGATGCTGAAGATGGTGGTGGTAGTAGTCCCACGGTGGGTCGCCGGAACTCGTGGGGAGGTGGTGAGAGGAGAGAGAATAATCTGGGTTGGGGAAAATGATTAAGCCCCATAATCAAGAAATATTAAGGGCATTTTACTCCACAAAATTGGCCAAATGGGGTAAGTTTAGAAAGAGAAAAATCATAGTGAATCGTTCCAAAGAGGAATACAGGAAAATCTCTTTGGGTAGGAGGGAGTATGCCGTTTGAAAATTGCATGATCATCAAATCCGTACAAAGCTTGCTAATACTGATATGTCCAGATATGAAACGATCGATAAGACGTTTACATACATTGCATAGTATCGTATGGAATTAATATAAGCTGAGCTATATGAGAAACCTAAATCGATATAAGTCGAAGAACTAAAAAATTTCATATTTGATAATACTTTATTTGTATACTAGTATATATAATAGGAAAGTGTAGATATGTATATTTTGTTAGCGTGATATTTCCTTGTAGTTTGGTAAATACGGTGTTTTAGGTATGTTAGGTTACTTGCTATGCAAGGACATCTAATTGTATAAATACAGGGCTTAGCCCCATGAATACAGTGCGACACAATTCCTCAATATATGTCTTATAGAGTTTGTGATATTCCTACATGGTATCAGAGCCCATGGTTGAAGACCTGGGACTCAAGAAGATGAACTGGGGCCGTTGCAGATGGACCAAGTTTACGCAGCCGATGAGAGCTAGAAGAGCCCCGGTTTGCGATGCCACCGAAAAGAGCCAGAAGAGCCCCGGTGAGCCTCTGAAAGTCCAATCTGCGCAGATGGGCAAGATGAGAAGGAAGCCGAAGAGAGCTATAAGAGTCCCGGCTAGCCCCTAGGTCCAGTCTGCTAGCAAAAATGGGAACTCATACGTGAGGGAGAGTGTTAAAGAGAGTTCCACCTGTGAGTGTCCCACATTGGAAAAAGATGAGAGAGTTGAAATGTTTATAAACCAAGGAGTTACTCCACCTATTGCCAATTGGTTTTAGGATGGAACCTCCTTAGGTTTATAAAGTGGACTCCCTCTCCTCCTACCGGGTGCGGCCCAGGCCCGATCGTGGTTTAACACCGATGAAATTTCGGCGTTGAAACGTAATAAGACTTGGACGATTGCAGACCTTCCCCCGGGTAAGAAGGTCATTGACTGTAAATGGATTTATCGTATTAAGTATAACTCTGATGGGTCTGTTGAGCGGTATAAAGCTCGTCTGGTACGGTGATTAGAGGTGATCGACAAATTGAAGGTGTAGATTATGATGAACCGTTTGCTCCCACTGTTAAGATGGTTATGGTACGTACGTTGTTAGCTGTTGCTGCAATTTGTGGTTGGGAGTTGCATCAGATGGATGTGCATAATGCATTTTTACACAATGATTTGACGGAGGAAGTGTATATGCGTTTTCCTCCTGGGTTTGATAAGGCTGTCTCAGGGAAAGTGTGTCGGTTGCGCAAGTCGTTATATGGTCTCAAACAAGCTCCTCGATGTTGGTATGCTAAACTTGCTTCCGCTTTGACGAATTATGGTTTTCGTCAGTGTGCCTCAGATCATTCCTTGTTTTCATTGGTACGTGACTCTATACGGCTTCATATTTTGGTGTATGTCGATGATTTGGTTATTGCCGGTAATGACAGTGCTGTTATTTCTCGTTTTAAAGCATACTTAAGTTCTTGTTTTCACATGAAAGACTTGGGCAAGTTAAAGTTTTTTTTTAATGTTGAAGTTGCTCGTAGCAAGGCAGGTATCTATTTATCCCAACGTAAGTATATACTGGATATACTTTAGGATACGGGTCTCCTGGGTGCTCGGCCTGTTGCGGTTCCCATCGAACCTAATCACCGGCTTGCGCTCCCGGATCCCCTTCCTTATCGTCGGCTGGTCTATCTTGCAGCTACTCGTCCTGAACTCTCTTATTCGGTGAATCTTTTGGCTCAATTTATGCATGCCCCACATTTCGCTCATTGGAACGCTGCTGTACGTGTGGTTCGTTTTCTAAAGGCTGATCCTGGTCGTGTTATTTTGTTACGTTCGGATGCGTCTTTGTCGTTAGAAGCTTATTGTGATGGTGATTGGGTTGCTTGTTCTGAGTCGTCGATCTCTCACTGCGACTATGTTTGGTATGCCAAATAAGCTAGCTTATTTGGCCAGAGTAGCTTATTTGACTAGATTTTTAAGCTCTTTGACCAAATAAGTGTGTTTGGGGACACCACTAGCTTAAATAATAAGCTAGCTTATTTAAGATGTTACCCTTGGTAACATATTAAAAAATAAGTTAGCTTATCATAATTTTATTCCTAATTTACCCTCATTTATTTATTAAAATAAAATGACATTAAAAATATTTAATATATTTTTATGTAATTTTATATATATCAGCTCCTGTATCAGCTAATTTTGCCAAACACTCCTATTACTATCAGCTTAAAACTTAAAGCTAATATTACAGCTATTAATTCAGCTTTCAGCTACTATTTCAGCATTCAGCTACTATTTCAGCGTTCAGCTATTATTTCAGCTAGTTTTACCAAACATAGCCTGCTTATGTTATTTTTCTTGGTTGCAGTCCCATTCCTGGAAGAATAAGAAGCAGACAACGGTTTCTCACTCGTCTGCCGAGGCCGAGTATCGATCTATGTCGGTTACTACCCGTGAGCTTAAGTGGTTGCGTCAGATTCTTATTACTTTGGGTGTCAGTTTTACGGCTCCGGTCAAGTTACATTGTGACAGTCAATCTGCTCTACATATAGCCCATAATCCTGTTTTTCATGAACGTACCAAACATATTGAGATTGACTGTCATTCGGTTCGTGATGCTATTCGTGATGGTCTCATTACTGCTATATTTGCTTCCACTTCTGATTAACGCGCTGACATTTTGACAAAGACTCTCAATAAGCCTTATTTTGATCGTTTGGTGTCCCAAGTTGGGCATCACGTCGTTACATGCTCCAACTTGAGAGGGGGTAATAGGAAAATGTAGATATGTATATTTTGTTAGCGTGATATTTCCTTGTAGTTTTGTAAATACGGTGTTTTAGGTATGTTAGGTTACTTGCTATGCAAGGACATCTAATTGTATAAATACAGGGCTTAGCCCCATGAATACAGTGCGAAACAATTCCTCAATATTTTTTTTTTTGAGGTCAAAACAATTCCTCAATATATGTCTTATAGAGTTTGTGATATTCCTATAATATACGAGTAATAATATGATTTACATTCAAACACGAAACATAACAAAAATAATACATGTCAATATTGAACGAACTATGAAGCCAAGCGAGGTGAAGAATTTTAATTTGTTAGAAGTCTTTATTAAACCAAACGGAAATTATGGACAATGAAAAGAAAAATATGTGATGATGAACTTATCCTGTTTGAACCAATGAATTAGAAAAGTTGTGGTGAACTCAGCAAGTGATTTGAAAATACAGGACAATGCAAACTTGTGGTTACTTTGGTGGGATGAAACAGAGACAAAGTACAAAGGTGATATAAAAGTATATATTATATGGCACCAATTATCCTTAGTACTCCGTATGTGATTTGCGTAATATAATACCAAGCTTTTTCTTAATGGTCAGATTCATATTGTATACTCGTAAAAACTAGTGGACTGAAAGCATTTTGGTAAGGGACCATCTTTAAGAAAAAAACTCAACAATGGAACCAATCTCTATGGCACCAAAAAGAGAAGCACATAATTTTATAATTGTGTCATAATCTTGTAAATTTGATTCGATTATATGTGTTTTATGAGTTGAACTCTAACTGATTTATGTCATGTTAGTTGATATGACTAGTTGGAATTGACAACGTTGAAAAATAAATATTCTAAGAAGCTTTGGGTAAATTTTTTAGGTCTACTATAATAATATTGAATTTATATGTAACAAATATATAGAAATGGTAACGACACTTATAGAAGTGTTACATAACTAACATAAGATGCATAAATGTTACTTAAGATGTAAAAAGTAACCCTTTTGAAAAACAAAATGTTACATAATAAGGGGCATAGGTATGTAGCAGTAGTAGTAGAAGTAGCACCGACAAACTAAAAATGCTACATATTGCCGCAAGTAATTAACAATTTACCTCGATTAAATGTTACATATTCAAGTGTTGCTTAAAATCAACTTTGTTACGTAGCACTCCGTACGTACAGAGCATAAAGTTGTGGTCTACTATAACTAAGTTTAAATTTCTAACTACTGATTAGATGATTTGATCATATTTTGTAAGTTGAATCATACCGAAATTCTTACCCTATTAGCTTGTGAACCATTACTTAACAGAGCATGCAACCTAATTTAAAGCATTAACATGTGCCTTGCTTAGTGAGATACTTGTCTTCGTGGTTGAACTATGATATAATATAGTCCAAATTAAACTAGCATAATTACTTGTAGCTGTAGTCTAGCAAATAGCAATCGTTGAATTGGCTGAGTGAGGACCTAAATTACGTGGGGTCAAAAGACATACTCCGTAATAATTATCATAATGACATTTTTTTGAAAACCAACTATGTAGAAAAATTACACCGTCTCAAGATATGCTAAGCCGAACAACTAACCTTCAACACTCATGTCATCCATCCTTCCACAACACGGAATTATACTCCACATATGTTAGATTGTTAAAACAAAGTAGGGCAGATTCTAGACACATACATATAGTGAGAAAGATACGAACGAGACAACTGATCGTATTATCTTGAAACAAGCAAGTTAACATGATTAACACGGAGTACAATATATAATTGATCATTTGATCAATGTTACTGCGTCAATACGATTCATTGATACAATAACACAAACTTTTGCCAGCTCTAGTCGCAGGCGTACATTGCATATATATAGGTACTGAACGGATGTCTAGAAACGTTTCAAACCAACTCACATTGCTGACGCTAATTAAGCTTTAAGATTGTGACGAGGAAGATGTTTGTGGTGGGGATTGTAAGATCAAAGGTAAAAATTATGGGTAAAGCTAAGGTTAATTAGTGAATAATTTAGTCTGTTGTATAGATTTGTTTCAAAGAATTTGTGGATGTAAGCTTCTGCCCAAAGATTTGCCTCAACTTTTCAATTGATTATATTTATAATTAGTAGCAATTTGCAATTATTATATTTCACAATAAAGAAAAGGAGACAAGGCCTACATATACTTGATTAACTAGTGATTATTTATGAATGACCCACCAAGTAAAAAAGAAAAAAAAAAGTTGAGCTCCTTCTAATTTGGTGTTTTTTTATTAACTTATTGAGTAGTATACTTGCTATTTTATGAGCTTTTATTCATTTGGAGTCAAATATGCTTGATGATGTAATTAAGTATGAACGGATAATTTCGACATGTCGAGCTAATACTTGTTGAATGATTATGAGGAAGTGACAAAGGTGGCTGCTTTTGGTTGGACCTAAAGACCAATAGCAAGAAACTATTACTTAGAATAACTTGCTAAAAAAAAAACATAATTGTATGTGCTATTGTTAATGGAGCTTTACGTCACATGAGGACAATGGAGGTTTTGATATTTACCTAAGCTTGGCCAATGTACTCTATTAACAATAAGTAAAATTGAAAGATTTAATATAATCTAATCAACATTAATCATTTGTAAAAATATTTTTGCTCAGAGTATAACTTACTTCCATGGATCGGAGATGTGAAAATAAAATATAAAACCATGTTATCATCTCTCAAATTGTAATTTCACGAACATTAGCTGCAGTCATGTATATTAAAGTTAAAATTAATCTGATATAAATTCTATAACGAGACAAACTCATACGAAGTTACTATAACATCGCTCCAAGGGGTAGTACGGACACATCTCCGAGCGGATGATGAAAGGTTAACGGCTTCTTGAGGAACTACGCTGTTTTGTGCGTCCTTTCGAGAATGCGAAATTCTATGTTGATTTTCATGGCTGTGCACTTTTCTCATAAAAGTCATAATAAGCATACACTCTCGTCAAATGAGAATACGACAAACCCCCCACTCCTTACTTTTCTGTTCTTTAATTTGTAATTTGTTTTTCTCGATCAATGTTCAATTTCCCCTTATAAAACTACAGCTTCTTTTACGTTAGCATAAAGGAACAAAGAAGTTGCATAGTGATCGATCTTTCTCTCGAACTTTCATTTGTTGGTATAGGAAAAAGTAAACCAAGAGTCAGCGTATCAACAAAACGAAAATAACATATCTGGGATTGTTGAAAATAATTGTAGCCTAAATATTGGGAACACAAAAAATTATGTAGAAGAGACAACAAAATGAGAATAATATTTAATATAATAAAAAATTTTTTGAAGATTGTAATAAAGAATTTGATAGACATACATATGCTAGTTGGTGTGGTTGTGTCGATCATGGCCGAGCTTGATTAAGTCTAGATTCAGGTATATACAGTTCACATCTCATATGGTCCAATGGTCTTAGTCTGAGGTCATATGATTTTGATACTAAAATTTAGTTGTTTTTTGTATTAATTGATTCACCTAAGAAGCAAAATGTAGTTAATTAGTTTCAGTTGATTTTGATCAATTAAGCTCAAATATTAAAGGGAAATTATCCAATATACCCCTGAGTTTCCCGAATTTTTCAGGTATACCCCTCAGGTTTCCGAGCTCTCCAGCGTGCCCCTGAGGTTTGCAAAACAGCGTTTTTTGGTGTTTTTTACTAACGGAGGTTAACTCCGTTACAATATTTGACCCAAATTTGAAAAACTTGACTCTTAATCAAATATATTCAATAAAAGAAAAGAAATAAAAAAACCTTACCTAAAATTTCCCCAATTTTCTCTCTCCTCTCCTTTCCCCCACCCCCACCTTGCCCAGCCACCACCGCGCTTACGCAGCCACCACCGCGCCTACGCAGCCACCACCCCAACCACCAACCTCAGGACTCTTTCACCACCACCGGAGCGGGCTGATAAGGCGGCTCCTCGAGGGTAACATTCATCTCGCTACACCACCACCGCATCTCCTCGGAATCGCCGTCCTCGTAAGAAATCTTGTAAAACCCATTTGAGGAATCGTAAGATTCGATCAACCCTTGAAAAACCCTAATCCTTTGGAGTCTTAGGTCACAAATTTTCCACGAAATCCATTTTTAGGGTTTTTTCAATTGAAATGGGGGGAAATTTGGAAATGAGGTTTTTTGAATTGAGGGAAAATTGAAGGATGTTGGCGACCCAGATGGCGGTGGTAGTGTGGTCGTGGGAGGGACCCGCGTTTTCTGGTGGTGGTGGAGGTGTCCCAGGTGGTTGTCGGTGATGGGGTGCGGTGGTGCGGCGGTGGGGCATGGGCTGTGTTGGGTTGGTGGCGGGGTTGGGGAGAGAGGTAAGAGAAAAATGTTTTTTTTTTTTAGATTATGTTATTGGGTAGTTAATAGGGTGTTTAATTGAATAATAAGGTAAAATAAAGAAAGTGTTAACGGTGTTGGATGGACGTTAGCCAAAACTGTCAAAATAAAGTATAACGCAAACCTCAGGGGTACGCTGGACAGCTCGGAAACTTGAGGGGTATACCTGAAAAATTCGGGGACCTCAGGGGTATATTGGATAATTTCCCAATATTAAATCATGAAAGATCAAATCGAGTTACAAGAACAAGGGGGTTATTTACATGCTCTAGCCATCTAGGTGTGAAATTGCGAATCCATTTTCACCCCTGAATACATGCTAGCAAAGCATTGCGCATGTAATTAAACCGACCACCGATTATTTAGTCGTAAACTTGAAACTATTTGGCATATATCTAATTTAGTATATCATGAGTATATAATGAATCAAATTCATTGATCATTGAAAATACTTCCTTTAGTTCGGTCTTTTAATTTGTTAATATTGATTTGAATCATTCTCATCACGTTACTATCTCAATTATTGATCAATTAATTAGTTAGAAAAATTATTGAGCAATTAATTAAAATCACCGGTATCACAACCGAGCCGATAACGTTACATCATTGTCCTTTACAAAAAGGCACAAGGCAGTGACGATGTTATTGATTTTGATTTTTTTGCATCCGTGATTCTAGGGGTTGCGATTCCTAGCTCCATTGTCCATATTGATTTGTCTCTTGGTTGCAGATTCCTAACCCCTTTCGTTTGCGCAATGCTAAAACTTCCCCAATTTGGGCAACTCATACAACCAACTCCGCACCAAATGAAGCAAATTTACTTTAACTTTCCACTCTTCATCAATTTGTATGTGTAGCACTTTGTAACAAAGACAAAATACCAAACAGGTCAATCAGCAAGTTGATGACCAAATTGAATCATGGCGCGTTTCAAATAACCCAACTACTTTACTTTGGTCAGGGTAACTAAGATAATTTCCACAAAAGTAAATTAGAGCAATATTAAAGGAGCGAGTAAGGTCAACGTAGTGGTCAGAGTCCAACCTTCTTAGAGCCTTTCTCGACTTTGAATTCTCATATCATTTTTCTTAAATTTTTTTTTACTGGTTTCCGTATACAAGTAAAAAATCTGTATAACACTCCAAGCACGAAACAATATCCTTCCGGATTGCAACATTAATTAGTATATGTATGATGAAAAATAAAAATGAAGCAATTCGATCACTGTTTTTTTGGCTCCTCATTCTTGCCTACATATGTCATCATGTACTCGATAAAGACATGATGACAATACCGAGGTTTATAATTTAGGTAACTTGTGTAAAAATCTTATAAAGTTTCACTAAACAAACAATTTACACTCAAACAATTGCTCATCTGACTCATCAAAATCATTATAATAGGATTCTTCAAAACTTCAGCAACTTTAATTAATCACGACTTCTTCGAAATTTTAACTTCATTAAGCGTCATTTCCCATAAAAATAGTTGTGATGTTGTTGGTTTTTAGACTTTAGGTCTCAACTAGTCTTTAAGAATTTGGATAATACATTTTTGGTACGCAGCCATCAACACAAAAACATTATGTGGATGACTAATTGCTTGATTGACTTTGGACATATCATCTTTCATTTCCAAAAGAGCATATTAAAGACATAGGCCTATTAATTAATTAATTAATCCAGTCCAAAACCGAATCGTATACACTAGTTGTACATTTTTGAGAATTAAATGTTAGCTAGTTATCTCTCTAATTCTCGAGTCAAATAATTAACGACTTGAAAATTTAACATTATATTCAAGGTACGACAATGTAAGTGTATTACTCCTCACATAACATGTTCGAGTGTTTGGCCGAAATGTGAAGGCATGTTAAAAGATCCACATATAAATATCTCATAACTACTCTTTCCATTTTCAATAATATAAACACTTGCATGTATAAAAACATTAAACTTTTACATCATGCAAAATGAAAATGTATAAAACATTATATGGATGAATCTACATTGACTTTTGATGTACCACTTTATTATTTGGTGTATTTATCCTCATAAAACATGCTTATTCGAAGTAGATTATATACGGAGCATATGATACCAAATTACCAATCATATTATGTGACAATGCCATACGCAGACATCAACACAACACAACACAACACAAAAACAGTGTCTGTTTTGTCCTAACGTATGATAATTGGATAATTCCACTACTAAGTGAAAACATGCACGCTTATTCATCTGATTTGCTATTTCAATCACCAAACACAATTTTTTAATCATACCGCTTTCGTAAGCATTCTTTTTCCTACTGTTTTCCTCCCCATTTTTTTTGCCTATATAAAGCATTACTCTTTTCTCATGTTGGTCCATTCGCATACACTACAATCCTCCACAAACAACATTATATTATCACATAATAACATACAAAAAAACCCTTAATAATCATACTAAGAAATTCACATAAAAGTATGGCAATGCATCCAGGAGAAATAACAGGAATAAATTACCTTAGTAGTAATACTCAAGATATTCCATTTTCGTTTCCATACACTTCATCCAATTATAACTTTAACGTGATGCAGAATAGTATGCAACATGCAATCAACCTAAATGGGTTTTTCAACAACCTACCGAGTCCTCCTCCAACATCATCCCCAGTGTACAACAGTAGCAACTCGACGTCGGATGAGTCGGAGGAGCAACAGATGCAGGTCATCGACGAGAGGAGGCAGAGGAGGATGATCTCCAATCGAGAATCGGCTAGACGGTCTAGGATGAGGAAGCAGAGACATCTCGACGAGTTGTGGTCACAAGTGATGAGACTAAGAAATGATAATAATAATCTAGTGGATAAGTTGAACAATATGTCTGAAAGTCATGACAGGGTTGTACAAGAAAACACTCGGCTTAAAGAAGAAGCTTCGGATCTACGTCAAATAATTACCAGCATGCAAATGGATAGTCCGTTTAATAATGGTTTCAGAGATCTGGATGACGTTCCTTCTTGTACTACTGCTCATATTAGAGCTGAATCTTCTTCCAACAATAACTCTCTTACTAGCTCTACAGATTTACTTCTGTAATAATAAGATCGTACGTCGTAGCGCCTTTTGTAACAATAAGAATTAAGAAAATAATCCGTCTTAATTCTTATGTATGGAACTATGGATGTAACAATGTAACATAACATGATAATAATAATGTACTCTTAGTTGTTACTCTAAAGTTTTTGTATGCAATAAACTAAACAATTTTCTCTTAATTTGTATCATCATCTTGATCCTAGTAATTAATGATATGTCTGATCAACACTACAGTAAGTCTTGGTAGGATAGTGTTACAGGAAGACGATAAATTGACAGTAGAGATAATGGGGGTGACATCATCTCGAAAACTTGTGGCTCGAATCTTCGATGTATTATTACCTTAAGATCGTCTTAACCAAACTTCATGTCGTACAATGACATCACTAATGTAACAAAGTTTTTTGCACATCGCCGCGTACTCTAGCTGGTGGCAGGCAGAGAATTAGATGAATAATGTGTTAAAGATACGAATATATGATTTGTTAGGCTAGTGCATGAATCAAAATATCTATCAAACCACATCCTTTAAGATTTAAACCTAAGGAATATGCACCATATATAGTATACTTAAAGAAAAACTAAGCAGAATATAATAAAGGTATACATTATGCTGAAAAATTAGGAGCCAAGAATCTAATCCAGTTAATAATGGATAAGAAAACTAATAGTGGTATAAAACATGTTAGAATTGAAAGATGAAGTAATAATGTCTAGAAGCAAATGATATGGTCCATATAATTACTAGACAATTTCAGGTGTGCGCTCATGATCGGTCCACCAAAAAAAATAAAAAAAAGTTGCACAGTAAAATGTTGCACATAGCTCTAGTAGAAGAAACAGGGCAAGTGGACAAGTGATGGTGGAGGAGCTGGTGATAGTGGCCTAATTATACTATCAAAACATTTTCTGTAAAATGCTCACTTATTACCCCTCTTAATTTAAGGTCGTTTTATACCAATCGATTGGGCAGCTTTGGTGGAAATGTAGAATTAGGGGTGGCTAACCCTGAGGATGGCCGGCCGGTACCAAGCCTCAAAAGTGTAGATTTCAATCCAAAATACAGCTAAATGGGTATAAAATATTTGGCGCAATTAGATTTAATTCGGTCTAATAATAGCTTGTTTTCGTGAGAGCTTTGTTTTTTTTTTTCTTTTCTTTAAGAAGACACATGAGTCAATGGGTCTATAATGCTTATTTGAAGAATGATACATGCACGGCTAGCTGCACTCACCACATAAAACTATACAAGAGTCTACCAATAATTCTCATCAACTTATTAAGACCAAAAATAAAGAAAGTCTAACCAATTGAACTTCCACATCTATCTAAATGGAGAAACCTCGTTGGTGGTCGTTGTACCAGAACTGTTTTATGATGCTTTCATTATTTGTGATATTGATGGTATCAATACCTTTGCCTAACATTTGCTAAACAAAGGTTATTTGTTGTTTTCACAAATAGGGATAATGACATCCATATTGAACCATGAAGTACTAGTTGTACAGACAACACTTACTTTGTTATATCCAATCATGCATAGGTTAATCACACGGGGGGTCAGCATTGGCCTTTGATATAACACCTGACATTTTATTTGGTTTTTTGGGTTCAACTATTTAATTTGCACCCGTCACCACTTGTTAAATCGTCAAATAATTTCTTTAGTACTATCATTGCGCCTTTTATTCTTGGTCTGCCCTACGCCCCTACCCCTTTGGTAGCCTCCCACTCTAGTAGTACATGCAAGTCTAGTACATTTTGTAAGCACCAATTCTTAAAGCACTTGAACTTACTTGTGACTTCTAGTGAGTTGTGACCATTTCACCAAATCGCCAACATAGATCTTTTTATCATCAAAAACAAACATTAGGTTAATAAGTATTCCGTATGTAACAATAGCAACTATAAGTATCAACATTGATCGATTCTTTTATATCTAAAAATTCATTTAAGTCGTATACTAGCATTTTGTAACTGAGTTAGTGACTCTTTCATATCTAGAAATTTGTTTCGTATGATTTCATAGATTTCGAACTTCTTCAAAGCGTAGCCAATTTAATTAGTGAGTCAGGCTACCCAGGTCCGTAGCACTGGCTATTGTTGCATTTTATCAGTGCTTGATCTGTTCAGAAACAGTAAGTGATCCAATTTGTGCATGAACACTTGATAGCTGTGCGGACATGGAAGAAGGATTGGTACGTCAAGTCACGACTTTATTTGTATTTATTTTGGCTCTTTTCATAATAGAGGATTATGGAGTATTCCGGAGAATTCCGGGTTAAGGAATACGGAGTATTGTGTGTTTAGGAATATATTATGTGATAGGTTTCGTAAGGGTCAAGTCTTGTAATAGTATAAATAAGGGTTTACCCCAAGTTTATTTAAGCAAGTCATTAACGGTTATATTGAATTTATGAGTTTCCCAAACACGTACATTCCTTAATCCGAAATTCTCCGAAATTCTCCATAATCCTCTATTATTTCAAGAATGGACGGATCTAGAATATATGCATATGATCATAAACACGGCATGATTTTAATTATTTCGTTTCTTCAGGGGTAATCAACACGCGACAAGCTAAGATGCCCACCAAATAAATTGTAGTGATGGTGTTGAAATTTCGAGTGACGGGATCGTTTCACATATCTAAGCATCTTATGAGTCAACATTAGACAATTCGAGCTAACAATCGTGTGAGTCAGTTGGTTCCGAATCAATATGATTTTTTATGTCGAGCCGGGACATTTCGAGTCAATTAAGTTGTTGATTATGCAACTATGAACATTCTAGTAGGAAAGATGACAATGCAGATTATATGTCTGTTTTCGTTAATTACCTCCAAAATAAAGAGTGATTCTACAATGGCTACCGATGTTTGGTAGCCATCGTAAGAGAATGAAATCTGGCCGTTGATTTCATTGAGTTAATCACAACCCTTCATAGTTTGACTACATAATATATTTAAAAAAAAAAAAAAAAAAAAAAAACCAAAGTTACCCAACCCCATCTTTCTCTCTCCTCTCTCCTCTGCCGTCTCCCCTTCCCCTTCCCATCCTTGCCACCGCCCTAGCGCCACCGTCGCCCCTCGCCAAACAAAACCATCTCACCTAAGAACACAGCCATCCGGCTGGCGACACGACGACAATCGCCGGCCACCATCGTCGTCGTCGCGTCATTAGTCCACGCACAATTCTATCTTCTATCAATACTCGTCTTTACCACCCTCCCCCTCATAAATAACCGGACCTCCACCCACAAAACCCCTCCCCCGCCCCACCCTGAATCCCCTAGTATACTCCACCACCCACAAAACCCCTCTCCCACCCACCCTGAATCCCCTAGTATACTCCAGCATCGACGCCGCCCTAGGAAATTGAAAATCGAAAGAGGAAATAGAGTGTAGGGAAACGTGTCGGTGACGCAAGGGATGGGGGCGCGTTATAGGCGGCGACTCTTGGTCCCAACTCCTTTAGGTGGTGTTGGGCGAGGGTGTGGTGTTAGTTGGGTTGCGCCGGCGGTGGCGGCTGGGGAAGTAGGCGAGCAGTGATAAGGAAAAAATGGTGTTTTTGATATTAATATTGGATTTAATTTATTAGTTTTAATAATTATATTTGGTCAAAGCAATTGAAGGCTGAGATCTATTTAGGAAGATCAAAGGCTGTTATTCTTCCCTTTACAATGGCTACCATGACTTGGTAGCTATTGTAGAATTAGTACAAAATAAACAGAGTAAGTTTTGAGAAGTTTTAAGTAACAGGCATAAATATTCATCCACGAGACGGGCAAGACCTGGCTGGGATCTAGTAAAAAAATAAGACCTGGGCTGGGATGATGGATTAACGGTGAGCATATTGGGCCTAAATAGGCACGCGTATCATATAAGGCCCAAACTGTCCATCAACACTTGGGCATAGTGGCATACTATCCCATTACTCCGTAAGTCATTTCTGACAAAATGTACGTTTCTTTTTTTTTTTTTTTTTTTAATCCATCCATCAAATAGACCGAACATTACTTTTATTGATTCGATGCAAAAAAATTTCTTACATACAAAAATTATTAACAGCCAACCTTTAAAGAAAGTTATTAACCGTGTACCAAGCACAAACACGGTATGTCTTGTTTGTATATGTTTTCTTTTTTTTTTCTTTTTTTTTTTAGAATTTGATGCAAAATGTGTGAACTATTAGGATATTTTGTTAAATATGTATATAGTATAATGTTATTATATTGTTGTGATCATTTTCCACATGTATTTTAGGCAATTAGGGATCAGTGACTTGTAAATCAAGGTCACAGGTTGTATATAGGGGCGTCGCCTCCATTGCTAATAACACACAGAAATTTCCCAAAAGTTTTGCGTGTGATTACTCATGAGTTTGGAGTGTGGGAACTTCTAATATGGTATCAGATGACTAGGATATTTTGTTATGTGGACGCCGACGGAGGCGATTATTGTTTGAAGAGGACGACGACTGCGTCTCAAGGGAAGACCTTCGTCAATTATTTTTCGGTGGCGATATTTTGAGGTACCTTTTCTTTTCGCACTTTCTGAATCTCTTGCTATGGGGGATACTCCATATATTGTTGGGCATGTTAATCCGGGTCATCAACATACCCAAATTGCTTTTCGTGGAGACAATTTTGACCGAGGCAGAAACAGGGGAGCTCGGCCTCCGATCAAATGCTTTCGGTGTGGTCGTAACGGCCACGTTGCCCGGACCTGCTGGTCCGATCACCCTCGCTGGGGTGGTGGTGATTATGGGGGCAGTAGCTTTGGTGGGCGTGGAGGTCGAGGTGAGCGCGGTATTGGTGGAGATGATAGAGGTTCGGCGGCTGCATCAGGCGCGATTGCATTTTCTGGGGCTGCTCGTGTTTCTGTTGCTGTGTCTACCCCATCTCGTGGTGAGCTTGGTCATCTCAATGACCAAGAGTGGTCTGAACCTATGAGCCTTTGGAATGAACGTAAGTTACTTTTCGATCGTCCCGCCGGTAAGCCTCTAATTAGCACTTGGATAATTGACACTGGAGCTTCGCATCATATGACGAGTAATATAAATTGTTTGCGGAACTTAATTGACATTGAGCCTGCTCCAATCACGCTTCCGAATAGCGACACGGCGATGGCTTTGAAGATGGGTGATGTAGTGCTTGGTGCCCACTTGGTTCTACGTGGGGTGCTTTATGCACCACTTTTGAATTGTAATTTAATCTCTGTATCATGTTTGGTGGCCGACTCAAGTCTTACGTTGCAATTTACTAATAATTTGTGCATTTTTCAGGATCGTATTTCGAGGACAGTAATTGGACTGGGTGAGAAGCACAATGGACTATACTATTTAAGAGTAACGAAGCCAATTAGCGTCAATAAAGTTGAGGTTAGTGAGTCAGCTGAATTGTGGCATCGTCGTTTGGGTCATCCTTCGTCGACGGTAGTTCGGACACTACCATATGTTTCTCGCAAATCTTGTGATTTATTGGATAGTCGGATTTGTGATACTTGTCTTAGAGCTAAACACACTCGCTCCATTTTCCCTATTAGTAACAATAAGGCTTCGGATTTGTTTGATTTAATTCATTGCGATTTATGGGGACCATATTTCGTTAATGCAAGCTGTGGGTCTCGCTTTTTCTTGACGATTGTTGATGACTATTCTAGGTGTGTATGGGTTTATCTGCTGCGTGATAAGGGTCAAGTATCTCGTACTATGCAAAATTATTTTACATTGGTAGAACGGCAATTTGATAGGCGTGTTAAACGTATTCGGAGTGACAATGGTAGTGAGTTTAAATATCTTTTATCATACTTCGTTGAGCATGGCATTTTGTTCGATTCTTCTATGGTTGATACTCCACAACAAAATGCTAGGGTAGAACGTAAACATCGTCATATTTTAAATGTTGCTCGTGCTTTACGTTTTTAAGCCGGGTTGCCTGTTGAATTTTGGGGTGAATGTGTATCTACCGCCGTTCATTTAATTAATCGAACTCCGACAAAGATCTTAGCTTGGAAGACTCCTTATGAGGTGTTGTTTGGCCGTTCTCCTGATTTTCGTTGTTTGCGTGTTTTTGGTTGTTTGTGTTATGCTAAGACTCTTAATCGTTCTCGGGATAAATTTGCTAGTCGGAGTCGTAGGTGTATCTTGGTTGGGTATCCTCAAGGTAAAAAGGGTTGGTCTTTGTATGATTTGGAGAATGGAGATTATTTTGCTAGTCGTGATGTTATTTTTGACGAAAACGTGTTTCCTTTCCTTGAGAATAAGTCCAAATCTTCGGTAGTTTTGGAGGATTTGTTTGACGATAATGTGGGTAATGAGACGTATGAAATTGGTGGTAATTCTACGTATGAAATTGGTGGGAATTCTTATGGTGGGCCAGATTCTGTTGTACCAATTAATGCGATCCCAGGCTCGTCTTCAGGGGGGACAATTCGCAGCAGAATTCAGTCGAGCCCTCGGCTGATGCCATTGCCGCTGGTAGCACTGATGCTACTGCTACTGGTGCTGATGCCAGTCCTTCAGGGGCTGCTTCGGATGCTACTGTCAGTCCTACAGGGGCTGATGGTGATGGTACAGGGGTTGTTTCTAGTAATATAGGGGTTGATGCTACTAATTCAGGGGTCGATGCTACTAATCCAGGGGTCGATGCCACTCATCAAGAGGCTAATGCTACTGAAGAGCTATCATTGGGACGTGGTAAACGTGCAAAATTTGAGAATGTTCGTTATAAGGATTTTGTTACTCTTAAAGACAAGTATGGTTCAAGCTCTGCCCTCTCCGTTTCGTCCTCAGGTACGCCATATCCTATTGCACATTTTGTTAATTATCAACGATTTTCGGATGCCCATCGTTGTTTTCTTGCAGCTATTACTCGTGATTCTGAGCCTAGGTCTTTTCGTGAGGCCATGAATGATGCTCGTTGGCGTCAAGCCATGGCAGAGGAGATTAAAGCACTTGAGAAGAATGATACGTGGATGGTGGCTTCTCTTCCTCCCGGGAAGAAAGCTATCGATTGTCAGTGGGTGTATCGAATAAAGTACAATTCCGATGGTTCCGTGGAGCGCTACAAGGCACGTTTGGTGATTCGGGGAGATTGTCAGGTTGAGGGTGTTGATTTTACAGAGACTTTTGCCCCTACCGTTAAAATGGTTACGGTGCGTACTTTATTATCTGTAGCTGCTGTTCGTGGTTGGGAGCTTCATCAGATGGATGTTCATAATGCATTTTTACATGGTGACTTGGAAGAGGAGGTTTACATGCGTTTTCCTCCAGGTTTTACAATCGAAGAGAATACCAAATTTACAATTATGGGAGATGACTAGCTAGGCACAATCAGCTAACGATTTCCTGATTTTGGGTATAAAGAGAAATAAATATCATATGATCAACAACTTGAACTTGGATATAAATAAGAGGCCTCAAGTCCTAATTTCTTCAATTCCCTTTTCATTTTCATCATTCCTAAGCAAATAAGAGATTATTTTTAGTAGTTGTTTCCCCAATTCCACACACTTATAAGTTATAACTCACAAATCATGGCAAAAATGTCGACCATTATGAAAGCTGTAGTTCTCTTCCTTGTTTTCTCAGGTATTATAGACATGTGTCAATTTTTTTCTTACTTATTAATTCTATTTGTGCATATCGTTTTAGTTTATTCAAGACTAGGGGTGTAAACGAGCCGAACCAAGCCCGAGCTTCGGGTGTTCAGGCTCGGCTCGGTATTGCCATATCCGAGCTCGGGCTCGGCTCGGAGCTCGGCGAGCTCGCCAGATCCAAGCTCGGGCTTGGTTCGGGCTCGGTCCCCAAGCTCGTTTTTTCTTTGGTTTCGGAATCATTATAGCATATAACAAATCAACGATATTTATTATGTAATTTTACGGATCACAAAAGAGCAAACAAGACGAAATTACAAGAGAACATAAATTAAAATTCATTTTATTGGTTTCACAAAGATGAGAAAAAACCTTATCTCGCATTGGTTACGTTTCATGTATACTTAATCGGTTGCTTTCTCAAGACATTTCAATATAAATTTAAATCTTCGGAATATCATTTACTATAATCCTACAATCTTATATTCATATAGCAGCAAAAGATAATAAAATCTTGTTTTTTTAATAAATACCGAGCTTGCGAGCTTTAGCGAGCCGAGCACCATGGGGCTCGGGCTCGGCTCGTTTGGACCCGAGCTCGGCTCGGGCTCGGGCTTGGGCTCGGTCAATCCGAGCACGAGCCGAGCTTTGACCGAACCGAACCCGAGGGCTTGGCGAGTAAGCTTGGCTTGTTTACACCCCTATTCAAGACCGTCTCAAATAATAAAGCTTTGTTGGTCGAGTATCGTATTTGTAATATTTTGGTTTTTGTGTTTGGCAGCAATGATGATTACAGTACCTACTCAAGCGCAGCATGAAAATGCTAGAATTCTTAATGACACAGGATGTGATCTAAACGAATGTCGTAAGATGTGCATAACAACAAAGAAGGGTTTCGGAGTTTGCATTGAAAGACCTCCAGGCTCTGGCAAATACATTTGTTATTGCAATCCTTAATTTCGTTAATTAATTGGGGCTTCTAGACAATTTTATGTAATCGTCTACTCTACCAATGTCACTTCCCAAAATAAATAAAATTCATTGCCTTCTATAGAAGGTTTTCTAGAAGTTGTATGCCCCTTTTGTATTTCTAGTTGTGTTAATTCCATTTGTTCTTATAATTACATTATGCTAAAAACGTGTTATTATACTAAAAATCAATAATAATTAGATTATTAAAGATATGACTTGAACACATGAAAGATAAACACCACCACCAAAAAAACATGAGAGACAAAGCGGACCATACAGAGAGAGTGTTAGATTTTAATTTCTTTATGTCTATTAAAATATCTCTAATAATCTAAATTGCTATTCAATACTTATAGATACATAAATTGGAGTACATTTATAAAATTGTAGTTTTTAATTATTTGTTGTAGTTACACATAAAATCCACATGTTACTTAACATCACTTCTCAATGAGTTAGGATCAAAATTGAGAAAATTATATAAATTAATAATAAAAAGCTAATGACCACTTAGTAATTTTTATAGGTTACCCAAGTGATGAGTATGTATAGATTTGTAAAGCTATCATAATTACGATATGAGTTATGACGATCATTACAAATTACAAAAGATGAGATAGCATAAACATTCGTGTATATCGGAGTTGATAATGTTATTGAGTGTACTATAGTCGATAAAAATGTAAACATAATGTGCAACTCATATTTCATTCTATATATTGACACTATATATAGGCACCCTTTTTGACACACAACACATTGATCATGGTCCGTAACGATATCAATTCTCATTGAGTTGAGCACAAATCGCTTCTTAAGAAATGTATTCGTAGCACCAACAAATACATACAACATATATATAGATAAAGATTTACACATTGTTAATTACTTTGGCAACCTAATGAAACTAGTAAAATATACAATGTATATTATGTGATTATGTAAAAAAGTAATACTTAGCTAATAAGATAAAGTACTCCGACCAAGTTAACGTAACAAACACTTCAATTACTTAAGCTAATATGATAAAATTACTAACTATTTAGATATTTAGAAGGAATTATTAGCTTTTATATGACTCATGTATATAGTTTTCTCAAATTTCATCATAGCTAATGGAGAAGTGATTATTAACTATGATGTCCATTATTTGTGTAACTAGTGTTCTTGTTTTGATCATAACTTTGACATACGAAGTCAAAAATGGTTGCAACAACCGTCTACGAAAAGCTAGCAACACGATCTACAAGAACTATTTCATGACTATTTCTCAAATAATACACTTACGTAGTCGAAATTCATGGTCGAAGTAACTAGGTTGACAAAGCTTATAAGAGTGAAAAAAAAATTGTCCCACATTGGTCATGAAAAGAAGAGTGGACACACCTTTCACTTATAAATACTCCCTCTTGATTGAATTTTCTATTTCTTGGGCCTCAATGTTGGTCTAAGTTAAGTAAACCATTGTATTTGCATGGTTAGTTATTAGTTAAAAGTTTATTGGATGGCTTTTGGTCCATGCTATCCATAGTTGCTTAAAATTGAACGGGTACCCGCTACCCGGTGTGACTATTAGCGGTTCCGGTTCCTAGTTTCTAGGAACCATTGTCAACGGTTCCGGTTCCGGTTCCTAGAAATCGTTGTCAATGGGTACGGTTCCGGTTCCTAGTTTTTGGAGCGGGTACCCGTTGATGCTCACCCCTAAATCCCTAATAATAGTCGACATTTTTGCCATGACTTTTTATTTGTTTTGTATAATTGTATGTGTGGAAAATCATTTTTTTTGCTTGTGATTTGTGAATGATGAAACCTAGAGACCTCATATTTATACGCAAGTTCAAGTAATTGTTGATGTGATATTTATTTCTCTTTATCCTCAAAATCATAGATCAATATATAGTTCATTGTACCTAGCTAATCATCTACCATAATCGTATTTTTGGTGTTTAAACATACGGATCGAAAAATGTTTGTTCATTGAACAATTCGTTTAATATTGGGACAACTCTATAACATTCCTTTTATTTTTTTCTTTTGATTCATTCATTTCCTTGATATTGTTTATTTGTCTACCATATATATATAGTAAATAAATAAACAACAGATTTCTAACGTGTTGCCCACGGCCACAAAAAAAGTCTAATCGGTTTCTTAATTAATTAAGTGAGTCTATATTTATTTGTACATTCATGATTATTCCTTTCATATATATGTGCAATGTGTAGGAAGTGCGTCCAACAATTCTCCCATGGCTAAACTAGTACATATAAAGCTAAGAGATGTTTTATCGCGAGACCATCCGACACTTTATAGTATGAGCTGAGCGTAGGGGCGAGAATTGTAATAAAAATAAGGAGGATAGGGGGGGGGGGAGGAATTAAAAGAGGCGGGCATAAGAGACTTAGCTTCCGTTGTTAGTCTCACATTCATTCGTAAGGAACACGCCAGAGAGTACCGACACGCGCAAAGCTCATCTCGAATCTTAATTAATTAATCTCTATTAACATGATCATGACATGCGATAACATTACCATCCACGGACTCTGGGATGACCGTTTATTCCTCGAAATTTCGAGTGTGCGTGCATCCCAAGGCCATGTACAGTGAAATTATCACATATCAATTAAAGTGATTGAGCTGCATCGCAAGGAAGAGACAAGGATAGATTAAGCTGAGTTCTAAGGCTTGAAGCTTTAGAATTGATATTTTCGGTTTCAGTTTTATATTAGTTTCTAATGAAGTTGTGGTATGTTCACATATATAGGGGGCGTATCCGGTCAGAAGTATAATTTCTGTCAGAAGTCAGAAGTAATCTCAGCCACTGATTTAGAGATCAAAACCAATCTCAGCCATTGATTTCAGATAACTCCATAACCTAAATTGAATAACTTCAGTCCCTTAACTCCACCAAATAAAATCGGTAACTCCAGTCATATAACTCCACTAATTAAATTATATAACTCTACTAATATCAAAAACACCACCAATTTTAATTTAACTTTCGTAACTCTAACGTAACTCCACCACCTAAAATACATAACTCCAACATCTAAAACACGTAACTCCATAACTCCACTAACCAAAACACGTAACTCCAACGTAACTCCACTACCCAAAACACGTAACTCCAGCGTAACTCCACTAACCAAAACACGTAACTCCAACGTAACTCCACTAACCAAAACTCGTAACTCCAACGTAACTCCACTAACCAAAACACGTAACTCCAACGTAACTCCACTAAATAAAACACGTAACTCCAACGTAACTCCACTAACTAAAACACGTAACTCTAACATAACTCCAATAACTAAAACACGTAACTCCAACTTAACTCTACCGTCTAAAACACGTAACTCCACCATCTAAAACACGTAACTCCAAATAACTCTAATAATTAAAACACCGTAACTCCAAATAACTCCAAAAATTAAAGCACGTAACTCTTATAACTCTACAAAATAAAAGACGTTACTCCAAAAACGAAAAAACATTAAAAAAAAAAAAACAGAAAATTAACCCCCATTTTCACCATTTTCTCTCTCCTCCCACACCAGACACCACCCCAAACCCCACGCACCCAACCCCCGCCCCCGCAGCCACCACCCACGCAGCCACCACCAACAGCACCGTCTACCACCTTGTTCGGCTCCACCTCCACCACCACGTACTACGTGCTCAGGCGAACGGAAGCCCCGTCCCCCGCGGCCTTTCCACCACCTCCCTCGCGCGTTTTCTCTCTCCTCACCCCCGTTCCCCCTGGTTTCTTTCTCCTCACCTTCGATCCTATGTTTTCTCTCTCCTCGCCACCGTCCACCACCAACTCCACCATTTTCGCCTCTCATTTTCGCGGAAAATCGTCGGAAAGGACGCGCGTGGAAGAAAATTAAAGAATTTCTTACCTCTCTCCCTAACCACGGCGATTAAACTGAGGACGGAGTTTCCTAACCACGCGACGTCGCCAAAATTCGCCGTGGACGGAGTTTCGCCATCGCCAAAGGTCGCCTAAAAACGCGTGAGAAAATAGGGAGAACCGGAGAAGAATGACGGTTTCGCGGCGACGCTGGTGGAGTCGCCCGGTAGCTAGGAGTCGATCGACGGCGGAGACGAATGGTGGCGATCGGACCTGACGAAAACGGGAGCGAAAATAGCGATTGAGAAGACAGTTTTCGCGGTGGGATAGTGCTCGAAAGTGGCCGATGATGCCCGACGAAGATTCACCTTAGTCTGGGCTGTCGGCCGGTGTCTTCGAAGTCGCCGGTGGTTGTTACGGTGTACACCGGCGGCGGCGGTTGGCGGCGCGGGGGTGGGGGAGATGAGAGAAGAGGAGAGAGAAAAGAAATCTGAATATTTTGTGTTTGGATTTAACTTTTTTTGGCTTTTTTTCTTTTATTATGAAATTAAATATAGGTCAGATTAACATGTAATGGAGGGCTCAGATTACTTCTGACTTCTGACAAAATTGACACCTCTTACTGGATTCATTTCCTATATACTAGTATATATTCCAAAGATCAGAATAACTTCGATTCATTCAAACTTTGCTAAACGTTGATCATCTCAACCACATTTCCCACCTACTTTGTTTACGAATACTTCATTCAAACTTTGCTACAATTTTAGCATGTCAACTGCATTTGTCTAGCTAATAATAGCTAGGGGCACTACCGTATATATGCTAAATTCCTTTATGAATACCGAGCTATATGCCATTAATTGACATACTAGAGTATGTTTGTGATTAAATATCTAGTTGGTCATACTAGGTTTAATTTGGGTGTGATTTAGTGGATCTCGGTTTCAGTGAGCTTTATTCTCGTTCTTTCTGTCTGGATTATTCACTTACCTGGTTACCTGGCCTCGCCCGGAATAACCGCAGGTTAGTTATTGTCGTGTAGTAAAACCAAATGTAGTTACTCTCATTTTACTTTTTATTTCTACGTGGTCTAATTTTCGTGCGCAACGTATTGTACCTTTTATTTAAAGTTATACTTTTTAGATTTTTAGATGTATAGATGTGCATTATTAATGCGACTTAAAAGATAAATTGAAAGAAGTACACCGAATTCTGATAAAAAAAACAACGGGAGTACGTACTCCACGGTGGCACGGTGTACATAAGAAATTTCCCATCACTATAGGCTAACCTTGCCTTTGTACATTTTTTCTTTCATCTCTCAGAACCAGTTCATGTTGAGGTTACACATAACAATCAAGTAGAAGTGGGATTCTCTGTCTCATTTTTGTGTTCCATCGAGTAGGGTTGTAGGGGGACTCGCTTGTATAGCCCTTTTCATCTTATCCTTAAACAAGATAAAGAAAACTAGAACTACGTACGTGCTTAACTTTACTCATTATATTGTGCACGAGGTTAAAATGCGACTGCTTGAGATGGACTACTTGACACACAAGTTGTTTAATATACGGAGTAATAGGCAATTGAATTAATTTATTTGTGGTAAATCAAATTTTTAGTATAACATGTAACAAAAATTAACTAAGGATTGCAATAACAAAAGTATTTGCCAGAGCCTGGAGGTCTTTCGATGCAAACTCCAAACCCCTTCTTTGTTGTAATGCACATCTTACGACAATCGTTTAGATCACATCCTGTGTTATTTAGGATTCTAGCATTTGCATGCTGCGCTTGACTGGGTACGGCCATCATCGTTGCTGCCAAGCATCAAATGTAAATTAAAGTTACGCATTATTCGACCAACAAAATCTTATTCAACACAGTCTTAACGTTGAAGTACTATATCACAAACATAATTAGTTACAGACTTACAATTTAGAAAAAACAAATTATTGCATGTCTATCATACCTGAGAAAACAAGGAAGAGAACTAGAACTCTCGTAATAGTAGACATTTTCGACATTTTGGTTCTGTAATGTGTGGAAAAAAGTACTTGAGTTAGTATCTTAGTTGCTTGTGAATTGAAGTTGTGAATGATAAAATGTAATGTGAATTGTAAATTAAGGACTTGAGATCGACCTCATATTTATATGCAAGTTTTAGTTGTTGATATGATATTTATTTCTCTTTATTCTCAAAATCATAAGATCAATAGTTCATTGTACCTAACTAATCATCTACGGTAATCGTATTTTTGGTGTTTAAACATACAGATCAGAAAAAAAGTTGTGTTCATTGAACAATCTGCTTAATATTGAGAAAGTTCTATAACATGCCTTTTATTTTCTGTTTTGATTCATTAATTTCCTTGTACATCGATATTGTCTACCATAGTGAACTAATACGAAAATTTGATTATTTTAATCTATTCATATATGTGCAAATATGTAAGAAATGTATGCTTTATTCATCTCATATATATGCAATGTGTATGAAAAATACACAAACTATTGTAAACCTTTTCGATACGAACTCATTCAAAAGTTAATCAAATGATCATATTATTCATGTTTTTAAGTCGTCCCAGTGAATTTTCTAGATTAACCGTATGCATGAAGGTAAGTGCTATGTCTATACTCTCCAACCTTCTTCGTTCTGATCTTCTCTTCTTCACAAATGACTTCGTTCTCGAATGAATGACATGGTCGTATGAACATGAGTGTCGTAGCTAAGCTGTAACTCTTAACAGAGCTCTGGCTGCCTGAAACCGAAACCAAAACATTGATCAATACAATTTTCTATATGAACATTACAAAACTATGTCTAAAAAGTCGAGACAAATCAAAGTGCAAAATCCTTCGTTCGTACTTCTTTCTCCCAATTTGTGCATATGTTTATGGTGATCAGTACAATGACTTGTACACTTAGCCCACATATGACTCCTATCCAGAGTCCCTGCTCATACAGAATAATACCCTTAAGTTTCGCTAACAAATTCGCTATACACATGATCATTATCGAGTTATTTTCAGATGCAATGTAGTACGTACCATGCCCCCAAAATCGAGTAGAAATGCAAATACCGCGGCTGAGGGAATTCCTACGAAATAATATGCTCCTAGATTTATGAAGGCGCATAGTTTCTGCCAGCCACAACCTCTTGCAGCTCCTATATGTTGCAATAAGAATGTCGAATTAGTCCATCAGTCTCGGTTAAAACAAATTCGAGGTCGTGGAAATCAGATGCAGTCTTCGACATTTATGTGACAGCAATAGGCGTTACCTGAAAGTACACACTGAATTCCATCTAGGAAGTCAGACAGTGCAAGCAAAGGCAACATCTTGGCAACATAATCGATCACCTCAAGCTCGTTGCTGTACAACGTTCCCCAAATGTTGCGTAACATGATGGTTATTGCTGCCACAATTAACCCTTCCAAGAGAGACAGCATAGCCATGACGTATAGAGCTAATTTTGCTGATTCAGGGCGCCCTGCACCAAGTTCATTTGCCACTCTCGTGCTGCAACAATAATTCGACAACATTGTAAATCCTCATTGAAACATTTTTCCTTACAATCACTGTCGAAAATGTTCAAGTATACTAGACATTGAGCCCTTATAAATATTATTACAGAAACGTCGAACCTGATTGTGCCTCCAAGACCAAAGGATACCATGTAAACCAGCCAACAAGTATTAAGACTGAACACAATTCAAGAGAGTAGCATATTAGTGATTAGACCACATGTTTTTATAATTGGCAGTACTGATGACACTCTTACCTAATCGACAGTACTGATGTTTCGAGTTTTGGGTTCGGAAGAAGACCTGATAACAGCACCACCATTTCCAGAGACGCGTACTCAAGGCTGAAAATCAAAATAATCACTCCTAAGTACGTGACAAAGATCATCTCATGAGTTGTTAGAATGAACAATGAAGAATTATTGGAATTGTTTCAACAAATTCAGTGCAAAGATGATCCCTTTTACTGCCAAAAATTGCTTAGCTTTAGCCTTAAGGTACAGTCTCAAAGCGCAATACCTAACCATAAGTGCGGATGGAATAGCGAGCTTAAGAAAGCTCCATAGTTCATTTAACGCTTCTCTTGAAAACCCGGTCCAAGTCTTGGCACAAGCAGGGGAAAACTTTACGTATACAGCCAATAAACCGGCATTAAGGAAATACGAAATGTCATTTGCCAAAGCAGCTCCCCTGATCCCGAATTCAAGTCTAAATATCAGAATCCAGCAAACAAGAAGGTGAATGAGAGCTGTAATGCCCGAAAACACGAGCATTGGGAAGACGATGTTCTGAGTTTGTAAAAATCTGTTTAGGCACTGAAGCAATGCATAGCTAAATAGAGTGGGAATAGTCCAACGGTTGAATGTTTCGGCACCCTTCGAGATATCGTAGTCTTGTCCACAGAGAATCAGGATTTCTCCAGTGTTGTACCAAATAATTGCTAGGGGAATGGTAACAATGAGTAGGCAAATCATGGCTCGCTGAGTGTAGATGCCAAGGATTTTGTACTGCTTGGCTCCATAAGACTGTCCACATAGTGTCTCCAATGCACTTGCCATGCCAGCCTGACCAGATGGTTCATTTTGGAGCAAAATTCGTTAATCGACTGTTTTAGATGACGACTCATGTTTGCGACTAATGCATTGTTGTTGTTATGGTTGCTAAAATTTGCATGTAGACTGACCAAGTGCAGAACCAATTTTCTTTTTCATTTGTTACATGCACTAACTCGTTGACATATGTACTAGTGTACCTAGAGCTGGCAACCTTGACCCGACCCAAGAGACCCGAACCGACTCACCCGAAAACCCGACCCGATTGGACCCGAAATTGTGATCACCCGAACCCGACTCGACCCGACCCGATAACGACCCATGACCCGATACAACCCGATAATGTTCAACCCGACAATGACCCGACCCGTTTGATGACCCGATAATAATCATATCATATCATCATATCATATATATATATAAAGTTGGATGGAAACCGTGTGGGCGTGACACGTCATCCTCCACCTCACGTGCCACGTAGGTGACAGTCAAACGTGCATGTCACACGAGCGCTTCCACCTCATCACTTGGCGCACAGTCAAATCCGCAAAAATGAGATTATCAAGGCTTGAACTCATGACCTCAAAGTTGCATTTCAACGCTTCAACCACTGTGCTAATTGAATTTTGTTGATTCTTTTATTAACATAATCATATATAAAGGTCATTAATGTTGAGGTTATAAATATATACATCAAATTAAACATCAAATGTTTTTATGGAGGGGTTGACATAAATCGTTGTATAATGATATTATTCACAATCCTGATAACAATAAATATTAAAGTAACAAAAAAATGGAGAGAAAAACACGAGATCAGAATTGGTATTTTACAGTTTCGAGAAAAACGAAAACATGTATGACTAAAATTATAATCTCTCTATTTCACCAATTTACGTATAAAATCAAACACACTAATTGTTTTTGGTGACACTTTTATCCACAGTACTCTATGAAGACGACAAGGGGGTAATAATATTAATCACTATATACTAATCTATCTATTTTTGAAATTTAGGGGTGATTGATATAAATCATGATATTGATATAGTTTCATAATCGTGGTGAGAATAAATATTTGAATAACTAAAAAGTGGAGAGAGAAAAACAAGAATTACTATTATGCGGTTTGGCGAATATTGAAGATTCCGATAACTAATATTGTAATATCTCTATTTCACTAATATATGCATAAGATGAAACACGTTAATCAACGAAGACCGTGCGTAGCACGGTGTAAAGACTAGTTAAGCTTAATAATGATCCAAATTAGAACAATTTAGTATGCATATTGATGGTTTTAACTTACTAACTAAATAAAGTCCCTTGTTTATGCCAAAAAACCAAAAAATATTAATTAAAACTTGAAATGACGAGGATTAATAACCATCAGTAACTAAACCCGATTATGACTCGACCCAAAACCGACCCGACCCGACACAAAATTTACCCGACATGACCCGAATCGAAAGCGACCCGAGTCAAAACCGACCCGACCCGAAAGTTCATCTCAACCCGCCAAGACCCGAACCCGATATGACCTGACCCGCCTCGACCCGACCCGAAACTGACCCGACCCGCCCAATTGCCAGCTCTAAGTGTACCTTTTCTATGATTTGGTATAAAAGTGAAACAATTAGGTGTGACATGGGTATTGAGAAATGAGAATGGGTTAAGTAGTTAAGTATGTATTTATCACGTCCGAAAAGGTCAATGAGGTAAGATTTCTAATGGGTATGTATCATCCAAATAATCCGTCTAATCCAAATAAGTATGTACTCCCTACATTTTATTAGGTTCTTGGCATTTCGTTTGAATTCCTCTCACAGATTCAAACGAAATGCAAAGAACCTAATGAAATGGAGGGAGTATCACCCCGCTATTTTTTTTACGTGGATTAAGGTGTTGTGATTTGTTTATTACTGTTTGAGATAATGGGTTGTTTATTTATTATTGTTGAAGACAATGAGTGGTTTGTTTATTATTTTTGGAAATAATGGGTGGTTTGTTTATTATTTTTGGAAATAATGAGAGATTTGTTTATTTTTTTGGAGATAGTGGAGGGTTGATGTGTGGTGAAAACTTACCCCATTAAATAAGTTTTGAAATGGGGTGTTTAAAGAGGAACACCCAAAAAAGAAAAGCGGGGTGTTTAAAGGGGGACGGAGGGAGTATATAGTAAAGATACAAAGGACAAAGTACAAACCATATACTCCCTCCATTCAAGTCCACTCTTCCTATCACTTTTCGGCACGCACTTTAAGGTGCGATTCTACCTATGTTTGAGATTACGTAAAATTCTAAAATTTTGTGAAAACCACTATTGACATTTAATCTTGTTTGTCTAATTTTTTTGAAATTTTACGTAATATCTAACATAGAGAAAACCGCGCCTTAAAATGCGTGCGCAATAGTGTTTGGGAAGAGTGGATTTGGATGGAGGGAGTATATTTCTATGTTAAAAATCAATGCATCATGATCCTAATGTAACACCTAGACCACGTGTGTTGTCTTCCACGTTTCAATGGTACGGTAAAGATGGGCAAAATGGAAGTGTATCAGTAGCTTTTCATCTTTTTGTTCAACGTTTCTAAAAAGCTCCATCTACAATAAAAATTGGTTTGCCGAACGCTTTAAATTTCAATAGAGTAGTAGTTTTACTAGTCAAATTACTAAAAACTAGTAAAATAAGTTACGCCGAACATGCCCAATAATTGTAAGTGATAACTCATTCAATTTATAAAGAATAACTTAATATTCAAAGCGTTATTCACAATAGAAGAATTAACTTATCATTTAATTACCGTATAAAAAAGATAGGCATTATTCATTCTTGGGTACGAGACGATGGTCTCATTTCGATATTTCAATAATCCTTCTATACTATTAAAGGAGGCTTTTTAGAGCTCTCACAATAATCGAAGGTTTTTAGAGAGTTTCGAGAATTTAATAATATTATTTAGTTACCAATATTAAATGAAACTCTTATAATTATTAGACAATCCAATGAATGCATAATATATAGGGGTTTTCTAAAAAGTGCCCATGGGCACTCTATAAGAATTATTATTTCTACCATTTTCAAGAAAAACAACAATAAATGCTACTAGTGTTTTTAATTTTCATTAAAGTTTAATGTAATTTTTTTATGTTATTGTTGATCTGTTCAGTAAAGAAAAAAAAACTCTCACACCGCGGCGCCGGGAAACCCAACCCTAAACCCTTTTTCGGCAACATTAAAATAATTTTGCATTATTAATCACATCCCATACGGGTTTAGTAATTGGGTTTTAGGGTGTCTTTAAATTCTGGCGGCGAAGCCGCCGGAAAAGTTTTCGTTTGAAAGTTTAATTTGATGACGGCGTGATTGTTGATAAACGAAGTCGTGCGTGGTTGTAGGCGTCTCAACCGTAATGGTGAAAGTGGTTTTTGTATATGGGAGCAAGATGATTACTTAATTGTATTAATTAGTTTATTATAGAGTGCATTAAATTTTTGTTGGAAAATGTTAAATCTAATTATTCTTATAGAGTGCCCATGGGCACTCTATAGAAAGACCCATTAATATATATTCAGAGTCTTATATTCGTAGAACTGGTATAGTAGCGGTCATAACTCAAAGATAAAAATGTCATTGTTACATCATCATTTCGCAACACATAATAAACTCCGTGGAGGCGTGGACTATAATTAATTCAAGATTGCGTTCAAATCAATATGAAAGGATCGGTTGACTAATCCCCTAACACTTGATGTTCTAATTATCTTAATTGGCTAATATCTTTGTATTACATATTTATATGGATCACATTATAAGTCAAGTTTGACTAATTTATTCAGGAGTACAAACTAAACTTTATAAATGAATATCATATGATTGTATTAGGGCTCCTAAATCATCTAATTCCAATAGTACATATACTACTACCTATGAGCGAGATTTAGAGTAATATACTATATATGAAGTATATGCTAATGAGGTGGATTAACAGACACACTTTCTCCACATATTTCTTAGAAGGTTTAACTGGACAACACATCTATCTAATATATATATTTAGATTTAGGTTCCGCTAGGAACTATATGTATATAAGAACTTTAGGAACCAATCTCAACTCTCTAATCATCCGAATCTTAATGGTCCAAATAAATAGGTCTAAAAAGAAAAAAGAAAAAAAAAATCCCCCCAACAGTTTCTCTCTCCTCGCGTTCCCTCTTTCCCCACCCATTCTCTCTCCTCCCTCACCCAGCCATCGTCGGCCTTCCCACTCACCACCACTAATCTGCCGGCACCCCTTCACTTGGAGCTCGCCGGCGACGCCACCTCCGGCGTTCCCCCTTTCTACCGCCTCTGATTTGCTTCCCTCGCTCCCTTTCCATTTCTCGTCGCCAACTCCGGCGTCTTGGCAATGATCGTCGTCGATCACGCGCCCCCACATCGGCCGTCGACCATCGTACATGCTCCTACAGCATCGCCGGCGAAAACAACAAGTATTGTCGTCCAAAGTGAGTTTTCGTTCGTTTTGTAAAGCAAGATCAATCGACCTCATTTGATGAACATCCCACACCAATTTGATGAACATCCATACAAAATTAAACAACATCAAACACACTTTTGATGATGAATATTAGAACATAGACCTCATGTATGTTCATCAAATGAAAAGTGTATGTTCATCCAATTAGGCTAAATGTTCATTAAAACAATAGTATATGTTCATCAATCAAAAATTAAATGTCTATCGAATCATCTGGGTTTAATGTGTATGAAATTAAGATGAGTTGAAGGTTTCCAGTTTCCTCAAAAATGAGGAGCGAGAAGGTGGGAAATGGTGAATATGGAGGACGAGGGGAGGGGAAGCCGGGAAGGTAGCACCCGGCGGCGACCTATCGGGTACTGTAGCTGGTGGTGGGGTGGGTGGTGCGTGGTGGTGGGGGAGGGGGGAGGAGAGAGAAATGAAAGAGGGGGAATCGGGGATTGGGTTGAATTTTCTGTTTGAATTTCTTTTTATTTATTTTTTTGTCTTTTTTTGTTGACCGTAAGATGTTAAGTACATAGATGGTCAGGATTGGTTCCTAAATTCCTATATACATAAGGTTTCTACCAGAACCTGACCCTATATATTTAATCCTGAACCCGCTCAATTCCCACGCGGACACGTGGCATATAATAATAATATTATATTATAAGTAAATTTATCCAAAATAGGAAATGGTAAGTAGATATTATATGATAATATTATTCTAATAAAATAACATGATTACTTGATTTATGGAAAATAGTTACATAATACAATAATTACTTGATTTATAGCAATTTGATCAAAAATCCCACGGGTGTTACAAAATGGGACTTTGCCTTTTGAAAGGTGACTTTTCCTCTAATCACATTACAAATATCACACGGGTGTTCGAAATGGGGTTTTAGGTTTTGAAAGGTGATTCTCCATGTAATTACGTTACGAATCTACCGGTGTTCGATATGAGATTTTAGATTTTGAAAGGTTATTTTCCATGTAATTACGTTACGAATATCCTACAGGTGTTCGAAATGAGAATTTAGATTTTGAAAGGTAACTTACCATCTAATTAAATTACAAATATCACAAGGGTGTTCCAACCATGATTTTAGGTTTTTTCATGATGACTTTTATCTAATTACATTATAAATATCTCACGGGTGTTCGAAACATGACGTTCAGGTTTTTAAAGTCGGGTTTCCATCTAATTACATTACATATATCCCACGGGTGTTTGAAATGAGATTTTAGGTTTTAGATAAAAAATTCGTTTACAAAATTTGAACATTTTAAAATAAATAGCTCGGGCATTACACGGGCCATCAAACTAGTATATATAGAACGTTCAACCTTAATTGTGCTCAATCTCATCTAATACCAATAGTACGTGGACTACTACCTATGAGGCTATGAGCTAACTATATGCTAATGAGGTGGATTAATAGAAATCATTATTAAGAGAACCGTGCAACGCACGGGCTTTCATCCTAGTAATTTCATTATAATCAGCAGTTCAGCACAAGAGCACCGCCTGATCCGTTCAGTTAGTAAATTACGCGTATTATAATGCTGTGTCATGTGTAGTGGTGCTTGTGCACTACGCTATCAATGAAGACGAAGAAGCATTGAATGTTTGAATGTCTAATTAATTAGGTGAGAAACAGAGCTTTCACACTTCAATTCGCGATCGCGACACTTTCCTCATGTTTCACGCATCACGCCCAAATCTACACCCAAGCACATTGTGTACGCGTACATTTTGTATTAAACAGAGTTAATCGATAATTCGATATGATTAATTCTTCAACATCTAGTGTATATTTCAAACTTGGTTCACATCATACGTAGATTTCAATGTCAAAGTAGACAATTTTTGCCAATTTAACTAATGTCGTCATGTCACTACGTCATCACAGAAAAACAGTTTTATTGATCGATTTCATAAGACCTCTAGCAGCGTTCATAATACTTCATATAGCAGTAATAGTAGAAACTCGTAAATTCGAATTGGAGAGTAGCGTACGTAAGACTGACCAGGACACTAGCGCCGGTAACGCTGGAGAAGGAAGTCGCGATGGAGGCGCTAGAGAGAGAAAGCTCACCAAGATGGCCAACAAACATGATGGAGATAAGTTGTATGCTGAACTGCAATAAGCTCACTATTATCAATGGCCCTGCTAGCCATATCTGCTTCTGTGCTTCCTCTAATATTGGACCGCCATTTAAACACCCAACATCACATTTTTTCTTCTGGATTATTATGCTTCTTTCTTGATTATTATCTTCTCCTAGTTTTTTTAGCAATGAGTGCTGAAGATTATCAATTGATGATTCCATAATTTGTTAAGATTCACTTTTTGATTTATTTCTTCGTGTTTAGTACGTGAGAGCGTTGTCAATTATATACGGAGTATAGCTCAACGCACGGGTGCTGACTTCGATTATTTTATCATGTATGAGGCCACGTTACTCATTGACTTAGGTTCCGTGAGATGGGGCTGAATTTTTTATATCTGATTTGATTTGATTGGAATTGATTTGATCTGGTGTTATTTGATTTGAATAAAAGTGATTTGATTTAATTTGATTTGAATAAATCTGATCTAATTTAAAAATGATGTCTAATAAGTTGAATCGCACGTGACCTTACCATTGATACTATATATTGAGATTTGAAGATTTGGAATATCTATCATGTACCGTTTATCCGTTGTTTTAATCTATACTTATACTTTAATTAGCTAACATCACAGTCTGCGTGGCGAGTTTTTAGAGCATTCGCCTAGGTGTCAAAGTGGAAAATCTACCTCGGTTGCTTACGTGTCGTGCTCACATTCACCCAATCAATTCTCCAAAATTTATTTCACCATTGTCCTTTCATCTCCCTGCTAATGAGTTTTTTTTCAAGTTTTGAATGAGAAGTTATTTGAACAGTTTTTAATTACTAAGGTCATTAAACAATGTGACCTTTGACTCTTGATTTGCCAAGTTTGCGGTTACGAGGTGATTCAAGATAGTATATATACGTTTGATTGTGGTGAGAAATACACACACTTCACATATATTGACATAGAGATATAATGAATTTCTATCAATATTTCAAGAGCTATTGGATACCTATTAGTTTTTTTTTTTTTTTTTTTTTGAATAAGATAGCTTTTAGTGTTAGGAATCCTCATAATAATGCTATTTTGTATTATTCATCTCATATTTATCATTTGTTTCTAATTTTCTATATTGCTATTACAATAAGTAGTTAGATTCTACTGCGATTTTTTCTTTTGCTACATATTGTACCGAGATTATTGTAACGAAAGTTGATATGTTTGTTCATTGATCCGGATCCTCTGGAGCTATTTTTCCTGGAGTTCCCTGGAGTTTACTTGAAATGGAAACATCACTCTAGCATGCAGTGTTTTTTCTTATTTAGAAAAAGGTATTCATAAATTTTTCCATTTCAAGTAAACTCCAGGGAACTCTATGAAACTATTTTTTAAGGAAACTGTTGACTATAGTGTGATCTTGATTTTTATGGTTTGCATTTTTCAAAATTGCAAGACTTACTACTCCATACAACAACCAATACAAGATCACTTGACACCTAATTCTTTATGTAACATCTGTTATATTTGGTGTGCATGAGTGATAAGTATACACTTAACACCAAAAGAGTATCTTTCAAAGAATCAACCGACTATGAAAAAATTATACAATAATCGCACAAAAGTGTTTTAGTTCCTTTTATCTTTAACATCAAACGAAATATCTTACATATATCTCATTACTATTTTCTCTTACAAAAACGCACAAGGACTATACATTTAAATGGAAATAATGATCATGAATACCGTTTAATTTTTATGTCAAGATCACATTAATAAGAATAAAATTTAACGTTATTGTCGCAATATTCGCCATGTTAAATATTCTCATCTACCTTTTATTTTAGTTTAAGGTAAATATTGGTTTTATATAAAATCATACTTTTGTGGTTCAAGGCATTATTCACTTATGAAATATTAAAGATATATGAATTTTAACAATTCCGATTTTGTAACATAATAATATCTTAAATTGAAATTTTATTAACAAAATTTCAGTTATTGCGTTAATTTTCACTTATAAATACAACCCTTTGTTAGTTGCTCCCTTGCTTGTAGTACATCAACTTCAAGTTGGGTCAATTAGTAAGCTATGCATTTGCATGCTTAACTTCGAATTGAGCTATTAAAACTTGAATTTTGTAGATTTTTATTTATCAACCTTTTTTTTTTTTCAAGCGGTGACTTATACGGGTCCGGGTACCCGTTTAGACCCGTTGTTTAACGGGTACCCGTTTAGACCCGTTGTTTAACGGATACCCGACGGGTATCGGTTCCTAGATTCTAGGAACCGGAACCGGACCCGTTGACAACGGTTCCTAGATTCTAGGAACCGGAACCGGACCCGTTGACAACGGTTCCGGTTCCGGACCCGCCGGGTCCAAAGCGGTTTCGGTTCCGAATTCGGGTACCCGTTTTTTTTGCTCACCCCTAACTATTATGAGGGCTCTAGTTCTCTTCCTTAGCTTGTTTTCTCAGGTATAAATTAGATGCACTATATATGTTACTTTTACTTTCATGTCTAATATTGTTTACTATATATACGGATGTTTTGGTTTAATTTATTTCAAGACTTTTGTACATGCAAGACATTTCTGGTTGAGTGTGGCATAAGCTTAGTTTTTATGTTTTGGCAGCAACGATGATGGCAGTACCTAGTCAAGCGCAACATGCCAATGCTAGAATTCTGAATAACACAGGATGCGATCTAAACGATTGTCGTAAAATGTGCATAACCACAAAGAAGGGGCATTGAAAGACCTCCAGGCTCTGGCAAATACTTTTGTTATTGCAATCCTTAAATAATTTATGTAATATTAATCGTCTTTATTTCATATAATTACAAATTAATTTATAATTCTAGTAAATAATGTGTGTGTCGTTTTTTTATTTCTATTATGTTTCCTTGTACATTTGGTGATATATATTGTTGAGTAAATTCCCAAGTGTGTGTGCTGAAAAGTGTCCCACATCGGTAAAAATAAGTGTGAGGAGATAGGTTTATAAGCTAGTGGGCTACTCCTCTCATTGCCAATTGGTTTTGAGATGGAACCTCACTAGGCTTGTGGCCTATCTTCCCGTATGGGCCTGCTGCGCGGAGCTAACAAGTGGTATCAGAGCCGATGGTTCGGCCGGGGACGCGCAGGTCCGATGTGGTGATGGCTGGGCTCCCTTGGTCTAGGGGGCACTGGTGCAGTGGCATCGGTAGGCCGAGTACGCAGCTTCGTTGGAATGGACCACAGAGGAGAATCGGTGCTAGGGGCATCGGTCTCACGATAGGTTTGCTCGGTTGAGGGGGAGTTGCGGCCACACACACATGTGAAAGGGGGAGATTGTTGAGTAAATTCCCAAGTGTGTGTGCAGAAAAGTGTCCCACATCGGTAAAAATAAGTGTGAGGAGATAGGTTTATAAGCTAGTGGGCTACTCCTCTCATTGCCAATTGGTTTTGAGATGGAACCTCACTAGGCTTGTGGCCTATCTTCCCGTATGGGCCTGCTGCGCGGAGCTAACAAGTGACATACGCACTTCTTCTGATTGTGTGTGTTTTTATCGAAACTCGATATAATTTAATTTTAAGATAAGTAGGGATCGGACTAAATTAATATTATATAGTTATGTTTCTAAAGACCTAAAAAGTACTAACAAGTTTTAGACAAAAAGTACTATATGGTGCACATAAAATTACACCATCTTTAATAAGAAAGTACAACGAGAGTAACTACACTTAGGCATCCAGCTAGTACACGACAATAACCTGTGTGGTTATTCGGGGTGAGGCAAGTAGATCCCGACGTAGGAGGCGAGGATAAAGTGCACTGAAATTGAGATCCACCTAGTATTCACTAACATACATGTAAATTTAGATATCTCGCATGTCAATCAATGGTATGTTATGGCTCTGTATTCATAAAGGAATTGCTCCTAGCTTTATTAGCTTTATCTACCTAGTATTCATAAAGGCAGTGCTCCTAGCTTTATTATTAGCTAGAAAATGTGGTTGATATGCTCAAAATGTAGCAAAGTTTGAATGAAGTCTTCGTAAAGAAACTGGGTAGTAATGTCTTTTAGTAGGTGGAAAATGTGGTTGAGATGATCAACATTCAGCAAACTTTGAATGAATCGAACTTATTATTTGCTATATAAATATATCTGAATATTTACCACAATTTCATTATAATGAAAAACTGAAACCTAAAGAATATCCATCTTAAGCTTCAAGCCTAAGAACATAGTAGCTGTCTTGTTTGAGAATGCAATTCAATCACTTTGATATGTGATAATTTCACAGTTCATGGCCTTGGGATGCATACACAAGAAATTCTAAGGAATTAAATGCTCATCCCAGACGCCATGTACCGTGATGTTATCGCATCTCACGGACATCTATTCATCTTAGCCGAAATCAATTAGGATTCGAGATGAGCTTTGGGCATGTCCAAGTCCTAAACATACATCACAAAAGATTTAAGGCTACGAATTGAACTTAGTACCTGTCTTGTTTGAGAGTTCAGCTCAATCACTTTGATATGTGGTAATTTTACGGTCCATGGCTTTGGGATGCACAGTCGAAACTTTGAGGAATAAATGTTCATCCCACAGTGTAACAACCCTAAATTTTGACCAGATCTAATTATACAAAAATCTAGGATTGTTATGCCGCAATTGACTAATGAGTCAACTGCAAGGCTCAAAACCTGATAAAATTTAAACCAACTTATTTACATAAATGATAACGAGTTGACAGCGGAAGAGTGAAGCCAAGTTTACAAAACCTAATCCCAACTGGAATGACAAGTACAACTGATTAAAGTGACTCAACCGTAGTATCATATATTCCAAGCTAGCCCCATGATATGCACAAACGTCCATGCAACAATTCACTTCAAGTAGACCTGCCAACTGCATCACAGAGAATGATACAGGCCCCAAAATAGGGTAGGGACAAACCCAAACATAGAACGTCAGCAAAGGCTGAGTAAGAACGCAAAAGCATGCAGAACAATAAGGAAAAGAAGATACGCGCCTTCATGGCGCGTAGCTGATCAAGCAACGCTTAGTCAAAGAAATCCAAATACAGAATTACAACAAAAGCTCAAGGCCAAGAATCAATCAATTCAATATATATATCAACAATTATATTTCCGGTTTCGTGATTGGGTCCTACCCCAACACGCTACTAGAGCTCCTGAACCTCCCTATAGACCCGAGTGTGCACACCCCTCACTAGAGAGCCAGTAGGATGTAACCCTTCTAGGAGAAAGTCTAATAGGCGACTGGTAGCTAACCCAGCCCAGATTTCACCTTGATCAGAGGTGTATATGTAACAGTAACTCCCGACGGACCAGTGGTCACGCCTGCTCTACCAGATTGTGATGTAACATTATTCAACATACCCATTTTATCCGTCTTAGATACATTATTTCATTCATAGAATCCATCTCATGTAACAATGTAAGCCTGAGCCGAATACCAAACAAAGACGAGTACAAAATCAAAGATCGAATATATAAAGGAGGGTCGAGCCCCATCTCATTTGGTTGAATTTCAACTATCCGACTTCATAAAATTTAGAAACAACAAGAGTATATATGAATAGAAATATAAATGATATGAACTGAAAAGCCGGATCACCAATAGATATATGAAAACATGCTCGAGCTCAAAAGGGGTTAACGTTCTTACCAGGCACGCTTAACTTCTCCTTAATAATCTTTCTCAAAATCGGCAAACAAAACCTCTTTGAATTCACAAAGCTCTTAGCTATCCCCAACAGCTCCATACCGCGAACCAAGCATCCAAAACCTCCATGAATCGGCCTCCAACGAATCGTATAATCATGGTACATCACATCACTATACATCAGTATTCAACTCACCAAAAATCTCCCAAAGAAACCAAGTATAACTTGTCCAAATCCATTATAACAACAGCCTACCCTTTCTTCATGTTTCAGAACACAGGACTGATGTCTAGACGATGATTGGTAATGAATTCCTAACCTTTTAGACATAAAACCAACTGTAACTTGTAACACTGCCTCTTAGAAATATTTCAATACATCAAACGCTAACTTTCACTTAGTATCAAAGGATTTATAGCCCAAACACCACAACTGCTCCAAAACAGAGTACTAAATGCGCATCCAACTTCTAGGAACTATAACATGATCATAACTACAGGTTTTCAAGCATTTCAAAAGCCTAACATCAAGACCATATCCTGAAGTTCAATTTAGGGTTTTGTTTAAATCAAATACATGAAGAAATGAGGATGTTATGATCAAATTACGAAGGCCCTATGTTCATGATACTCACAGGAAGAACAACGAAACAATGGTTTACTTTAGGACATGATTTAGGCAACTAAATCATAATGAAAATGCAAATAATCAATTGGAGTTTGTTCTAATACATCTTAATAGTAAATAGAAACAAGATTCAAGGATTGATCTTACCAAATGAAGGAGTTATGACCAATATACCAGAAGTGGTCCAGAACTGCGCGTAAGAAGACACCTCACGGTTCTGGGTAAATTTGGTGATGATAATCAAGAAATATGAACTCAAAGCCTTCTACAAAGTTGTAGCCATAAAAGAGTAGATGAATTTAGGATTTTGTTTCAATTCATTTGGCTTCGAAATAAAGGAGAAAACGTGTGATGAAGTTGGAGCTGTTGGGTGACATATACCAGCGGCAAGCAGGCAGCTGTGTGTGCAGTCCTTATGCACGAATTTTGGCTGAGTAAGCGAATGATTTGGGGTCCAATTAGATATCAACATGAGGTATGATCATCTAGGAGTTATTTTGTAGTCTCGGCACCTCGTGCTTACGAAATACGATCGATTTCTAGTCCCGACACTACACACAAACTTCTAAAATTGTGTAGATGAGATTGTGTAAGTTGAGAATGGACTTGTAACTTGTGCCATTTGACTTCATATTTACCAAGGAAAGCTCCTCAAATGATACAATGGAACAATCACAATTTTGTTCCGGGTTTACGTTAAGAGATTACTTATCGACTAAGAAAACGTTTCTTCACGATTAAGAAAGCTATCGAAACGGCAATGGATTGAGAATGTAACCGAACATTCCTTAAGTAATAGCTTCTCAATAAACTTAATGGCATCATCCAATTCCACAACTGAGATCACTAATGGATAACAAAACAAGTATTCACCCTTTTAAAATCCGAAAATCACTATATAAATTCTCAAAACTAAACCGCAAGATCCTAAATTCAATATAATTAGTAACACCTGAATTAGATAAATTACCAAAAAGTACGGGGTGTTACACACAGTCCATGTATTGTAATGTTATCATATCCCCATGATCATGTTAGCCGAGATAAATCAGGATTCCGAGATGAGCTATGGACTTGTCTGAATTCTCTGGTGAGTTTCTTACAAATAAATGTGAGACGATAGAAGGGACTATATGCATTACTGTATTCTGCTGAATTTGGGAGGATCAAAATTCACGACTCGTTCTTTATTGTGCTCATTATTGGGATTCATATTCGGAGTATGGGGGGAGGGTTATGGTTTTAGAACTGATTCTAGGAATCTGATTTTATTTCTGAGTTGAAGATCTAGATCCCAGAGAAAGAGGAAGGCAGGACGACTCACTAATTACCAACATTTTGCAGATTTCAGGATTTCAGTCGCGATTATTTCAACAGCTATCAGTTATCATGCTTATTGACAGGATTAACAATCAGAGCCATAGCACTGACAGCAGAGAGCAAACACTGACCGGCAGAAAGAAAGGAATTGTCGTCAAACTTCGAGCACAGATGAGCTCACCACACTGACATGACAATATCAGAGTAATGCCTGTCACTATATCAGATAGCAAATTAATGAACCATATGACGAGCTTAGGATATCAGAAGACAGGAGCCTTGCAAAAGCATATTGTACATCTTAGTTCTGAGCTCAGTTCACCACTACAGCTTTATGTTACACAATCTACCACAAAAACAAGTACCAAAAAGGACCATTTTCCCCCCCAAATTCTCTTTGTCAGAACTAAGCGAATCATAGTCATATTTTTCAGATTATAACAAAAGCTATTCAGCCTGGTTATCGTTTGATGGGGGTGGAACTTGTTCTTCCTCGTTGTTTATAGCTGCATGATCTACTGCTTCTGTGGGCTGCTCTCCATGCTCACTGTTCTCTGGGTGAAAATTGATGGGGAATTTTGTGACCCTAGGCTTATCCGCCAAAACATTCCTCTGAACCTTGTCAATAATCACCTTTTGTGGCGGCTCTTCTCTCAGCTGCTCATCTTCATAGTCATTGTTCACATAATATCCGACTCTGATGAATTCTTGCCCTATATACGAGCATGTCAATAGTAGGACTGTGACACCAATTATATCCTCTTCACGGATTTTTGACGGATCTGGTGGGTCTGACTGGCATGAGGCAAGAATACTAGTAAGAAATTGCATACTCGCATGGCAGATAAAACAAACATCAAGACGAGATGAGAATTAACCTCAAGAACAAAACGATAGTTGCCAACATTGACAGGTCCTACAAGTACGCTTTCCAATTGTTGGTCATATGTCTCATCTTCTGCTGATCCCACATATATAAGTTTCCACTCCAGATCTGTAGTTGTTTGTGTTAAGCTGTTAATCAACCAGAATGCTACTCGCAGCAGACAATAATAGAGAAAAATATGCAAACTGCAGAACCTAAGCTGTACATCATGCCTTGGAAACTTTGAAAGGAGATAACTTGGAAGACAATGAAAGGAACAAGATGGATTGACCACATATCCAGACAGGAACTCACTAACAATCCAACAGCATACAATTTCAAACTTTCATCAAGCAGAAATATCAGCAGCCCAACATGGCAGAATATTATATTTTGTATCATTCGACTACTGCAGAGTAGTCTGAGAGTCATTGTTATTTTGCTATAATGATAAGATCAACAAGATACTGATACTATCTACTGGGAATGATAGCCTGATGGATCAGGTAATCAAGGCGTCATCTATGATTGGTAAGGTAGACGGGAATAATTCAGTTGTAGAAACAAGAATAGTTGTCAGTCTTGCAGCCTCTCCCTAAAGGTGAGTTGACAAAGAAATAACCTGTACTGCAGTCCTAGTTAGTAATAGGGCAATTGATTATCCAAATCAGCAGATTCTTACAAAAAAAAGGGAACATTGGGATACTTTCTTTGAGTACGCTGGTTGGAGCACTAGTGTGGTAAGCAAAACACTACAGTCGAAAGCTCGGTTCTGGAAATAGAAGCGAAATTTCAGTAATTAAAATTCAGAAGAATCAGTTAAAATGGTTCCATCAGACAGCATTAGATCTATTTTACTCAGCAACTCTTCATAGCTAGATTAATCGAAAACTCCATATAATCTTGCACACCCGAGTCAACATTTGACACTTTGAAGTTTGAACACAGGTTTTTGACATGGGAACTCCATTTTTTTGGCTTAACACCTGAATTTTCTCTTTTAGTAGCCAAGTGTAACACAGGACACCCGTGTTGGGTACTTTGACCCGAGTCTAATATAGGAGATATAAGAAATCAACTTGTCTATAGAACTAAGATGTTTTCAGAGTCGCTTTACACTAAATTCTCTGCTTTCCTCAAGTATCTACAATCAGAATGGATTATCTAAACTGCAATACCACTACGCAGCCAAAGTAGTTTCCTTAAGAATTCGACTATTCAAGAGATGCTGTTTCGCATCTCCAGCCAACGTCCAATGTTGCATTGCTTAACGGATGAGCTGAGTTAACGGTGGCAACCACTGCGTTTCTAATAGTACAGCCACTTCCCTGACCCCCCAACCGATTGTAATGATCAGAAACACGGCACAAAGGGTTCCGAAATTATGTTCTGAGGACTGCCCTAAAAAATAATGATACCATGATCTCTAGAAGTTTGGTATTCCTCAAACAAACATACATATCCAATTCTCCATGAACAACACAAACCAACAGCATAATAGTTAAAACTTCCCGAATTGCGACAAAAGAAGCAATTTTTCGCAATCAAAAATCAAATATCCTGTTCAATCTCCAATTCCTATCAAATCACATCCATACTTCAGTAGTTCAGTAATTAATACTCTTTCACCGAGCACGAAAATTCATTGACTATTACAAAATCATATATAAGAGCAATTTAAAACTGATACTAACAAATTGTAACCACCCATTCTAATCTTCAACAACAAGAACAAAGACCTAATCCCAAAATAATCAAGGACCGGTACATGAATCATCATATGAAACCGTCTCTAAAACCACAAACAAGCAATTAAAAACAAACCAAACCTCGATTTCAAGAAACAAAAAGGATTAAACTTTACGCAACAGAATAGAGTAAGATTCAGACCATACCATCTTTAAGCGAGTCCAAACACTCATAAGAAATTTCGAAACGAAACGGGTTGATAAATGGCGCCGGATTATCCAAGATTGCAACGTTTGTGATATTAACAGCACTCATTGCATTTACAACCTATTAATTCGATTATTTTACAACTCATTAGAAAAGATTCGGAAATAAATTGAGCAATTATAATAAACCTAAACCCTAATTTTTGAGTTCTAACATATGAATTCAATCAATTAGATTGAAATTAAAGCAATTGCAACAAAAGGGTAGATTTGATTTCAGCAGAAAAGTTACCTGATAGAGCGAATTTGAGTGGGAAAGTGAAATTAGGGTTTTGGGAAAATTGGGAGGAGGAATGAAGAGTTGAGAGATTTCAGAATTGGGGATTTTTCTGATGTTGAAATATTTTATTTGGTTTAATAGAATAAAAGAAGGCGCGAAGATGGGAATGAGGTGTGTTTGGGAAGTTTTTTGAGTGGGTTTTTAATTGTTGGAGGGAAATTATGGAGGGAAAACAAAACAAAATCTGAGATTTGAGAATGAATGTGGGGGAAAGAAACATGGAAGAAAAATGAAGCTCCCTCAATAACCCCTTAAGAATTTGACTTCCTTTTTCTTTTTTCCTTATTCTTTTGGGAAGGAACCGAGGAGGTAATGGAAAAGTCAAGATCAGGCGTCGTATTTAAAAACGTCTTTAACTAGAAAAATAAAAGTTGAAATAAAAGTAGAAAATCTGCTCGAATGATAATAAAAAGAACGATTGTTATTGGTTTCCAGACTGTTGATGTATTACTGTGGAGTATTGTATTAATGTTGTTATCGGTAGGATTTACAAGTTTACGATGTCAGTCTATTGATCTGAAAATCTGATCCTATATTTCTACCACAAATGTATATTCCAGTTCCATAAAACATCAGTTTTGATAGTTTCCCCGTTTCGTGCAACATAGACTGTTTTTTCGACTCCCAACACAAATTCTTGCACACGAAAACTCAAACTCGAGACTTCCTCGCTCGAAATCAAGTCCCGTGATCTTAGTCTATTTGTTATTAAAAAAAAGGCCAGCCCGTTGGATGAGTATCTTTGAAGTTTTTGTTCAACGAACATACCAAGGCCCATTTAGACGTTTGGGCTCTATGACATCCCAAACCAAAAAAAGTCTCTCATTTTCAAAATCCCATGAAATTCATGAGATGTGAACTCCCAAAACAAACTCAAAGACAAGTGTCTTTCACAAAAATCATTAGTCATCCAATTGACATCCATGTGTAAAGCTTCTTCCTGAAGTTTTCAGTGGATGACCTCCCCAGAAATACACCCCCCCAAAAAAATGCAGTTCCTTCCAATTTGATCTAAATTATCATTTTCGTCTGCAGCAGAAAACGTAAGTGAGAAGATGTTGATGAATCTTGTGAGTGTCCAATCTATAATGGACTTGGTTGTTGCAGGAATTTCATTGATGATTGGGCTTGGTATTTTCGCCTTCATTGCTTCTGTTCTTTGCTCTGCTGCCTTTTTTCAGCATGCCAAGGATTCCTAAAAGCTTAATCTGATCAATGCCCATTTCATATTTAGGTATAATCTTGTTACCCTTTTCAGCAATTTGATTAATTTTGTTGTTATTTTTGTGGGTTGTTGTTGTTTGATTGATTTATGAAAGTTCGGAATTCGCCTTTTTGGGATGAAGTCAATTGAATTGATTTGTGATTCTGTTATTCTATTATATGGTATGAAGCTGTTAATCTATGCAAATTTTACACAATTTGATTTGTGATGGATCTTTTCATGTGTTTCGGAGTGTAAAGTTTGGATCTTTGAAGCTTCTGATTATAGTAATTACGGAGTATTATGTAATCCGTATTTGTCTTTTGCAGCTTACTTTTTATGAACGTGGGAACCTGTAGTGGTATAGTGACCATAAATTGTGTTTGTTTAATTGGTGGCATTTAGGGAACACAAGTATATGACATACTTGAGACGATTAGTTATGACGATTCATGTTAGCCGACCCCAAATCATTTTGGGAATAATGCTTGGTTGTTGTTGTTGTTGTAATAAGTTAAAGCTGCTATCCCTTCAAAAAAAAAAAAAAAAAAGTTAAAGCTGCTATAGATAGGCATGATTGGGATCCTTGTGGAGATCCAAAATGTTTTCGGGTCATTTGGTTTGTCGTAGGAATTGGCACCCACTGTGAACTTCCTCTAAAGTATTCAAAAAAAATTTGGTTGACATTAGTGTGAATGGTAGAACATCCTAGAGGATTCCATCTTAGCAAGTTGGGATTGGATAAGCAACTTCCTCAATTTGAGCAGGAACTCAGCATTTGCAAGACCCTTTTGTTTTATCACCGAATAATCAACCAATTCGACATAAGCTGAAATTTGTTTCATGAACGATGCATATAGTTGCGTCAAGTTTGAATCAAATAGAAAGAATGGTCAGTAGTCTCGGTTATAGAATAGCAGTGAGTTTCATGTTGGTGGCTAACAGCCTATGATATAAAGGCTTAACCTTGGTTGCAAAATCTTGACGAGCTGTTTGTTTGAAGTCTAGAAAATCTTTAAACTTGTCTGTCAGCTTAAAATTGTGTAAATGTTAAGAACGGGCTTTGGAATACATTAGTTTAGATGACCGATATATCTACCTAGCCAACGTACATTTGAGGTTTGGCAATTTGTGATGTAACGGCACTGCACTGCGGTCTGATCTACTCTGGATTTATAGTGATTACTACACAAAATCTGCATCTCAGTTTTGTCACTAGTCTGTAGCCATCGTATATTAGATCCATCACAAATCAAATTAGAGAACTATATCCTTGTTAGAAACAGTCGATCCTTTGTTTGTTAGTGTTTGACCCAGAAAGTTACTTTCTAATGCATCAAATCAAGTTTCGTTAGTGCAGATTTGATGCGGAACTTACCCGAGATGATGCATCTCTGTTTAAACTTAGTTTAAAGGGGGGGAGCGGGGGAGAGGAGTTGTGCAGAGCACGTCAGTGTCAAAGCTTATATGTATTGCTAGCTTGTCGTAAATCTCGTAATGCGTTGCATTGCCAAATGGAATTTTTTTTGCTCTTCAGAATCTAGATGAAGTCGATATCTGGTAAACGCTTTTAAGAAGTAGAGCAGATGGTGGAACGGTTTTTTTATTGCTGTTCCTTGTTATGATTTTGTCTGTAAGCCTCTTGGTTGAGAGTGTAGATTCGCTGGAGATTTTAGAATAGATGTTGACAGTTTGTTACTGTATTACATATTTTGGTGCTCTTTATGTATCTCTATGCTCGGGTGACGGAGAATGTTAAGACTCCCATTGTTTCGCAGGAAGCTTATACTGCTCTGATGATGTTTGGCTGGGCTCTAAACTGGCTCTTTATTGTGGTGCCTGAGCAGGCTGGACGTGATACTGTTGTAGGCTAGTGTTAATAGGAAATGTTCGCTACTGAGTTTAGATGTTTGTAATGTTGTATGACCCTTGTAATATTATACATAGCAAACGTGTTTTTGCCGATTGCCATGTATATGTAATTGTAGAATTTTGGATACATATACCAGCAGTTAATTGTATCAAGCTTATGAAACCCATCTTTCTTACAATCGATGGTGTTTGGCAATAACATCAACGCTTCATTCTTCTTTTTTTTTTGCCCCATTGTGCCGATAGATGTGTACTTGCTGGTAGTTTAGTAACTTCAAATGATTACTATCGATCACCGAGGGGGGATCGGAGTGGAGTATCACAGAAGAAAATGTGGTTGCAGGAGCCAACAATTCGGATAAAGTGCAGGAGCCAAGATAAAGAATAACGACATTGCATTGGTAAAAATCTGAGTCATTCTCTTTCATGTTTCTTTTCTTCCAGTTATTCTACGGCAAGCTCGTCTCATCGTATGGACCAATTAATCAATTACTTTTGATAAGACCGTCTAACAATAGAATTTGTGTTTTTTCATTGAAGTTATTTCCCACTTATAGGTTTACACATATCGTAGTTAATGTGTCGGTAGCATTTTGTCATCGTAAAGAGAAGACAGTTACTGTATCGGTAGGCATTTTGTCATCCCCACCACACCGCGCACGTGCCACGAACACGAGCCGAGCCGGACGGACGGCGGCGGCGGCGCGCGCGTGGGTAGTCCATAGTCTTCCCTCCATAATCACTTCAAACACTACTAACACACACCCATATATTGATATATAAACCCATGAAAACTTTTGTTGAAATTCCAATGTGGGACAAACATAAAATGTGTTTTGAGTGTTTCCCAAACAAGCTATGACCTTTGCATTACTAACAGGCATGACAACGAAGGTGACAATAGAAGCCCCAGGACAAAATGAAATTACATAGAAAATTTTCGGTCTGGTGCGTTACTCTTATCTTGTGAGATGTCCGTCGCACACACATACATTGAGGCTACAGGCACACTGTTTGTTCTTACAATCAGAACTGACTACGCATTTTTGTTGAAAAATGCCGCCACAATCGCACTTCCCTTTAACACAAATACCCAAACTACCGCACTCTCCAGCACAATCGTAGTCTTGTTTGCATGGTACTGTTGTCGCAGCCAATTCACGAGCTTCTGGCACTGCCAAATCTGCAAATCACATTATTCAACTCTTGCGTCAAAAATACTAGCACTTTCAGGAGAAAGTAAATAAACTTTGTTTTACTAAATCACATTGCCTCCGATCTGTTCTTAGTAAAGGTCGGTCTAAATTTTCTCCTATACATTTAAATCAGATATTAACAAATGAAATAATGAGATGATAGTTAGATGTAATGAATTATACGATGAGTTGATACAAGAAAACAAAAGATACATATTTGAAGAGTGAGTATTACTAACTTGAGGCAACCACCAAGAGGATGAGAATAAAAGCAATCTTGGCCATTGTTTGCTTAGCTTGACTACTGCAAGTTCTCTAATGAAGACGTTAACGTATATATTCTTTGAATTACGAACAAATAATGGTTTGTTAAGTATGGTATTTCAGGACCAAAAATGTTATCGTACTTATAGTCTAATTGTGATAGTTAACCCCTTGGAAATCCTATGCATATTGATCAAATAATAATTAATTAAGAACATATCATTTTGTAATTCATTACCTCTTCTGTTTGATTTCATTCATCTATCTGGCTCTTTGTCTATTGTTTTGTGGCTAAAAACAGTGTTTGGTTCAATGTGCCAGAATATTTAGATAGAAAAGTTCCAATTTTGTGAAGATCAGATCATGGTGAAGATTATATGAACACAAAAGTTGCTTTCTAATTTTAAGTGCTCAGATCCGAAATTCAATGTCATTTAAATATATCGGAATCTGATATGATCCAATCCATAATCATCTCACACAGGGGCATGGCGGGGCCTGGGCGAGCTGGGCCCCCGCCCAGGGCCCATCAGTGAAAAGAGATAAAGTCTTTAAAAGGCCTCAATAAGTAATGAAATTTCTGTCAGCCCACTGGACAAGACAGTGATACTCAGGACAAGTGTTCGGGCTTCAATTCTTGGTGAAGGTGTTTTTTCTTTTCTTTTATTTAAGCATTTTTATTTTCTTCCTAAATTTTAATAGTACATATTTATTTTTCATTCATAGAAAGAATTTGATTAGTTAGCAATATTTTAGAGACCGACTGCAATAAAAAACAAATATCTCAAGGGCCCCATTTTAGAAGTTCGCCCAGAGCGCGCGAAACCTGCCACACGGCCCTGATCTCACACAATGTTTTATGTATGCTACGTGATTAGTTACGCATACCATGAAATTTAATGAAATTGTATGGCTTTATGCCCTTATATTACTATTTCCTATTATTTTAAATTATTGTTAACGTCTTGGCTTCTAAACTATTTGCGATTAAACTTTGACCATTAATAATTTATGATATATCATATGCTTCCTCCGTCCGTAACTTCAAAATTTTGTATTGTGAAATTATTAATTTTTTTAATTTTTAAGAGGAATAATCTACATACCAAGAAGTCCCACATTAAAAAAAAATATATACAAATAAATCGGTGAATGTATCAATTTGACCCCAAAACTTGTGTCAATTGTGCAATTCAACACCTTAACTTTCAATGGTGGCAATTTGTCCCCTTAACTTTTTACTCATGTGCAATTCAACCAATCTTACTAATTACTAGTCTTTACACCGTGCTACGCACGGTCTTCATTGATTAACATGTTTGATTTTATTCGTAAAATAGTATAATAGAGAATATACAATATTAGTCATCAACGTCTTCGGTATTCTTCAAACCGCATAATACCAAGCCTCTAACTTCCCTCTCCACTTTATTATTATTTCAATATTTATTTTCACCACAATTTTGAACGATATCATATACCGCTCTTTATCAATCACCCCTAAATTATTTTGCTTTTCATATATTTGTATTTATAACCACAACATTAATGCCCTTTATATATAATTGTGTTAATAAAAGCATCAACAAAAGCATTTGGCATAGTGGTTTATGTGTTACAATTTCACATGGAGGTCGCGGGTTCAAGTCTTTGCAATCTCATTTTTGCGGTGGATTTGTTTATGTGGCTGATGACGTGGATTCGCATGTGTGACATGCACGTTTGCCTGTCACCTACGTGGCGCGTGAGGTGGAGGATGACGTGTCGTTCCCACACGGTTTCCATCCAACTTTATATATATATATATATGACTAGTTCTTTGACCCGTGCAAACTTGCACGGGGCGTTTTACTTGTTTGTTCTTAGTACTGGTTTTAGTTTAGGGATGTTTGTATAGATAACCAATATTGTAGGTATAAGATGTTAATACGTCAAATTTACAATAATTGAGTTAGTTAGAATTTTAAATAACCTGAGTTTTTGACACACTAAAATAAACTCGATACACTTTGGGTAAACGAACCGTATTGACCAGAGAAAAACCTCACAGAAGAGGTAACTATCTATTTATGTTTGAATATTACTACATAAGAATTGCTAATTATAGATGTAGTAAACAAAACCCTTAACCACACAAAAGTTGATCATATTTGACCTCGTCAGTTTGTTTTGGTCATGGACCCGTTTTTTATTATTATTGGTCACCCGTATTGAACCATATCTAATCTCAATTCAAAATTGATCGGACCCGTTCAAACATGAATTGGCAATGTTTTATAGTTTATATGATTCGTGACCCATAACGACATGGTTTTGTCATAGCGCGCATATCACTTTACAAATTGACTCGGCTTCTTGACCGGATTAAAGCCCGTGCAAATTAACCCGTATTTGACCTTTATCGAACCCGTATCATCCATTTAACATTCGAGCTAATTGTGAACCCGTGCAATTTAGAGTGTATTTAACTTAATATCAAATTGATATATTTGTACCTTTAATATTATCTGTCTATCACAACTTTGTTCAGTAATTGCCCACACGTGTATATTCTACGTGGCTAAAATGGGCTAGACTACGCAAGTCATTATGTGAAAATCCAATCTCAAAGTTAAAAACTATTTTGCGGTGTTCATTTCATTTGTTATTAACTTGCGTAACTTAAAAAAAATATCCATACATATATTGTTGTATGCATGGTTATATGTGTGTAGAGTACTTCCTACATACTTTTACTTTATTTAATATATTCTTAAAACTTTTCTATTTCAAAACATTTGTCTTATGCTTGCTTCCTTTCTACTATGGCCCCTTTTATTTGTCTCAACTGGCATTTAAAAAAGATCCATATTTTGATCTCGTTTTGGAGAAACTCCTTACTATTTTAAATTTGGGTCAGTTAACCCGTAGTTGATAAGACATTAGTAAATACGAATAGAACAACTGGTAGTTATTGCACCCGTGGTAACTATAAGTTTTCTTTTTTTATGTCATACACGGTCGAAAAATTATTATGTTAATTGAAGATATTCATTCCCACAACCTATAATTAACGTTTTTTTTTCTAATTCTCATTCAATTTTCGATTAAATTAAATTTGTATTGATTCAAAAAATATAATTATATATTTTTATCTAATAAAATCAATGTAATATCTCAAAAACTATATAAGAACCTTAAAAAGAAGTTCCTTTTTTTTTTAAATTGTTAATATCCTCAAGAAAACGTAATTGTTCAATAATAAAAAAAAATCTAATTTTATTTTTTCATTAATGCATAATTTTCTTTTTAATCGAATACATAATATTCAAAATGAGGTCATACATGTAAAACCTTTAACCTAATTTTTAACTTAGCTTAACCCAAACTGACTTGTTTTTTTTTCCTTACTCGGGAACCTGTTTTTAGTGACCTATGCCCACGTTGATCAACTTATATTACCAGAGGTACAAATCATAGCGATGAAAGTTTGTTTTTGCATTCGCCTTTCAATAGATTGACACCCAAATTGAAGGTTCAATCTTCATATTTTTAAATTTCCGATTAAAGCAATTAAATTTGATTGGCGTATGGTAAAGACTTATGGAAGGAATTTAAAAAATTATGAATTTTTTATCTTGGAGGGATATCGCATAATTAGTTGTAATCATGAAGGGATAACAAATAATTCTATAGATATTAAGTGCTTCATTTTGGATCCAAAAAGTTAAAAAGTGAATTCTATTACCGTATATAGTTATAGTTCTTTTACCCGTGCAAAAATTGCACGGGGTGTTATAACACAATTTTAAATTAAAAAATTGTTTTAACTTTTGAATTATTTACATAAGTACATACTACTCCCTCCGTCCCAGCTCAAACACCCCGACCAATTTTTGTAATGGATTAAGAATAATTGATATAATAAGTTGGGTGGGGTAATATTAAGGAAAAGGAGGAGAGAGAATGTGAGGATTTATAAAAGGATGAGAGATAATGTGAAAGAAGATGTAATAATTTAATAGAATTACAAGAGATAAATATGTCCCAAAATAGATGGGGTGTTTGAGATGGGACGTCCCGAAATGAAATATGGGGTGTTTGAACTGAGACGGATGGAGTAATACTATGCGTATACGATGTTGTTACGTCAAATTACAACAATAGTGATTGTTAGGATTTTAGAAAAAAAATTCATGCATGTTTTGAAGACTCGTATCCCATATTGACCTGAATGCATTTTGACCCGCGTATTTTTTATCAAACGTAACGCCCAATCCTACTTCAAAAATGCATGAACTTGTGTTAATGGATAAAAGTCGTATTTTTAGTATGTATTTCAAAACTAATTAAGATCTTATGATTATGTGAGCATCGAGAATTAGGGTGATGATTTTGCCAAGGCAAATCAGCATCTTCCAAGGCAAATATGTCCATTATATGGACCACGTTCAATGAATCTGCCTTGGCGGGAGTAATTATTGCCTTGGCAAAATCATCGCCCGAGAATTATAAGTATGATAGAAATATTGTTTGGCACGATCCTGTATTTTTTTAGTTGTTTCTGAACTAACCCATATGACACGTCTACACAACATATGTATGGTCCTTCACCCATGCAATATCAATTATAACTATTAACCCGTATAATACTAACTTTAGTTGTTTACACTTACAAAATTACACTAATTGTTATATGATAATCATAATTGCTTTGTTTTATGCTACTTCGTATGTCCCACTTCAAACACCATGTGGGGTATTTGTAGTCGATTAAGAACAAATTCTAAAGTAAGTTGATATTACATTACCTAGCTACCTTTATTATGACCTAACTCAACGTAGTCGTCATTAGTTTCATGATCCGAGTTTGACTGTAGTTGTTTGATCGTGAAAATTGCACGGGTCCGTATATGATATTGCATTATCTCTATTTATTCTTGACAACTAAAGTAAAATATTATTAAGCCTATCGAAAGCTTAGATGGCTGGTAACATAGCTATTCCACTCGCTTGTACATGAAGCTTAGTGGCCGCTTGGTTGTATATGAGAATTTGGAATGGCCACGAAGTTCCACTTCCCAGATTGTACAAATTCGTATGAATTTTTCAAAACTTTTTGATTACATGTAGGAACTGTAATTCTTCATGAATTTCCAATTTCAATAGATTCCCAAATTAATAAAGTTAAATGCATACTGATAAGATCTTGATTGTATTATACGAATTGTTATGGCGAATAAAATGGCTCAACATGACTTTTTTACCCATATTTTGATCTAACTCAACACAATCCTATACTTTTTTACTTACCAATCCCATAGAGCGGTATATATAGTATACAAAAGTCATGCTAATTAGACCCCATTTGATAGGAGTGCATCTTGATCTAATCTGTTCTGAATGATTTTGATCTGATTTGAATAATGACTCTGCACTAAACTAACCTGATCTAAATGTGTTGAAATTTTGATTGAATTAGTATCAATAATAGACCAAATACCTTGATACAAATTTGAACTTTGATGATCTGATTTGAATAACTCTGATCTGATCTGAGTGATTGTGAACTGATCTGAATATTATTTTTATTAGGTCCTATAAAACAGGGTCTTAGGCCAACACTTTACGTTTGCAACACCCGTGTTTGTTTGGTCGTGCAGATTGCACGGGTTATTATATGATTTTTCATTAACTTTATTTATCTTTCGTAATTAAAGAAAAGTGATATTATGCCTATCAAAAGTTTATCTGATGGGTAACATAACTTGATCGTAGTCAAGTGTCTTTATAAAATCAATTTTTAATGATGGGAATAAATGTCCATTTTGAAATATTCTACGTATACTTTTTTTTAATGTATTACTATTTCCTATTGTTATGGTCTATTTTTTTGGTGACAATGTATAGTACGTTCATATTTGCTAAAAATGTATCTGCTAAAAACGTATCATATATTACGTTCATATTTGCTAAAAAAATACCTTACATTCATATATGCTAAAAATGTATCTTACGTTCATACGAATTATATGGCCTATCTATGTAGCGTACTTATCTATTATATAATTTAACTATTGCCGGCTAGTATTGAACACCTTTCAAATTACATTTCAATCCTTATAAGGATATTTCCAGCGTTTTTTTAATATAATAAAAATGTTCGAAAAAATAAACCACCCTAAAAAGAAGGCATTGACATTATATAAAAATCAATCATATTAAATCAACCTAAAACTTGTATGGTATACATCAATACATACATCCTGGTATTAATGGAATATAAACGAAATCTCATATGGCAGCTTATATATAGGCATATAGCAACTTCTTATTAAATAATGATTATGATACAAATGAAAAAATTCACAATCAAAGAGAGGAATAAATCTAATATTTATGTCATACGTGTAATCGCCTTTTGATGTACCGCTCTACTCCATGAACGTACACCAAAAAAAAAATGAGAAAGTTTTAATACACATTACAGTTAAAATGAAGGCGAATTTTTTATGTGCATGACTGGTGGACTACCTTAAATTAGAAAGTCACATTGTATAAAAGTGTAGATTAAAGGAACTGATAATGTTAAGAAATACACTCATAACAAAAAATTGAGTTGTGAGAGTTTCCATTGGAAATTACCTGATGTGATATCCGCCGTGTAATCCTGACACAAAAATTGAACAATTAATTCATATTCATAAAAAAAACTGGAGTTATGGAACAAATGAAAGAGGGACAAAAATGATGCATTAGATTGAAACGAAAGTGATGCATTAGCCCGTACACAGGTCCGTACACTACTACAGCAACAATGAATTAAAATGAATCGAAACAATAAAAAAAAGGAAGTACATTTACGTTGTGCGTTTGTGGGCGTAATAATGATCATATATAGAGTTAAGTTCCAGTAGAAACTATGGTTATATAGGAATCCGTAGGAACCCTACCTAAAGGTCATTTTGACCAAATCTAACGATCCTAATCATCCTAAAATTATGGAAATTATATAATAAGATCCTAACATGGGTCGGTTTTACTCATTTGGTCATATTTTTTCATACCCCCAATTTTAGCGTTCGACGCGCGTTAAAAAGATTGCAAAGATTTTTATCAATATTTTCGGTATGATTGATAATATTTTGTTTTTATGTAAATTCTTTTATATACGATGCTGAATATAGTAATTATTTTCAGTTAATATCTTCGCAGATTGTGAATTATTTTCACAGAATTGATATCTTATTGGTACATCTTTTCCTTTTCTAGCTATTTTTTTTTAAATTAAAGATTCACCTATTGATTTTACGTGGAAATCGAGATTTTTTAATATATTCTGTTTCTAAAAAATTCTGTTTTTTCAAACATATGGATTCATTGAAATATTTACGGAATATTATTTCTTGAGATATATGGGTTGATTTTTGAAGATTTATTCCTAGCTTACCCGTGATTTTAAATACATAAAAAAGGAAATATTTAATTTAACTATGCATAATGACAATTGTTATTAAATCTTTAGAAATATTATGAATCCATTTTTTGACGTGAAATATGAATAATTTGTTTTATTTTTTACGGAAATGATTCCAGTTGCTTTTTTTCAGATGGTAAATAATTGATCATTTAATTTATTTTTTCTTAATTAATGATAATTTAAATAATACTGTTGTGGAAAAGGAAGATATTTAACATTTCGTGTTCAACAATTTTATTGCCAGCGACTTTTTTTTTTTTTTTTTGAGCAAATACTGCCAGCGACTTATTCATGAATTATACATATTGTTTTATTCTTGTTTTCATCATAATATCGATTTTTTTAGGAAAGTTTTTTTTTGAGGAATCTCGATACGGATTTATTTTCGTGAATTATACATATATATTTTTTATACATCACGGTCACTATTAAATATTTTTAGGAAAGTTTATATTTTTTCTAAAATTATATTTCTTTCATTGACTGTATGTAAAGATTTGATCCATTTCCTCACAAATTTCGTTTGTAATTATACTATTTTAGGATACTCCGGATTTTTTTCGTACATATATGCAAATTGTTTATGGTACATATATAATTCGTTCCGTTTTTAAAAATCCGACTAAATATCATGACATAATATATTTAGTCTAACTATTCTTGCCGATTTTAGTGGTTCAGTTGTATAATTATTTTAAATATAGCAACAAAATATATTAGTTTCCTAAATGTATGTAGTGTGTACTCTTAGGCGTGTGTCTTTTATATGCTAGCGTGTGTCATTCATAATCATGTGAGTGCTATTAACGGCAGTTTTCATTTGACATCAGCAATCTATGTGGAGGCCTTCATAGAGCTCAAAAGGCACGCCTATTAATATAATATATATTAGTCAAGTTGTCTATTAAAAATTATTCTATCATAATTAAAAAGATATAGAAAATCCTTTATAATTAATAAAATAATTTACATCTCAAAAATCCATACCTAAAACCAACAAAATAATTAAAAATTCATTTTCATTTAAAAAAATTAGATATGCATTAAAAAATAACAACAAACTCTAACGAAAAAAAATATATATATTTGTATCAAACAAAATTTTGTTATACATCTATAAGATCATGAACTATGATCATAAAGATAATTGAGAAGCAAGATGGCTTGAATAAAGTTCACTTATTGATTATTTATTTATTTATTTATATTTTACGATATTAACATTTTTGGAACAAACATAATTTTTTGAATTTTAATCGGAGGTTCTTATCTAATATTTTAGATATTACTTTGAATTTATCGAATAAAAATATTGTTTTTGTGTTTTTTAATTAACAAAAATTTGATTTTATTGAAGAATTAATTGAAAATTAGAAGAAATAGTTGAATTGCACATAAGTGAAAAGGAAATGGGGCTAATTGCTACAAATGAAAGTTAAGGTGGTAAATTGTACAATTGAGTAAAGTTTTGGGGACAAAATGCTACTAAATTTGGTTGAATTAGCATGCATAATCCTTGTTAAAGGTCTAATCTATGTTTCTCTCACTAAATCTATTACTAGATAGGTGTTTATACTACTTTTGACGTAGGTAGATACAGAGATACGTACTCGTTAATTAAGCAATCATCCAATCATCAAGCATTTTCATATGGATATATTTGAGTGACTAAATTTGTAGAATTAACGGAATGACAGAATATCATCTATATATAATATAATTAGTGGTGCATTTCCAGCCTTCTCAGGCCATCCACATCACCGTTGACATCAGCGACACGTCATAGCTGATGTCATCAACGTCAATTTTCGGCAATAAAATCATTCATAATAGAATCTAATTTATTTGATCCGTAATTATAAATTGTCATTTTCCATAATTAATTTAACAATACATTTGATCAAATATTTCAAATAATAGAATCTGATAAAAATAGTATTTGCGCTGGCAGTATCTTTAAGGGTTTTAAATATAATTCAAAGAATCTAAACCTTCCTAGAAAAAATTGCCAATAATCCGTGATTTATGCGTAATGTAATTTTATATGCATTTCCCATAAATAAATATTATAATATGAACAAAATCTAATTTTTTCCTAAAACTTTTCAATATTTATCCCAAATTACACAAAATTCATATATTCCTATTACATAACTGGAGGAAAAGATATTTTATAGCCTAAAATAGTGATATTATTATATATCATATTTACCTAAATTGTGACAAAAATAAAAGAATCAAATATATATGAGTATAGCCATCTACCCGAGATTGTAGCTAAGGAATTTGTCAAACTTTCCCTAAACATATATATGATGATGCATCATACTCCGTATTATAAATGGAGAGGGAGACAACAACGCACCGTATTTCCTTCAACAACAACAACAACAACAACAACCAAGCCTTATTACCAAAATGATTTTGGGTCGGCTAACATGAATCGTCATCCAGTAACCGTCTTGTGTACGCCAAGAAATTTCGAAAACTTTGTAAACATTTTAGAAGTATTTAAACACTTTCAAAGGAAATTTAGAAAGTCGTCAAAATAAATAAAAAGTTAAAAAAAAAAAATATTGCAAAAAACAGATGAACTTTGAACACAAGTTAAAAAGTTTTGAAAAAATAGTTGGAAAAACCAAACAAATAAATCAAAAGGGGTCAGAAAAAGTCCTCCACATGGATAGAGTCTCGCCACCCTGCCCTATCCAACACCATACTCTCTTCAAGCCCTAGGAAGCTCATATATCACCTCTAATCACCCTCGTCCAAGTCATGTTGGGTCTTCCCCGACCCCTACTAATATTATCACTTCTCCACCCTTCTACTCTTCATAATTGTCAGTAAGCAAGTTTCTCCACCGTATTTCCTTCGTATATCTTTTTTTTTTCTTTTTGCAGATTATTCTTTTGTTTTTTTTTTTACTTCATAATTGTCAGTAAGCAAGTTTCTCAATTACATTTGTTGTTTTTGTTTTTCTTAATCCTGATTATACATTGATTTGCAGGCTTATTTGTTGCAGAACTCTGGAGTACGACTTTCATTCCAAAATAAAAATTGATTAAATTCATGGACATGGTAAGCATGCACTAGATGCGATTGATTAGTGCTTATAGATAGTATTGTTTAATCCGTTTTTCATTAATTATTTGATCCATCTTCATATTATATTATTTCATTATTCTGTGTGATGTTTTTTCGTTCAATTTAACTTAAGACCAATTTTTCCATCGCGATTTGTTGATATTTTTCTTGGTTTTGATCATTGTTGAATCTAAATCAATATTCCAAATTTGATCAATTATAGCATCTGCTATCATTTTATTTGTACCGATTGAATTTTTTCTTTTTGGGTACAATACCGATTGGATTACATCGAACAATTAGACAAGTGAGTTTTATTAACGTCGTTCCATCGTTGTACTTGCAGATGTTGGCCTGTAAGTTGGAACTGGAAGTATCAAATCATTGCTCAGGTATAATGAATTTATGATCGCTTTTTTTTTGGATAATTTGATGATGATATTTCGTGTTTTGGTTTTACAGTTGATGGATATTTACCAGGTATGTTTGAGCAGAGACATCTAATTGCATTAACAGTTATGACCAAAGCAAGCAAATACTTGCTTAAACTTCATGGAACAAAACTCGACATGCAATGCAATTCCAAGGCATATTCACGACAAATTGAAAATTCCACTGACATGAGATTTGAATTGAAGATATGATCTCTTTTTTTTTTTTTGGTTACATGAAGATATGATCTCTTTGACCACACAAAGGAAAGAGATATATGGATAGATAGTTCTTTGACCCCTTGAGATCTTTTAACCATTTCACATTTTGACCAAAATTGAAAATCTCACCAACTTGCAGAATTGCGAAGAGTAAAAGAGAACACTATTAAATCTATGTCATTTACACATTATGCGGGCAGATATTACTCACACTTTTTCTACTGATCATCTATGACATTTAAAATCTTGATCTCAAGCTAAATCTCAGTTAAGTGGTCACCGTATGCGGGCAAACGGACTACTTCGAGATGGTGATAGCCAGGCCAGTCGCAAATCTAAGCCAGTTTGTAGTAGAGAATAGAGAATGCTACCCCAATACAGAAGGTGTTTCAGAATCAACAATGGGGTGATGATGCTGGTAAGGAAAAGATTTGTGATGAATGCTTATTTCGGTGGCAATAGATGATAATGGGGGCAGAGAGGAACTTTACTTCGTTTGAGAATAATTCATGTAGTAATAGTTTAGTAGCAATTTGGTTCAGTATGCAATGTTTCTATACTCTATAGGAGTACTTTTTCTAGGCTAAGCAAATTCTGACAATTAACTCGACGGGTTATAGTACAAAATAGTTCAGAATCTTTTAACGGGTGGGTGTTTTGGGGTTAAAACATATGGTGCGTATTCACGTATTGTAGATGTCTTCTCTTTGTAGAAATTTAATCAAAGATTGGTGCTATGATGCGTAACTATGATATTCACAAGAATTAATTTATACGTTTTCGATTCTATGTGCACGTATCTACCTTAATTGATTTCGACTCGGATGCATATGAGCATAACACATTGGGCTTGGAATGAGATAATCCGTACGTAATTTCTATAAATTTCATACTTAGTAAATTTTATGCCTTCTTTAAAAGAACAATCGATTTGTTGTTGATGACTTGGGAAAGTTACATCTCATAACGTCAGAAAACTCGAATAAATAAAAAATGTCAACTAGCATTCTAACCAAAATAAGGCAATATCATCTAATTTAAGATTTCACAAATAGACGATATAATAATGTGAAATAAGAAATATACAAAATTGATTATTGAGGAGTAGTATTGAAATAGAGTTATTGCCAAGACTATGTAATAGCCTATGCACTTTTGTACGGGTAGGGTTCGTTTTGTCTTGAATACGAGTCAAAATGTTTGTCAACAAGTCAGGTAGGGTTCGTCCCAAAAATATGGTGGTTTGGTTAAATAAGGGTACAAGTCATCAAACGGGTTCATGATCGATGGATAACGAATGGGTTGGATATGGTTGAGTTATCAGAACAATTGAGCTTTTGATAAGTTGAACAACAGATCTCCTATTTCTTTTCTTGAGACACTAATATGGGAAATGATCATACTCAAAATCTGTATTTGATAATTACACAGTATTTAATAAAATTAATTTAATACCAATCAAATACTTCAATTCGACATAAATACTTACCTTACAATAGGCTTTCGCCAGATAAACTTCATAGTTCATAAGATCAGGGTTGTTCTTCAGAAAATAGGTGTGATACAGTCGAGCATGACAACCCGTGCATTTTTTGCACGGCATAATACTTTTGAGATTAAATTTGGGGAAAGAGGGTGATGACTTGAACATTATTATTGCACATACAATTGTATGCTTCTTTTTTTTTTTTTAAAGGGATGTCATATGTATTTATTGATTTAAATTTTTAGATAGCATTTCTTTATTTTTGGATTAGGACATCAATTTACAAATTACCACACTAATAATATTTGTTACAAATCACTAACCGAAAATATTAGAAATAAAATAATATGGGTTTATACTAATTTCTAAACACCAAATATGAATATTATACAATCTTAACATTTTGGAAATATTTGTATGAAAGCGAAATATAATTTCTAAACACCAAATATGAATATTATACAATCTTAACATTTTGGAAATATTTGTATGAAAGCGAAATATAATAACCTTTTATGCACGGTTAATTCGACTAAACCCTAATATTCTTTGTGCACCACTACTATAAATGTAACAACATTAATCTCTGCCATCACACATCCGTCCATTGCAATATTCTCCGCTCACTCGATGGGCACACAATTGAAATGGAGATGGCTCAGTTCACCCTTTTCAAAGCCAACAATCGTTCGAAGTGAAGAATTCCGTCGCTTTAATTGCCTAGAAATTCGACCCATATTATCCCCGATCAACCCAGAAACTCATCCTCAAATACCCCAAAAAACACAGAAACTCATCCTAAAATACCCTATTAAACCCAAAATCTCATGTTATAATTTCCTTGACATTTTTTAAATCTCGGATATCATCACCACCCAAACATCATGTTGTGTTTGCCCCACCTCCAAGGTTCCAACATTCAAACAAGTCCACTGCATATATGTTTGGTATCAATTTAAAATTCCAAAACATAATCTAACATCTCCACTATAGTTCTGGACTTACCAATCATCACGGCCTTTTAAAGAATTTTAGTGCATTAATCAAGAACATTTATACAAAAACTCCCTACTATGATTACCAAGATCATGAATTGTTGGAGAAGTTTAGGCCTTTTGTTAAGTAAATTCTTTCGTGCAAAATATGGGAGGTAGATGAGTGACTAATTTGCAACTAGATGAAAAATAATAAAAATCAACTCAAATTTTGATAAGAAAAAAAAAAACACCATTTTGATTTGATAACGAGAATTTGAAAATCCGAGTTTGATAACAAAAAATCAAAAATAATTTAATCCCAATTTTATTTGTTTTGATAACAAAATAAAAGATTTCAAATATCGATTATTTACTCAGTGTCGATGTTCACACTGTCTTTTTTCTCTATCTACACATACCAGGGCGGTGTCGTCTTCCCTCGAATTTTTACTCTGTGTAGATTGAAGTTCTCCGGATGGATGCATGTTTTGGATTAGAAATGTTTGATTTTCTGCTGTAAATTTAATCTGGGTTGATGATTTGTAGGTGGGACTTGGGAAGGTGGGACTTGAAACAAACGAATGCAGAGATCAAGAGAGAGGAGAGAGAAAGAAGGGAAATGGGAATGTGGGTTTATTTTTTCTTTCTTTTTTCATTTTGACAGCTCACCGAATGCACTTGAGGCAAAGATGTGATCTGACAAACATGAGAGAGTACATAGTGTAGACAATTATGCAAGTAAATAATTGATAGTATTTAGTATCATTAAATCAAGTTAATGGAATTCATTTCATATAACGGTTATTTGCCTTGATATGAATAGAAATACTTTAATAATCAGGTATACACCCTCTGTTTGGTATTTAATTTAGTACATATCTGGGTTACAATTATCTAGACATGTCAGATGGGTCATACAGGTGCGATTGAGGTCAAATACGGGTTAATTTGCACAGTGTCTAATCCGGTCAATGTGTCGGATCAAATTAGAGAATAAAAAATATGTGGGCTATGTCAAGTTCAATTCGGGAAGTTTGGAGTCACAAGTTGTGTAAAGAATTGTCATTATCCAACAAAATCGGGTCGGATTGAGTTGAATTACTTGGTTACTTAGCTTTTATGTTTTAACAAGTCTAAGAAAATACAATTTTGAGACGCATAGAGGTTCTCCTTATTTCAAAGCTAATCTATAGTAGTATAGCTACTACCATATTAGCATACCTTAGTGAGCTAATTACAGGTTTAAACGGGTCAAAAAGTCAGGTCATCTTTGACCAGAATTATTGTAAAGGTTTATGTTATTCCTCTAATGTGGGTATAATCAGCAAATGCATGGGTCGAGGGAAGTTAGACTAAAAAAAATATGCACAAGCAAACAAGTACGGGTCAAACATGGGTCGGGAGAAAGGAGTGGTGACTTCACGAGGTTTAGACATCGGGAAATGTTTGTTTTTTTAACTACATTTGTCTTTCTTATATTTTTTAAGGGATGACACTTGAATTCGTTCATTTTAATTTCTTTAATGACTTTCGTTTTTGTATTGGGATTACATCATCTTTTTTTTTTTCTAATACAATCTCTGTCATAGATCACTATATTGACATTATCAATAACAATCAATCCAAATATATAGAAGGAAAAAAAATAGCACTATAGGTATGATATCGTTTTATACTATTAAGTATTTAACTTCGTGTACATAATCGTTTATGTTCAAGCGGCCCGTGCAATTTTGCACGGGTCATTAAACTAGTATATAAATACAATAGCGGTAGAATTAGCAGCATCTTAGGCCGTCCACATCATCAATGACATCAGCGACACGTCATAGCTGACGTCAACAACCCATATTTTAGGCAGTAAAATCTTCACTATAAATGACATATTCCATATTTAAAATAAAATAAGATTACATAATATAAAATTTCCATTAAAAATGACATATGCCGTGATTACAATAAAATAGGATAATGTCCTAAATTGAAAATATTACACGTAGTAAATTAGAATATTACAACATATCCTATACGGGGTAAATCAAATAATTTCCAAAATAAATTACATAAAACTGTAAATTTAGGTAAAGACAAAATTTACAATACATTTTACAATTAATCATATCTTCTATAACTTTCTATACAAATCGCTGTAAAATGAACGATACTGTAAACAGAAATCATTTAGATTGCATAAATATTGATACTTACTGTATATAAAAGTGGAACACTTTGTTAAAAAAATCTTAGCAAAACATTCTTTTTCTCTGATTTAAACACAGATTGCGATCATTCACATATCATATTTTTCCATGAAAAATATTCAGGGAATCACGGCAACCCCCTTACAAAATCAAGCCATAATATTTCGTTCTTTTGTATGACATTTTTCCGTCAATTTAATTAAGCACCTGTATAGTTTTTCCATCGCTTGCTTGCTTATCTTCTTTTTTATCATCGTTGAATCTGTATTATTATTGCTATGTATATTTATTGAATTTTGATAGCTATGATTTTGTGATTAAAGTTGATCTCCATTGACAGAGTCGGCGTGCGGATTGGAAAGGGCCGGAATAAGGAAGGAACAGACGCGATGAGGCACAAAATCACTGACCCAAGTTGCACGTCGTTGGACGGAGTTCGCCTGAAATGAAAACGGCGAGAAGCGTCCCAGAGAAACAACGACGAGGGCTTTCGTGAAGTATCCTGTACTGATGTCGAAGAGGTTGTCGAGGAGCTCCTGTCGCCGGAAAACGAGAAAGGGATCGGCGAGTGGGTGGAAGTGGACGGAACAATGTGGTCAAACATGGTTACAATTGATTTGATCACTTTGGGGGTTTTACCGAATGAGGTAAATTTGGCTAATTGAATAACATAGACATAATTTGGATTTTAATACTTAATGAAATTAATTTGGGGGGTTTTCAAATTAATTTTAGTGTTTCACAATCTTAGGATCATCTCTCTTGCATTAAGATCATTTTGATTTGAAAATTTCGGCTATATAGTAAGATCATCAAGCCAAACCAAGTCCTTTCTGTACACAAATATTTATTATTTTAGGCAAACCAAAAGTTACAATACCAACATTTTGGGTGCTGAATTTTAATCCATGTTGCAGCCTTGCACCTGGGATCTTCATTTGGTTAACACATGTGATCGAATGATTGTTGCACGTAAAACTCGAGAATGAAGGGTCAGTGATACATCTCAATAATGGTCGAGGTTATGGTAGGCTGGTAGCGACGTATTGCAGATTCCTTTAGATTCTAATTAGTTGCTGATATATATTAGAAATTTGGTTTTATTAGTATTCTTTAATTTTTTTGATCTAACAATGTCATCTCAACAAGATCTTTCGTTCTACCAAAAGAATAAAATGGCTAGCTAGGTGAATTGTCTCTAATACTTCTCTTATGTACTTACAGTACTTCCTATGAAGTTACGAGGCCGGCTATTGGACAACCCGTGATTGAAGTCGAGCAGATTGTACGTGGAAACAAGGCTGGAAATTGTGTAAAGAGTCTACACCGAGGACATCCACATTTAAAAGAATTCAGGAGCACTAAGAGTATAACTATTTGGTGGAAGCAAAGAATGCTAATTTTAATTGTGATATATGATGGGTTGACTTTATTATTACTAAAAGCATTACACCTTGATGCAATCTTTCCATGGTGTCGTTTTAGTGTTGCGTTTTTACAACTTCAATGTTTATAATCCATCATGCATTAGAGATTCGAGTGTACGGGTATACATATGTAAATCGTCATGAGAAACATCCACATATTGAACGTCAACGTACGGTTTGAACTAAGAACAACCTCATGTATAAGTTAGAGCGACTAAAATTCTACCTTAAGAACTTGGTAACATGTTCTAGAGATTGGCAAAGAATCGAAATCAAAGCATCAAAATGTCAAATTGTACCATATTACTCAAGAAAAAGAAAAAGAAAATAATGGGAACCGTATGTAAAGGTGGAACTAGCATTTGAGGCAAAGATGTGCTGTGACAAACATTAGAGAGTAAGGCCCTGTATGATATGACTTAATAAACTGAATATTCAGATCAGATAATTTTTATTAAATTCAGATCAGAAATATTCAAATCAAATTTAGTCAGATCAGAGTCTTTCAAATCAGATCAGAGGCATTCAAATCAGATCAGATTTAAGTAATTTGATCATAACATAATTAACACTAATCCCGAATTTTATTCAGATCAGATCAGAGTCATTCAAATCAGATCAGAGTCTTTCAAGTTAGATTTCATCAGATCATAGTCAATAAAATCAGATCAAATTCATTCAAATCAAATCAAATCAAATCAAATCAGAAAGATACAGTCCTATCATACAAGGCCTAAGTTAATCGAATCCATTTTATATACAATAATGGATATTTCCCTTGATATGAATAGAAATGCTTTATTAATCACATTTTGATATACACACTATTTTTGGTATTTAATTTAGTACAAATGTGGTTTACAATTATATAAACATGTCAAATGGGTCATATAGGTTCAATTGAGGTCAAATACGGGTTAATTTGCACAGTGTCTAAACCGGTTCAATGTGTACGATCAATTTAGACAATATAAAATATGTGGAGTAAGACAAGTTCGGGTAGTTAGGAGTCATAAGTTGTGTAAAGCATTGTCATTACCCAGCAAAATAGGGTCAAATTGAGTTGAGTTAGTTGGTTACTTAAGCTTTTATGTTTTAACAGGTCTACGAAAATACAGTTTTGAAACGCATACAGATTCTCCTTAGTGCAAGGCTAATTTATAGTAGTAGAGCTGCTACCATATTAGTGGTCGTTTGGTTGCCACTCCAAATCATGGGAATTCAGAAATCCCATGAATTAAATTTTTTGAAATTGTTTGGTTACCTAAAATCATGGGAATTGGGAAATCATGGGAATTTCCAATTCCTACAAAATGGAGGAATTGGCTTACCTAGCCCCCCTTTGGTAATTGGCAATTCCTGTGGGAATTCAATTCCTACATGCAACCAAACAGTTTTGAGAAATTCATATGAATTTGTACAACATGGGAAGTGGGAATTCATGGGCATTCCGAATTCCCATAGCTTAACCAAATGAGCTAATTATGGGTTTAAACGGGTTAACAATACATGTTATTTTTGAATAGAATTATTATGGTGGTTTTATATTATTCTTCTAATGTGGGTATAATCGGTCAATGGGTCGAGGGAAGTTAGACTAAAATAATATATATGCACAAGCAAACAATTACGGGTCAATTACGGGCTGGGAGAAAGGGGTGGTGATTTCAGGAGGTTTAGACGTAAGGAAATGTTTTTTTTTTAACTATATTTGTCTTTCTCATTTTTTTTTATTTAGTGATGGCACTTGAGTTCCTTCATTTTAATTTGTTTAAGGACTTTTTTTTTGTATTAAGATTACGACATCGTTTTTGTTTCTTAAACAATCTCTATCATAAACCACTATACTGACATTATCAATAACAATCAGTTCAAATAGAAGAACAAAAATTAGCACTACACGTATGATATCGTTTTATACTATTAATTATTTAACTCCGTGTACATAAACGTTTATGTTCAAGCGGCCCGTGCAATTTTGCACGGGTCAATAAACTAGTTTATTTAACCAATAGCCACCCCATTAGCTTTCAATTACACTATCCACGTTAGCAGTGATGTCATCGATGATATCATTGCTGATGTCATCGCCACCTTATTATTTCATGTGTTTGAAACATAAAAAATGAGCTTGTGAAGGCTTGAACCTGTAACCTTAAGGTTGCAATTATAACACTTCAACCACTAAGGCAAATTGATTTTTTTGATACTTATATTAACAAAGCTATATATAAAGGATTTGAGATTTTAGAAGATAATTTCGGATAAACTTTGGACGAGATAATTTGAGTCATATCAAATCATTTTATTTTTTTCCTCTAAAAAAAAATCATTTTATTTTTGGAGATAATTTAGGAAGTAGTATATATAGGCGCAATATTTTAGAAAATAACACATCTTGGGTTTGTTTTGTTTCAATACAAAATACGGGTCAACGGGTAGAGTCAGAGTTACAAAAAAGTGTGTTAAAAAGTAGTCGGGGTTAATATGAATTACAGTTCACAAAAACAGGACCCGAAAATAGCGGGTCACGGGTCATAAATTGTAATTCGTACATAAACGTAAAATACTAAAATAAATTCGATATACTTATTAAATTGTTTCCATTGAATCAAACATAATTTCTCTAAGATGATACCAGATTAAACACGTTTCTGTTCGTCTTAATTATAGAAAAACTGGGACAACGAGCCATCTCAAATTTAACCCAAAAGAATACTGGTTAAAACGGGTTCGAGTTATCAGTGGTCAGAACTTGATCAGGAAGAAAACGGGCTGTTAACCTTGAACAACGGGTCACATCTGGTCGGTTAAGTTTTTTACAATCCTACTATTTTGCATTAGTTAATAAAATAGAGTTATAACGAATTCATATAACAACCCGTGCAATTTTGCACGGGCTAATAAACTAGTTGCAGTCTATTATCGAAACAATAGTATCAGTCTCAGGAGGAATAACAAGGATATACACTCATACGAGTTACGAGTATATATATATATATATATAGGAAATCTATCCAATCAGAAGTCTGATTTCTGTCAGAAGTCTGATTTCTGTCAGAAATCAGAAGGGATCTGGTCCCTTCATCTTACATGATCTAATGGTCGAGATTTAATATTAAAAGAAAATAAACATCCCCAATTCCCCAAACCCATAATAATTCACGTTTTCTCTCTCTTCTCTTTTACTCTTCTCACTTCCCAATCCCGTCCCCAACCGCCACCGGCCGCCGCAGCCGCCGTCGCCGGCGCCGACAACAGCACCACTCCACCGCGATTATTCCTTCTCCGGCATCAACGCCGTTCTTCGAGCACAACTCCACCGCGAGAACCTCCATTTTCTCTCTCCTCTCATTTCCTTTTTTCTCTCCCCGCGCCCTACCACCGCCGCCGGCGACTCCGACCGTCAGCTTCAACCGCCGCCGTCGGCAGTTACTTTTACGGCTCCATCCTGGCGATTCTTCTGCTGTACTACGGCGCGCGTCGCATCTTCTTCAACCGCTCGCGTCTTTTTACTCGATTCTCCTTAAATTTGGTCTCATTTTTCGTCAGATCTGGCAGCCGCCATTGATCTCCGTCGTCGATGTACTCTCATTTCCGGCATGGCATTTACCATCGCCGGCGATTCTTCGACCGCGCGCGTCTAATTTTCTTCCACCGCGCAGCGTTCTTTTCGGAGATTCTCGTTTTCCGTTTTCGTTCAGATTCGGCGACTGAGGGGGGCGGGGGTGACCGGAGAAGTGGCCGTGATGGGGAAGGCTAGGGTTTCCGGCGACTTAGGGTTTGGGGTGGTGTGCGGGAGGAGAGAGAAAATTGTGAAGTGAGTTTTTTTTTTTCCTGTTTTTCAGTTTTTTTTTTTTTTTTTTTTTTTTTGAGTTACGTATTTTTGGTGGTGGAGTTACGAGAGTTACGTCTTTAATTAAGGAGTAGAGTTGAAATCACGTGTTTAATAAGTTGAGTTAAGTTGGAGTTACGTGTTTTAGTTGTTAGAGTTACGTGTTTCAATGGTAGAGTTAAGTTGGAGTTACGTGTATTAGGTAATGGAATTACGTTGGAGTTACGTGTTTTAGGTAGTGTAGTTACGTGTTTTGGTTAGTGGAGTTACGTTGGAGTTACGTGTTTTTGGTTAGTGCAGTTACGTTGGAGTTACGTGTTTTAGGTAGTGGAGTTACGTTGGAGTTACGTGTTTTGGTTAGTGGAGTTACGTTGGAGTTACGTGTTTTAGGTAGTGGAGTTACGTTAAAGTTACGTGATTTAGAATATGGAGTTAAGTTGGAGTTACGAGTTTTAGATATTGGAGTTATGTGTTTTAGTTGGTGGAGTTACGTTAGAGTTACGAGAGTTAAATTGAAGTTGGTGGTGTTTTGATATTAGTGGAGTTATATAATTTAATTAGTGGAGTTAGATGACTGGAGTTACGGATTTTAGTTGGTGGAGTTATGGAACTGGAGTTATGCAATTCAGGTTATGGAGTTATCTGAAATCAATGGCTGAGATTAAATCTGATCTCAGAATCAGTGGCTGAGATTCCTTCTGATTTCTGACAGAAATTATACTTCTGACCGGATAGGCCCCCTATATATATATATATATACTAGTTTGCGTGCCCGTGCCGCGCCCGGGCTCCCTATTTGTATCCAAGATATTCGTTTCACAAAAATAAGAAAAAAAACCTTGTTATATAATTCCACTATGCACATAAATGTCACATATTGAGCATTATTTAACATATGAAAAATTATAATTTAATTGTGGATTGTTAATTAAGTGTCAACTATCACTTAATTAAAGAGTATGTATTAGGTATCCCTTATAAAAATGTTGATTACTACTACCTCTATAAAAGTACAGATTACGTATTTATCGAATTAAGAGTTTGACTTACAAATATAAGAATAAATACCCATCAAAAAATTATGAACTGCAAGCCGTTAAATTCATATCGAAAAATACTTCCACGTATGTATGTTTTCATAAAATAAGATATCAATTGATAGAGGAGGTGTCTCAAAATGATGCGACAAAAAAATTTAGTAACCAGTCTCGATGAGGATTTCACTACAGATCAACCTATCCTTTAAAAAATTTAACTTATAATACCCGACTTGATTGATTGACTTCTGAACCAAATTCGACTCGACGTGCAGTTTCAATCGGACCCGACCTGACACGAACTCAATATAACCCAACACGCTCTGATCTTACAATTTGCATTATTCTTTGATTGTTATCTTTGTTGAAATTACAAAGAAACTACACATACGTAATCATCTTACCAAGAGAAACATGTTTCTCATAGTAATTTAGATCATTACCTTTATATAATTTATTGACCGTCTTTAAAAAAAAAAAAAAAGTCATTGATTGTATGCATATTTGTGTTAATAAGTGTCAGGTTCCCGATTCTAACTTTTAATCCAAGTTTTTTTAAATATAACTCTTTCGGCAATAAATCACCACACTGAATAGTAGTAAGTAGTAAAGGCTTAAAGGGAGAACTTTATAACCAATCTTAAGAATAATAACTAATTTAAGACTTATACTCTCTCTAATTTTGATGATAATGTTGCATGAAAATGTCACGTATTAGTCATCATTTCAAAGTATTATTTAGTCTAATTGTTTGCATCAAGGTGACATTATGCGAGAAATAAAAAAACTCGATGTGGTAGAACATGAGTCAACTCAATCCTATTCATGAACCCCCTATTCATGAACTAATGATACATGACAGGATAATGTCCAGCCTGAACTTGATTTCGATTCGAAGAGAATGAAACTTTTGAATGATAAGCCAGAGAGAGGGAGGGAGCAAATTGTATAGACAAATTCGAGATGAAAACTTCACCGTAGTGTAAAAACCAAAAAATATTGAACAAAATTCGAGATGATACGATTAAATAAATTTTAGTAATCATGCCCAATGAGGATTTAAAAAAAAAACTTAATATGACCGAACCCACTCTGATCATATCTAGAAAATCAAAGGGAAAAATACAATCATATAAGGAAACGAAACATTTGAAAAATTAGAAACAATTGTAGTCAAGAGAATCTAAAACAAAAAAGGAGAAAATAAATTCTGGTCAAACTTTTATATCATATTCATTTATTAACTTATTTTCTTTACAAAATATTTACTCTTTGTGTAGACATATTTCTTCATTATACTCTAACAAAAAAAAATATATTGCTTGAATTTCATTCATTTCTTTTATATGTGCTTGATTTTTTACATATAAGCATAGCTTAATGTAGTTCGAATGGTAAATTACAATAACAAATAAATTGTAAACGGAGAACTTTATTTAGTCACTTTTTATAATAATAATAAGTCACATTTGTATGCATCAAATGTGCCACAATTCGAGAAGTTCAATAACTCGACTGGTAGAATCTGACTCAACTAAACCTTATTCATGAACTATTACTACATAACACAAAATGTCCAACTCAAACCTGATTCTAATAATAATATGAAAAAATGGTACTCAAGAAGCCACAAAATAAAAGAACAAATTGTATAGACAAATTTATGAACCAATGCTACATAACAAAATACATCATGGCCAACCCTATTCATGACCAATTATTAACTCTTTGTAATTTGTATAAACATTTTTTCTTAAGTGCTACACACATTGTTTAATCCTGTCGAATATTTTTGAAATAAAACTCTTCGAACTTGTACGAAGGAGTCAAATTGGCAATATTAGTAAACGGAAAGCTTTATAATAACTTGTTAAACTAATAATAATTCACCTTAAGGCTTATCATTTTCTTCAATTCTCTGAAATTTGCACATTTTTTTTGGACCACCTTTTTTTTTTTTTTTTTGTAAGAGATGTATTGCAAATGAAAATAATGTGTCACAAATGTTATGATCATGATTAACAAATTGGAAGAGAACCATATCCCTTGCGTAGATGGTAAATCATTTGTTTAGACTATTTGAACAATTTAATAATTTATACATTTAATAGTTTCTTAAGACTTTCCTTTTTCTATTTAATTTTAAATTATATAAAAATTTAACTAATTATAATTTTTAATTATTTATTATTTTTCCTTATTACTATATTTATATTTTATATGTATTCCATATCCTAATAATCAATAATATTTTTTAATCTCAACCAATAAGATTGTGCCAAGTGTCCATCAATGAAGGGTTGTACTCGGCTTTTATAATATACTAGTTTACTACCCGGGCTACGCCCGAAATAAAAATTATCTTTTTAGTTATTTATGAACAGATAATTTATCAATAAATTTTATCATTTATAAATTATCATTTTCAATTTAAATGATGTGATTTCAATTCAAATAAGTAATAAGGAAGGTACAAAATAATATAAGGTAAAAGATAAAATCAATTAATACTAAATATTGATTTTTTATAATAAAGAAATATTGTGAGCTTTTTATATGGAAAACGTCACTTATATATCACCATGGATGGAATGCACATCACCACTCTTTACCATAAAACACATTTTAAATGAATTTTTTTAACTGAAAATTAAAGAGACATGCCACGTGGCATGGTAGATGGCCTAACTGAAGCCGGTGAACGTGGTTGTTGCCTCTAACACAGCTTTTAATATATAGTATAAGATATTAGATGATGAATATATAATCGCAAAATTGCCATAATTATTATATTCGAATTTATGGCATAATTGAAGCCATATGTAATCTTACAACCAATTCAATTAAAGCGACGCCTATGCCTAATCTCTTCTGGATCGAATCCTGTGTAACGCTTACTCATCAGTGAAAGTTTGTGACATTTAACAAACACAGATATGTAGGCTGCAGGTACATATTTTGTTTTTACAATCGGAACTAACGACGCATTTTTCTGCAAATAGGTTGTCACAATTGCATTTCCCGCTAATACAACGACCGAAAACTCCACAAACCGCAGAACAATCATTGTCATGTTCGCATGTTTTTGTTGTCGCCGCCACTTCACGAGCTTCTAAGACTGTCAAATCTGCAAATCAAATATATTCGATCAACTCTTGTATGCTTCAGTACTACTTCGATAAGAAGTTTCACTTTGCAATTTGCATTATTGTTTTCGTAAGCCATACACTTAACAATCGATATTTACAAATTAACGCGCGGTTATAGCTAAGCGTGCAGTGGGCGCGAATTAGCGTAATCATCAAAATGATAATAATGAATTGTAAAAAAAACAAAAGATAAAAAAATTCTGAGTATCGACTTACTTGATGCTACAACCAAGAGGATGAGAATGAAAGCGAATTTGGACAAGGCTGCTCCTGCCATTGTTTGTTATTTGACTGCAAATATGTCGAATGAGGACGTTACTTCTACTTGAAATGATTAGTATAGTGTTTGATCGACTGTGGTTCTTTGAGACCAAGAATAATGACATATTTATAGTTCTAACTTCTAATCATATGGTTAGCTTTTAAGGAATCCTCCTCATATTTGCTAAAATAAGTAGATTATCATTTTGTAAGATCTTGGTCTTTTCTTCTTCTTTATATTGATTCATTTAGCTCTTGTTCTATTTTTGGATGTGAGGACATCTAATTTGTTACTAAAAGTAGAATTCCCCTCAATGACTCAAAACATGTACATAGAATTGTTCCAATTGCATGTTCAAGGTGAAATGAACATACAAGTTCCTTTCCAACTTAAGTGATTCATCATTCATTGACATTTATGTTTCCTAACTAAGTTGATTTCCAAATCATCTTATACAATGAATCAATGCTTCATATATCATAGTCCATGCCATCGGATCCAAAACTCAATTAATTAAGTCACATAATCAAATGGGCCGTATATATACTTAACATACATACATGCACACTACTGAGGTCCTGTATGATAGGATTTAATTAATAAACTATATTATTATGGGACTTAAGATGAAATTCCATGAAGAACAATCTGGTGGAGATCAAGTTGCCTTCCAACCTTCTTCGCCATTTCGTCAGCCATATTATTATCAACCAGTGATATATTAGTACATACTGTTTATAAAGAACTTCTAGTTTTTGTACACAATATTATTTGTGTATATAACGAGTTTAACATCATGTCAACATATATGTCACTAGATAATAGGTCAAAAATTATCACCAAATTATATATCGTCACTGATATTCTCGAAGAACTTGTGATGGATTTTGATACGTTGCTCATATAAGTCATAGCCTACATTTGACCAAGACATCTCCATTAGATTAGAACTTAGAAGCATGCATGTATACTGTCCCAAAAAAAAAACATCAGAAGAAGTCTGAATGAATTAGCTCTGCCTACCCAAAATAGTACTATATGGCAAAATGGCAATTATGTCGTAGTCTGTCTGCATCATACAGCGCGCAGCAGTCCTCAATTATTTTTTTACATATTGAATTCATAAAGATCGATAAGCTAGAATTCCTAAATGTTACACCCTCCTACCCACTTATAACATTTCTCCCTTTCGTTTTCACTTTTTGAGTAGTTATGTTCGAAGCTTGATAAAATATACGAGGAGTAGAGAATACGACATGAAGAGGATTCATATATTAATGATGTGTGATGTGTGTATGACTTGGAGTTGAGTCCCCTATTTATACAAAAGATGACTTGGACGTTAAGACGTCGGACGACTAACCCTAGAATAGTCTAGAACTATGACACGATTATACTCCTACCATAACTAATATATTCCCAAACACGATATTCCAAATACAATATATTTTCCTAAACTTTGGTATATTCCAACACTCCCCCGCAATCGGAACGGCAGTAACACGGACGATTCGATTGGACTTGATAATGACAACGTCGGATCTTGAACAATTATGTCGTCGAAAGAAGAAACAACCGGGCAAAGCATGATGTCATCGAAGAAGAAACGCCTTAAACCGTAGCTAGGCTGAGAAACCGGGACTACCTACTGCAACTTTGCTTGTGAGGGGCCGGTGAACCGGAACAATCCGGTGACAGGACGATTGACTCGGCTTGAAGAAGACTGCCACACAGTTGATAACGACGAAAAAAGTGGAGGACCTGAACCACTGATGACGACTAACGACATGGACCGAAGAGTGGTGGATTTGAACAACAAATTGAACGACTCTGGCATAACATAGCCATGGCGATAAGCTGGCAATGCACCACAAATCGAAGGACAACTTGTATATATGCCACTGCACGAAGACGACGAATTAGTCTGTGTTCTGGGAACGAACGAAAATAAGCTGCCCAAATTAGACGATACAGCTTTGGGAAAGGAAAGACAAACCGACTTATGAGGAAAAAGGAAACGACAAAGACAAATAAGAGGACTTTTCCTAACTCCTAAGACGAACGAGGTGATGTGCAAGTGAAACAAGCAGGGTGTGACTAGGAAATTAAATCGGCTATTGGACAACTTTGCCGATGATAGACGAGGATGAAACTGACTTTAGATGATTATGTTGGTAATTAACGACATAATGATGAATGACATCAAGAAAAGATAAAGACAATAATTTATTGAAGACACTTGTCTTTGGGGTTATGGTAGTGCAAGACCACGACAAAAGAAAGACATGATTTTTTTTTTATTGAAATTGAAGACAAACGAAAGAATTGATGATTATCGATTAGATATCCAGCCGGTGGGCTAGATTAGATCGCCCACCGGCCGGAGCGGAAGCGAATTTTTGAAGACGGTCTCAGGAAAGTGGCTCTGATGCCATGATAAAATATACGAGAGATAGAGAATACGACATGAAGAGGATTCATATATTAATGATGTGTGATGTGTGTATGACTTGGGGTTGAGTCCCCTATTTATACAAAAGATGACTTGGACGTTAAGACGTCGGACGATTAACCCTAGAATAGTCTAGAACTATGACACGATTATACTCCTACCATAACTAATATATTCCCAAACACGACATTCCAAATACAATATATTTTCCTAAACTTTGGTATATTCCAACAAAGCTACCTCTAGACCAAATAAATATATATTATGCATTGGTGCTTTACACATAAGACTAGAGATGAATAATGAATTCCCTAATTTGCGCCATTTTGAATGTGTGGATTTGTGAAAAACGAGTACAATAAGCCGATACTCGATAACTGATTTAAACACGAAAAAGAGTGACTAGGTAAAATTAATAATACTTGTGTTTTTGGGATGAAAAGTAGAGGACTTGACTATATATCAACAACGAAATGAAAAAAAAACCATATTATAGCGATGCGCGTTCAAACTTCAAACCAATTCCAAATGTACATTATATATATTAAGCGAACAACAGCAAGATCGCCTCACACGGCTATGTGTGGTGTGGGTGCACGGCTTGGCACAAGCAATTAGACGGGCCTGGCAAAAAGAACAAACCTGGTACCGAGACCTGCAATGTGGAAGAACATATGCGAAGCCAGTTTCGGGAAGTTGTCACGTTGAACAGGTATCGCAACTTCATATAACTTATCATTGCCGGAGCACAACATTGTACCGTATGTACCTTCATAATATACAAAGATTTGTTCATAATGATAATGGTTACGCGACGGGACAAACCGTAAGACAGACACAGCCCACCAGTTTTGGAGGTCTACCGTAGGCTGATAATCTCCAAGAAAATATATGTCTATCGAATCTTCGGCCATACGAGCCGGAACTGTGCAAACAAGACTTGCGCCTTCGCAGGCCGGAACCGGCTTATTGTGAATGGTGATGGCCTGATGGGGTACGGGAATTTACTGAGTTGAAATTTCGAAGGAGGGACACTGATCCGGACACGTTCAACCAATTCTCGTTGTACGCCGCATGTCCGAGGATCGCGTCGTATCAATTCTTCGTTCAATCTAGCAATTGATTGTTTCTCAACCTTAAGCTCACCTTCTTTCTTCTCCAATTCCGATAATTTACCTTGAAGATTACGCTTCATCGTCTCGATTTCTTCTTCGTGTTTTCGTTTCAACTCACGTATCTCATCTTCGTGGTTACGCTTCTCCTCCTCCAACTCTTTTTCTTTCTCGCTCAATTTCTGTTTACACTGCTCATGATCGTTTTCAGCGTTGTTATTGTCGTCTTCATCTTCATCGTCCTCATCGATATTTAGCACCATGGGTCGACCATGCAAAACATCCCTACAAACCCATTTTGTGCTCAATGGCGCTTTAGCTCCATACTTCTCCCAATCGAATCGATCAAATATCCGGTAATACTCGATCTTATGTCCCCTGCCATCCGAACTAACCCCTTCCGATGGGAGGAAACAAAGACCTTCCCGATTCACCATCAATCGTGAATCGAAAAGGTCTTGCAACGCTGACTTCAAGCGATTGCCTCTGATCTCTTTGTTACCGATCTTCAACGCCGCATATTGCTTCCCCACCCCCATATGTATCGTTCCAAGTTGACTCCAATACTTACGTTTCACCGGAGCGACATAAAGGTTATCCAGCTCATAGAGTTCCACCACTCCAACACCAGTACAACGCAGAAACGTCTCGTCGGATGTAATCGAGTAAGTTGCCATTTCGTTGTACGTGTTTGATTTGATTGTGGTTGGTAAAAAATGTAAGCAAAATGAACTATAGCCTAGATGCGCACACATACATATAAACAGCAATAATAATGCAATTTAGTCAATGAAAAGCTATATGCACTCGACGGCAATTGATCTATATATTTGATTATTCTCTGATCCAAACCTTCCCTATGTCTCCCTCTTTCTTCTGCATTACGCTCTTAGGCCCTGTTTGATAGGACTTATTCGCAGTAGTATTCAGATCAGTTCAGAATCATTCAGATCAGATCAGATCAGTTCAGAATAATTCAGATCAGATCAGATCATTTCAGAATCATTCAGATCAGATCAGATCAGATAAAATTTTTATCAATGTATTTGGCCCATAACTGATACTAATTCGTTGAAATTCAATCAAAATTTCAACACATTCAGATCAGATCAGACCAGTTCAGAATCATTCAGATCAGATCAGTTCAGATCAGAATCATTCAGATCAGATCAGATCAGAATCATTCAGATCAGATCATTTCAGTTCAGAAAGATGCAGTCCTATCAAACGGGGCCTTAATCAAATCTATTATCAGCAGAAGTCAACTCTTACAATAGTGTCTCCTCCAAATCTCCAATCCACTTACTAACAAGGAAAAAGTCTTGGTTGAATTAGCATTATTTAGCATATCAATCAACAGTACCAGTTGGCGGAATACGCCCCCGTCCCGCACAACCACCTTAATTCGGGGTATGTAAAAGGGGTCAGATAATGTACGTAAGCCTTACCTTACGTACGTTGAAATATGAAGAGACTGCGTACGGGTGACCTATAATTAAGATTGTTTGGAGTAACATGAACCTCTTAGCTGCTCCATAATGATGTTGTGTAGGACGATGCATAAATCTGGAAATGACGCTTACAGGAAACGCAATATCAGGTCTAGTGTGACTCAAATAATTCAGACCTCCAACAATACTTCGATATCGCTTTGCATCAGCCATTCCTGTACCGTCTTCAGCAATCAGCTTCTCGTTCACATTCATGGGTGTGGGTGCTGGCTTGCAGTTCAGCATACTGAACTTCTTTAGTAAATCAGTGGCATATTTTCTTTGAGAGATAAAAATGCCATCTGCACTTTGAACAACTTCAAGTCCAAGAAAATAATGCAATAAACCCAAATCTGACATCTCAAACTTTCTCATCATACACGACTTAAATTCCTGAACAATAGCTTCACTTGACCCCATATAAATCATGTCATCAACGTAAAGACATACCACGAGAAAGTCAGAATTACCTTGCTTCTTCACATAGAGAGTCGGCTCATTGGGACTTCTTTCGAAACCGCTCTCCAGGAAATAAGAATCAACCTTACTGTACCATGCTCTTGGAGCTTGCTTTAACCCATATAAAGCTTTCTTCAACCTATAAACTTTGTTCTCCTCTCCACTTACAGTAAAGCCTTCTGGTTGAGCAACAAAAACTTCTTCACTTAACTCACCATTGAGAAAGGCAGACTTGACATCAAATTGGTACACAGGCCACTGAAGTTGTGCAGCCAGAGCAAGGAATGTTCTCACTGTTTCAAAGCGAGCAACAGGAGAAAAAGTCTCGTCAAAGTCCACACCTCGCTGTTGTGCGTACCCCTTAGCAACGAGACGAGCTTTATACTTCTGGACCTCTCCATCAGCCTTGTACTTTGTGCGGAATACCCACTTTAAGCCAATAGCATTCTTGCCTTCTGGTAAGTCAACCAACTCCCAAGTCTTGTTCCTTTCAATTGCAGAAATCTCCTCGACCATTGCATCTTGCCAAACCTGATTCTCTGCAGCATCTTCATAATACACGGCATCTGATGCATACAAAGCAAAATTGCACGATGCATATATGTCGTTCAGTGAGCGAGTTTTCCGTGGAGGCGACTCAGACGAACTGCTGGACGGAGATGCAGGATGACTTGTTGGAGGGGATGGACTCAAATCAGTGCTGCTGTTCCTTGGAGTGGATGGTTCAGATGACTCTGAATCTTCAGCAACTTCGGTAACAGAAGTTGTATCATTGGGAACAGAATAAAATTGTGCTGCAGCTCCATTGACGTTGTTGGTGTTGGCGTCCCATATCCAATTTTCTCCTTCATTGAACTTCACATCTCTGCTAATAATAATCTTACCACTTACAGGATTATATAGCCTATATGCCTTAGACTGAGAACTATAACCAATGAAAATGCACTTCTCTGATTTTTTATCAAGCTTCTGTCTAAAATTTGATGTGTTTAAGGCATAAGCTATACACCCAAAAATTCGTAAGTGGCTTACCTCGGGTTTTCGTCCCTTCCATGCTTCATATGGAGTTCTGTTGAACACTGCCCTGGTTGGAGAAATGTTGAGCAGATACACTGCCGTTGAGACTGCCTCTGCCCAGAATTCTTTCGGAAGACCAGCAGCTATCAACATGCTTCTTCCCATCTCAACAACAGTCCTGTTCTTGCGTTCTGCTACCCCGTTTTGCTGTGGAGTATATGGTGCTGTCAACTCCCTGCGAATTCCATACATCTCACAAAATGCATTAAACTCATTTGAGGTAAATTCACCACCTCTGTCCGTACGCAGCACCTTGATGCGATTTCCACTCTCATTTTCCACCAATGCCTTGAACTTCTTGAAATAATCAAAAGTTTCTGACTTTGCCTCCAGAAAATAAACCCAACTCAATCGACTATAGTCGTCTGTAAAAAGCAAGAAATACTTGCTACCTCCTCTAGACTCGACACTCATAGGACCACACAGATCAGCATGAATTATCTCCAAACAACTAGAGGCTCTATATGACTTGTACGAAGGAAATGAGTTTCTGCTATGTTTTCCGTAAACACAGCCTTCACAAAAATGGAGAGCACCAAGTTTTGGTAAACCCACTACCATTTTCTTTCTAGACAGCAATTTCAGACCTTTCCAATTCAAATGACCATAACGCAAATGCCACAACTTTGCATCATCAGACTTAGCAACCAAAGCACAGTTTTGCACATCACCAACATTTAATGGAAACATTTTATTTTGTGTCATTGGTATGCTAACAACAGGTTTAGTGGAATTCTTGTCTAAAATTGAACAACAACTATCAGCAAAATTCACCGAATAACCACTTTCCAGTAATTGTCCAACACTTAACAAATTATGAGCTAAGTTTGGAACATACTGAACATCATGGAGAAGTTTTACATTACCCTGAGGAGTTTTGATGCCGACTGTCCCCTTGCCATCGACTCGCATAAGCTTGTTGTCTCCAATACGAACTTCCCCCTTCTGTGACTCGTCAAGGTTCTTGAACAAATGTTTGGCTCCAACCATGTGATTTGAGCAGCCACTGTCCACGAACCATAGTCCATCATTCGTATCCACAGTGGAATTGTGAACTACGAACAACTTCTCTTCACTGTCAACATTTTCGGCAAAGTTGACCTGCTTTTGTTCGTCCCTCTGCTTGGACCAACAACGAGCCTCCCTGTGACCATATTTCTTGCAATATCGGCATTGAATATTGCTCTGACTTCGATCACCATTACCACGACTTTTGCCGCCACTGCGACCCTGACCACGAAAACCGCCTTTGCCCTGTCCACGGTCTCCGAAATTCTCTGTCTTCCCCTTAAAAGAAGACTCTCCCTTTGCTTGAAAAGCCTTCTCCTCTGACTTTTCACTTGGTCGTTTGACCCTAAACTCATATGCTAGCAAAGAGCTTGTTAAATCATCAAAGGTGTATTTAGTCAAATCCTTTGATTCTTCGATTGCCGTGACAACATGATCAAAGTTTTTGTTCAAACTTCTTAACACTTTGCTCACAAGTGTCTGTAGGAGGCAAAAAATTCACTACCTATCAAAATGCGCCACGTGGAGGTTGAAAAGTCTACGTTGACAAGTTGACCGGCTAATTAAAGAAGGCCGCGTGTCATTTGTATATTAAATGACTGTCGAATCAAATACTGCCACATGTCACCTACGACTCACAGTTGGAAGGGAACTGCAAGAAGATTATTCCTAATTAAATTGGAATAAAATTAGCGCAAAAAGATCAAGTTGCTTTGAAGTAAATGACTTCCATCAGTCAACTTCCTAAGATAGAATTATGGAAACTCAATCTTAACTCAATCTCTTGAGTTATCCTACCTTCCATCAAACTCTCACCTCCTCCACTATAAATAGAGGATGACCCCCACCTTACAATGGTCTTCAAAATTCCAGAAGTCCAAGTCTTCCACATCCCAGACGATCAAGTCTTTCACATTCCAGAAGATCAAGTCCTGAAGATCTTTGAAGACCATCTTGGAAAAAGCTCTCAAGCACCAAGATCCACACCAACAAACGACCCTCAAGATCTGGAGAAAGCTCCCAAGCACCAGAGATTCAAACAAGTTCAACAATTAAATCCAATTCAAAATCAAGCCTAGGCCCTTGAACGCCAAATTCGGAGTATCAGCTAGGAGACTCTCAAATCAAGATTGTCAAAACCCTAAATTCAAATTCAACAGTTCGAGATCAAGTCATTGCGGCCCTCGAATTGAAGATCGAAGTGGAGATTGAATCAGAGGATTTATTTCTATTTTAATAGAAATCACAGAGATTGTACACGAAATTCTGATAAATTTTAAATTCATTTAAAACTCATATTTTGTGTCTCTTATCCAGATCTATACAAAATTTGCGTCTACAAATTTGGTGAACCCGACGTGAACATCTCTGCCTCTCATCTCTCTCTCCGAAAGATTGATGACGTCCTTAACGAAGAAGCTTGCTGCCAACAAGAAGTGTCCTGAAGGCGCACGACATCCACCACACTCTTGTCAAACCACGATTTCCGCGGTCATGGTGATTGAAGCAAAGACCATGGAGGAACAAATTGCCAACATGGAAGTTCTTCTCAAAGATATTAGCAAGCAAAGCGAAGAGATCGATGCAGGAATCAAGCACCGTGACGAACAAATTCCCAGCCTCACCAAAGAATTGGAGAAAAGTTTAAGAAACAAGTCATCCAAGAACAAAGGCAAGAGAAAGAGGAAAGAAGGCGAATTTATCCAAGGCTCTTCCTCCAACTCACTATCGCGACAACAAATTCAAGACATGGTGGTGAACTTAGTCAAGATGCAAGTGCATGATGAAGGTTTCAAGACCAATTAACGATACGTTAAACCGTACACAAGAAGGATTGACGAGTTACGGATGCCTTTCAGCTACAAGCCTCCAAAGTTTCAACAATTTGATGGAAGAGGCGATCCAAGAGTGCACATTGCTCACTTCATCGAGACATGCAGCAGCGCTGGAACAGAAGGAGACCTCATGGTGAAACAGTTCGTCCGCACCCTTAAAGAAGTGGCCTTCGACTGGTACACTGATTTGGCGCCCGACTCAATAGACACTTGGAAGCAAATGGAAGAAGCGTTCCTAAATCGCTTCTATAGCACACGTAGAGTCGTCAGCATGACCGAATTGTCAAACACCAAACAACTTGATAGAGAACCAGTCATCGAGTATATCAACCGTTGGCAAGCCATAAGCCTTCAATGCAAAGATCGCTTGTCTGAATCCTCAGCGGTGGGGATGTGCGTCAAGGGAATGCATGCGGGATTGTTCTATATACTCCATGGAATCAAGCCCCAAAATTTTCAAGATTTGGCAACAATGGCGTGCGACATAGAGCTTACAATCTCCAATTGTAAAGATTTCAAATTTCCAAGCAAAGTGGAGGAAGAAGCTGCATACGACTTGTCGTTCAACAAACCTGGTGCTGAAGATTCTGATGATAGCGGTACCACCACGTCCGATGATGAAAGTACAAAGTCCAACGAGACAACTTCAAAATCTTCAGAAGATGATGATGATGTGTCCCATGACGAACCAGAACATTCTGCATAATCTAATTATATTGCAGTTTCGATCACAAATCAATTTTGAAGAGAGTTCCTCCCAAGTCACAAATTGCAAGTCGACTCCACAAATCGCAAACTGCAATTTGCCAACATAAATTGCGAACTACAAGTCATCAACACAAGTCAAGAAATGCGATTCGCCACCACCACTCGCAAAGTGCAATTCGCCTCCACAAATCGCAATTTGCAATTCGTCTCCTCAAAAGGGGGCAACTCCAGAATGGTAGGGCACAAAGGAGTCGCAAACTTCTCGTCTCCAACAAAGCAACGAAATTGACATTCAAGCAAGGCGTAGACGATTGTTCGAAACCGGACCAAATTGAAGGAATCTCGAACAAGAAGTTAACAAAATCAAGCACTCCTAAGCAAGAGCCTAAACTGCAAGTTCAAGTCCAAATCAAGCGCTCTAAACTGCAAGCTCAACTCCAAATCAAACGCTCCTAAGCAAGAGCCTAAACTGCAAGTCCAAATACAAATCAAGATCCTCCTTAGCAAGAGATGAAACTGCAACAACAAATCAAGATCCTCCTTAGCAAGAGATGAAACTGCAACAACAAATCAAGACCCTCCTAAGCAAGAGCATAAACTGCAAGTTCAAGTCCAAATCAAGCGCTCCTAAGCAAGAGCCTAAACTGCAAGTTCAACTCCAAATCAAGCGCTCCTAAGCAAGAGCCTAAACTGCAAGTCCAAATACAAATCAAGATCCTCCTTAGCAAGAGATGAAACTGCAAAAACAAATCAAGATCCTCCTTAGCAAGAGATGAAACTGCAACACCAAATCAAGACCCTCCTAAGCAAGAGCATAAACTGCAAGTTCAAGTCCAAATCAAGCGCTCCTAAGCAAGAGCCTAAACTGCAAGTTCAACTCCAAATCAAGCGCTCCTAAGCAAGAGCCTAAACTGCAAGTCCAAATCCAAATCAACACATCCTCCTTAGGAAGAGATGAAACTGCAACAGCAAATGAAGGTCCTCCTCAGCAAGAGATGAAACTGCAACAGCAAATCAAGATCCTCCTCAGCAAGAGATGAAACTGCAACAACAAATCAAGATCTCCTTAGCAAGAGGTTAAACTGCACCCAAAAAACAAAACAAAACAAAAAAAAAAACCCACAAAAATCTCAAATAATTGAACTACGTCATGACTTGATCTCACTCAAAATGTCAAGTGAGTACGTAGGCAGCTTGAAAACCCCTCAAGTTCAGTCACACCACAAAAAAAAAAAAAAAAAAAAAAAAAACCTCAATCTTCACTTCGAAAAATGGAGGAGGGAAATTCATCTTCGGTTCGTCTTCTGGTGATCATGCCGACTGAAGACAAAGAAGAAAAAAAGGTGGAATTAAGAGAAAGCATAAAGCACTTATCCACGTCAACCATCAAATCACCAAGATGTGAAAAAAAATCGCACTTGATCGAGAGAAAGCAAGAAGCCCTCATTCAAGTAAATAACATACAAAATGAATCACGATAGACAAAGGTTCAATCAGCTTGCATGTTGGAAAGTTTCCAAGTTGATGTAGACGGAACAACTACTCCTATTGTTTACGTGATCCAACGCGCATCACAATAGAAGTAGTAATTCCACACCTCAAAGTTTGGCAGTTCGTCAATTCACTTCTACAACGACTCGTCAGTTCGTCTCTTTGCGGTTCACGACTCGTAGCTCTGCAGTCTGTCGGCTCATCAATTCGTCAAATCGCCAACTCAGCATTAAGGGGCTCGTCGACTCGCCAACTCATCATTCGGCGGTTCGTCAACTCGCCAACTAATTATTCAGCGGTTCGTCAACTCATTGCTTCAGCGGCTCCTGAGTCGATACATTCAGCGATTCGTTCGAGCTTCTCCTAGTGCTTATACGATCCAACGCACATCACACTAGGAAGAGTTCCGGTGGCAAAGTTAAACTCTATTTTGTGCTTACACGAGCCAACGCGCATGGCACTTAGAAGAGTTTTCCGTCGGTGGAAAAGTCAAACTCCGTTTTGTGCTTATGCGAGCCAACGCACATCACACAAAAGTGAAATTCTCTTTTAAAAGGCAGTTGAACTCTCTTAGTGCTTACACGATCCAACGTGCATCACACTAAGAAGAATTCTCCGACGTTAGCCAATTGGACTCCCCAGTGCTTACGCGAGCAAACGCGCATCACACTAGGAGAATACGTCCTTGTGAAAAAGAAATTCAAGTACTGACGATCATAGCACCAACTTGTTCAAGAGTTGTGAGGTGAGGAATCGTCAAAAGCAGCTTCAAAGAATCGCGCTCAAATATACGAGCGAGGCAGCATGGCGGCGAGTTGTACCGACTTCGAATGTAGTCCTTAATGGCAGCTGCTAAAACAGAAGGCAAATGCATTGAAATATGAGATGGAAGGTTGTCGATTTCTAAAATTCATCAAAACCAAGGAGACCATGTACCTGATACAGAAAATTAAATATGTTAAATTATGATCATCTACGTACGTGGACAAAGTTTGGCAACTCTACGGCAATGCGATGTCCGGATCGAGCTGAATTCAGCAAACGACATAAAAGCGGCTCAAAGTTTGGCAATGATTTGGCTATCAAGTGATTAATTAGAAATTCAAGCAAAATTGAGAAAGAATTGTGCTAAAAGTGTGATTCAAGTGCATAGAAATTAGCAATAAAAGGAGGTCGAATCCTGCGAAACAAAGACAACTACAAATTTGCCACATCAAATCTGAATTTCTACATGGAAACTGAAAAGGAAAAGGTGAAGAAATTTTACCCGATAAAGCTGCGAATTGCAAATTAAGAATTGAGGGAAGAAGTTCGGCAAAAATACAAGAGGCTTTGTTCCTGATCAAAGGCCGGTGATATACGTCACGCTAACAAATGAAAGATTTGTACCAAGGGCTTTTGTATATATAGTTTTGTGTTTGTACAGCTATATTCCTCAAATCAATTGAAGGCCAAATTCTAAAGTCCTACTGGAAGTCTTACGCCAAATCCTTCGAAGACGTAGGAGATCAAGGGAACAATGCAATTTCTACTCCAGGTCGAACTTGTAGTTCAAGTTAAGGCTCAACGACTTTTCGTACCTTCTATAGAGATTAATGAAGCTGAAAAATTAATTTGGTTGTACATTCGCGTACCCAAATGAAATTCTCTGTTATCCACCACGTCAAGATTAGACCGAGGTACCGACTACATACAACTTCAAATCTAGAGTCTCTCCAAAGAGCAAGGCTTGAACCCTCAACGACTTCCAAGTCAAAATAAAGTCCAAATGCAAAGATCGTCGAGTTGAAATCAGATTCAAGTACAATGACCGTAGTACGAGTCAAAATCAAACTTCTAAGTCCAATTTGAAGATGAAAATCAACTACAATGATCTTCAAGTCGAAACAAAAGTCAAGTTCAAACTCAACTGGTCAACGGCAACGACTCTCAAGTCCAAATTGCAATTGAGCTACGACACCCAAGTGAAAACAAAAATTTTCAAGTGCACTTTCACGTCAAAACTCAAAATCAAATTCAAAATTCAACTGAACTGGTTTCTAAGCCGACAACAGTTCCAAGTCATGAAGACTTTCAAGTTGAAGACAATAAATTCAAATGACTACCAAGTCGAAGTTGAAGTTCATCCAAGGTGATATCAAAGTTCACTGGACACCTGTTCAACAAAATGACTCCCAAGTCGAAATCAAATAAATTTAAGTGACTTCCAAGTCAAAATCAAGGTGACTCTCAAGTCGGGAAAAAAAATTCAAGTGACTCTCAAGTCGAAACCAAGTAAACTCAAATGAGTTTCAAGTCAAAATCAAGTTATTCGAGACCAGCCTACGTCTAAACACTCCAAGTCGTGTACGTAGCCTAGTCTCGAGGGGGCATTTGTAGGAGGCAAACAATTCACTACCTATCAAAATGCGCCACGTGGAGGTTGAAAAGTCTACGTTGACAAGTTGACCGGCTAATTAAAGAAGGCCGCGTGTCATTTGTATATTAAATGACTGTCGAATCAAATACTGCCACATGTCACCTACGACTCACAGTTGGAAGGGAACTGCAAGAAGATTATTCCTAATTAAATTGGAATAAAATTAGCGCAAAAAGATCAAGTTGCTTTGAAGTAAATGACTTCCATCAGTCAACTTCCTAAGATAGAATTATGGAAACTCAATCTTAACTCAATCTCTTGAGTTATCCTACCTTCCATCAAACTCTCACCTCCTCCACTATAAATAGAGGATGACCCCCACCTCACAATGGTCTTCAAAATTCCAGAAGTCTAAGTCTTCCACATCCCAGACGATCAAGTCTTTCACATTCCAGAAGATCAAGTCCTGAAGATCTTTGAAGACCATCTTGGAAAAAGCTCTCAAGCACCAAGATCCACAACAACAAACGACCCTCAAGATCTGGAGAAAGCTCCCAAGCACCAGAGATTCAAACAAGTTCAACAATTAAATCCAATTCAAAATCAAGCCTAGGCCCTTGAACGCCAAATTCGGAGTATCAGCTAGGAGACTCTCAAATCAAGATTGTCAAAACCCTAAATTCAAATTCAACAGTTCGAGATCAAGTCATTGCGGCCCTCGAATTGAAGATTGAAGTAGAGATTGAATTAGAGGATTTATTTCTATTTTAATAGAAATCACAGAGATTGTACACGAAATTCTGATAAATTTTAAATTCATTTAAAACTCATATTTTGTGTCTCTTATCCAGATCTATACAAAATTTGCGTCTACAGTGTCTCCTGACTAATTTTTTCACCATATGATTTAATTTGGCTAACAATTTGAGATACCCTAGACAAGAAATCCTCCGCAGATTCCTTATCTCCCATGATTAATGTTTCGAAATCACGGCGTAAAGCTTGTAAACGTACCTTAATCACCCTCTGATCACCCTTGTAATCTTGCTTGAGAATCTCCCAAGCCTCATGAGCCGAGCTCGCAGCGGAAATTCGGGACAGTATATCATCATCCAACGCCGACTGAATGAAGAGTAACGCCTTTGCATCCTTCTTGCGATTCTCCTTCAGTTGCTGATCCGGTACCAACGGTGCCGGGTTCGGTTCATCGTAACCGTTCTCGACCAAATCCCACAGCTCTTGGGACTTGAACAGAGTCGTCATCTTGAGACTCCAAAGATGATACTTGACCCCTTTGAAAGCTGGAATCAGAGGTGAAATTGAAGTATTTGCACCATTGTTAGCCATAGTTTCACTCGTGTGTTTGCCTCACTGTGTTTCACTCTTCCTCTCTCTTACTTTACTCTTTTGGTTTGATTGCCCAAATAACAAACCCCACCACCAGTAAAGAAAGGGCTGCACGTTGCTCCTTCCTTTTTACTGGCTCTGATGCCAAAATATGTTGGAGATATTTTCAATAATAGTAAAGTGGAGGAAAGAATAATATTTTTTGCTAATGAAACTCTCAATACTTCAATAATCCAAGAATAAAGAATGCCTAAATATATAGGCTTACAACTCAACAAACACTACTAGAATTAAGCAACTAAACTCTAAATATTAGCTAAGTGGTAAACGTGCCCCACTATCCTAGTCCACTAACTACTAGCTAAACACATGCTAACAGAATAACAATTTATTGACCAAGTAATTAGGAACTAACTAAACAACTAACTTAGAAGCATATCAATTAACAGAATCCAAGCCTATAACCAAGACCTGCGACATAATACACACCATACCCTTCCAAATCTATGTTATCGTTCTCACTGGGTTGAGGATAAGGGTAAGTACCTTCATGATTCGCTCTCTTCCTAGACATATTGCCATTATAAAACAATAAATCTCTCAAGGGTCGCCTCCGAATTTCATATTCATACACATTCTCAACAGTAAATAAAATTGCCACCTCAAGAACCCACCAATGTTCGCGGTCAAGCGTTTTGTTAGCCTTCGTTGGGGGCACGTACATTTTGGGAAGATTATTCCCCGTTGACCGAGCAGAATCCATAGGCAAGAGCAGAAGGTGGCAGACGTCTGTAACTGGTGGTTTGTAGAAAGGAAATTCTGAGCGAGTCTCTGTAAAATTCAGAGCAGGATAACGTCCTCGAAATTGATTCACGAGTTGTGCGTAATAATCTAACATATTACTTGCACCACTCCTCTTGTACCAATATGTCTTTAGATAATATTGAAGAGAAGAGATTTCTTTGTCTTTCACTTTCACTATCTCATCTAATTCCACTTTGTGTTTATAAATCAGTTCCGCGATTTCATTTCGTTTGGTTTGAATTTCTTCCTCGTGCTTACTCTCCTCCTCTTTTATATCAGCCTCCTTCTCATCCAATTCCTCTTTCAACTCACAGTACTTTTTCTCTGAATCTGCCTTCATTATATTCTCCGATTCCACCAACTTACCTTGATGATTACGCTTCTCCGTTTCTAATTCCTCTTTCTTGTATTAGATGAAGATATGAGTATATATACAGTAACTAACACTAGATAGGCTAACCAACTAGACTAACTAACTGTTAGGTTTTGATAAATCTAATTGCGGAAAAACTATCAAAACAGTCCAAGATCTCTCACATGTATTAACATGAATTTGCACATATTGACATACCTCTTGTAGCGTGAATTATCGTATAAAATATAATTAATAAGGAGATCAGGACCTCAAGTGTTGCCCCTCTACCAGTATCCACACAGCTGGATCAGATCCTTAGGAGCTTGTCGGCTACAACAATGGAACGAACTATTCTTCCATGCTCATCAGTCTACATCAACCCTCTTAGGGCTCACTTTAGGTTTCTCTCCAATTCTGAGATAATCCGATAGATAAGAGTTTTGCACAAGGTAAATATATATACTAATATATTACCTAAACTCCGTACATAATTAGGAAACCTCTAAGATACTTTCTCTAATCTAATTAGGAAAGTCCATATATGCAAAATACTATTTCATTAGTATTTCCATAAATATAGAAAGACTGATTAACCTGATCCACACTTAGTGTGTGTGACCCAGTAGGTCCAATTACATTTAGCAGCTGATCACCGATCAACAAATCATAAGAGGTTTTTAGCCTAAACATTACGATTACCTAAACGTAATTGAATTAATTCACTCCGTAATTAATTACCAAACTATTTGACAACTTGATCGAAGGACATACTCCTTCAATCTCCCACTTGTCCTTAGAGCAAGTGGTCAATCGCATTCCCTTGTCACTTAATGTCTTATTTGAACATAAGGTAAGATTTCATGTCATCCTTATATAGTTCAAATGTGTTTCTCGAATCTGAGATGAACTGATAAAACAAATGATTATCCAAAATCCATTTGAGCACGGCCATGCATTTTCAGTTCCAACTCTCCGAGTGGCCCAAAAGACAACAATCCCACAATGGGAGTACAATTCCAATCTTGCACACTCAATCCTCTCCACTAAGTTCATAATAATCCGAATATTACCTTTATGACCTCCTTTTACGGCACGGTGTTGGGCAATATCACAGCTTACCAATTCCCAAGTAAGAGAAATGATGTACTCATGTTAAGAAATCGAGTCAACATAGTTAATATGAAATTCTCATAATGACTTTACATCCCTTAAAGAATATCCACATAAGTGGGTCTGTTCAATATGAATTCTAATTCATATCCATGCAAAAGATCCATGACTTTCAAGTCCCGAAACTCATGAAACAGAGTTAATGAATAAACTTGCATACTAGTCATAACAGTCATTAGTGTCCACGTTTAATGACTTAGACTAGGAACAACTATAATCTAAATTCCAGTTCACAAAAGCATTTCATAATCAAGACCTCATCTTGACAGCTTCTGGACAAATAGATTATTTTGGACATACATTTAACACTAAACCAAAATTAAATGTAAAATCGAATAAATATCGATTAATGATAAATGTCAATACTGTTTTACAATCATGATCTCATAATCATATCTAAAACAATAATTTCAATAGAATCACAACCACTCTCCAAAGTGTTTGATTCCATTTGCCGTTGTATGCTTCCCATGCATAAATTTCAGCGACAGTCTAGTTAACGGAATAGAACCATTATAATCCGTACTTACTTTGCTCATCCATACTATTAGCAATCTAATCAATTAGATGATATATAAACTGAAAATCTCCAAGAATCTCTAAAATTCAACCATGAACAATTTGATTCAGATTTTCCATAACAACATCATTTCAATTTCCAAAAATGAAAAGTGTATCTTTGGTTTTTCGATCACCATAAGATATATTTGATCACACACTATTGCGATTCACTTAAATTGGTATCTGTTCGTCATACTCCAAGTATACGAAACAACAAGTACATGATAGATTTACTACAAGTACATACATTAAACTACTCATCATTTTCTCTCTCATCACATGTCCAACGACATTGAAACTTGCAGAGAATCTAATGAATGAGTTATATATGGAAAGAAAACCCCTCTAAGAGTCTTCTTATATTGAACTCAATAAGTTTTACATCAAAGTAAACACTCCCACTAAATTCAATATCCCACAAGATTTATTCCAACAAATCTTAATGCCCAAAATGTACTTATTTCCTTCTACTTTCTTCATTTAGAAATTACACTATGTTAAGTCATCCAAAACCTAAACACATGAATATTCGTTGGAAGAAACATGTGACTATCACATAAAATTAGAAAAATAATTATGCTCCCACTAAACTTTTTTTTTTTTTTTTTTTGAGGGTCTCCCACTAAACTTCTTGTCTACACAAGATGCACCTTCATTTCTTAGAAATCAACTTCTAAAGTTGTCTCTTTAAAATGAGGATTTCAACTCCTAAATGCTTACATGAATCCATCACTTGGATTCTTAAGTTAGCATCATTTCCTAGTGTTAACCGGATCACCGAAACATTTTCAGATGCGCCCATACACATCTTCTTCCAATACCATCTAGCAAGCGATTTCGATATCCTAATGCCAAATCTCATTACTATAACGAGTTGCATTAACTAGGTTTATCCAATGGATTTAAGTAAAACACTATGTTTTCATCTTGTCCATTTTATCCAATAAAATTCATTTACACGTGGAGCCACTCCGTTTCGCACATCAACCAAGTTCTAAACTTGAAGTTTGGACATTAATCCATCTCAAAATTTATGGCCTCAAGCCATTGGAGTTTTGACTTGTCATATATAGCTTCTTTAAGGTTTAAAGGTTCAAATGACTTTCAAAAAGGTACATTACAATTATGAGTAGTACAGATCTCCAAATCTATTTCTGAACATTCTTTCCCTTTCAAACCTATATGGGGTATGTTCGTTACTATGACTACATGTTTCTAAAACATTAGTCATATCCCATTTCCTCAATTCTCACCAAAATTTTAATTAGGGTGACATATTAGGATAAGGTATGTTCGAACTATTTGTTGCTCATCTCGAATCTGATCGAGATAGACATTTCTCCCACTTGTCATTTTAGAAAGACACGCTCTTTCAAAAAGGACACACCATTTCGAGCAACAAATGTTATGTTCTCAAATGTTGGAGAATAAACCACCATGTTTCTTCTAAAGAAACACTAATCTGATTATAAAGCAAGCTTATTTGTCACACCTTGTTACAAATAACTTAGCAACTTCAGATTTTAAGTAAGACAATCTAGGAACTATTCCTTTCCATATCTATGTGGAGTCTTTTAAACTGCTATTGACAAAATACTGTTTAGTGATACATGATTTATAAAGTAAATTCCAAAAATGATAACTGAAGATTTGGGTTGACTTATCATGGATCAAATCATACCTAGTAGGATTTTAATTCCTTACTCAGACACACATACCTTGGTGTTCTAGGTGGAATTAATGTGGAACTTTCCCACAGTTATTCATGATAGTCTTCAATTAATTGATTTAGATATTCACTATCTCAATCTAATTGAATAGTTTATATCAAGTATCAAGTTGATTCTATATTTCATTATGAAATTCTCTAAACTTTCCAAAAGTCTTAGACTTTGATTTCACCATAAATATAACCATATTTATTTCGCATTCGTTAATGCAATGAAATAACTAAATCCGTCATTTGTGGTTGAACTCATTGGATTACACAAAGTGTACTCCCAATTATTCATTAGCTATCACCATTTCTAAAATGTGATTTCGCCTTTAAACACTAAATATTATTTGCATATGTCGTACGACTCCAAGTCTACCGACTCAAGAATGAATCTTAATTCGATGCAATTACTATTTACGTGATAAAACAACGCTATTCACAAGTTGGATTTGAATCAAATACTGTCCAATTATATATTTATATCATAAATTGTTTCCAAACAAGGAACTCTCATATCTAATATAGAGCTAAAACACGATTAAAACAACTATTGCTTTATTCTTAACACGTAGGCCGGATTAACCTCCCACTTAAACAAATATCTACATCAATAAGTATCTAATACTTTTGGTGTAGAAATTTTATGCTAAGATTAATGACATAAATAACTTAAATAAAATAGTTTCCATTCTTCTTATCTTCCTAGAGAACGATGTTTTTGACTAAACCTTAGCCAACGTTAGGAAAAACTTCAATTTCTTATATGTTTTCAAAATGACCATCATTTTGAGCACTAGAAACAAATTTATTTTCCATTTTCGATCCTATGATCAATACCTTCTAATGTGTCATAACTTTATCCTCACACTCACTTAAACCTTGTTCTTGAGTTGTAGGAAAACGTTATTAGCAAAAAATTATCTAATAATAATTACTTACACTAGACACATAGACATCTACTCCATATCATTTTGGCAATCTTCTCAATGGCCGTAGCCAATTCTAAAGAGAACACAAAATTACTATCTCCAAGATATAACTTTTCTCTTTCAACTTGAAAAACTATTTTCAAGTTTCGATACCAATCGATTAAATTATTGTCATCCACAATCTTTCTAAAAGATTTGAACGCAACTCAAATTATTATTGTTGTTGTTATATTGCAAAGTATCTAACATTTATCAAATAAATAACAAAAATTGAAACATTTTAAGTTATTTAACACTTTATTCCAGATCCAATGCTCTACAAGAATAAAATGACTCCAAGATCCCAAATTACTTGGATTAAGCAAGCTTTGGCTTGACACTTAAACCAATTAACTTAGGTAAGTAATCCCATTACTAATTATATCCAATATAATTCTTGGTTTGTAAGTCACATCCAATGTTAAACCTACTCGTTTGCCTCAACATCTAAGGACTCCTTACTGATATTGTCGAGTTAACCAACTTAACATGTGAATCTTTTCATAGACCCACCCGTACTTATCCCAAGATTAGAAGTGATACCTTACTTTGGCAAAACCTATCACTTGTGATCGAGGGTTTCATAGGTGTTACTTGTTGGAAAGGCAATAAACTCAATATTAGTAGAGACTTCGATTTATTATATGTTTAACCTAAACTCTAGTGAACTCTTACGAGATATAGGTGACATGCATAAATCGTAAAGCGCAATAAAATACCAAATTAAATTGCGAAAATTAAATGTGATCCTAGTATGGCCCCTAATCCTAAAGATCTAATCTTCAAGACACCTTCTGGAAACTTTTGGATCCTATCCATGCCATTCATGCGCCATCCACTATGATTCGCCTTGCAATGATCAATCTCCACTCCAGTTGTAATTACATTTGATTAACGGTTCGCAGACCGTGAAAACAAAATTTTAAATAATTACATAAATACTTCACGATTCGCAGATCGTATTTAGATTACAGGAATACGAACAGTACGCAGACTGTATTTACTATCCTATTTGGGCCATACAAGTCACCTCATGCATAAACCATTCATACATTCATTCATTCACTTCTAAAGTGAATGACCCAGTTCTAATATATCGATATTAAAACTCATGTCACGCATTCAAAACATGTTAAACACATAACAAATAATCACGCATGCTAATTAATCCGAATAATTTTAAATTAACAAATTAATTAACAAAAATTGAATTATCGATTTATTGTGTTAAAATTAAATAATTCCAAATTATTCAATATAAATTGCAAATTGAGCCCATCTAATGTCTCAATTAACACATACATATTCGCACATTGTCTCTCCGTCTCCAAGACATTCAATTTTGGCAAAATTGCACGTAGCCTATTATTAGTCTAACTAAATACAAGGACGGCTGTTAGCAAATTTAAAATTTAAAGAAGCTAAGTGACACTTGTAGCCTGCTTGCCAAACTTTCTCAACCATTTTTATTGATTAATCATTAGCCTAACTAAATGGCAGTAAGCAATTAACCAATAACCATGCAAACAAAACACTCTAGAGCCTAGACCAAAACGTAATAGCTTGCAGTCCTGCACCATCGAAACGCTTCGTCGCCATTTATCTTGAACCCAAGCCCAGCTTAATTCAAAACAAGAGAATGACCTAAGCTAGCAACGGTGCTTCAAGCTTTGGACTCCTTTGAGTCCGCCGTTATGCGAAACCCATCAGCAGTACAGCCCGTCTCGAGCCCATCACAGCTCCGACCACATCAACTCGGGACTATCCCGAATCGGCCGTCGCCCAGCGACTTTAAAATCAGGATGCGTCAAACGCCGTCTTCTTCTTCGCCGTTTGTGGTCGTGTTTCGAGTCCAAGCCCCAATCACGATCCCAGCTCCTCTATTCGACCACCAGGCAGTCTAGCTGCTCATTGAACCCAAACCAGAACCAACGCCTTGGTGATTAAGACCCGCACAAGCCTAGCTCGTCGGCGTCAATTCTCGAATTTTTACACCGACGCCTGAACCATTCAGTCACGTTACTCGAACCCAGACCATCTGGTTCTTTCACCACTCGCGTCGCGTCCGCCGGTCGTCAAAGCGCTGCCCAGCAGCCTTCGATCTTCAATCCTTGGTACTTGTCGTGATCTGAGCCCAGCAAGATTTGCACAGTAAATGCCGTCTTTCAAGTTGCACAAAGCCCAGCTTCGTTCAATTCGCTCGTCGTTTCATCAGACATTCCTAGAATGTCCCTTCGGCCGTCACCTGGCGGTTCTGACATACATTAGCCCTTCGCCGGCAACTCTAACGCGAAGCCCAGCCTGTAGTACATCAGAGAAGCGTATCTTGGCTCCGGAGATGCTCAAGCCAAAACATGCGAAATTAATCGCTCGGGTTGGCCGGAGCCGCTCCGTTCGCCTGTCATTCTTCTCGTCTGTGCTTCACCGACCCTAGGTCCGGCCTGCTTCACGTCTACGGTTCCGTGTGTCGACTATCGACTTCTTGTCGGCGTCTTACCACCATGGGTCGCCGAAAAATTTGGACCAAAATTGGTGTTTGACTTGTGCCTAGCACAATGATTTTTCATTGGACTTTTATTTATTTGTCGTGCCTAGCACGTGTCCTTTAGTTTTGTTATCTATTAGCAAATCAAATAATAAATTTAGGTAAATTTAGTCAACAGAGATCTAATCTCAATTGCTAAAAGTTGGAGAAGTTAGGCTCGTATTGATCTAATCCAATTAGGTCAACCTTTCTAATTGATCATCCAATGATATTAATTTTGGGGCAAAAGCAAGTAATTATCTAATAACAACGAAGCTTTATAAATTAACCAAATCTAATTTCGTTTTGCAATTTAAGCACAATCAAATCGTAATTCAAAACGCACAACAATTTCAGATCAAAATTAATACGATGTGAGATCGCTCTGATACCACTGTTAGGTTTTGATAAATCTAATTGCGGAAAAACTATCAAAACAGTCCAAGATCTCTCACATGTATTAACATGAATCTGCACATATTGACATACCTCTTGTAGCGTGAATTATCGTATAAAATATAATTAATAAGGAGATCAGGACCTCAAGTGTTGCCCCTCTACCAGTATCCACACAGCTGGATCAGATCCTTAGGAGCTTGTCGGCTACAACAATGGAACGAACTATTCTTCCATGCTCATCAGTCTACATCAACCCTCTTAGGGCTCACTTTAGGTTTCTCTCTAATTCTGAGATAATCCGATAGATAAGAGTTTTGCACAAGGTAAATATATATACTAATATATTACCTAAACTCCGTACATAATTAGGAAACCTCTAAGATACTTTCTCTAATCTAATTAGGAAAGTCCATATATGCAAAATACTATTTCATTAGTATTTCCATAAATATAGAAAGACTGATTAACCTGATCCACACTTAGTGTGTGTGACCCAGTAGGTCCAATTACATTTAGCAGCTGATCACCGATCAACAAATCATAAGAGGTTTTTAGCCTAAACATTACGATTACCTAAACGTAATTGAATTAATTCACTCCGTAATTAATTACCAAACTATTTGACAACTTGATCGAAGGACATACATGATGCATTATTGGGTGCGTTCATATACATATGATACGCCTATACGAGTAGATAAATTTCCCAATTTTTCGCCATTTTTTGTAACATCATGGTTGCTGTTAGGGGAGGATAGACCGAACGGGGGGTCAAACCCTAGCCCATACGCCCAAGTAGGGTTCCATCCTAAAACCAATTGCCAATAGAAGGAGTAACCCACTTGTTTATATAGCTAGCAACATTCCACTTATTTTTCAATGTGGGACAAGGCTCACACATGTTCCAACAGTTACGGAATACATACGTAATTACGTACTACATTTATCCCGATAAGTCACTAGCTTCGACTCTTTAAATTGGATTAGAAATAAACGAGTTTGATAGCTGATGATGATTTGAAGGCGAGGTTCAGGGTTAAAGTATTACCAAAACAAACTAAAGAAACAAAAGAACATACAAAAAAAATCAAATCAAACCAATCCCAATCGTATCATACATCCAAAAGTAAGCAGACAATACAGTATCTTCAACCAGAATTTGCCAATATGCGCTATTACGTACCTGGTACCAACACCTGCAATGTGCAGGAAGTTATGAGATTCAAGTTTCGGAAAGTCGTTACGGTGAACCGGTATCGGAATTTGATATGTGGATGTGTAATATCAGTACACTCGATGGTATCATAGGAACCTTCGTAGTATACGTAACTCTGGTAGCCACTGTTGAAATATGTGCCTTGAACGTCTTTTACCAATTTGGGTATGTCGTAGTGGTGATCGAGAAAGGAGCTCGAGACGTGATTCTACGACGTACGGGTGTTAAATATGCCTCATACTATATGGGTAGTATGGAGGATTTGGGCGAAGACGGGAACGAGGAAAAGAGACTTTTTGGCGATCCGCGGGATCCATGGGCGCGAACCGCGGGATACATGGGCGCGGACCGCGGGAGCCATAGGCGCGGCCCGGAGTCCATGGGCGCGGATCGGGGCCCTTTGGCGAAAGTCGGCTGTTTTCGGCTTTCGCGTATTTGGTGTTTCCTTATTCGGTTTCTTTCGCCAATTAGGTTTTGTATTATGAGGGGACTATAAATACACCCTAACCCCCTCATAGCCTCCTTAAGCTGCTGCTGCTGCTGCGAAACCAACATGTAAGGTCCGTCGTCGTCTTGTTTGAAGACCTAGCTACAAGCAAGGTCGTTTGAAGACCCGAAAACCAAAGACACTAGATGGAGTGATTCTCTACCTATTGTGGGTACACTGAGTCATGATAGGAGGTTTTCTCTATGACGGTGGCTTCATTAGTTGGTGAGATTACAGAGCGTTTGTTAGGTTCTTAGTTGATCGCAAGAACGTTTGGCTCACTATATCTCGTTCGTATTTGGTGAGTCATTTTCAGGTTGAACTCACAACTTTGTATTGGCACTATTTCTCCACATAGTGAAATTGTTTTCTCCTCTGTTGGGTGGACATAACTGGCAAATTGCTGGTGAACCACGTTAAAGTCGGTGTCTTTTCTTTACATTCATATTGTTGTTGTAACAACCCTAAATTTTGACCAGATCTAATTATACAAAAATCTAGGATTGTTACAGTTGGTATCAGAGCAATAGGTTCTGGTCAGTTAAGTTTACAAAACAAAACAAAAAGTGTCAAATTAATTTTCGAAAATAAGGGATCGGTTGGGGTGCATTCATTTGCATGCTATGTGGTATATGTGCTACGTGTTACAATTAAGTTGATTGGTCAAATTATTGTATTAGGATTTATTCAAGGTATATCTTTTGGGATATTAAAAAGAGTGGTACGAGTAGTAGTGGTAATGCGGGTGTGTTGTTCGAGAAATGTTACTTGAAGTATTTGAATTGATTAAAGATTGATTGGTGTGATGGTTGAGAGTTGTGTAGGTCAATTAAATGTAGAGAAATCGTTTTGGATTGTATTAAGGATGTGAATGTTGTCTTGGATGAGAGATTTGTTTACCTAAGGCTTATCAATGTCGATTGGGTCCTTAAGGATGAGATACGAATTAGAATATTTTGTTGGATCGGTTTGTGCGAGAAATTTATACTTTGTTAGATCAGTGTATGACAAGTGGTATTAGCTGTAAGCATATTACGGTTGTTGCTTCTTGGGGTCTTTGGACACCTAGCCTTTTAGATATTATGCAATAAGGAATATTCGTGTTGTTGGGAGAATTTGATCCACAATCCACGAAAGAAGAGAGTATCTAGAGTAAAACTGATATTTTGGTAAATAAAAGTTCACTGATATCTTTATGGATTGCAACATGGTGTACTGAACTTAAGTCTGGTCTATTACTTATAAGGTGAAATTTGTGGTTTTGTTTTGAGATCGAAGGTGAAATTAATGATTCTTTTATTAATAAGGATGGTACTATTTTCATATCTAGATTCGACAAAATTGCGTTTCAAACTGTATAATGTGAAGGTACAAGTTTAAATGGGATCAAATGCGTGTTCTTTGTCCCATGAGAAGAGGGACTATGTACTTTGGATATGTTATTCAGGACTTGTAAGGAGGTTCATTTATGTGATTAATGTGTTTATCACTAAGTAAAAAGTTGAAAGTCACCAAAGGGGTTAGCAATTGCGAATTTAAGAGGAAGTTAGGCGTAAGCATATGTTGGAGCTGAGTCTATTATTCATGTTAACTTGGGTTGTAGACAATGGAAACGCTGATGCATTTTACGTCACTTAAAGTATATTGAAAACTTGAAGGGTGTTTATAAGGAAATTAAACTGTATTGTGATGGAGGCTAGTGATCTCAAAAGGTGATGAGACTTGAAATTTGAAGTAAGACATGATCTTGGTTATTGTCCCAGTGAAGGGTTTTGTGTTTTCTTATTGCATTATTTCATATAAATGAAACTATTAGTTATTATTCAGTGACTGTTTTAGATAGGGGACAATGCCCCTATGGATTTTTATATTGTGTAAGGTCATTGGACTGAGCTGAATGCTACTTGTTTGGTGCGTATGAGTTTATCTTTGTGGCCTTGATTTGTGTGCTTGAACAGGTAAATCAACCTTGGCTGAGGGTTTTAAGTGACACAAGAGTCGTGTCCACCTGGATCAGCCTTGGCGTGAACTGTGTCTTCCTTACTTTCTATTGGCGTGAATTTCAGTGAATAAATTATTATGGGATTACACGGTCATGAAATAATTGGAATAGTTGAATCTTGCACGTTTGTCTTTCCTCTCACTTGATGCGATTAATGTGTTTATTTTATATGAATTGTCGTTTCACTAGATTCAACTCTTGTGCTTGTGCAATTTATTTGATATTGTGCCCCGTGAAACTTCCATTAAAATTGTCTATGCTTCTTATTGTGTGAAGTAGCAGTCAGTTGTGCGATTCTCGAAGCAATTTTCATTTTGGGTCATCCGTGCGTAGTCTCTCCATGTTTCAATAGGGGTAAGGCTTGCGTGCATCCGACCCCCCCTTACCCCGCCTTATGACGGGAGCCTTTAAGGCACTGGGGTTAAAGATGTTGTTGTTGTGCCCCGTGAACTTCCATTAGAAATAATCGGCTCTACTCATTTGTATATTGTTTATACATATACAAACACATGTATGAAAATTTGATATATTCATCTACTTCTCATTGTGGAAACTTGCTCAAGCTCAGTTGTGCATATGTTGGGAATAAACCTTCTAAGAACCGAGTTATAAGAGTTATGGAGATATGTTGAAAAAATTGTGGTTGAGGAAGAGACATCTGAAGTATGCTTTTGGAAGATGAGTTTGGGCTTCGGGGACGAAACCTTGTTTTAAGGGGGGAAGTCTGTAACACCCCGTACTTTTTGGTAATTTATCTAATTCGGGTGTTACTAATTATATTGAAATTAGGATTTTACGGTTTATTTTCGGGAATTTATATAGTGATTTTCGGATTTTAAAAGGGTGAATATTTATTTTGTAATCCATTAGTGATCTAGGTTGTCGAATTGGATGATACCATCATATTTATTGAGGAGCTATTACTTAAGGAATGTCCGGTTATTACATTCTCAATCCATTGCCGTTTCGATAACTTTCTTAATCGTGAAGAAACGTTTTCTTAGTCGTTAAGTAATCTCTTAACGTAAACCCGGAACAAAACTGTGATTGTTTCATTATATCATTTGAGGAGCTTTACTTGGTAAATATGAAGTCAAATGACACAAGTTATAGATCCATTCTCAACTTACACAATCTCATTCTACACAATTTTGGAAGCTTGTGTGTAGTGTTGTGATTAGAAACCGATCTTATTTCGTAAGCACGAGGTGCCGAGACTACAAAATAACTCCTAGATGATCATACCTTCGGTTGGTATCTTATTGGACCGAGTTGGGAGCTAGGTGCTTGAGTGCTTGCCGCTTGTATATGCCACCCAACAACTCCAACTTCATCACACGTTTTATCCTTCATTTCGAAGCCAAATGAATTAAAATAAAAGCCTAAATTCATCTACTCTTTTATGGATACAACTTTGTATAAGGCTTTGAGTCCATATTTCTTGATTATCATCACCAAATTTACCCAGAACCGTGAGGTGTCTTTTTACGCGCAGTTCTGGACCACTTCTGGTATATTGGTCATAACTCCTTCATTTGGTAAGCTCAATCCTTAATTCTTGTTTATATTTACTCTCAAGATCTTTGGTAACAAACTCCAATTGGTTAATTTCATTTTCATTATGATTTAGTTGCCTAAATCATGTCCTAAAGTAAACCCTTGTTTCGTTGTTCTTCCTGTGAGTATCTTGAACATAGGGCCTTCGTAATTTGATCATACCAGCCTCATTTATTCATGTATTTGATTGAAACAAAACCCTAAATTGAACCTCATTTCAAGATCTTGATGTTAGGCTTTTGAAATGCTTGAAAACATGTCGTTATGATCATGTTATAGCTCCTAGAAGTTGGATGCGCATTTAGTACTGTGTTTTGAAGCAGTTGTGGTATTTGGGCTATAAATCCTTTGATACTTAATGAAAGTTAACGTTTGATGTGTTGAAATACTCCTAAGAGGTAGTGTTACAAGTTACAGTTGGATTTGTGTCTAAAAGATTAGGAATTCATTACCAATCATCGTCTAAACATCAGTCCTGTGTTCTGAAACATGAAGAAAGGGTAGGCTATTGTTATATTGGATTTGGACAAATTATACTTGGTTTCTTTGGGAGATTTTTGGTGAGTTGAATACTGATGTATAGTGATGTGATGTACCATGATTATATGTTCGTTAGAGGCCGATTCATGGAGGTTTTGGATGCTTGGTTCGCGGTATGGAGCTGTTGGGGATAGCTAAGAGCTTTGTGAATTCAAAGAGATTTTGTTTGTCGATTGTGAGAAAGATTATTAAGGAGACGTTAAGCGTGCCTGGTAAGAACCTTAACCCTTCTTGAGCTCGAGCATGTTTTCATATATCTTTTGGTGATCCGACTTTCAGTTCATGTCATCTATATTGCAATTGACATATAGCTTTTGTGATCCGCCAATTCATTTCATATTATATATGTTGCAATATATACTCATATCGTCTCCAAGTTTGATAAAGTCGGATAATTGAAATTCTACCAAATGAGAAGGGGCTCGACCCCTCAGTTATATATTTGATTTTGTACTCGTCTTTGTTTGGTATTCGGCTCAGGCTTACGTTGTTACTTGAGATGGATTCTATGAATGAAATAATGTATCTAAGACGGATAAAATGGTTATGTTGAATAATGTTACATCACAATCTGCTAGAGCAGGCGTGACCAATGCTGTCCGTCGGGGAGATACTAAAACACCTCTGATCAAGGTGGACTTATAGGCTGGGTTAGCTACCAGTCGCCTATTAGACTTCCTCCTAGAAGGGTTACATCCTACTGGCTCTTTAGTGAGGGGTGTGCACACTCGGGTCTATAGGGAGGTTTGAGGGGAGCTCTAGTAGCGTGTTGGGGTAGGACCTAATCACGAAACCGGAAATATAATTGTTGATATATATATTGAACTGATTGAATCTCAGCCTTGAGCTTTTGTTGTAATTCTGTACTTGGCTTTCTTTGACTAGGCGTTGCTTGATTAGCTACGCGCCATGAAGGCGCGTATCTTCTTTTCCTTGTTGTTCTGCATGCTTTTGAGTTCTTACTCAGCCTTTGCTGACGTTCTATGTTTGGGTTTGTCCCTACCCTATTTTGGGGCCTGTATCATTCTCTGTGATGCAGTTGACAGGTCTACTTGAAGTGAATTGTTGCATGGTCGTGTGCATACCATGGGGCTAGCTTGGAATATATGATACTACGGTTGAGTCACTTTTATCAGTTGTACTTGTCATTTCAGTTGGGATTAGGTTTTGTAAACTTGACTTCTGTCTTCCGCTGTCAACTCGTTATCATTTATGTAAATAAGTTGGTTTAAAATTTATCAGGTTTTGAGCCTTGCAGTTGACTCGGTAGTCAATTGCGGCATAACAATCCTAGATTTTTGTATAATTAGATCTGGTCAAAATTTAGGGTTGTTACAGTTGTGTTATTGTTTAATATCACGTTGTTCATCTTCTCGCACCTATCGAACAAGCATTGTTGGAACTGGACGCCTCTGTTCCAACAATTGGCATCAGAGCAGGTTAGATCCGTTGCTTCCGCTATGTTTGGTTTAGGCGTATATTTGTTTCTTTGGCTTGTTGCGGTTTTCTGGTGAGAAAATGTATTTGTTGAACGTTTTGAAGATTGACATGTTGTTCACTGAGGAAAATAGTCGTTTGCTATGGCGGTTAATTGTTTTGGCGAATATGGTAAATTCATTAGTAGCAAAAGGTGCAATGGAGAAGAGATCTTGGAGGAGAATTTTCTTTTGTTGGTTTTTGTGCGTTTTACTGATGATTCTGTTAGTACTATTGTCGCTGATTTTGTAACTGCTGTGGATTTGTGGGATGTCCGGCTTGGGACGTTTTTTTTTTAGTCGAATATCTTTTGGTTGGAAAGTTCTAAGGTTGAGGATGATAGTGTTGATGGCGAGGTGGAGTTATCCTTTTGCGCAGGTCAAGCTTCAAGGTCAACCAGGAGAGCTACCAACGTTTGTTTTTTTGGTTATGTGCCTCTGTGAGGCGTTTGGCGTCCCAGTGGCGCGATTTGGGTTTTGCTAGATCCGTTTGTATTTGAGCTTTGATAGAACTGTTGTTTTTTGGTACTTCGGATAGAGCCGTTTGTTTTGGGTTCCGTGAAGCTGTTGTTTCGGATTTTATGAATCTATTAACGGAAAATTCACGTGGTACCCTCGAACTTTGACTGATTGCACATGGTACCCAACTTGGCAAGTTTGTGCACATGATACCCCTAAGGTTACTATTTTGTGCACATGGTACCCAAATAATAATTTCCGTTAGATTTTCCGTTAAGTGATGATATGTTAGTTAGTCGTTAGGTAAATTAGTTAATTAACTATGTTACTAAATAACAATTAGTAATGATTTTCCATTTTATTAAAATGTGAAAAAAAAAACAAATGAAAATTCAAAATTTTAGACTTTGTAAAACAGATTCAAAAAAATATTTTCAGAACAAAAATAATCCCAAAAAACTAGTTCTTTTTTTCATAAAAATCTATTTTTCTTCAAAATAATCATATTTTGTGCACATGGTACCCTTCAAGTTACCACTTTGTGCACACGGTACACTTGAAATCACAATATTTTGCACATGGTACCCCTAGAAAAATCAGTTTTTTAAAAAAAAAAATTAATTTGAAAAAAATAAATGTGAAAAAAAATATCAAATTTTCTAAAAAGATTTTGAAATTTTTTTTATTAAAAAATATTAATTTCTATAATTTAATTAACTAATTACCTAAAAAACTAACCGACACATCATCACTTAACGGAAAAATCTAACGAAAGTTACTATTTGGGTATTATGTGCACAAAGAAGTAACTTCAGGGGTACCATGTGCACAAACTTACCAAGTTGGGTACCATGTGCAATCATTGAAAGTTCGAGGGTACCGTGTGAATTTTCCGATCTTTTAATTTAGGTTTCGTGGAATCAATTTGGGATTCGTGGAGCTATTGGTTTGGGTTCTAGGTGGAGCTGCTGATTTGGGTTCTAATTGAAGCTGTTGGATTTGGGTTCTAGCTGAAGCCGTTTGTGCCTCAAAAAGGGCAATTATGATCCTTGTAGGGTTATTCGTATTTGTGCTGCGAAAGTGGCAATTTGGAGCTCTAGGTGGAGCTCGTTTGTGCCTCGAAAGGGGCAATTTGGGACTCTAACGAGTCTGTTGCATTTGGGTTTCGGAAGAGACCGTTTGGATTCCTTTGGAGTCGTTTGAATTTGAATTTGTTTTGGTGTTCCTTGGAGCAATTTGGTTAGATTTAGTCTAACGTTTGTACCTCTCACTCAGTGGGGTAATTTGGCTCTTTGGGATGTTTGGTTCGGTCTTGAGTGTTTGGCTTGGTATAAGCAATTTGGTGTTCGCGACACGTTTGGTTACTCAAGAGGGACAATTTGTATTTGTTTTGGCCATTTGTGTCTAAATTAGACATTTGGGTACTGCGGTACAATCGGCCGTTTGTGAGGAGAAACGTTTGGTATTTGGTAGCTTGTGCACGTTTGTTATACCGTTTGGTTGTGACGTTTGGTACTTCATTCGCTGGGTTTGTGACAGTGGTGGTGTTCTACTATTTGGTGTTGTGGTGCGACGGCATTGCGATACATTTGGTATCATAGGGTACGTTTGGGTAGATGCTACATTGATCAATTTTGGTAATGGTGGTACGTTTAGTCACATTTGGTACACTAGGTACATTTGTTTTTGTTTTGCTTTGGGTGTAAGAGAGTTCAAGTCAAGGTGGAGATTGTTGGAATATGTGCCTTGAACGTCTTTTACCAATTTGGGTATGTCGTAGTGGTGATCGAGGAAGGAGCTAAAGACGTGATTCTACGACGTACGGGTGTTAAATATGCCTCATACTATATGGGTAGTATGGAGGAATTGGGCGAAGACGGGAACGAGGAACAGAGACTTTTTGGTGATCTGCGGGATCCATGGGCGCGGACCGCGGGATACATGGGCGCGGACTTCGGGAGCCATGGGCGCGGATCGCGGCCCTTTGGCGAAAGTCGGCTGTTTTCGGCTTTCGCGTATTTGGTGTTTCCTTATTCGATTTTCTTCGCCAATTAGGTTTTGTATTATGAGGGGACTATAAATACACCCTAACCCCCTCATAGCCTCCTTAAGCTGCTGCTGCTGCAGCTGCTGCTGCGAAGCCAACATGTAAGGTCCGTTGCGTCTCACTACTACAATTTCGTTATAGACATGGGTATATAGACATGGGATATATGAAAACTGACGTCTATTAAGGAAAACCCAGAACTGAGTAAAGAATAGACATGGTTTTTCACTTAAGAACTCATGTCTATTATAAGATTATAGACATGAGTTTTCATTAAAAACCCATGTCTTTTAATTTTTTTTTTTTATAAATCTGTTTGTGTGGATTTAAAAGACAAGCCTTATCTCTGTCTTTGACCACCTTATCCATATTCTGATTTCTTGGTCTCAAAAAAAAAAAACACACACTTTCCCTTACAAATCAAGAGCTCAGCGTCATCGACGACAACAACTCAGATGCGGCGACGACTCCAGCGACGACAACTTCTTCGTTTAGTCGACGATAAGCTCAGCCACGACAAGCTTTGTCGACGACAACTCAGACGGCGGCGACAACTCTAACGACGACAACAACTCCGGCGAAGACAACAGCCCATCGTTCTTGGGTTTCCCAATCAGGTCTCATCACCTTAATTATATCAGGATTTTGAGGTTTTACATACTGATTTTGTTGGGGTTATACTTATGATTTGGATATGATTTTCTGGGTGTTGAATTTGGGGGAAAAGGGTTTTGGGGGAAAATCATGCATTCTTCGAATCCCTAATGTCTCCCCCTTGGAATTAATTTAATTTGAATTAAAGTATGCAGAGGGATAGAGGGAATGCTGTCTCATGGCTGGGTATGTTTCTCCCCTTCATTCTCTCTCTTATTATTTTACTGGGTTTTTCTTTAATTTTGATTTTTAATCTTTATGCAATAATTAATTGCCCTAGCTAATTGCTGCTTAATTTATGTTATTAGTGATCAGATACTTGTATGTAAACCCATGTTTTTAGAATCTGCAATTTTGAAACTTTCATTGTAGTTCACTTCATCTGAGTTCTGTCGGCTACTGTTAATCTTAATTACTACTTACTTTTGTCATTAAGAGTGTATTTTTTTTACCCCTTTTGTTTATAGGTTACTGGGTTTTTTTATAATGAATAATTTTATTAGTTTTGGGCTGTTAATTATGAGTATGATGATTAGATGATGTTGACATAATGCCCATTTTTCATGCAGAAATTATACTGATTGTTGAAATAATTATGTTCATGTCATTTTTAGGGTTAGGTTAGTATAATTATTGTAATTGCAAGATTATTGGGTGGGGTGAAATATATATAAGAGTTCTGAGAGCTTTTGATTTATAAAAGGTTTCTCCTTTGGAGAATCCTGTAAACCCACTTTTGCAAATGTTTTCTGGCATGAATGTATATTCTGTTTGCGCTTTTCGGCCACTAATGCCTTCTGAATATTTTGATTGTAGTGTGTGAATTTGTGTGTTTGATTGTTTGTGTAACACCCCGTATTTTTAAGGTATTTATTTATGGAAGTTTATAGAGAATAATCATTTTGAGGGTGTTTAATTCTATTTTGGGAAATTAGACTTTACTTTCCTAATTTAGCTAATCTCCTAATTAGGTAGCCCAATTACTTATTTACCGTAAACCGTCTTACCTAAACCCGTCTTTTAAGCTCTCACCATAAACTATAAATACAAATCAAACCCGAACCCTTATTCTACACACCACCCGTCGCCCAAGAGAAAAGAAAGAGAGAAGAGAAGGAGAAAGAGCCGCGGGAAGAGAAGGAGAAGAAGAAGACGCGCGCGCAACCCGAGACCGCCGCCGCGCGCCTTCGCCGCCGCCCGCCGCCGCCGCTAGCCGCCCTAGCCCGTTTTCCGAGCCCTTTTGTCTTTTTCTCTTAGTTTTACCATCAAGAATCGTAAGTTTCTAAGCCTTAGTATGACTTTCAGATTAGGGTATTGATTATTATTCATGTTAATTGGAGTTTAAGCATGAATTAGATGGTGATTGATTGTTGTTGGGTTTATAGTTGAATTTGATTGTGCTTTGAATGCATGAAGAATTAAGTTTGTGATTAGGGTTCATATGATTGGAGTTTATGTTGAATTAATAATGATTTTATGAATGGAATTGAGTAGTAATTGAGGGGATTAAATATTGTGACTTGTTGATCATGTTTTTGTAGTTTGGGGATGTTCTAAGGTGTTTTAGGAGTGAAAATTATATTCTGTCCAGATCTGAATTTATCTAGAATTGAGTATTATTATGATGGTTTTAATGATTCAATGATGGGATTATGTTGTTGTTATGTTTGGGTAAGTACTGTGTGAGTTTGGTGATAATTGGAGATCGTTTGGATGGTTGATTGATGCTTTTTGTGTTGTGGAAGTATTGTTTGGTAATTGAATATTGGTTGATGATTTCTAGGTTCGGTGTTCGAGGAAGTACCCTTCTAAATCTTGTGTTGATTTGTGATTTGCTAGAAAGGGTAAGAACGTTGGTTACAATTCCAACCACAAAGACCAATTCTCTAAACTAATCTCCTTTGAACTAATCCTGTCTTTGATGATCTCCTATTCACTAATTATTCATACCATTATCTTTTGTTCCTGTATCGATCTTTGTATGATCTAACCATGCAGCTAAATCCCTTTGTCTACCCTACCAGCCCTTCGGCTTCCGTGTGACCGACCGGCACGGCCTTTCGGCCGGCTCGGCCCTCTCGGCCACTCGGCGGTTTTCCCGGCCGAGTGTGCTTTGTGCCTTCTTCTCTTGTTTCGTTGTTATTATCTCATGATCTAATTTTTGTGATACAATTTATATAACATGTTAAGTGAACGACTTCGTAAGATAATGGTTATGACTAATGATTAATGATTATGACTTTTGTTGATGTCGACTTTACCACCTAGAGTAAGGTGTCTCGACGTAGATCGGTCACCTGTGTACCTTCTTTATAAGAGGGGAGTCTTTGGTCGGTTCGCTACCGGCTTCCTATTTGGCTTCCTCCTAGGGGTACGCATCCTACTGGATCCCTAGAGAGGGGTGTGCACACTCTGAGTCATTAGGGGTTGTTTATGGTACTCTAGCTCGCATTGGTTCGAGATTGTGGTGGCTGTGGGGTAGGAACCCGGCCTTAATGAATGCAAACATATATTCTGTGATTGTTGAACTCTTGTTGTTTGAGATGATTAAAGTTGATGATGTAACGGTAGCTTGTTATTTGTTAGCTACGCGCCTCTAGGCGCGTATCTTCTGTTTTCTATTCTTTTGTTGTTCTTACTCAGCCTGTATGCTGACGTTCTTATTCTGGTTCGTTCCCTACCTTATTTCTGGGGCCTACGTCATTCTCGATGGCGTAGTTGACAGGTTCTGTTGATGATGTGGATGCTTGGTTGAAGAGTCGTCTGCATGATGGGGATTTTTATAAACACTATTTATTTTATATTCCAGTTTGATTATGTAATTTGAGACTAGCTTGAGAATAGTAGTTCGACATTTGTTTAAGACTTCCGCTGTTTCCGTTTGAATTAATAATGTAATTGAATAAATAGCCTTGCAATTGACTTGGTAGTCAATTGCGGCGTGACAATTCTAAATTTAATGCTATTATATTTGAGTCAAAATTTAGGGTTGTTACAGTTGGTATCAGAGCAATAGGTTCTGATGAGTCGAGTCTACAAAATTTTCAAACTTGTTTTCAAGAAATTTTCAAAACTGGGAATGGGATGGGTGCATTCATACGCATGCTGATTGCTAAATGTTATGTGACTTTAGTGCCTAACCATTTGATATAAGTGATTGTTTTGGGATTTCTAACCTTGGTGAATTGACAGATGCATACTGACCCACTTGGATTTAGCTGGAAGTTTGGAGTTGATGGACGAATTGGGGATCCAGCAGTAGAAGCTAAGACAGATACAATAGCCATGAATCCTGGATTGTTTTGCATACCTATAGGATGGGGAGAGACAGTCACAAACTTTGTGGACAGGGTAATAGATAGGCTCCAAATAGCCAGAGAAACGCACGACTGGGCTTTGAATGAAGAAGTGATAATGTTTGTAGTTATGGTTAACCTGAAGAATGAGGCACGTTGGGATCACGTGCACAAGAAGCTCGAGAGAATGACCTTTTATGCTTGCCATTTCGGAGACCTAAAATACTTGTACACTGATTCAGGAGATACCTTGACTGTGGAGGAACTGAAAGCTGTACTAAAGTACGAGGACTTGCTCTACAGGAATGCTAAGGATGACTTGGAGGAGCTACCTGAATACCTGGTAGAAGCCACAGTTCACCCTAACTACCCTCATCCAGACCCCTATAAGATCTATAAGGACAAGGCTGAGGAAAGGAGGAGAAGTGCTTTAGCAGTCCACCTTGCTAGTAAGAATATTAAGCCTGGAAAACGCTATTACATTCCTTCCCCACCTGAATCACCAGTATCCCTTAAGGGGAGACCATTGCTCAGGTGTACTGCTCGAAAGAGTGTACGACCCATCAATCTGCATAGAGCCAACCGTGAACCTATAAGGAGGGAAGTTGAGGAGGAAGATGGTATTTCCTATTCACCCTTAACCTCTAGTGAATTTGCTGCTCAGGAGGAAGGGGAAGGATCAAATGAAGTGGGAAGCCATGAGAATGCTTGAAGCCATAACCCAAAGTATTGGGAGACTATGTGCTAGGATTTTATTATTATTGCATTTACTTTACGTCGAATAATGTGTAATGTGAAACTAAAGACAAATTAGATATTACATGATGTCATAAGAGGGGACCATACCCCAATATTACTACGTTATATGCTTGATTAATAAGGTCGAATTGATTTAATTGCTATTTGATAGTCTATTACATGCGAATTGATATCGTGGTTGATCTCTGGCTTCGGCTGTTTTGATTCTGATGCTTGCACGACTCGTGCTACAGTGAACACGGGTCGTGTTCCAAAAAAAAAAAAAAAAAAAAAAAAAAACGAAAAGTTGCGAAAAGTTAAACTCGCGCGAGACGAGTAGCTGGATGCTGATTATCATGCATATATAATTCTGGAATAAATTCTTTACATGATTTACTGATTTATGTGATAATACGATTGACTATCGATTGATATATCTTGTTTATGATTGCAAATATATGAAATGAGTTGTGAATTGTTTGAATGTGATTATAATCGATTGGAATGTTGATGCCTTATAGACAATGGTGCGAAACAACATACCTGATTTGACAGCTGTTTTGGATCAACTGGTGCAAAACCAGAATACGATGGCCCAAGCTATGGCACAGATGGCCAACAATGGGATGAATGGTCAGATAAATAACAATGCTGGAATTGATGATGAAATGCTGTTGGCAAAGATGTCTGATGCCGTACAGAAAAAGAGGCCTAACAATTTCACTGGAAAGGGGGAACCCAGTGTACTTCTGGATTGGTTGGAAGACATGGAGAGGATCTTTCTGACTGTCGGTTGCCCTGATAATTGTAAGTTAAAGTTGCGGTGTTCTATCTTAAGGAAGTAGTTGGACGCTGGTGGATGAAGATTCAGGATGCATTCTTCAAACCAGTACAGGAGAAGCTAGCTGATGGAACAATAGTAGAGCACTATAGGGACTGGGCAGTTTTTAAGGTTCTAATTGAGACAGAGTTCTTTCCAGAACATCTGAAAGAACAGAAAGTGGCTGAATTCGAAGCTTTGCAGCAGACTGAGGGGATGTCTGTCAAAGAATTTTATGACAAATTCGAGGATTTGAACAGGTTTGCTGAGAGTGTGACCCCAACTGAGTCTGCTAGAGCAAATAGCTTCAGGAAGAAGCTACTTTGGAGCATTAAAGGATGGTTTGTCTCTGAACGGTTCCACACCGTGAAGGATGTGTATGAAAACGCCACAACGGTGGAGCAGAACATGGAAACCATGAGTGCGGAGATTGGGGGAAAGAGGAAGGAGAGCCCTCTTGAACTGATGAGCAATCTTCCCAAGAAAGGAAACTTTGGGAACTTTAAGGGAAAAACACAGTCGACAGGAGCTGGAAACCTAGGATTCAAGAATTTTCCTGTCAATAAAGCTCAGAGTTCAGGTATACCCCAGGGTGGGCCATGTAAGAAGTGTCAGCAACACCATGTGGGGAGAACCTGTACAGGAGAAAAGATCACTTGCTATTATTGTGGCAAACCGGGACACAAGGTCACGGAATGCTACTCTAAAATGCGAGGGAACCCACCGTCAGTGCCTGCAGGAGGATCTACGGCTCCGAATAGGTTTCAAAACTTTAGAGCTCCAAGTGGTTATGCTGGGCCAACTAAGGGGACTGCCTCCGCGGCCCCAGCTAAGCAAGCAGGATCAGTTAGTGTGGCCACCACAGCTAAGAAAGCTTCGGGACAGCTGTACGCCATGAATGCTGAGGAAACTGAAAACACCGAAGTCGTCGCGGGTAAATTTCCTGTTAATTCCGTAATTGCACATGTTTTGTTTGATAGTGGTGCCTCCCACTCGTTTATTGCAGATAAGATTTTGGATAAGTGTGGACTTAGTGACAGTTCCACAGTGGACTTTGAGTTCTTTATGCCTAACGGATCTAATGTTGTATGTAAGAAGCAGTTTAAGGATGTGCCTGTAGTGATCTGTGGACACGAATTTAAATCAGACCTAGTAGCATTTCCCTTGACAAATTTTGATGTAATTTTGGGAATGGATTGGATGGGTCGATATAAGGCAAGAATAGACTGTTGGGTAGGGAAAATTTCTCTTCGAGGACAGAAGAATGCTCATGTTACCTATCGCGTACTCCCTAAGCGACCAAGGATTAAACTGGTGTCTGCCATGAATTTGAAGAAACAAGTGTCAAAGGGTGAGCCCCTATTCCTATGTCATGTACAAGATACCAGCGTAGAATACCCAGAACTGGGAGATGTTGAGGTAGTAAGTGAGTATCCTGATGTGTTTCCTGACGAGATTCCAGGAATGCCTCCGAAGAGAGAGGTGGAGTTTAAGATTGAATTGGTACCAGGAACAGGCCCTATTGCTAAGACGCCTTACCGAATGGCACCAGTGGAAATGCAGGAACTGAAGAAACGACTTGATGAATTGGTGGAAAAAGGTTACGTGCGACCCAATGTTTCACCTTGGGGAGCACCTGTCTTGTTTGTAAGGAAGAAGGATGGATCGATGAGGCTATGTATCGACTACAGAGAATTGAACCGTGTGACCATCAAGAATAGATACCCCTTACCCAGGATTGATGATCTGTTTGACCAATTAAAGGGAGCAAGTGTGTTCTCAAAGATTGATTTGAGGTCTGGATACTATCAATTGAAGGTGGCTGACGAGGATGTACCAAAGAATGCATTCTCAACTAGATATGGGCACTATGAGTTTACAGTGATGCCCTTTGGGTTAACCAATGCTCCAGCGGTATTCATGGACCTCATGAACCGTACTTTCCGACCCTATTTGGATAAATTTGTGGTTGTGTTTATTGACGACATTCTTATTTACTCCAAGGACAAGGAGGAACATAAGGAACACTTGAGAACAGTTTTAGAGATTCTAAGAGAAAAGCAACTCTACGGTAAATTTTCGAAGTGCGAATTTTGGCTGGACAAGGTTGCATTTTTGGGACATGTGATATCTAAGGATGGAGTTGAAGTGGATCCAGCTAAGATTAAGGCGGTCAAGGACTGGCCGGCCCCTAAGAATGTGTCTGAGATTAGAAGCTTTTTGGGACTTGCAGGATATTACAGGAGATTTGTGAAGGATTTCTCCAAGATTGCTAAACCAATGACAACCTTGATGAAGAAAACCACAAGGTATAAATGGGATGAAAATTGTGAGAAAGCCTTTCAGACTCTAAAGGAACGTTTAACCACGGCTCCAGTGTTAGCATTACCTGATGAGAACATACCGTACGAGGTGTACACTGACGCTTCAAAGAATGGCTTGGGATGTGTCCTAATGCAGAACAGGAGAGTAATCGCCTATGCGTCTAGGCAACTAAAGAATTATGAGGAAAACTATCCAACCCATGATTTGGAATTAGCAGCAGTGATCTTTGCATTGAAGTTGTGGAGACACTACTTGTTTGGAGTGACTTTTAAGATCTTTTCTGACCATAAGAGTTTGAAGTACATATTTACTCAGAAGGAGTTGAATATGCGACAGAGGAGATGGTTGGAGTTGATCAAGGACTACGACATGGAGATACAGTATCATGAAGGAAAAGCCAATGTTGTAGCTGACGCTCTGAGCAGAAAGTCTCTGCATACAGTGCAAATGGTTGTTCAAAGAGAGAAACTAAGGAATGAATTTGTCAACTTTGGAGTTCAGTTGACAGAACCAGGATTAAACCCAGGAACAACTACGATTGGGAATGATCTATTCGGAGAGATCAAAGGATTACAAGAATCTGACAAGGTAATAATGGACAAGATGGCAAAGGAGCCTGAGTTGTTCAAAAGAGGTGAAGATGGAGTAATTCGATTTCAGGAAAGGATTTGTATACCTAATGATGAAGCATTAAGAAGTAAGATCTTGACAGAAGCTCATGCTAGCAAATACTCAGTACATCCAGGAGGAGATAAGATGTACCAAGATTTGAGAAAGGTGTTTTGGTGGTCAGGAATGAAAAAGGATGTGGCTGACTTTGTTTCTAGGTGTTTGGTTTGCCAAAAGGTTAAAAGTGAACATAAGAGACCTCAAGGTAAATTACAACCCTTACCAGTGCCGGAGTGGAAATGGAGTTCCATATCCATGGATTTCATTGATGGGTTACCTAGGACGCCTAAAGGCAACAACATGATTTGGGTAATAGTGGACAGATTGACGAAATGCGCACACTTTATACCCATGAAGGACACATGGAAGAAGAAACAGTTGGCTGACGCCTACATACACAATGTGTTGCGACTTCATGGTACTCCAAAGGAGATTGTGTCTGATCGTGATGCGCGTTTTGTTTCTCGATTCTGAAAGAAGTTGCAGGAAGCTTTAGGTACGAAACTTCTTATGAGTACTGCGTTCCACCCAGCGACAGATGGACAGACGGAACGTACGAATCAAGTGTTGGAAGATATGTTGAGAGCTTGTGCCTTGCAGTATCAAGGAGGATGGGAGGACAAGCTAGATTTGGTTGAGTTTTCCTACAACAATAGTTACCAAGTCTCGATAAAAATGGCACCATATGAGGCTCTATATGGAAGGAAATGCAGGAGTCCAATTTGTTTGAATGACATAAGTGAGACAGTGGTTCTGGGTCTAGACTATATTGAGGAGATGACTGAGCAAGTAAAGCTGATTCAGGAGAGACTCAAAGCTGCACAGGATCGGCAAAAGAGTTATGCTGACAAAACTCGCAGCCATATAGAGTTTGCTGAAAGTGATATGGTATTGTTAAGGGTGTCACCTACCAAGGGTGTTATGAGGTTTGGAAAGAAAGGAAAACTGAGCCCTAAGTTTATTGGGCCATACAAAGTAATTAAGCGCGTTGGGGAAGTCGCTTATGAGTTGGATCTACCTGCGAATCTGGATAAGGTTCACAATGTCTTTCATGTTTCTCAACTCAGACGTTATGTCAGTGATCCATCGCATATTTTGGACCCAGAAACCATTGAGTTGGATGAAACTATGACCTATGAAGAAGCACCACTGAAAATTTTGGACACTAAGGTGCGAAAGACTAGACGTACAGAAACGACTATGGTGAAGGTATTGTGGTGTAACAATAATGTTGAGGAAGCTACTTGGGAGGTAGAGTCAGTTATGCGTGAAAAGTACCCTCATTTGTTCGATTAAGGTACTTCGGTTCGGGACGAACCTTTATTTTAAGGGGGGTGAGAACCCTGCGCGTTTTACTTTTGACTATTTTGTGTGATGTGATTGTTATTTTGATAATTGTGATTCGTGTGAATTCTGATTCTTCTTTCTGTGGTTGATTGCTTTATGCCTCAACTACAATGCTTTGCCACATTTCTTATCTTTTCATACCCTTATTCGTGTTTCGACTTGAGCACATTTCTATGTTCACATCCTACTATTTCGAATACTTTTGTTACCCTGTGATCAACGTTTTAGTGTGGAGCGTGTCTTTTAAGGATGGTTTTAAAGATTCGGGACGAATATTTGTTTTAAGGAGGGAAGACTGTAACACCCCGTATTTTTAAGGTATTTATTTATGGAAGTTTATAGAGAATAATCATTTTGAGGGTGTTTAATTCTATTTTGGGAAATTAGGCTTTACTTTCCTAATTTAGCTAATCTCCTAATTGGGTAGCCCAATTACTTATTTACCGTAAACCGTCTTACCTAAACCCGTCTTTTAAGCTCTCACCATAAACAATAAATACAAATCAAACCTGAACCCTTATTCTACACACCACCCGTCGCCCAAGAGAAAAGAAAGAGAGAAGAGAAGGAGAAAGAGCCGCGGGAAGAGAAGGAGAAGAAGAAGACGCGCGCGCAACCCGAGACCGCCGCCGCGCGCCTTCGCCGCCGCCCGCCGCCGCCGCTAGCCGCCCTAGCCCGTTTTCCGAGCCCTTTTGTCTTTTTCTCTTAGTTTTACCATCAAGAATCGTAAGTTTCTAAGCCTTAGTATGACTTTCAGATTAGGGTATTGATTATTATTCATGTTAATTGGAGTTTAAGCATGAATTAGATGGTGATTGATTGTTGTTGGGTTTATAGTTGAATTTGATTGTGTTTTGAATGCATGAAGAATTAAGTTTGTGATTAGGGTTCATATGATTGGAGTTTATGTTGAATTAATAATGATTTTATGAATGGAATTGAGTAGTAATTGAGGGGATTAATTATTGTGACTTGTTGATCATGTTTTTGTAGTTTGGGGATGTTCTAAGGTGTTTTAGGAGTGAAAATTATATTCTGTCCAGATCTGAATTTATCTAGAATTGAGTATTATTATGATGGTTTTAATGATTCAATGATGGGATTATGTTGTTGTTATGTTTGGGTAAGTACTGTGTGAGTTTGGTGATAATTGGAGATCGTTTGGATGGTTGATTGATGCTTTTTGTGTTGTGGAAGTATTGTTTGGTAATTGAATATTGGTTGATGATTTCTAGGTTCGGTGTTCGAGGAAGTACCCTTCTAAATCTTGTGTTGATTTGTGATTTGCTAGAAAGGGTAAGAACGTTGGTTACAATTCCAACCACAAAGACCAATTCTCTAAACTAATCTTCTTTGAACTAATCCTGTCTTTGATGATCTCCTATTCACTAATTATTCATACCATTATCTTTTGTTCCTGTATCGATCTTTGTATGATCTAACCATGCAGCTAAAACCCTTTGTCTACCCTACCAGCCCTTCGGCTTCCGTGTGACCGACCGGCACGGCCTTTCGGCCGGCTCGGCCCTCTCGGCCACTCGGCGGTTTTCCCGGCCGAGTGTGCTTTGTGCCTTCTTCTCTTGTTTCGTTGTTATTATCTCATGATCTAATTTTTGTGATACAATTTATATAACATGTTAAGTGAACGACTTCGTAAGATAATGGTTATGACTAATGATTAATGATTATGACTTTTGTTGATGTCGACTTTACCACCTAGAGTAAGGTGTCTCGACGTAGATCGGTCACCTGTGTACCTTCTTTATAAGAGGGGAGTCTTTGGTCGGTTCGCTACCGGCTTCCTATTTGGCTTCCTCCTAGGGGTACGCATCCTACTGGATCCCTAGAGAGGGATGTGCACACTCTGAGTCATTAGGGGTTGTTTATGGTACTCTAGCTCGCATTGGTTCGAGATTGTGGTGGCTGTGGGGTAGGAACCCGGCCTTAATGAATGCAAACATATATTCTGTGATTGCTGAACTCTTGTTGTTTGAGATGATTAAAGTTGATGATGTAACGGTAGCTTGTTATTTGTTAGCTACGCGCCTCTAGGCGCGTATCTTCTGTTTTCTATTCTTTTGTTGTTCTTACTCAGCCTGTATGCTGACGTTCTTATTCTGGTTCGTTCCCTACCTTATTTCTGGGGCCTACGTCATTCTCGATGGCGTAGTTGACAGGTTCTGTTGATGATGTGGATGCTTGGTTGAAGAGTCGTCTGCATGATGGGGATTTTTATAAACACTATTTTTTTTATATTCCAGTTTGATTATGTAATTTGAGACTAGCTTGAGAATAGTAGTTCGACACTTGTTTAAGACTTCCGCTGTTTCCGTTTTAATTAATAATGTAATCGAATAAATAGCCTTGCAATTGACTTGGTAGTCAATTGCGGCGTGACAATTCTAAATTTAATGCTATTATATTTGAGTCAAAATTTAGGGTTGTTACAGTTTGTGACGTGACTCCAAAATTTGTAAACAGTCTAACATGTTAGATCTCACAAAACCTTAGGGATCTTCTTGAATCAACTTCGTTGTGTTGTTAACACTTGGTTAAGATTATGTGCATCTGACCACCTTACACCTCATGTTGTATGGGAGCCTTTGAAGCATATTTTTGTAGACTTCTGTTGTTTGCGGTTATTGTTCTTATGGCTCAGTTGGTCTCTTTAGTATAATTCTCGAGTCCCAGGTGAACTTGATGGGGTCGGCTTTCACTGTGTGGGCTCTGGTGCCATCTCGTTTTCCTAGCTAACCTTTCCGTAACCTTCCTCCCAAACCCCCGGCGTCATACTATATTGAAAAGATAGGAAGAGATGATTTGTCTTATAGTTCATCATTTGTCAATCCCAGTGTTCTTGCTTTATCTTATTCTCAGGGAAAGGTTTTCTCGGATTCAGAATCCATTCAAGCCAAGGCTGAGGCTGTAATGCTATTGCAGCAGTTGGATTTCCCGGTTTGTCCTTCGTTTCTTCTATAATATTGGTTACTGTATGTTCAGCTGCATATGTTTCCGTATGATAACACTGACATTCACAGTCATTGATTTACATGTAAAAATGTGGCATTTCTTAAAGGTGGATGACCTCAAAGAACAACTGTTTGATAAGTTGGAGCAGTCTTTTGGTGATTTACAACTTCATATTGATCAGAAAGGTACTTATTCAGCCTAATCGGATGAGTCCACAAAGCAAGATCAGATTCACCTGATCACATTTCATCTGCTCATGTGGTAAGCTGTAGTGTCCCATGTCATTAAGGTTATATGATTTTAACATGGCTGTTGGAAACTACTCCTCCTTAAAGAACTTTCTTTGCATATCATGTTGATTTCTTAAGAATCCAAGCTTGGCCTGTAGAAGTGCTTTTATATATATAACCAATTGTAATGAATTAGGCTCTGATTATGATATCTGATTTTCAGCAATTTCAAGACACAACGCCGTACTCTGGAAGACATTGACGAGGTTCGAGATTTATGGGCAAACTACTATCTTAATGTTTAGTTGGGCATAATTCGGGCACACCAATATTGTAGTTTTTGGTTTGATGAGCTGTGTTGGGGCACACCAATAGTATTGTAGACTTGTAGTGGTAGATGAACTCTAGGAAATATATATGTATGAATAAGTTATGTTTGGGAATTGGAAGACACGGATTGAATGAAATTTGGTTGTCTTGGAGCAGGTTTTTGTATTGTTGTGCGGTTATGCCTGGTGGAATGCTGGAGGTTTTTTTTTTTTTAAAATGTTGCATAATTAGACATGGGTTTTCTGTACAAATTTGATGTCTATGTTAAATATAGACATGGGATTTTTAAACGGCTGATGTCTATAGTCAGTAATAGACATGAGACTTCAATAAAGTCTGACGTCTATTCCTGAATAGACATGGGATTTTTAACTAAATCCCATGTATAAGGTCCGTATAGACGTCGGATTTTTATATAAATCCCATGTCTATAAAAGTGATAGACATGGGACTAAAAACCCATGTCTATCTGTTTTTAATAGATGTCGACCAACTTAACGTCGACACCATATCCGACGTCTATTATCAAAAAAGTCCGACGTCTATTGTATGTTTTGTACTAGTGTTTTGTTTGAAGACCTAGCTACAAGCAAGGTCGTTTGAAGACCCGAAGACCGAAGACTCAAGATGGAGTGATTCTCTACCTATTGTGGGTACACTGAGTCATGATAGGAGGTTTTCTTTATGACGGTGGCTTCATTGGTTGGTGAGATTACAGAGCGTTTGTTAGGTTCTTAGTTGATCGCAAGAATGTTTGGCTAATTGGCTCACTATATCTCGTTCGTATTTGGTGAGTCTTTTTCAGGTTGAACTCACAACTTTGTATTGGCACTATTTCTCCACATAGTGAAATTGGTTTCTCCTCTGTTGGGTGGACGTAGCTGGCAAATTGCTGGTGAACCACGTTAAATTCGGTGTTTTTTCTTTACATTCATATTGTAGTGTTATTGTTTAATATCACGTTGTTCATCTTCTCGCACCTATCGAACAAGCATTGTTGGAAGTGGACGCCTCTGTTCCAACATCCACGATGATGAACAGGGCCGCCGAATAAATCCTCTAAAAAACACAAGGTTACAAAATTGAATCCCCCTCCTTATCATTTTCTCTCTGCTCCTTTCCCCCTTCTCTCTCCCCTCCAACACCCCAACCCCTATTGGACCACCGTCGGTGATGCACGCCCCACCACTGTCGCCGGCGAGGACACCGGTCGACCGGCAACATCGCCAGACCCACCGTGCCTTCTTTTCCCCTTGTTCCTTATATTTTCTATTCTTCTCTTCTCCCCTCTCTTCCTCCTTCCACTACCGTCGCCGCCGTCCCATGCCTCTCCCGCCACTTTAACCCCGCCGCCATCATCCACAAGCATCACCACTGCCGCCCTCACTCACCCCCAATGCTTTTTTTTTTTTTGAAAAAACGAAAAATCAAACTTAAATCTCTATATCTACGATTTATTGAATAGAAATAGTATAAACTAATTACATAGTGATGTTAATTATTCAATTATGGTTAGAATGGTGGTGTTAGTGATTAGGATGGTCGTGGTTGGTGTCGTCAATGGTGGCGGCATGGTGGTCAACGGTGGCGGTCGAGGGAGGAGAGAGAATAGTTGTGGTGAGGGTGGTTATTTTTATTTGAAGAGAAATTTACCATTTTGCCCCTAATTATGGAATCATTCTATTCATATATTTACCCAAACAATGTTTAAAAAGAATGAAACTTGATTCCAATCTGTTTCCATTCTTGATTCCAATCTGTTTCCATTCCAAAATGTGAACCAAACGCCCCCTAAGAGTATCAAATGAGGGCTAAAATTGTAATTTACTTTTTAGGATTATTTTGGAAAATAAAATGATTTAATTTATAAATCCAAAATCTAATAAGATTATTTGATAAATAGTTAAATTAAATATTTTAAAAAATAAAAACCCTTTAAGTAATCCCAAAAATAGTAACACCCAATCAATATATCAATATAAACGAAACTTTTTTCGTGGCCATTCATCGCGTCTAGAGCATTTCTAATTTTCTTACAGCTTTGTAATCTTTTGAATTTGTGAGTTTAGGAAAAGAATATGTGTATTAATCTTAGGAATTACTATAATAATGGAATTGTCATAGTAAATAATCAAAACTTACCATCTAACTTGCATAATGGAAATCTCTACAGGATAATTGCCATATTATTGTAACTCATTTTAAGAAAAGGTTAAGAGTAAAAGTTCTAATATGGCGTAAAGTGGCAAAACAAACTAATCAAATTAGATGGTAATGTTTAGGAACTCATTATCGGTGCAATTTAAATTCGAGTAAGAATGCCAAGATGCTACAAGTTGGCTTTATAAACTTTGATATCTTTGTTTACAAGTGAGAGCTAAAACTTAAATAGGAGATATATGTATTGTCTTTGTTACCTATATTTGTTTTCTTCTCCTATACTTTTAAGTTGGAGATTGATGATACATGTTAGGATCTCATAATATAGGTGTGTAGCACCAAGTTTGAGGCCATAAATCAATTTTGTCTTTTTAAGTATCCTAATATTTTTTTTTTGTGCTTCGATAATAAATAATCATTGTAAAAGTGTATGGATTATATTAAAAGTGTATGGATTATTATGATTTCGACAGTAAAATATTAGCCTAACATACATATGGGTTTAACACTAGAATCTCTTATTAGCTTATGAAGGAAGAAATCAAGCGTAGCTTTGAAAGCAGCACGGAGTCGTTAGGGGAAACCTAGATTCAAGGTCAGAAGAATCGGAAACAGACTCGAAAACGGAACTCTTTCTCTAGCGGCCTCTTGGCTTCTTTCTTTATTGTCAGTGCAGGATAGTAGCTGCTACTGGCTTTCGTACAGCTAAACCACCGACAGATAGAGCGAAGAGTTCATAAGGAGAAGAGCTTAGCTTTTGAAATCCTGAAATAGGGAAAGAAGCGATCGAAGAGAACTGACCTAGCCAAACAAAGTCTGGCCACCTAAGTTGTTACTAAACATTATCAATTGATCAACTACTTTTGTTATACTCTGTGATACATTGATAGTTACAAAAACTAACGGAAAAAAAAAGCTCATGAAGTTCTATTGTAAATATTACCTATTCCCTTGGTTCAAATTAGGACATATAGACCACGTCCAATTGCTAAACCGATCAAAAGTTCGAAAAATTGCACATATAAAAAGTAGCTACTTTTGTTTTGCGTTTTTTAAACTTAATGGTTGAGTCATGTACGTACTTCTCAATATATATATTTGTTCATCCATCTCAATAAGCGTGCGAAAAGGCAAAGAAAGTTCAAAACTGAGCAGATGAAGTAAGTGATTAGATGATCAGGAGGTACATACATGACTGAGCCATTAAGTTCAATGATGCACCATACCACAATCATTTCATAATATAAGCTTACCCATTAGGTTCAATAATGCTTAAGGGGCATCTAATGAAGCAATCCAAGTTACTGTTGTCTGGACTCCATTTTATCAAGTACTAGGAATATCTCGTGCTTCGCACGATCATTTTTTATATTTAGGTCGAAAATCTTATATGTAAATTGGAATGATATATATGTCTTTTATGACATTTGTGTGCAAATTATATGAGTTTTTTTTCAAAATTATTAGATTACTTGAACCTCTTTACTTATTTTATAAGCTACTAGGTAGAAAGCCCGTGCGTTGCACGGGTTACTTTATCATTGTTCGTAGTTATAACTTAGATCATAATTTAAATAGAAAAATTCTTTATGTTTGGATATGAATCACAAATGAAAGTTTATGTACATCTCTTCTCTTATCATTACTACTTAGTTTGTTAAGAATTCACTTTATAAATAAATGATAAGTTCAGTCTAATGTGTATATGTGCATGTTATATCAAATTAGATCAAAAAACAATTTTATGAAAAGAAGAACATAATAAATACCCTCACAAGTGATAAGTAGTCTTTGATGTTTTGTCTCGGTTAATTAATAGCTCAACGTTTTGCACTCAACAATTACATACAAAGTTACGAAGAAATCTAATTCTAAGATGAACCGTATTACGCGGTACAATATTTATGTACTTAACGGCTAGCATTAACTTAATCGAACTTGTTAAAATCGGCATAAAGAGGTGTAAAAATCACATGCATTCATGATCTTATGTACATACTAAATTTTATAACCTTGAGTCGTGTGATATATAAGTACGTACGCATTATACAATCTATCATCTCCTTAATCAAAAAGCTAAGCCAAATTTTAATTAGTACAAAGACCTTAATCTTAGGAACATGCAACTTTTAACATTCATATATGTAAACGCCTAAACGGTTGCCCGTTCCCCGATTAATGTGCATGAAAATTTCCGAACACATCAACAATTAAAAAGGAACACGAATATAAATCAAGTTGTACTTTTTGGTACATATATAGGTGTCATGAAGTTCGAGATAGAGTTTTTTTTTTTTTTAAGTTTTTATTTACCATGATCCTCTAAAAAACCTATAAACAATTTAAAACTTCATGTTATTAATTCTAAAAGTTCCATGAAATTGAAATTCTCTTACCTTTAGGCCAACGTACAACATCATACTCTAGTTTTACCCCACAAAAATAAAGATAAATTGTGTTAGGCAGTTAGGTGTAAATGAATCTTAAATCATCAATACATGTATTTTACCATAAGTTGTAAGCTCATTGTGCAACCTATAACATTGAAACACCAAAGAAATGAAACTGTTAATAAGCAATTGTGACAAATTCATAAAAGAAAAAAAAAATAGAATGTAACTAAATAAATGAAAACAAAATCTAGCAAATTAAAGAACAAACAATGTAACGAAAGAACTATATAGGGGAGACGTGAAAAGCTAAGTTATTAACATGATCTTGTGTAGAATCTGCTTATATACTCAGAGACTCAGAGTATTTGTCTTTCATCCATTATTTTTCAATCTTGACCTGCTACAACAAAGTAAGATCAAGAGAAAAAAGGTTAATAAGTGATTAAGAGGAATCTACGAATAATAGAAAGCTAATTAATCAAAGAACAGAAAAAAGAAAAAAAAAAACCAAGGAAGCAACGCATAAAACAATTAGATCAAAGAACAAAGAATATGTGGAATCAGGTAGGGTGGGGAGGGGTGTGTCATCATGCATGGGTACATATATACATGGATAGTCTTTGTCGAGGCTAGGAATTCTTCCTAAAAAAATATAGTTTTTAGTTAATACTCCGTAATATGGTTTTTAGTTAATACTCCGTAATATAGGCTAGAGTAAATAATTATCCTGTCAAAAATCTATCTCAAAACTTTTGATATTAGATCATTATCTTTTGCAAAAGGCATAAACTATCACGTTAGTTATAAGATAAGATATAGAATATGTTTTCGATCATTATCTTTTGCAAAACAAATCATTTTAAAATAAATTTTAAGAATATCTGAGCATTATCTTTTCCAAATTAATGAGAAATCCATTTCTCAATGGTGCGTTGTGGTAATTTCTCCAATTTTTGACGCGTTGTATGCTCTTGAAAAATGCCTCTTTTATATATATAGATATAGATTGATCCACACTTGCCCAACCCAATTTTATATAGAGATATAAGATTTTCATACTACTTCTCCATCTTATGAAACAAATTCACAGTTAACATATGTGATTATGTGCCATATACAAACTTTAATTTATGATTTCACTATAAAATCTATGCATGTTTTCAGTATTTTTGATATGATTACTTCTCCTTTTGTAGGTGAATTAACAATTATAAAAATGATAAGCTAACAAAAGTATATTGTGTAATGATTAAACGAATGATGTTATCTATAATTGACAATATTAATTATACAACCGTGCAACGCACGGGCTTTAAACTAGTTACTAATATCAAGCATATAGAATAGCGCTTCAAAGATTGGCCCTTCGGGTAGACTAAGAGCTCTTTCTTTAGTAGGAACACCGTCCCTAAACGCGTAGTTACCGACAAATACGGGGTGTTACAAGCTTTGACTGTTTGGATTCGAAATAAACGAGTTTGATAAACGATGATGATTTAATTTGAAGGCGAGGTACAAGGTTAAAGTATTAACAAAACAAACTAAAGAAACAAAAGAACATACAATAAATCAATCAAACCAATCCCAATCGTATCATACCACAATCGTCCTCATCCATAATTAAGCCAGGATGCGATATTGCGAACCTTGTACCAACACCAGCAATGTGCAGGAAGAAATGAGATTCAAGTTTAGGAAAGTCGTTACGCTGAACCGGTATCGGAACTTGATGTATTGATGTACTGTCACTACACTCGATGGTATCATAGGAACCTTCGTAGTATACGCAACTCAGGTAGCCATGTTGATGAACAAGGCCGCCGTACATGGTATGAACCGACACAGCCCACCAGTTTTCAAGGTCTATTGATGGTTTAACATCTCCAATGTAAGGTATCACTATCCCGTCTTCTCCCACCGGAGCCGTTTCTTTCCGCATTATACATGTTGCGTGGCAGGCTGTGATTTTCGGCCTATTCCGCGGGATAATAATGGGATAATATGGGCCTCTACCGAACCTAAATATCGAAGACGAAACAGCTACACGCGCACGTTCCACATTTTGGGTTTCTATGACGCACTTCATCATGGTTTTATCGCACCTCGTTAGCTCTTCCTTCATCTCAGCGATTGATTGTTTCTCAACCTTAAGCTCTTCTTCTTTCTTCTCCAATTCCGCCCTCATTTGGCCCTCCAATTCCGCCAACTTAGCTTCATTATTACGTTGCTCCTTCTCTACTTCGTCTTCGTGCTTGCTTTTCAGGTCCCGTATCTTTATCTCGTGCCTACGCTTCTCCTCCTCCAACTCCTTGCTCTTGTTGTCGTCATCGATGTGGGAGACAAGTGGCCGACCTTGCAAAACATCCCTGCAAACCCATTTCGTGCTCATTGGCGCTTTAGCACCGTACTTCTCCCAATCAAACCGATCAAATATCCGATAATACTCAATCTTACATCCCCTGCCATCGGAACTAACCCCTTCCGATGATGGGAGGAAGCAAAGACCTTCTCGATTCACCATCAATCGTGAATCGTAGAGGTCTTGCAACGCTGACTTCAATCGATTACCTCTGATCTCTTTGTTTCCGATCTTCAAAGCCGCATACTGCTTCCCCACCCCAATATGTATCGTTTCCAGTGGAGTCCAGTACTTACGTTTTGCCGGAGCAATATAAAGGTTGTCCAGCTCATAGAGCTCCAACACTCCGACACCGGTACAACGTAGGAACGTTTCGTCGGACGTAATCGAGTAAGTTGCCATTTCTTTTGTGTTTAATTCGATCTGTAAGTTGAATACGATGTAGACTTGTAGTTGGCCTAAAACTTAAACTACAGGTTAGATCTACACCATATTAAGAAGTCAACTTTTGCACAATAATGTGTCGTCCTCTTTTCTAAAGGAACTCCGAAAATTTTAAATTTGTACAAAACAAATCTGTTTAGTTGGTGCGGTTTAACAATTGAATTGCAGGACTTAAAAGGCGCACTCTTGAAATAATTAACAGAAGGATATTGTCCACTAGATCACTAGCTAAGTAAAAGAAGTGTGAATGAATTAAACAGATAAGATAGGAAAATGCTAATAAATGTCCCAGTACTATGATGCATTATTGGGTGCGTTCATATACATATGATACGGCTATACGAGTAGATAAATTTCCCAATTTTTCGCCATTTTTTGTAACATCATGGTTGCTGTTAGTGGAGGATAGACCGAACGGGGGGTCAAACCCTAGCCCATACGCCCAAGCAGGGTTCCATCCTAAAACCAATTGCCAATAGGAGGAGTAACCCACTTGTTTATATAGCTAGCAACATTCCACTTATTTTTCAATGTGGGACAAGGCTCACACATGTTCCAACAGTTACGGAATACATACGTAATTACGTACTACATTTATCCCGATAAGTCACTAGCTTCGACTGTTTAAATTGGATTAGAAATAAACGAGTTTGATAGCTGATGATGATTTGAAGGCGAGGTTCAGGGTTAAAGTATTACCAAAACAAACTAAAGAAACAAAAGAACATACAAAAAAAATCAAATCAAACCAATCCCAATCCCAATCGTATCATACATCCAAAATAGACCTGTCAGAACCTGACCCGACCCGGTAACCCGACCCGACCCGACCCGCATTTGAACCCGATTAGACCCGTTTTTTTTACCCGCGGCCCGTATATGACCCGAACCCGTTCAACCCGAAAATTTGCGGGTCAAAACGGGTCAGGGTCAGGGTCAACCCGACGGGTCAAAGGTTTAAAAAAAAAAAAAAAAACCTAACATTTCACTAGCTCTGAGTCTCTGACTCTCCGTGCCTGCTCCTCCCTCTTTCCCTCTTTCTCTTTCTCTTTCCCTCTTTTTCTTTGATTGAGTTTCCAATTTAATCTCAAATCATATTTACAAATCAGAAAAATCTGTCCATCTCTCAATCTTATATTTCTAGCAATCAATTTATCACATCCTTGTCAAAATAGTTTTGACAATATTTGTTAAGCCTCCACTCCAACAATCTCCATGGAAGCCTCCATGTTTCTCTCTCCTCTCTTCCGCTCCTCCGTGCGATTTTCTTGCACAATATTTCGTTTTCCGGCGAGATTCCGCCGGAGATTCTCTCACTAGGTAATCTCCACGTGCTCAACCTCGCTCCTTCTCCGGCGGAATAACCGGTGGAATCTCGTCCTCTATTCGCGTGCTTGACTTATCCAACAACGACTTTTCCGGCGACATTCCGTCGAACTTTACCGGAGTATTGGAGCTCACGATGATTAATTTGTCATTCAATCAATTTTCCAGCGAGATTCCGGCGCGCTTCAATCGTTGCAGTACTCATGGCTAAACTCGAATCGCGTCACCGGGACGCTACTGTCGGTGATACTGAACTGTACGTCGCTCATACAGTTCTCGGCTGAGGATGACTTCATCTCCGGCAAGATTCCGACAATGAAGTCGTAGATAGAACTAGTAGATAGAACTAGTACGTTCAAATACAACTATTTTTTCCTCTTTTAATTTGATTTTTTTACTGGTAACTTATTAGGAAGTATCTAGCTAGTTCAGACTCTAATTTTGCCCAAATTCATGAACAATTAAATTATAGCAACGTATTAATATTGTCATATTGTTTTGCTTAGATATCTATTTGCGTGTACTCGAAGTCAATCGTATTGGGTGTTAGTGACTACACACATTCTTGAATTGTGAAGGCGATTAGACCGTTAGTGAGTCTGGAAGTTGTTGGAATTTGAATTTGTGACGTCTTATTGAAGTATTGAACTCATGATCGTGTGCAATGTGAAATAGTTATTTTCAATAATCATATCTCAAATTTTATTTCCTACTTTAATTTTGTAGCCTGACTTAAATATGTAAAAAAAAAAAAAAAAAAAAAAAAAGTCAGTTATGCTTGAAACAACAATGATGTTAAAAAGTTGTATGTAAAAGGCGCTAAAAATCATACGTAAGGCGCTAAAAATCATACGTAAAAGCGTTAAAGTTCAAGGAAAAACCCTGCGTAAAACAATGTTTTTGACCCGTATTCTGACCCTAACCCGACCCGACCCGTATTTCGACCTGACCCGTATTTGACCCGACCCGACCCGTTTGACAGGTCTAATCCAAAAGTAAGCAGACAATACAGTATCTTCAACCAGAATTTGCCAATATGCGGTATTACGTACCTGGTACCAACACCAGCAATGTGCAGGAAGTTATGAGATTCAAGTTTCGGAAAGTCGTTACGGTGAACCGGTATCGGAATTTGATATGTGGATGTAATATCAGTACACTCGATGGTATCATAGGAACCTTCGTAGTATACGTAACTCTGGTAGCCACGATGATGAACAGGGCCGCCGAACATGATAAGTACCGACACAGCCCACCAGTTTTCAAGGTCTATTGATGGTTTAATATCTCCAATGTACGGTATCACTATCCCGTCTTCTGGCACCGGATCGGAGCCGCTTCTTTCCACATTATACATGTCACGTGGCTGTACGGGATCGGGCTATTCCGCGGGAAGGAGGGATAATATGGGCCTCTACCAAACCTAAATATCGAAGACGAAACAGCTACACGCGTACGTTCCACATTTTGGGTTTCTATGACGCAATTCATCATGGTTTTATCGCACCTCGCTAGCTCTTCCTTCATCTCAACGATTGATTGTTTCTCAACCTTAAGCTCTTCTTCTTTCTTCTCCAATTCCGCCCTCATTTTGCGCTCCAATTCCGCCAAATTAGCTTCATTATTACGCTTCTCCTTCTCTATTTCATTTTCGTACTTGCTTTTCAGCTCCCGTATCTCCTTCTCGTGCCTACGCTTCTCCTCCTCCAACTCCTTGTTCTTATTGTGGTCGTCGATATGAGAGACAAGGGGGCGACCTTGTAAAACATCCCTACAAACCCATTTCGTGCTCATTACGACTTTGACTCCATACTTTTCCCAATCGAACTGATCGAATATACGATAATACTCGATTTTACGTGCTCCTTCATCAATGACAGCCCCTTCGGATGGCAGGAAACAGAGTCCTTCACGATTCACCATCAATCGTGAATCGAAGAGGTCTTGCATCGCTGAAATCAAGCTATTGCCTCTGATCTCTTGGTTTCCGATCTTTAACGCCGCGTATTATTGCTTGCCGACTCCGATTTGAATCGTTCCTAGTTGACTCCAGTACTTGCGTTTTACCGGGGCAACATAGAGGTTGTCCAGCTCATAGAGCTCCACCACTCCGACACCGGTACAACGTAGGAATGTTTCGTCGGACGTAATCGAATACGTTGACATTTCGTCGAAATCTTGTTTGCGGTAATCAAACTAGGACAATTATTTGAGATGAGAGATTTTTAGGCTGGAATAATTAGTGAATTGGCCTTCAAATGGACCGTCATACATTCATAGATAAAGCCTATATATGGATTATTATTCAATAAATTAGTGGATTAATACATTTTCTGATTCAACCTACCTTAAATCTGTCTCTCTGTCTTCCTACATACTTAATTAAGTCAATATTTTTAAAGTCAACTTTTGTCGTTGAAAGTTTTCTAACTGAAATTACCCGTTTTCTTTTCACGTGACAATGGCAGTTATTGATTTGTTAGCGTGTTATTTCATGAGAGGTCACTTCTTTATTTTGGTACACAGACGAGAAAACTAAAAATTAACTACCGTCTATTACATCCTCCAAAGGTGGCAAAATAATACATCTATCATCAAAATAAGATGACGTCCCGGGATATCTGAAATCCCTACTTCAACAAAGTCCAAGGTCTCAATAGTCTTCAAAGCCATCGGAGGAAGCATCACTCTCGCTTCCTTCGCCATATGGTTTGCCACTTTGTTGTGTCTCCTGTTGACAACCTTGACATCCGCATGAAGATCCGTCACTAGCTATCTGCATTTCAAATAAATATTAGGTAATCTATCTCTAGGACTTTTCCGGTCTACAACCCCATGTACAACCAGCTCACATCAAAAAATGAACCACAATAAGAGCCAAATTTTTTTCTTTAGGAACACCAATAGACAGACCAAAATCATGTTCGAGGAGTTGCTAAATATTAAGGAAAGTTCGGATCTTGGTATTTACTTAGGTTTTCCCCTTGTCAACAAGAGACCTAGTAAGACCAAGTTGAACTTCATTTTAGAGAAAGTGAATCAGAGACTTGCTAAATGGAAGTGTAGTTTGCTTTCTAAAGCTGGTCGAACAACCTTGATAAAATCTACGTTGTTGACTATTCCGTGGTACTATATGCAGGTCATTAAGCTACCTTCTTGGCTCATTAGCAAACTGGATCAAACTTGTGCCAATTTCTTTTGGGGTAAGAATGGGGATAAGAATAAAATGCATTTACTGTCTTGGGATGCTATGTGTGGTTCAGTGGAGAGAGGGGGTCTGGGCTTTCGTTCGTGCAAGGTGATGAGTAGAGTTTTCATGTTAAAACTGTGATGGAGCTTTAATTCCAAAACTAACCTGGCCACTTCTGTTTTGTTTGCTAAGTATATAAGAAATAAAGCTGCTCCCACTAATTTTAAAAAAGGATCTCACATTTGGCAGGGAATTGATCTAGGTTGGGATCTTTTTAGCAATTTTAGCATGTGGAGTCTGGGTAATGGCGAAAATGTGAGGTTTTGGGAGGACTGTTGGTGTACAGCTGGTCCTCTTCGCCTTGTCTTTACCGGTCCTTTAACTTGAGATTCTTGCAACTGGACAGTTAAAGATGCCAAGTCAAATTTGAATGTCACCGGATCTTTATCGGATTTTTTTGACGATCGGACTGCTAATATTATTGTTGGAACTTCTTTTTCTAATGCTGGTCAGGACTCCCTTTGTGTTAGTGTTGCTATGGGTAAATTTTTTGATACGAAAACTGTTTACAATGATGTGTGGAACTCCATGTGCTTCTCTCCTCTTTGTGATGTGAATTGGTCTTGTATTTGGAAGACTCCTTGTCCTCCAAAAATTAAAATTTTTCTGTGGTTAGCTGTGTGGGATAGACTTCCTACTAGAGCTTGCTTGGCTCGGAGACGTGTTTGCAATAATGAGTGTTGCTCTTTTTGCCCCTTTAGCCCGGAGAGTTCTCTCCATGTGCTCAAAGATTGTGTTAGAGCAAGTGAAATTTGGTCTCATAACAATGTTTCTGTAAGTGTCTTCTTGAATGCCAACACGGTGCAAGATTGGATCTTCACCAACCTTTCTAATACTAGTGATCCAAACTGGCCCACTCTTTTCGCTTTTTTGTGCTGGAATATTTGGGAAAGACGCAACTTATGGCTTTTTGAATACAAGAATATCCCTGATAACACAACCATTACCACTTCCCAAAAACAAAATACAGAATACCTGACTGTTTCTCAACAGCCTCCCTCCCCTCTTCTCACTCACAGCCCTAGCCGCCCCATGACACCACCCTTTACCTCGTCCATTATGTTTGTTGATGCATCTTTTGATTCTTCCACTGCCATTTCTGGATTAGCGTGTTGTTTGCTTGATTCTCAGGGTAAATGGATGGCTGGTCTGAGTTCATGTAGGCCGTGCCCTGATGCTACTACTGCGGAAACTATCGCCATTAGAATGGCTCTTGAATGGAGGCATGATCTGGTTACAGGGAGCATTAGGATTCTCTCGGATTGTAAGTTGGCGGTTCTTGGAATTAATGATTGTAAACAACCAAGCGATAAGCTTGGTAATTTGTACGATATCTGCAGAGCTTTGCTTGATGATCTCGATGGGGTTACAATTGATTTTATCAGCCGGGATGATAATAAAATGGCCGACAAACTGGCAAAAAAGGCCAGAGGGCAACTTGACCTCCACCAGGTTGTTCATCATGGAATCCCGGATGAGGAAATTAAAGAATTTTTCGATGAGAATTTCATCTTCATGCCGTTCAAGCCTGATTTTAGTGTTAATTTGTAGCCTTTTAGTTTGTAATTTTAGGCTTTATGTTGTTCTACATTTCTAGTTCTAGGCTCTTGTTATGTAATCTGTCAAACTTTGTTTCTTTGCTATCTTACGTCCGATTTCCAAAAAAAAAAAAAAAAAAAAAAAAGAGTGAAATGTTGTCGGTGTTGCATCTTCATCCAATGCAAAGCCAGAAGTACAGCAAGACTTTCGGCTAGTGTGGCCTCGGTCGCAATCGTATGCGCCACTAACCCTGAGTTCCACCGTCCATCACTATCCAAAATACAAACGGCCAAACCTGCATATTTCTTAGACTCAACAAACGAAGCTCAGTAAAAACCAAAGTCGTGGACCAAGGTGGCGGGGAAAGCGGGTTTTTGATAGGATTGAAGGGTAGCTGTTGAAGAACAGCCAGGGGTTGAGAGTATTTTTGGGCTAGGAGTTTAGCTTGCGGGATAATTGTAGTTTCAGTGATATTTTTAAGATCAAAGATCCAGGTGTTTCTCCTTTACCAGAGAAGCCAACAAGTTAGGCTGAAAGTTGCAGGCCAATTTACCTCCGTCAAATGACCGAGATTAAATTCTAACCAATCATTCACCTCCCATTGAAACCAAGCCGGATCCAAATTCAAGGGTTCCCAGACTTCTTTAGCACGGGGACAATCTCTAAAGAGATGGAGAATGCTCTCACTGAGCGTAGGGCAAAAAGGACAACAAGAAGGTATCGGAATATTCCTATGAGCCAAAACCGCCCTGGTAGGCAGGTTGTTCCCTTTCACCAGCCACATGAAAAAATTAACTCTTGGGGGACAACGTAAATCCCAGATTTTCCTCCAAGACTTATCAAAATAACACTGATTATTTTTTTTTCCAAATTCTTTCATAAAGATCCGTAGTGTCAAAAAAATTCCCTAAAGCCAAGTTAGTACACAGGAGGTCTGATCCAAAATTAGGGGTAGCAGCCCCTAGTATTGCATTACACACATCCAAATCAAAAAACAAGGAGCAGTCAATCAAGTTAGTATTTCTTTTAAAATCTTTCAAAGAAATATTACACACAGAAGCAGGCAGAGGACCATTAAATTTTTCACGCAAAGGGCCGACACCACACCAGTTATCCTCCCAAAATTCTATCGTCTCTCCCGTACCAATTGCCCATTCCGCACTATCTCTGAAAAGATCCCAGCCCTTCCCTAGATTCTGCCAAATGTAAGAACCTTTTTTAAAAGCCAAAGGCTCCTCACGACCTCTAATATATTTGTTATAATAGACATCTGAGGCCAGGTTCTTCTTAGAGTTCAAGGACCAACAAAATTTTGTCATTAAGACTGAACTCATCAGCTTGGCTGACCGAATACCAAGTCCTCCCAAGTTAATGGGAGCAGTAACTTTGTTCCACGACACAAGGTGAAGTTTCCTGTGTTCAGGCGTGGAACCCCACAGAAAATTTGCACAAATTTGATCAATTTGATTCAAAGGCCAAACGGGGAGACTCAACGCTTGCATGAGAGGTCACTTCGTTTCGGCAGAGTCACTTTGTTTCGGCAATTTGTTTGCGTTTGTGGTATAAGATTCGGAATAATTGGCAAAAAGTAAAATCACACACATAAAATTACAATAATTGTGAATTAACCTTGTCTCACAAGGCATTGAATTTAAGGATGGGATACTATGAGCATTCAAGCCACCCCAAAAAAAAAAACAAAATAAAGCCTCCATTATTAGCCTTAAGATGAAACTAACCTAATTAAAGTAATTTACTTTCGGACTAATTAAAAAGCTAATTTCCTATGCAAATCACGCACCATCACATCACGTACCAACCCTAACAGTTGTAGATTAGGAGGATAGCATTATTGTCTCTGCCTAACTTATTAATTTGACACATGCTAACTCTAGTATCCTAAACATGCTTTATATCATAATTACATCCTTGTAATTACCCACCGTAATATCTCTTCGAAGTTGAGAAACCATGCAAAACTCACCTACGTTTGTAGGTCATTAGGTCAAGGTACAACTACTCCGATCCTTCCGCCTTTGTATATTTTATCGCCCCAAACTTGGAACTTTAACCCATATCGAACTTAACCGTAACGGTCATATTTATAGGTTCTTGTTGTCGCCTCCACTTCAACTCTTGCTTCAGTACGACTTCCAAATGAACTTTCATTTTGTTGTCAACAATCGACATTTGTAAATTAAAACTTGAGTGATTTGTTAATGTGGTAAGAAAAGAAAGCAAATTTGTGTAATTATCAAAGTGACGAGTTGCATAAAGATGAACACAAGATAAACATTTTTTGAGTATCATCGACTTACGTGATGCAACAACCAAGTAGAGGATGAGAATGTAAGCGAATTTGGACGAGGCTCTTTCCATTGTTTGCTTAACTGCAAAAGAATGCCTAATAACAGCGACGCTGATACGTTTAGTTAATTAAGATTAATATGATTGAATTAGTGTAATTCTTTATCGAATATGGTTCTTCAAGAACTAGAATACTGATATATATTTATAGTTTTAAATCAAGCTACTCAACTCGTACGCTACTCTAAGAAACCTTCGTATTGCTAAAATAAGTAGAAAATGATTTTGGAGTGTCGCCTTTTATGTTTAGATTGTTTCATGTATGTGTTTCTGATCTTTGTCTGCTTCGGATCGATGAATCTCTAGTTTGTAATTAAAAACAGTTAGGGTTCAATGTGCCAAACTATAATTACATAAGAATCTTCCATTTGCGTACAAATCATGGCGAATAGTATATATGTTTCCTATATAGTATCTAATTTCGATAATCATCTCATACAGTGAATGCAACTACATTTCTGATGTCATTTTGTACGATCAATTGTACGTATTTACGTACTTTAATCACTATTCCACTATCTCTTTCGTTTGTCATACGTATTTCTTAATTTTTGGACTTTTCATTTCTTAATGTTTCCACTTTGGGCCAGTCATACCCACTTGAAACATTAACAGACTAATAGTACCCTTTACTCATTTGTTAACCCACTTTGATTTATTTACCCTATTACCCAACCCATTAAAACTACTCCATTTTACCCCCTAATTATCCATTTTACGACAATCAATCAATTGTATCAACCCTCAACCCAAATTAAATTCAACCCCGGTTCCCGGCCCATACATGCATTCATCCAACATATTCATCTCATGCCCCCAATCCTAATTTCTAGACATCATTTCTCTCTTCTCTCTCACACTCGATGGTATGCAGCAATAATGTCCAAGGTCGTCCAATTTCGGGCAGTATATATACGCCAAAAATGTATGTTGAGTGAGGAAGTGTTAAGGTATAAAACCATTGTCGGGGCCTCATCTACAGTATAGGCTTTTTGTTGAGTTCATTCTTTCACATTTTATCAGAGCCTCATCAATCATGACGTCCCGAGGTCAATTTTTGTTAGCCCCACCTCTGACAAGTGAATTCTCAAGCACAACTCGAGGACCGGAAGCGTAAGCATGAAAATTGAGGACAAAATGCGTGTGAAACAAGGTGAGATACAGGTCGAGTCACGAGAAACGTAATCATGAGCTCGAATTCAAGTGAAACAAGAAATGATTGAGAGATTGAGCAAGTCAATAATCCCGGAGAAGGAATTGAAAGTAACAAAACAAACAAATAAGGAGAAGAAGAAAAAAACTTCACCAAGTTCGGCCAACTTCCAGATTATCAGATCAATAAAAGAAGGCACGTAGTGGGAAGGACAAAGACACTCCCATCGCTCCTTTTTATTTGATGATTTGTGTTTAATTTAGATATAAAAGGGATTTGTACACTTTGATTTTATCATCAGTAATACTTCTTATATGCAATTCTTGACTTTTCCACATACAGCAAGAACAATGTCTTATTCCCTCAATTTCGTAAGGACTGAGGAGGAGAAAGCGTAAACATGAAGGTAATTTAATTTGGCGGAGTTGAAAGAGATGTTTAAACGTTTGAGAGTTAACCCCTCAAGTTTATTTTAATTGCACAAATCACCATTTAACAAATAAAGAGTCTAAACACTGTAAACTTTGGGAACAAAATAAGAAATTTGGGAGTTGACTCACCAGGAAATAGCATCATAAAATTAGGTCTAGACCCAGTTCAGGCATATCTGCTAGTTGTTTGATAGTTTTAAGTTTTGTTCCTGAAAATAGTTTCACGTATTTTATTATTTAGCTCCATTTCCTGGAGCTTAAATTGATGCCACTGTATTTCTTCCATGTGCTTTCGCTTTTCGTTCTCGATCTCATCTTGTTTCTTTCCCATTTCTTCGATGAGCCTGCGCTTCTCCTCTTCGATCTCATCATATTTTCGGATTTCTTCCTTGTATCTACGCTTCATCTCCTCGATCTCATTTTGTTTCTTCTGCATTTCTTCAGCATTTTTACGCTTCTCCTCCTTCAATTCAGCCTCCATCTTACTCAACGATTGCGTATAGCAGTCTAATATGGGACGCCCTTCGACAATGTCGCTACGAACCCATGTAGTGTTAATAATGGATGTTTCGACATGATAATTAGACCAGTCAAAGAGATCAAACATCCTGAAATAATCAACTTCGTAGAATTTCGAAACGACACCTTCTGTTTCTAGTAAACAAAGTCCTTCGCGATTGACCATCATTCGCAAGGATATAAGATCATGCATAACCCTAAGTAAATTGCGTCCCCTTATCTCTTTATCTCCGATTTTCAACGCTTCGTGTTCCATTTTGTGTCCCAAACAAATCGTTCCGATATGATTCAAATGCTTTTCCTGTACAGGAACAACATTCTTGTTATCGATCTCATACAATTCTAGTACTCCTACTTCTTTACAACGAAGGAATGTTCTATCGGACTCAATTTCGTATGCGGCCATTTTTAAGATGAGTAATGATTTGTAACAAATCCAAGTAAACCCTAACACACATATACCGTATATTTATATACCCTTGAATTAACGCATTTTGGCAATGGGCCGGGCAAACCCTAACATGCATTTTTGCTATAAGTGAGACCTGCCGTGACCAGGTAAACAATGATTTCTCCGATAATGTAGGTTAGGATATTAGGGCATGTGCAATAGTGGTTCTTCCACCTCGAGTTCTTAAATAAGAACTACAAAATGCAAGTTCTTCCATTGTGGGAGGTCTAAAATAAGAACCCAGTTCTTGCGGAAAACTAGGTGAGAGAAGTATAAATATTTAAAAAAAATATTAATTAAGAACCAATAAAGTTAGTTCTTCCATTGTAGATGGGAGTTCTTATGCATTGGGTTTGTAAAATTATGAGTTGGCATTAGAAGAACTCTAATTTGAGTTCATCCATTGCTATTGCTCTTAGGGACCACTATAAAAAATAAAGATAAAACTTTGGATTATTTTGAGATAATCGGTAAATGGGATTATTTTGAGACAACTATTCAAAGTTGGGATTGTTTTCGATAAGGACAATGGTAGAGGTCTACCGTCTAGACACTGTCTACTATTAGCACTAATTTTACTACACTAGCAAAATATTACTGCTCACACAAATAGTTTTACTGTATGATTTTTTCGTCACAAATTAATTTTACTACTCTAATCTCAATTTTACTACTATTGATTTAATTTTACATTGTAGACAAATTAATTGTGTCTACACTGTAGACCTTTAGCAATTTGCTTTCGATAAATTTTCCTTATATAATGAGAGATACAACATTAATGATTAGAGGGTAATACTGTCAAACAATAACTAACAAATCTACCCAAACATGGGATATGGATTATCCCTCTCCTAATCCCACCTTTTATCCCCATATCTTATCCCACAATCCAAACGAACCGTCAATTTCTTCGGAACCGAAGAGGAGAAGCGTAAACATGAATGTAATTTGGCGGAGTTAAAGAAAGTGCAAGCTGTTTAAACGCTATATCATACTAGATCAAAGAATTAACCTCTCAAGTTTATCTTAATTGAACAAACCACCATTAACAAACTAAGGCCCCGTTTGATAGGACTGCATCTTTCTGAACCGATCTGGTCTGATCTAAATGATTCTGATCTGATCTGATCTGATCTGAATGATTCTGACCTGAACTGATCTGATCCGAATGATTCTGAACTGATCTGATCTGAATGTGTTAAAATTTTGATTGAATTTCAACGAATTAGTATCAGTTATGGACCAAATACATTGATAAAAATTTGAACATTTCTGATCTGATCTAATCTGATCTGAATGATTCTAAACTGATCTGATCTGATCTGAATGATTCTGAACTGATCTGATCTGATCTGAATGATTCTGAACTAATCTGAATACTACTGCGAATAAGTCCTATCAAACAGGGCCTAAAGACTGCAAACTTAGAAAAAATTAAAGATGGATAGATCAGATAAGAAATTTGGGAGTTCACACCCCAAGAAATAGCTTAGAATTTACCACAATAATCCAATCATAAAATGATGTCTAGATCAAGTTCAGACATAAGATCTGCTAATTGTTTTACGGACTTCTTTTTTCTTGTTTTTGTTCCTGGAAAATGTTTTACATATTCATTCTTCAATTCCTGGAGCTTAACTTGATTCCTCTGTCTTTCTTCCATGCGTTTTCGCTTCTCGTTCTCGATCTCATCTTGTTTCTTTCGCATTTCTTCCTTGTATTTACGCTTCTCCTCCTCGATCTCATCTTGTTTCTTTCGCATTTCTTTCTTGTATTTACGCTTCTCCTCCTCGATCTCATCTTGTTTCTTTCGCATTTCTTCACCATGCTTACGCTTCTCCTCCTTCAATTCAGCCTCCATCTCACTCAACAATTGCATACTGCACTCCAATAATATGGGACGCCCTTCAACAATATCGCTACGAACCCATGGACTGGTAACGGCTGTTTGGACATGATAATTAGACCAATCGAAGAGATCAAACATCCTGAAATAATCAACTTCGTAGAATTTCGAAATGACACCTTCTGTTTCTAGGAAACATAGTCCTTCGCGATTGACCAACATCCGCAAGGATATAAGATCATGCATAACCCTAAGTAAATTGCGTCCCCTTATCTCTTTATCTCCGATTTTCAACGCTTCGTGTTCCATTTTGTGTCCCAAATGGATCGTTCCGAGATGACTCCAGTGCTTCTCCTGTACCGGAACAATATTTATGTCATCAATCTCATACACTTCTAGTACTCCTACCACTTTACAACGAAGGAATGTTTTCACGGACTCAATTTCGTAAGTTGCCATTTTTTGACGAGTGATTGAGTTGTAACGAAACTAAGCAACGAAGGAATATATAGTTTTGAAACTGAGACAATCTTGTAATCGGAACATCAAGAGTCGAAAACTTCATAAATAAGAGACTTTCCAACTCGCTCCTAATTTTGAGTTTTGACCAACCAAAAAGACATCATTCCATGCTTCCAATATTAACACGTTATTTTACTTCGACATAGGAAATTGATCAAAGTTTGTCTTGGAAGCCTTATACTTTGGATTGTTTATCTTTTCCAATCCATTTGCATATTGCTCCTTTCGCATGTGTAAGTATTTCCATTTTCTCTTAAAGAAAACTATCAGTTTTCTATGAATGACAAAGAAGTTTGTTCATATTTGCTTGCGACGGTTGTATTAAGAACTTCGTCTATTATTATTGAAAGCCAAACATTATTGAGTAGTAATCAAATTAAAATACGGTTAGCTGTATGCTTGAAAGAATCCGATAGCAATGATTTAGGGCTAGTGAGCTACGTCTTAGAATCATACTAAGCATTTCTATATGTAGCCCTTTGGATCTTAGCTTTATGTAGCCTTTTTATTTGGATTCATACTAAACTTTGAAGAAATTATGCACTTATGGTGAAAATTTGAAGAAACGAGAGTGTGAACATTTTATTTCTTATACGTCGACCTTGTACAAAAGTTAGCTCTCAATTTTAACATTAGAGGACATTCTCCCTTGAATCTCCGAGACGGCCTTGTTCTTTCGCCTTTCTAGCTCATACTTACGCTTCACCTCCTCGATCTCATCTTGTTTCATTTCCATTTCTACCTTATGCTTACGTTTCTCTTCCTTTAGTTCAGCTTCCATCTCACTCAACAATTGTGTATAGCCGTCCAATATGGGACGGCCTTCAACAATGTCGCTACAAACCCATGGAGTGGTAACCGTTGTTTGGACATGATAATTAGACCAGTCGAAGAGATCAAACATCCTAAAATAATCAATTTCGTAGAGTTTAGAAACATCACCTTCGGTTTCAAGGAAACAAAGTCCTTCGCAATTAACCATCATTCGCAACGACACAAGATCTTGCATAACTCTTTGCAAATCACGTCCTCTAATCTCTTTATCACGTATCTTTAACGCTTCGTATTCCATTTCGCGTCCCAATTGGATCGTACCAAGATGACTCCAGTGCTTCTGATGTACCGGAGCAACGTACAGGCTTTCAATCTCATACACCTCTAGTACTCCTACTTCTCTACAACGAAGGAATATTTTGTCGAACTCAATTTTGTAAGCTGCCATTTTTCCTAGCGTGGACCGACCTGATAGAAATTAAGTGATTTTTTTTTTGTTACAATTCAACTAGTATAACGACATATTTTTCCGAACACCCGATGAAGTTACTGAGAAAAGCGTTCACATCTCTAACACACATCCTTGAATACTTGGAAACATGCATGCATTTAGAACATCAGGATTATTGACTATTTGACTTCAATTTCTTCATAGATTAGATGACTTCCATGTCACTCCTAATTGACCAACCAATACGGAGAAGTCAAGGCTTTACACTTAATCGTAATTACGCAACATTGGAACTTTGATTGTCTACATTCACGAAATAGTAGAATTCATATCACCATGTTCCAAGATTATTGTCAAAGATAGTAATTAATAAGCTGCATTTTGATCAATACTATAAATTCAGGCACAAAAGGGTCTGATTGTAGACGCACTAAAATAATCAGTTCTACCTCAAAAAAAACAAAACAAAAAAAGTTGTCAATAACATTTTTAGCTTACAACCCACTCAAAAAGAAAAAAAATGAAGGGAGCCTCGATCCAATTTGCATCATTTCTCATCCTCTTAGTGATTGTTGCATCAAGTTAGTCTAGAACTCTTAGTGTATCTATTTATTCGTCATATTGAATCCTGTCATCTGAATTTTCAAGATATATCAAACTAAACTGTTTCTTACCATTTTACGAGTGCATGTAAAACTGCGTCACACGTAAGAATTAGAACAAACCAAAGTAAGTAATTTTTTACTACTCATGTATACTTATACAGTACTTATATTGCAGGTTTCATATTACCTCAAGCCGATGCAATAATACTTGGTACTTGCACTAAATTGTCCGATTGTCAGAAGTATTGTGCACATGTCAGAGGTGCAAGATATGCTCGGTGTACTAGACAAGGGCTATGTTATTGCTACAAGAATCAACTTGATAAAACGGTGCCGCACTGATCACGATTCCCGACTCCAGTACTGACCATGTTTTTTTCTTTTTGTGTTTTGTTAACTTTTGATTTGGATATATGAGAGATTTCAATTCAAATGTTTAACAAATAAAAAAAAACATGGATAATTATCTTTCGAATTGCAAATTTATTTATCTTAATGTTTCTTCCATTGTAATTGACAATAATATAAAGCGATGACAAAAATTCACAATAAAAACTTAAAAGTTTTTTTGAGGTTTCTCTGTTTTATTGAGCATTTTAGAATAGTATTCTAAATATATCAATCAAATCATTTAGAGCCATATGACATCAATCACGCCATATTCGATCGTCAACTAGAAAAATGTGTTGGAACATAGGCGCCCAGTCCAACAACGAACGGTTTAAGTGTGATGGGCGTGAATAGATGTGACAACAATCGTGGTATCAACAATAACACAAAACAATAGAACGTAATGAAAAGACACCAGATTTATGTGGTTCACCAGCGATGTGCTAGCTACGTCCACCAAACAGATGAGAAACACTTTACTATGAGAATAGCACCGAATATAAACGTAAGTCCAATCTGAAAAGAACTCACCAAATACGAACAAGATCTAAGAGTCAAACGTTCTTGCGATCAACCAAAAACCCGAACAAACGCCCTTGAATCTACCCAATTGACAAAGAAGGCACACCTTGAGAAAACCCGCATCTATGACTTTAGGTACTCACAACTATAAGAGAATCACTCAATTGTGTTTTAGGGAGGCTATGAGGAGATTAGGGTGTATATATAGTCCAACACATAATATATAATACCTAATTGGCAATAGAAAACCGGAATAAGGAAACCGAAAACACGTGGAATCAAAACAGCCCACAAGCCCGTGTTGGCCGCGGTCCGCGCCTGGCTAGCCGCGGACCGAGCTGGGGATTCGGCGGACCGCGGCTTCGTCTCTGCTTCTACGCTGTTTTTCCCGAAAGATGTTGCCGCAGAGCGCGCATCGCTCCGCCCTCGATCTTCTGTCGCGTATCCTTCGAATGTCTTCTTTTGCCCAAGCTAACACCCGTACACCGTAGCTAATAATGCCTCAAGCTCCCCCCTCGGTCACCCACTACGACATACCCAATGCGTAAGTCGTTCAAGGCATTTTCCCAACAAAATGTAATTGCAGTGAGCTTCACATGTGGGATACTCACATGTGAGGACCCATTTCATTTAGTAGTGTTTGTTTAATTTAAGATCAGACGGATTTTAAACATTTTTCTTAGTGTCTAGCCGTCTACATATGAACTCTTAGTATTTTTCAAGATTAATAAAACTCAACTAAAACTTGACTCAATCCGAGATTATCCTCCAACCACCTACTGAAAGGCTAAAATCCAACCCTCTTCCTCGAAGAATATTGTATACAGAATGATAAAACAGAAAATAAATAAGATTGATCATCATATTGCAAACTTTTCTTATTTCATTATTTAACAAGAGAAACAACAGAGTAGTTCTCAGCAATCTGAGATCAATATCTCTATTGCTCTTTCATTACAAAGTGTTTTGAGCCAGAAGCACATTACTTCTTAGATACGCAACATCATATCACTGTTAGTTCTTACACCTACACTTGCCTAAATGACACTCAGACCACTCTACTTTTCCACACATCTTCGCACAGTCTGCGTTAGCGCTGCACTTTGACACGGTTCTTGTTCCGGCGGGTTCTACTTGTGGAAGTTTATTAATGCACCTACACTTGCCCAAATGACACTCAGACCACTCTACTCTTCCACACATCTTCACACAGTCGGGGTTGGCACTGCACTTTGACACGGTTCGTCTTCCGGGTCCTACTTGTGGCAGTTTATTAATGCACCTACACTTGCCCATTATACACAAAGACCACTCTACTCTTCCACACATCTTGGCACAGTCGGCCTTGGCGTTGCAGACTCCGGGTGATGTTTCGGGTTCTAGAAGTGGTTTATAGTTGGTGCAGAAGCATTTCCCGCCTATACACTGAGCAAACTTTGTTCCTTTACACTGCTTCGCGCAATCAGCATCAAGTTTGCATACTGCTCCCGCTTTTGCCAATGTCACACCTGTAAACATAATAACATTGTTAGACAAAATTTCGGGTGAGAGAGACAGAGAAAATAGATGCGGTGAAGAATTTAGGATACGATATTTTCGAAGATTTTTATGCGACTTGACAAACTTTCAAGTTCACTCCAAATTCATTATATGAGAACGTCTCCCCTGAAACTTGTCAATACCTCTTTCTATAGCGTTACATAACGCAATTTACAGTTGATTGACAACGAATGAGAAATCACATTAAACTAATTGAAAGCAACAATATATATATACGTGATAATGAAAAGCATGATCGATGGATTAATTTCGGTTGTTTAGAATTGAAAGACAGATTTGGTTAGTAATAGGGACTAATTAACTCACATGATACCACAACTAAGATGACGAATATGAGACAAAAATTGATTGATGAACCCTTCATTTTTGGTTGAAAGCTATGAAAAAACTTGGAATAATGATTTATGTGAATTCCAAATGCAACAGTTTCACAAGAGTAAGTTGTACAGAATATCCCAGGAGTGCATGCAATTTATAGTTGTGAATGTCTTATTTAAGGTTGATAATGTGCATGCATAATTAGTAAGAAATCGAGATCATTGACCAGAATTAATGAGATTCATATTGACATTATGTAGCTCTTGTTTTGATTCATTGTACTCAACAAAATAATTTATTTTTACACCCACAAAATAGGAAATATGTACAGATCAGAGTGATTGTTTCCAGTTTGCTATGGGTTTTAGGGTATATATGTTTCCTACTAGGCTACTACATTAATTAAGATCTTTACAATCTGGGATTTCAAGAGATGATAGTTCCCTATTCTACCAAAAACTCATGAATCATGCCAATCAACCAAGCTTTCCTACTAATTTTAATTTATTGAAGATTGACATGAACTTAAAGTCTTTCTATTATTACCAATAGTTAGCCAGATTACATTTATTGAATGTATTTGGATTTATTTCATCTGATTTGAATTATTTGAAGTCGATAGTCCCTTTCCCTACAACGTCTTGGCCACTTCTTCCATCATTTAGAGTAATTTGAGATTTCACATCTTCATTTACACGGACAAATGAATTTAGATTGTCAGTCATATGGTTCGAACATCCATTATCCAGGTACCAAATGAATTGGACTGGTGTTGGGTGTTTAGACAAGAATAAAATAATTGTCTATCGGATTCTTATACCCTGAAATTTGCCTCATTTTTTTTTATCAAAATCAACAACATTTCTTACCAACGCGTGTCTTTTACACTTTTTACATATAAACGGACAAATCATTGGTATCATGACCACCTTTCTAGCACAATTACAAGCACAATTACAACACGGCCCTGTTTGATTATGTCCTCGGCTGCCATTGTTATTAAAATTTCCGTTTTTCCTATCATTGGTTTTGTTGATTTGTTTTTTCTTTGATGAAAATATTTACCGTGGTAATTTGGACTTTTACCATTTAAATTTCAATTTAAGTTGAAAAACTTGTTCTAGTAAAGGCTTGCAATTCTTTTCATTTATCTCTTCGTGTGCTTGGAGAGAACTCATTGATCCTACGAGTCCATATGTAGACAATAGAAAATTGTTTATAACATAAACAATTGTGGTAAGTTAAAGATGCCAAATAATAAAAATATATGGTTGTGAAGTAACTAACGTATTTGCAGTGAATTTATGACATTGGTAGTAAAATCGACATTGTTACAAATCTATCAATAGAAAGAAATTTGAATTTGAATTATTTCCAAAATTAAGAACACTTAATTGACACTATTTCCTTATAAATCATCATTTCCTAAATTGTACAACAAAATTTACTACACCCCTAGGCCCTGTACGATAGGACTGCATCTTTCTGATTTGATTTGGTTTGATTTTAATGAATCTCATCTGATTTTATTGACTCTTATCTGATGAAATCCAATTTGAATGACTCTGATCTGATTTGAATGATTCTGATCTGATCTGAATAAAATTTGGGATTAGTGTTAATTCTCATATGATAAAATTTCTTAAATCTAATCTGATTTGAATGCCTCTGATCTGATTTGAAAGACTCTGATCTAACCAAATTTGATTTGAATACTTATGAACTGAATTTAATAAATATGATCTGATCTGAATATACAGTTTATTAGATCCTATCATACAGGGCCTTAGGCCTTGTGCGATTCAACTTATTCAACAGTGTTTTTAAATCAGTCAGATTTATTCAAATCAAATCAAATCAGATCAGTTTTATTCAAATCAAATCAAATCAAAATTATCCAAATAATAATTAATGAATCTAGTCTAAGGCCTTGTATGATAGGATTGCATCTTTCTGATTTGATTTGATTTGATTTTAATAAATCTGATCTGATTTTATTTATTATGATCTAATGAAATTCCATTTGAATGACTCTGATCTGATTTGAATGACTATGATTTGATCTGAATAAAATTCGAGATTAGTGATATGATCAAATTTCTTAAATCTGATCTAATTTGAATGTCATTTGAAAGTCACTTATCTGACCAAATTTGATTTGAATGATTCTGATCTGAATTTAATAAATATGATTTGATCTGAATATTTAGTTTATTAAGTCCTCTCATACAGGGCCTAATTCTAGTTATTACTTCGTCTAATTGCAGTTAATTTATCAATTGATTCATTTCGGATCAAATCAAATCAAGTTTATTCAATTCAAATCAAATCAAATCAGTTCAATTCAAAATAAATCAAATCAGATCAGAAAATGACAGTCCAATCGCACAGGGCCTTAATCATTTTTACTACAAACTAGCCATAAACACTTTTTTTTACTTGTCTACATATAGACTCCTAATATTTTCGAAAACTATGATAAATTCTTTTCAGTTTCTTTTGTTCTTCAATAACAGCTGAACAACACCATATTTTCTCGAAAGTGTCGGAGTGACAACGGTCCACATGTGAGCTGTGGGATAATATCCCACATTGGAGAAATAGAAGATTTGGGACTAGTTTATAAGGTGGTGGGTTACTCCTACTATTGCCAATTGGTTTTAGGATGGAACCCCACCAGCTTGTGAGTTAGTCTTCCACAAGGGGGCCGATATTGGTCCATGACGACTCTACAGAAAGACTTCTTAGTATTTTAGTGTGATTTTCTATCTTCAATAGTGTGTTCTTAAGAATGAAATTGGCTCCATACTTTTCCCAGTCGAACCGATCAAATCTTTCTATACAATTAAAGGAGACTTTTTTGTAGGTCTCACATTAACCGGAGATGTTTAGAGAGTTTTGGGAATTTTATAATATTAAAAGTATTTGATGTCCATATAAATACAAAAACTCACATGCTAAATTTAATAATATTATTAAAGTATTTGGTGTCCATCTAAACACAATAACAAACTCTATTTTTAACCATACATTCATACATACTAAGGTCCCCATGATCCATCTAACAACATCCAAATTGATCTGAATTGGAGTTGTATATATATGCTGACTTAAAGACACGATTCATTTTTTCCGAACTAAAATTAACTACTCCGTATTTTTCAAATTGTATCATAAATGGCCTAATTCTCATATCCTATCTGATTGGACTCTGATCCCTGATTATATATAAAACATATATAATATTTTTGGATGTTTAATAAGTGTTTAGCCGTACATTATCTGCCCCGATAAAAATTATAGTTTTCATTTTATATATCATTTTTAATAGAAAACATTATGATGTGAACCGTGCAATGCACGGGCCTTCATCCTAGTATCCGATAATAATCGAGTTTACGTGCTCCGCCATCAATGACAGCCCCTTCAGATGGCAGGAAACAGAGTCCTTCCCGATTCACCATCAACCGTGAATCGAACAGGTATTGCAACGCTGTCTTCAAGCGATTGCTTCTGATCTCTTTGTTTCCGTATTGCTTCCAGACTCCGAGATGAATCGTTCCGAGTTGACTCCAATGCTTGCGTTTTACCGGAGCAACGTAAAGGACATTTGGTTTTATTTCATACCAAACCCTCTACTCGGTCTTATTAACCAAATGCGCCATTTGAAAATGAATACAACATAACGGAATATTATTACACACTCGAGTCATAGGCATAAAAGGATTAAAAGGATATCATATACTAGTATCGCAAAGCAATGCTCATAGAAGTACACTCAACAGATTAAACAACATTCCCAGTAATACCAAATTAATTCCTCTGTTGCATTTTCATTACAAAGTTTATTTTTTGTGGCAGAAGCACATTTTCACTAATTTCTGATGCACCTACATGAGCCCAAATAACAGTCAGAAAACCTTGCTCCACCACACATCTTCGCACAGTCGGCGTTGGTGCTGCACTTTAACCCGGTTCTAGTTCCGGGTTCTACTTGTGGAAGTTTAGTAATGCACTTGCACTTGCCAAACTTACACACAGAATTCTCTAAGTCTCCACACATTTTCACACAGTCGGGCGCGCCGGTGCAAAATAAAGTTCCGGGTTCTACTTGTGGAAGTTTATTGTTGGTGCAGAAGCATTTCCCGGCTATACACTGAGCAATCTTTGATCCTTCACACTGCGGCACGCAATCGGCATCAAGTTTGCAAACTGCTTCCGCTTTCGACAATGTCACACCTGTAATAGTCGATTGACAAAGAATTCGAACGAGGAAATCACATCAGAATAGTTATAAGCAACGATATATACGTAATAATGAAAAGCATGATCGATGAAATAATTTTAGTTGCGTAAAATTGAAGATAGATTAGGTTATAAATGGAACTAATTAACTCACATGATGATGCCACAACTAAAATGACGAATATGAGAGAAAATTTGATTGATGAGCCCTTCATTTTCGGTTGAGAGATATGAAAAAACTTGGATTGATTTATGTGAATTCTAAATGCAACTGTTTTACAAGAGTGAGAAGTACAGAAGATCCTAGTAGAGCATGTACTATTTATAGTTCTTTGATAATTAATGTTTATGCATATAATTAGTATGAAATCGAGATCATTTATCAAACTTAAACAGATTCATATTGACATTATGTATTTATTTTGTTTTGATTCATTGTACTCAACAAAAGAATTAATTCACCCATGCATGTAATTAGTAAGAAATCGAGAAAATTGACCAAACTTAAAGAGATTCATATTGATATTATGTATTTTTTGTTTCAATTCATTGTACTCAACAAAGAATTACCCCCCCCCCCCCCCCCTCTCAAATTAAGAGCCAGAGTGATTTGTTTCCAGATTTCTTTGTTCAGAGGTAATGTATCTTTACAAATTCGAATTTCAAGATATGATATGTCTACCATTTAGAAAATTCATGAGTGATAATGCCCCTACCATGTAGAAAATTCCATTAATTTTTTAATTTTTTTATGCAAGAAATGTGGTTATTTATTCATCCAAAAAGAGGAAAAAGAACCTCTTACAAATAAAAACCTCTAAGAGACCAAGTTAGACTATCCACTACTTCATCAAAAGGACAATTTTTTATCCAAAAAATAACACTAATACTAACTAGGTATTTAGGGTGTCTTTCGCCAAACTTCTCAAGTATTTTTGAACTGTTTATGGGTACTGGAAACCAGGGCCGTCTTAGAGATTTCAGGGGCCCTGTGCGAAACTGTAAATGGGGCCCTAACTTTTATTAATCTATCTTATTATATTATAATACATTGACAAATATAAGTAAACACTAATAAGAAAGGTAAAAGAACTAATAGAAAAATTAAAAAGAACATTTACAAATATAAGTAAACACTAATAAGAAAGATAAAAAAACTAATAGAAAAATTAAAAAGAACTCAGGGCCCATCTATGAATATGACGGAAATAGTACATTAGTTTATGGAAAAAAAAGATCCATAGTAAAAAGAAAAGCTGCGCTCAGGTCTCATGCAGGCATGACAAACCACTGTGCTAGAACCAGAACACTGAACTTATTGGGGAAGTTTTATTATATGTACTCCCTCCATTTCTTTAGGTTTTTTGCATTGTGTTTGAATTACTCTCACAGATTCAAAACAAATGCAAAGAACCTAATTAAATGGAGGGAGTAATGAAGGGAGTAATGACTACAGAGATATTGGGCCCTCTAAAAACGGGGGCCCTGTGCCACCGCACGGGCTAATAGCCGGCCCTGCTGGAAACTGAAAACTGACAAAAACAACCAAAAGTGAGAATTCTAGTGTAAAGACTGTAAACGTGTACATCACAAGTAAAAGTTATAATTTGGAGCTCATTTTCCACAAACTGTTTCCCATAAGTAGTCATAGAGAAGTTGGAGTTTGATTAAACAGACCTTTAATGTGTTTAGTAATCCAATCCTTGGAGTGTTCTTCATCCGCAAAGTTTCTAAGGTTTCGTTCTTGCCAGAGTGTGTATATATATATAGTTGCAACAAAGCTACACATTGCTAGTTTGTAATTCCAATTTTAATGCTACTTTTTCCCCATCTAGTTTACTACCACTTGAGCCATGTCTTTGATCTGACTATTCATATCTGTCCAATTTTTGATGCAGCTGCATTGACATCTGAAGAACATGTGTCTATGGGTTTGAGCTGCAGCTTTGCATAAGCTGCATCTATTTACCATAAGCATACCTCTTCTTACGATATCTGTAGTGGCTAACCTTATTGGTAGAGCTAAATACGTTATGAATCTGTGCTTTGAGTTTATACTATGTTGTGCCAAGCCACTTGTGGATATTTAGTTCTAAAAAATCATAACATACCTGCACATTGAATTTCCTCTAGGAAAAAATAACTCCCGAGGATCTGGATCCGAATTCAGTTAAAGCAAATCAATTGTTATAAATCGGAACAATAAAATTTAGATTTGGTAACATTCAAAAAATGTTGTTGGTATTGATTGAGCTAAAATAAAGCTACTTTTTCAGTAACTTCATATTTAATCATACCAAAGCAGAAAGAATCATAATTTTAAAGAAAGATACACATTATCTATTGAATTTCAAATCTTTAAAAATATGATTGTCCTAGGAAAGATATAACTATATATCCAAAGAAAATTGGAAAATTAAGGGCCCATTCGGTATCACTGCCGTTTTCAGTTTTTTTTTTTTTTTTTTTTTTTGCGTAAAAAATATAGTTAAATAAGTTACAAAATTAACTTCAAATCGTTTGGGTCTATAATAGCCATACAGCAAAATGAAAACTGAAAACTGAAAACCACTTTTTCTGGTTTTCAAAAACGGGACTTTGATTTTCAAAAAAAACAGAAAACAGAAAACAGAAAACGATACCAAACACTCAAACATGCCCTAAAGAAAAACTTATATTTATTTTTTTGGGTTTTCTATTGTGTGCCCAGAGAGCACGTGTGCGGATCAGCTTTCCCACTATCATGTCTCATTCCATGTAGCACACCAATGAAGTTCTAGCATTTCATAAATTTTTCCAAAAAATAAAACCTTTAAACAATAAATTAATGGAATTCTAGCACGTGATTGAGGGGCACACGTTAAAGTTCTAATTACTACCTTAGTTGGGTGATGTTTTCCCCATTGATAGATCTCACATTTTTTTTCCTTTCAAGTGAATAGAACACTTAAATAAGGCAGGAAATTGAGGTATGACGTGTGCCTTGTGATGAATATACAATAGAATGACCTTTGTTGAGTACATTGAACTTTGAAACAATGCAAAAAATAAATATTAATAGCACTATGATTTTCTTTAATTATGACGAATGACCTTGATCTCTTACTAATTATGTGCTTGATTATAATCTATAATACAACTATAAATAATAGATGCACTATTTATTGTAGTACTCCCTCCTTTTCAATGAATTGTTTACATTGGGTTTGGCGCAATAACCAAGATGAGAACTAATTACTTTCCTAATCAAAGAATCATGTTCTAATACAATTTTGCTAATGCTCCTTCCCTTTCTCTGCTCCCCCCTCACTTCTCTCACTCCTCCCCCTTTGTTCTTCCACCAGACTATCATGATCAATCTACAAACAAAACCACAATAATCCCACAAAAATCTCATCCAGGTGATGAAATCACTAGGCAAAGAGAGGAAAAAAAAACACGAGAGCGTTGATATTAAACCCAGATCCCGCCTAATACCCAGATTTTGGCCCCCAAAAACACACGGATATACCCCCAAAAATCCAGATTTTAAGTTACAAAAACCATAGAAATACAATTTACCTCACAATAATCCAAGTGATGAATTCACAAGGGAAAAAGATTGTTGATGGCAAGACACATGTTTTTCCAAAAAAAAAAAAACCCAGCTTTTTCTTGTAGATTCGTTGAAAATTCAGAGATTCGATCGTAAAATTTGATTAAGAGAGAGCAAAGTGTTCGAAGAGGAGAGAGATGAATTGAGATCGACATTCAGAGGAACATTGAAGAACCCAGATGAATGTGAGAGGGCAGGTGAGTGAGGGTCAGTGGGTTGAAATGGAAAATTTGATTGAGTTGGGAATACTGAAGGGTTTGGTGGATTATTAATTGGGGGGAAATGTTAGGGTTAATTGTGTTTATTAACTAGGTTTATAAGATTAAGGCCCCGTTTGATAGGACTGCATCTTTCTGAACTGATCTGATCTGATCTGAATGATTCTGAACTGATCTGATCTGATCTGAATGTGTTGAAATTTTGATTGAATTCCAACGAATCAGTATCAGTTATGGGCCAAATACATTGATAAAAATTTGATCTGATCTGATCTGAACTGATCTGATCTGAATGATTCTGAACTGATCTGATCTGATCTGAATGATTCTGAACTGATCTGAATAATGCTGCGAATAAGTCCTATCAAACAGGGCCTTATGGTCAACTAAGTAAGTATTAAGGGGGATTAGTAAGGGTACAATGGGAAATTCAAGTGGGTTAATTTGTCCCAAAATAGAAACGTAAACAATTGACTGAAATTGCCGAAAATGGAATACGTAAACAATTCATTGAAATGGAGGGAGTACATTGTGTTGTGCAATTGGGCGCAAAATTCGGAAGCGTGTAAGAACGATAACAAACAACAATAAGAAAAATCACACCAAGATTTAATGTGGTTCACTATCAACGTGATAGCTACGTCCACAGGGGTTAGGAATCAATTTCACTATGCTGGGGAATTACAGATACAAGATGAATTGAGCAGTTCTCTAGATCTGCAAGTTTAAGAACTCTCTTTGTGTGGCTCTCTCACTAATTCCCTCTCCCAATTAGGCTAGTGGAGGTGGGTTTTATATATTAACCACCTTACCAAAAGACCTAATGAGTTTTGGAAAGTAGTAGCTAGATATTTCCCAAAACACTCCTAGAGTTTTTAGGAAACATGACAAACATCAAGCAAAGAAGATTCCGTAATAACAGTGTACTATTCGCGGACACAGATATACCATTGGCGTACATCAGCATACCATCCAGGGCCCACCGAATACCATTCGCGTACTGCCGAATACCACTGGTTACCGTTTCTTCAATCTTATGTTTTCTCAACACTTATCACCAATGATATCTATCAATCCCCGAGACATCGAACATTGCGACGTTCTAGTCACAATTTCAACACATTGTCTTGTGATAAAATAGTTGCACTTAGAAATCATTCCAAGTTATTTTTTCATATCCTTCAACCAGAAATGAAGGGCTCATCAATCAAATTTGCTTTCATTTTCGTCGTCATCTTAGTAGCTGCATTGTGTAAGTTAGCCCCCATTTCAAATATAGTTTTCGACTTCAATCTCTTTCTATTTATCTAAGAGTATATGATGAAATAGATATTCGTTCATTATTGTATAATGGACTTTTACGGTTTATTAAATTATTTCTAAGGCTGAGGTTTTGTATTAGAAATTCGTCAAGTCGCATAAAAACCTTCAAAAACATCGGATCCTTGATCCATCCCCCCCCCCTATTTTCCATCTAATATAAATACATAAATTTTGGCCAATAAGTTTGTAAAACTTACGTATAATGTATTAATATATGATGATTACAGGCGTGACAACAATCGAAGGGTGCAACGTCGGAACCGATCTCGACTGCGTGAAGCAGTGTGGAGGAATACAATACACTTACAAGTGTGTTATGGGCAGCTGTAGGTGCCTTCCTGGAGTAATAGCTCCAACGCCTTTAATTTGACTTTGAGCATTGATCTGAATACCTTTATGTAATAATCCTCACATTATCTATACTTATCTATTAATAGGCTAGCATCCGCGCCGACGTGGCAATTCATAGAGGCATACCTACAGAAAAAAAGCCAGCTCAACGCTTATTTGTCGCATCCAAAAACCTCTTAATCCACGTCGATTTTCTGTCTTCTCCCACTCTTCCGCGCCATTAATGCTGCCCCTTCAGCAGTTCAGACCATTCCAATTCCAACTCTTCGCCCACTTCATCTCCATCCGAAAAAACGCTTTCGCATTCCACTTCCTCTCCATCAAACGTCCTCCTCCGCCCATTAATCTGTAGCCCGTAGAAAATGAACCAAAGTCCATTAAAGCAACAAGCAGATATCTTAATTCTCTCGGTATTGATCTCTCAATTCTCTCGGTAATTGATATCTCATTGTCTCTCTCTCCTCATCTTCTTCATCATTTCCCTTATGTCAATTGCAAAAACGTCAATCTTTTGATAATCATGAGTTCAAATTGTTTTTTTTGTTGATTTTATTTTTTCGCAGACTTCCTCAAGTAGCTAACGGTAAGTTTCCGATTCTTGAATTAATTTGATTAAGGGTTTGTAGAATAGAATTATTTTGGGGATTTTTTTATTGATGTTGTTTGGTGGTGAAATTGTGTAGTTTGAAGGTTTTTGGTAAAGGAAAGAGAGTAGGAAAGGGAGGAAACAGGCCTTCCAAGGGCATTAGTTTGGGATTCAAGCAGCTTCCGAAAGGTTTATTCACTATATGTTGATGTTATTGCGTCTGGAGCTGATTTATTAATTTTCCCGCTAAGGGGGTAGCAACATAATCTTATTTTTATTATTGAATTGAGATTTCTGGTATATACTAATGCTTGATTGGCACCATGCTATGTGGGTAGCATCATAATCTTAGGTTTATGTTGATTGAGTTGTTTGCAAGCTAAATTGTTTGATAGTCAGGTTAATTGAAGTTGCGATCAGGTAAATTTTGAGTCCTTATTGGATTTAGTTTCTGGCAAGACTCGGGTCTAATAATAACAACTACGATTTGTTGTTCAATTTCGTCAAGATTGTAGCTTAACTGAATGGTTGTTAGATATGATTAAAAAGGATGATTTTAGGTATTAATGGTTTTTGTTCCTCAATCAAGAGCGTCTACATTTCACATGGGCTTCTTCTGTGAGTGAAGTTATGTGTGACAGTCAAAGGAATACTGTCCTTTTGTTTTTCTGTTCTGCCTTCTTCTGTGAATCGGTATCAGTGTATCACCTGTTGGTGCCTCTTTTATGTACTCAAACAAAGGGACACTACTTTGAGTGGCTCATGTCATGCCAAACAGGACTTATGGGGAACTGGAATGAGTGAAGCCAATGGGTAGTAAGAATTCAGGATAGAATAAAGGGATAGCCTTGCAAGATAAAATAGATTTTTTGTGTGACAATTGGACTGCTTTTGCGTGTGACTGCCACTGTTATCAACTTAGTCGGCCTTGCAAGATGTGTTTCTTCTTCAATTGTGCCTTATTTCGTTCTTCCACATTATTGCTTGATCATATAATTTTTCTTGATTTTATATTGATTTGATTGAGCTTTTATTTTGTTACTGTTGTTTGACCTTTTAATTTGGTTTAAAAACTCAACCCTTTGCATTCTGATCATAATTAAATTTGTTTTGTCCTTTTCCAGATTTTTGGTCATTTTATTGAATCTGTTAGGTCGAGTTGATTAATCTTTGTTGATGTTGATCCTTCCTTTTCCCTTGCCGCCGCTGCTTCTCAATAGATTCATGTCAAGAAGCTTTGTGTTCTCCTTTTTTTTTTGTCTTAGGTTCTCGCTTTTATTATGTTTTAGTAATCTTATTGTTTTGTGAGTGTTTGGTTTTGATCCTTTCTTTTTGAAGGACAATTTGCGTTTGTTTGGTGAACTTTGCAGATAGAGAGTCTGCCACAATGATTGTCGGCGTGTGTTTCGATGATTCGGTAGTGCAACTAGAGTCGACTACTCACTTCCGCAAACTGCTTTCCACAGGTCTGATTTCACTATCTTATACGATTAATACACTTCTTATTTTATTAATAGCGAATGTTTTCTGCGTATGCTTTGGTGACTGATGCTGGATTGTTAAGTTCATATGACTACTTACAGTGTGTGTTACATTCCAATATGTTTTTATGACTGTATCTTGACAAATATGAATACTGTGATAAATGTTTTTGTTGACAGTTGATGATAATGGAATAGCCTCCATGAAGATCTCTTATTTTGATATTGCAGGCATTAGAAATTCAATACCCAATACCAATCATAGTCCTATCAATTATTATAAAAAAATCCCACAGTAAGGTTCATTTCTCTTTCTAAGCATTCCTCATATATTAAATGTTGCTTTGTGTTTTGGACTAAAGTGTTGACAAAATTGAAATTAACTCTCAAGTTTACGACTGGTATTCACTCTCTCCTTGGCTCTTTCACAAACACTTGATTCGCATGACTGCATCCTCTTACATGCATCTTTGTTTGTAATATGGTTTTACATGTATTGTGGTGAAATTTAGCTGTTTGAGTTGTTTTTTCCCGCACCGGATGTGTTGTGAACTTAAAATGGGTATAGGATGATTCTGACCGGGTTTACCCTCCTGGGTTGTGTTGATCTTGGTTACTTGAAATACAGGTGCCAAGCTTATGGGTGCAACATTCCAAGGTTTGTTCTTTCTTTGAAACTTTCTTAGTTCTTGATCATTTTTTTTTTTAACTTCTTGCATAAGTTTGGATTGTGATAGGTCCAAAATTATAGTTTTGATGGGAAGATGTTGGAGATATTGAGAGGAAGGAGAATGGTTTTTGTTGGAGATTTCCTGAACAGAATTATGTGGCAGTCTTCGATTTGTTCTCTTGAGAATGTCGCTGTTGAATAAGTCCAGAATGTCGAGGACACAGTTCAGGAAAGAAGCTTCCTACGTTCTTGAATTCAAGGTGATTTAATCACATCAATAACATTGCTTTTTTTTTCTTTTTTTTTTTTTTTTGAGGGGAATAACATTGCTTTTCTAATTCATTATAATTCATCTAAAGTTTTTTATGTATATTTGTTGAATTAGTACTAATAAATCCAAAGTTTTTTTATGTGTATCTGTTGAATTAGTAGTAATAAATCCTAACATTCCTAAGTTTTTTTATTATATTTAATCAGTCATATACGTTGTTTTTTTATGTATGCTAGATTATAATTGTACTATAGAGTTCATCACAACGCCTTTCATAGTCCAACAATGGACAATTCCATCAAAATTTGAGGGCTCAGGGACGAATAAAGACACTGAGACTTGATATGATCCAGGCTTCAACCTCTAAGTATTGATTTCCTGGTCTTCAATGCAAGTCACTGGTGGACTTACTACAATAACTAAAATGGGTGAATTAATCTGTTTCTTAGCTTAAATTAGTTGAGGAATTGGTGACAAAAACCGAAATGTGTGTGCAGGCAAAATTTCTTCCAGGAGGGTGATTTTGTGCCTTGGAAATTGAAAGTGGCAGAAGTGTACACCAAGGCCTTATACACTTTGGAGAAATGGGCTGATAAAAAGGTCAATTTGATGAAAATCAAAGTGTTTTTTGCTGGTTATTGAGCTGCACACTTCATGTATATTTCATTACATGTCATTGTCAAAAGTGTCAATTTGGTAATCCTGAAATGTCATATTGAGCTGATGTCTTCAATTATGTGCAGAATACTCGGCACAGGGGGGCTGTAGAATTCAGGAGGGAGCTGTGATGGCCAAACAGAGCCAATCACATATCCATGGATAATGAAGACACTTGAATCAGTGATCTCAGGTATGAGTACTCCTTAATAGATGACAATATAGTAAAATCAGATTATGGCAAATAAACAGGTTTGACATGCTTTGAGTTTGAGGTTTTTTTTGTTTGCTCTTATTCAAAAATTGATGTGTTTTTCCCCCCTCAAAAGCACACATCAATAGAAGTAGCAGTCAAGACTTAAGAGATTCTTACATTTTTATTATAAAATTTGCAATTGGAATTTCAAATACTAGCTCGATTTGTCCCCAAATTAAATGTACAACAACAGCCGCACAAAAAAAAAGAAATCCCCCTTCCTTCTCTTGATTTTGTACACATGCAATCATGCATTGTTGATCACAATAAAGTTGTGTTACGTTCTGAGCTATGCAATATGGAAAAGCACAAGAGGTTGAAAGTCGTTCACTCAATCACAAGATCGAGTAGGTTGCAGAAACGCGAAATTTGATCTGTATAGAACGAGATTAATGAGTGGCCTTTCTAGGTAGAGTTGTTAGTACAAACTTGCATTGCGATGGTCAGTAAGTTTAATCAGAAGTTGGATAACGCTCTATGGATAGGTATCTGTATTACCGAACACAGCATTTTGGGATTTATTCTATCTTAAAAACTCCTACAAATTTTAGTGCAGAGGTCTATAGGTGGAAGCCTATTGCCTAATTGGTTTTTTGTATATCTCTGGATTTTGGAAGAAGGGATTGTGCGTATATTTGCAATAGCTAATGTTTAGAGACCATCATGTTAGAAATTCAGAGAAGTGTGTGAAAAGAAATTTAAATTGCAAAGTGAAAATTACGGGAAATTTGCCGACTATTGACCTATTGTACACAATAGCCAACTCGGTCACCAATTCTAACAGTAGAAATATGAAACCAAACTCTAAGGGGCCGTTCGGTATCACTGCCGTTTTCAGTTTTTGTTTTTTTTTTTGTGTAAAAAATTTAGCTAAATAAGTTGCAAATATAAATTTTAATTGTATGTTGCTATAATAGACATACTGAAAATGAAAACTGACAACTGAAAACTGAAAACCACTTTTCCTGGTTTTCAAAAACGGGACTTTGTTTTAAAAAAAAAAAAACTGAAAACTGAAAACGGAAACGATACCAAACAGGCCCTACACAATAACATAAATCATAAAATCGCCATTTACTCCCGTGTTAGGGAAATCGTGAGCGTTGTTTAAAGGTCTTTCATGAATAAAGTTTGCCCTATAGATACACGTTAGAAAACCCGTTCTAGAATTACTACTATAAATTGATTGTTATTGATTCATTCATCATCATGTTTTGAAAATTCCCCTTCTTTTCCTTCAACTTCGGAGTGAAAAGGATAATTGTACTCTTGAGTACGTATTCATATCGTATTGATATTATAATCAAGAAAGTATTCACTCATGATGATTATTTCACAGTTCCGTGAAGTCACGGGTTTAAAAACTAGTTTTATCATTAATAAGCTTAATTGTTATGGGTGCATTTAACCCATAAACAACTCTTTCCCGCATTGTCTTCTAAAGAAGAAATATCGGTGATTTTTCATAAAATTGGGAGTACACAATAGGTCAATAGTCATAGACTCATATTTAAATTCATTGTCTTCTCTTTACATTTATATTGTTTGTGATACTGTCGATATTGCTCTTGTTATCGTCTCGTACCGACCAAGCAAGATTGTTGTGATTAGACGCCTTTGTTACAACATTATCATTTGGCCAAAATTTGTCACCATATTTATGTCACAATACCTTGATAATCGGCGTCAAGCTTGGGCCTATATTGGTGACAAATTTACACGTGAAGAATTTCTTTCACCACATGTTTATGTCACAATACCCTGTAGTACGTGAAGAATGCAAGCACTGTAAGGGTCTTACACTTGTTTAGAGCTTGAGGAATTGCCTCTTAGAAAGTTTAGTTCAATACATTAGTCCAACAACACATTCAACATAAAAATTAAAGAAATCAATCACATTCACAACAATGCTTTGTATATTGAGCATAAACAATCGGCAAAGACAATAACTTGTGAGGTAGAAAGAGTATAACCATGTATTATTCATTGTGAATTACTCCGTATTTCGTACGGTTCCTTGGATAATTAGTACAAGAAATGCATGACAAATTAAACTGCATGATTATTAATTCTCTAATGCATGGTTATCCAGTGCAATCGGCATCAATGCGGCATCGTTTTGGAAGCGGAGGGAAGATTTTTATCCGTGCAAAAGCAGTTACCCTGTACGCAATGAAGTTTTGGTAAACCTGCACAATACTTCCTGCAATCGCTGTCAACTCTGCAAACTACTGCCTCAGCTTTTGGCAATGTCATCATACCTGCAAAACATAGACTACGATATATGATTTCTAGCTTAAGTATTAAGTACATTAATATTGTACATATAATATTAAGTGTCCTTTTGTTTCGACAAATGATCAATAAAGTTACGCTCAGATGTACTACACGCGTTAGACACAGAATTGAACGACGAAGTACATCTGGGACTTGGATTCGATTAGAAATATCGCTCCTTGTTTTTGGTTAAATGTATTTTTGGAAATCTCACAAGTTACGAACAAGCAATTGAACCATACGCAAGGTGATAGTGAAATTATTAATCGAAAGATTGATTCGTCAAGAAATGTGATTATGGTGTATGACTGTATGTGCATGACAATGTAGTTTACGGTTGATATGAAAATGAAAGAAAAAAAACATAATAAGAAGGTTAGAACACGAGACTAACTTGATGAAATGAACAAGAGGATGAGGATTGAGGCTAATTTGATCAAGAATCCCTTCATATTTTTTTACTAGTGATGAATGATTGAAATTTTTGTATTAAAGAATATTTAGGGTGTAATTGTGTTCCCCTAAATCGTTATGTACATGTATTTATACCATTAGAGTTTGTCTTATGTACCTATTTTGCAATAGGGTAGCATTTATTCTTCTCCAAAAAAATTAGTGATAAAATCAATATTCTTCCTTCAATTTTTGTCCACTTTCCCAGTTCAATTGTTCTAAAAAGAATGTCAATATTTTCGAGTGCTTATACCATGCACCACGGTGTACCATATAATTTAGCAATATTTTCTACCAAATTTATGGTTAGATAAGGTTAAATTCCTTCATGAATGAGATTAATGTGATTGTGGTAACATTTTTGTTTTTGAGAGATTCAAAGCTTTAGGATAGATTACAATAATATACGAGTACAATGTATCTTTTGATTATCTTCCTTTTCTAATTGTTGAGTTTTAGAAGATGTACTAAAACGTTGTGTCATTCACATATACGGCCTATGCGTATGAAATATAGATAGCTTTTATTTCTCGAGTCGTGAGTGTTTAGGTTCCGCCGGCAACGTCGACAATTCACGACACGACACTTCTTGTGGCTCAATTCGACTAGCCATCTCTCATCCAATTTTGACAAAAATCAATGACGGTCAAACAAGGATAACATAGCACTCTGACACACCATTTAAATCTCAATATCTCTGAACATATATATACACGTAAAAAATTTAAAAGTATATTCTTATGAAATGATTTTTCGCAACGAATTCAACTATAGAAGTTCACCATTATTTTTCCAAATACTAACTTTTTTTTCCTTTAAAATTGAGAGTTCACTGGTCATCTCAAAAAGTGAGAAACACTTGTGCATACTATAGGAGAACCTTATTGCAGAGTTTTGTTTAATGGCCGATATAACTCTATGTTAGATAATATAAAGCAATTTTGTCTCGATCACGCCCATAAGATCAGAATAAAGAAAGAGTTCATTTTGTAAACCCAAAGAAATTACGAAGTACGTCTCAAAACAAGTTCGGATTGAGAGAAGTCTCACCTTGGTTTATAATGTGATCAAAGTTTGTCTAATTTTCTCATCAAGGACACCCTGATCACATGTTGCATAATCACAATGGGAGACACACACTAATCGAATTAATTCAAATTCAAATCAATTCATTTCGAATCAAATCAAATCAGGAAGACATTCCGGATAATTTAGACAAATTTTCATGTACATACTCAGTAAAGACAACAATCACATAAAATTTCATCAACAATAACAAAAGTACATCATTTCTTGTTCCTCTGTTTCCTAGAGTAAACCATACCCCTAATCCCATCAGGGTCAGCAACAAACCCCAACGGTCGATAAAACCCAAGAACTCTAGGCTCAGAATACAAAGCAATATTAGTAATCCCTTTTTGCAACAATTCCTCAACAATCCTCTCCATCACAGCTTTCCCAAGCCCAATTCCTTGGAACGTCGGATCAACCACAACGTCCCATATTATAGCGTTAAAAACCCCGTCGCCCGTCGCTCTAGCGAATGCGACGGGTTTTTTCGTCTTCAACGACTCGACCCACAGCAACGAGTCAGTGTGGTCCAAGGCTATCCGTATCTTGTCCGTGTCGCGACGTGGAAAACCCACTGCGACGAAGACTGTGTTGAGGTGGTCGAGGTTGAGGTTGTTGACAGTGCGGTGGAGGATTAGGCCGCGGGACTCGAGTTCGCGGTCCGAAATTGCGTACTTGGTAGGGGTGGTGGGGAGTTGCTGAGCTGATATGGTGGTGGTGAGATTTTGTGGTTGTGTTCGTAAGGGTGTTTTTGTTAGGCTAAGGGAGTGTCGTGAGAGAGGAGTGGATGCTATTCCTTGATGAAGCATTTTTTCTTGGTTTTGGATTGTTGGATTTTGATGATATGGGGTGATATCGTTAGTAAGGTTGTGGTAAGTGGATATGGTACGTTGAATTGTTTGGATTTTGGTATATGCACATTTGTGTGGATGGAACTTGTGGACTGTTGTAGTCAATTGTTTCTCAAAAAAAAAAAAAAAAAAAAGATCAATAACATAAAAAAAGATGTTGCACCAAGCAAGATTTTTGGACTCGATCTTTATTCAGTAACATCCTCAAAGAAAGATTTCTAGACTTGATTTGTATTATTCTGATCATATATTACGTTAAGAATGTTGTCAAACTACGATATAGTATGATTAATGAAATTTTCTGTGATTTCGCAACCCCAATGTCAAATTCTAAAGTCGCTTGTGAAAACCGACGGTATGAAGTTGTGCTAACAAGCGTGCTAGAAATAAGCTGCCCAAATTCATTACCAACAATCAACGGTTGTCAAACCTATGGTAAGGTAGAATTTTGACTTTGTATCGCGAAAACATATATGAGGTACTGATTGAAAAGAAAACAGTGGGTTAGCGATTTGAACTCGTCACGATGGCTAAGGTCGGGGTCGGGCCCAAGACACTTACTAAGCCGAAAATGTCGTGCCAGAAATGTCAAGTTGTAGGCACAATGGGTCAGCCAGATCGAATCACGACCATTTTGTTTAAACTTGAGTTGGGCAAGAGAAGACAAACACAACCTCGGCCAAACACAACGTGCCAATGCCTCCCGTCGAGCCTAGCTTAACTTTTAAAATTCCAGCACAACATAAGCCCGACACAATAACTGCGCCCATGCCACCACAGAACCCAGCACAACGGGCCGATACAAGACCTCGCCCGTCACCGGCCTAGAAAAACTTATAGCAGCCGATGGATCCTATTCCTATTTCCCAATTCCCCAATGTACCTAGAATTCTAGATAGTGGTTGGTGGTGGGTTGGTTTGGTCATGCTTGGTCATGCTTCGCAATTAGCGGAGTGGTTGGTCCATCATTGCATGAAAACACACACTCTTAAATCTCAAAAATAATAATAATAATTATAAACTCCACAACAACAAATTAGCCAATTAGGAATAAAAATCACACAGAGTTTCAGCCAAATTTGACCTGTTTCGTAAAGAGTTTGCTCGGAAGGAGAGAGGAGGACACAGCTAAAAGCCAAAAAGGTGTGAAATTAACTTTTTCCCCGCTCTTTATAAAGCATATTCTCATCCCCAATTATTTCATCAGATGTTTGTTTTATTGCTCCCAACATCAATTAAATTAATTTAATTTAATCATTCTTAATAAATCTTTGTTTCTGATCATTTCCCTCGTTTCTATCACTTTCCCAGATCGTAAATTTTTCTGGGTATCACTCATTTTCAACCAATTTGGTTGTTTTTCTCAGGTATTTCTTTTACCACTAATTTTATCGTATTAAATCTGCTTTTTAACTTCATTTTGATGAAATTTAACTAATTTGATGATCTGGGTATTGGTTAGAATACAGTTTTATTTGATTATCTTGTTGTAATTAGCTTTTTATATATGATTGATTGCAATTTTATAGCTACAGTTTATGTGAATGATTGATTGATTGCAATTTTTGTAGTTTAAAATTGGGTTGAATGATTGATTAATTGCAAAATATAGTGATTGATTGGTAAATTGCTAGTGATTGTGATCTTGAAGAGTTTGATTTGTTTGATGATCACTCTTGATCGTCCAGTTGTTTTTCTACTGTACATAGCTGGATTTGTTGAGATCTAGTAGTTCAATTAGTTACATGGTTAGTTCTCATGAATCGAATAGCTTTTCGACTAAATCGTCGTTGATCTGGGGTTTATAGTGTCAATTGTAGCGTAACAGAGGTGTTTGTTGTGTTCAAAGGTGATGACTTTGTGGGTTTTTGACTTTTTCGTACTGTAATGTGCATTTTTCCGGCTTGATTTGGCTGTTCATTTGCTTTCTGAACTTGGTTGGATGTTGTGATCTGTATGTGCCTTGGTTATATTCCCAAAAGAGAAAAAAAGCCGACTCCATTCTTTGAAATATGAATAAAGATTGACTCCTTTTACTCAATCTCCGTTTTAGAAAATGGATTGATTATTCATTTTAGCCGACCCCAAAGCATCTTGAGACTAAAGCTTTGTTATTCTTTATTTTCTTTATCTTAGTCCCAAATTGATGTGCGGTCAACTAACATGGATCGTTGTGTAGAATAGTTAAATTCGATAGTAAAGAGGCAAAAACAGATCCGTATTTTTTTTTTTTTTTTGAGGTATCAGATGCCAATAGTTACCTTTATATAGAGTTCGATTTCTCGTGTTGTAAAAGTAACACTACAACTGAATTAAGGTCCCAGGGGTCAAATGTGATGCATTACGTGAGTTTTTCTATTAAAAATTTGCCTGCTACGTTCTAACCACAGCACTACATGGTGTCATCACAAGAATTTTCAAGAGTTGATCAAACCGTGACTACCCATTACACTTCTGCAGTAACCACACTACCTTCTGTGTCTACTGAGCAGGGACTCAATGCACTCTGCTCCTCCTTAGAACCTCTCTCAAAACATAGCAATAAACAATCAATGCATGAGTGTATTGGTTAAAATGAATATTCGTAACAGTCTCGACTTAAAATCGTAATTTTATCTATGAATGAGCAATGCATTCTTTTCAGAAAAAATGAAATCGTATCGGTCAATGTCAATGAAAGAAAGATGATCTACACATTCAGAAACATAGGTGAACAGCACAAGACACATACCCAGTCAACCTGGATGATCATTAACATTAGTCTATGCTTCTTAGACGACTAAGTCTATGTTTCACTTCGATGTGGTGTCTAGTTCTTATTACAGCAAACTGTTTTCTATATGGCTTGAATGAGTTCATTTTAATACATTTTCCATCTGGGTTATTCACATTTTGATATTTACGAAATGGTCATCAGAAGAATACAACTGATGAGTTGATTTTGGTGACAGTTTAAGAAATGGCGCTCCCAACAAGAATTGGTCTAGCTGGTCTTGCTGTGATGGGGCAGAATCTTGCCCTTAACATTGCTGAGAAAGGGTTCCCTATATCTGTCTACAACCGTACAACGTCAAAGGTTGATGAGACTGTTGAGAGAGCCAAAAATGAAGGAAATCTTCCTCTATACGGTTTCCATGACCCTGAATCCTTTGTAAATTCCATTCAAAAGCCCCGTGTCATAATTATGCTTGTTAAGGCTGGAGCTCCAGTTGATGCTACCATCAAAACTTTGTCTGTATATTTGGAGAAAGGTGACTGCATTATTGATGGTGGTAACGAGTGGTATGAGAACACCGAGAGGAGAGAGAAGGCCATGGAGGAGAAGGGCCTTCTCTACCTCGGAATGGGAGTCTCAGGTGGTGAAGAGGGTGCAAGGAATGGACCCTCCATGATGCCTGGAGGTTCTTTTGAGGCTTACAAGAACATTGAAGACATCCTATTAAAGGTAGCTGCCCAAGTGCCTGATAGTGGCCCTTGTGTGACCTACATTGGAAAAGGAGGATCTGGCAACTTTGTTAAAATGGTTCACAACGGCATTGAGTATGGTGACATGCAGTTGATTGCAGAGGCTTACGATGTGCTTAAATCTGTTGGGAAGCTCTCTAATGATGAATTGCAAGAAGTTTTCGCAGAATGGAACAAGGGTGAACTTCTTAGTTTCTTGGTCGAGATCACTGCAGATATATTTGGTATCAAGGATGACAAGGGTGAAGGACATCTGGTAGACAAGGTTTTGGACAAAACTGGCATGAAGGGCACAGGGAAGTGGACAGTTCAGCAAGCTGCTGAATTGTCTGTTGCTGCCCCTACTATTGCGGCATCTTTGGACTCAAGATTTCTCAGTGGCTTGAAGGATGAAAGAGTTGAAGCTGCCAAGGTGTTCAAAGCTGGAGGTGTTGAGGATACTTTATCTGACCAGGCTGTTGATAAGAAAAAACTGATTGATGACGTGAGGCAGGCACTTTATGCTGCGAAAATATGCAGTTATGCACAAGGAATGAACTTGATTCGTGCAAAGAGCGAGGAGAAAGGATGGGACTTGAAACTTGGTGAGCTTGCTAGAATATGGAAGGGTGGGTGCATCATCCGTGCTATATTCTTGGATCGTATCAAGAAAGCATATGACAGGAACGCAAATCTTGCCAACCTTCTAATTGATCCCGAGTTTTCCAAGGAGATGATTGAGCGACAATCTGCTTGGCGCAGGGTTGTTTGTCTTGCTGTTAATGCTGGCATTAGCACCCCGGGTATGTCCTCCAGCCTTGCTTATTTTGACTCGTATAGGAGGGACAGTCTGCCTGCTAATTTAGTGCAAGCCCAAAGAGACTATTTCGGAGCTCACACCTATGAGAGGGTTGACATTCCTGGTTCATTCCACACTGAATGGTTCAAACTTGCTAAGCAATCAAAGATCTGATTTGAGATTAGTTTGTTGCATTTCAACAAATTATTAACTAATAATCTCATATGAGGCCGCAGAATATGAGCCGCACCATATGTGATGATATTTATCCTGTTATGAATCTTTAATTTTGTTTGGCTTAAAATGCTTTAGTCCTTATTATAGTGTTGTGATTGTCATCCTCTGCATGCTCGTAGCATATGTCTTCTATGGAAGTCTGCTGAGCTTACAAGACTTTGATTTCAGCTTGAAATTTTAGATAAACGGCTTCTTTTCTTTTGAAGTTCAAGTGTTGTCTATTAGTTGAAAGTTTATGTTTGCTTGATCTTTTTGCCGTCATGCTCTTGATCCATGGTATATAAGTGATGCTACTTTCGGATTAATCACTTTCCAAGTTGTTAGTACTTAGTAGTATCTAGCTTTGATAAATTATGTCTAATTGCCTTCTATCTAGCCAAAGACAATGATCCAACTGTTAGAGATTTTTCTATTCTGGATTGCTTTAGATTAATATATGAGCCCATTTTCAATTTCAAAGTTTAGGAAACAAATTTACGAGACACCTTCTTTAATGATTGGAGTCTGTTTTTGTAATGGCTTTATATTCGAGAGGTCAGGAGTTGAAACATAATTACACTATCGAGGGCGTGTTAGGGGACCGCGATGCTGTTGGGTCTCGAACCAGTCTGGTCTATTTTCCATTGACTGGCTCACAATGGCCGGCCCTCAGTGCTCATGATATGATGGTAAGCAAGCTATCTTTATAGAATACAAAGAAGAGACTTGTACAGCTTGCTTTAGATACACGTAGTGGCCTGTTGAGTGCTGTGCGCCTTGTTGTGACCTGGGTTTGATCTGAATCTTTGTAGAAATGGGGAACAAACAAAGTAATACTCAAATGTACTTTTGCTCTCAACCATGACCTGTTCACCACCTTATAGTGTACTTTTCTTATTGGAGTCTTGAAAGTCCTAGCTAGATAGGGGCTGCAGAAGGAGATGGTGATATAAGTCATCGGAAACTCGTCTCTGAAAAGTAGCTAATATGTCGAGAAGAGCCACGCCTAGATAACTCTCATGTTACGCCCCCGCATTATTGATACTGGACCCAGACCCCATATGGGATGGTATACTGCAAGTGGGGATAATAGCAAATAATAGCAAGTTCTACAGAAATTTATTGGTGAGTCGACTGCACCATGTGATGATTTGTTTCATCTTTTCCAGAAAAATTATAACTCAATTCTGTCCTTCAGAAGTTCAGCATTTTTTCTTAAGAGATGCCCTATTTACATCCTTGGGTTTCACCTTGGCTCATTCTCCCCTGAAGAAGCAAAGGAATAAATGAATATTTCTTCACCAGTTTGTCGCTACTTGATTGTAGCATAAGTTTCCTGTCTAGTCAATAAATTGACTATTGTCTGCTGAAGAAAAGCAGATGTATTCATAATTTAATGATGAACCTCTCATCCACTAGAGTACTTCCTTGCCTTTGGCAATTACTTATATGAGGGCAAAACTCAGATTGATCAAAAGAAGGCTACACCTTCTATGTCAGCTTTCGTCTTTCTGGCCTGTATCCTGCTTTCTTACACCAACATCGGCTGCCTCAACCATGATGCCGATATGAGGATACAAAGAATTTTGTCACTCTTTCCACTTAGAACTTATATCCCAGTGACATGTTCGAAATCGTAGGTGATTAGTCATGATAGCTTCAGAATTATGAATGGGGCCGCCTTTCTTATTTTGGATAGTTCTGAAAAATATGAGCCTCTTCTTCTAAAAAGTCATTCATAATGGGTCTGTAAACTGTGCTCCAGATCTTGTTGTGTATGGTGTGATTATTTGGTTTTGTTTGCTGGCCCTAATTGCAACTGCGGATTAACTACGATGTCTTTGGCCCTGAACCATATTGCTCTGGGGTTGTAATCGGCACTCGTCACACCTGAGTAGTTAGCTAGGTAGTTTTTGTTTCCTATCAGCGAAAACATGAGCCTAGATTGCTGAGTTTTCCCTTGATTTTCTCTCTACATATACTTCTATCCAGTAAACCTTTTACTTCATGTGGTATACCTTTTTAACTGATTGGATTAGGAGTTACGAGAAAAATGTCATTGCCCTAGACCTAGTGTCTAATAAGAAATTTTAGGTCGGATAAGAGGTTAGGGGATCTAAGGGGTTTATGTCACTAAAATCTAATGAATAAAATTGTGCTTCTCTCTATTTTGATTTGGATTAGATTTTGCTCTGTTTTGGTTGTTAATTGTAGAGGAGAAATTAATTAAGTGCAGCATCGAGTGTCTTGTTGTGTCCTCTCGTGCTAGAGATAATTGTCGTGGTTGACACGAAGTAGGTCGGCTATATGACCAGATGGAGTAACAGAGGCCAATAGAACTTCCCCCATTGCTGATCCTGACTCTAGGTTGAGCACTTGCCTTTGGATCTCTCTCCACAACTAGGTTGTGCCATGCCCTTTCAAAGGATTGGAGTATGATTTTAACACGAACAACGACATTGCCCTAAGTGCCTCGAAAGAAAAGATCCAACCTAGGCCGGAAGAGGGGACCGGGGAAGCTAAAGGGTTAAGAAGGAACTTTTCAACCTAGTAAAATGAGGAGGCCCTATCTATTGGGTAAAATAACGATTTGGGTAAGTTTTATCCTTTTCTGCTGGTAATTGTATAGGGTGAAAAAAGGGGGTGAAGAATGAAGAAACCTGGAGGAGTGTGAGAGTAAATGCACCTGATGATCCTACAAAACCTAAGAGGCAATTGATATATAGGGGACCTGGCAGTAGTAAATAACAAGCTGCTGCATCTCCCTTTTGAGCATGTGCCTACAGTTGGAGGGATATCTGTCCCAGTTTCCAGCTGTTATGGACATGTTTTAATTTCTGACAACACTGACACAACCCTCCCCTGCTCCTGTTACTGGGCTGCTTGTCAGCATTTGTGAAGCAATCCATTTTTCCAGTGCCTAGAGCATTCATTAACTAGAAGATGAACATTCAACTTTGCCTGTTTGAATTTTTTCAAGTCATATTATTAGCCTTTAATCTCCCTTAGAACACAAAAATTACCATACTGACGCTTCCGCCTAGGCGAGATAATACGAGCGGTAGTGAGATGTTCGTAGTCATACCGCTCGACCGCTCGTTGGATAGGTTCCTGGTAATGCTCTTGTTAGACAGAACTATTCTCTGTTACTGTCAGGCAGGCATTGCAAAGTTTTTGCTTTTTCGTCGAAAACCTTTGCATAGTGCATTTTACTGCCTACGGCTTCTCAGAAAATCTGTATTGATTCTTCATTCAGCAAAAGTTTGTGTGTTTCGTTGTTCGTCGAATACATGCATAATTCATTTTACTGGCTGATGTTTCTCAGGACAGGATTATTCTGTGATTATAACCTTTGATTGTTCTGTTAATGCAAGTGAATTAGTGTGTCACTGTCAAGTAGAAAAGCTGAACTGAGAAATGTGATCATCATATGATTATTCTTGTGTTGGTACAAGTTACAACTTATTACTTGACAATGATGTCTTGTTTTATTACTGTGGAGATGTTAAGATAAAACTTAGCTTTTAAATTTTACTGTCACATGAAGATAACATTAAATGCAATATCTTGTGAGTCTAAAATAGACCTGTTCTATAGTGCTTCATCTGGAGACTAGGCCAGCTACTTTGTATTCTAAAAACAGTAAAACTATGGAGTCAAATAAATGTAATCTTGTGATCCAGCTGTTTCTCTAGACATTGGTCAATGTAGGTAAAATTGCTTCTTTTTTTTACTGCTGTTACTATGAACTCTACCTTGGGATCAAAAAGTTGCAAACACCCTTGTAATTATCAAGCTGTAACATGTTTATTATGCATTCATCTTGGGATCGTCTTCTTTTTACTGGTGACCATTCTTGTAAGAACTACTATCAGACATACACTAAGGTGTTGTTTGGATACCCTCAAAATGCATAGGAATTTTATTTTCCTAGGAATTGAATTCTCTTGAGTTGTTTGGTTACCATAAAGTGTAGGAATTGGAAATTCCTAGGCATTTCCAATTCCTCCAAAGTGTAGGAATTTAATTACCTAGTGGGGGCTAGGTAAGTAGAAATTCCCATGGTAATTGAATTCTCTTGTTCATCCAAACAAAATTCTCCAATTCCCATGCTTTCTTAATTCTTAGGATTTGCAAAATCATGAGAATTCCGACTTCCCGAGTGTATCCAAACGACACCTAAGTTTCGTGTGATACTACCGTTTCACAACAGACTTCCTCGCTACTTTTCTCCTACTTCGCCAAGAGAAGTGACGTACATTATTTGCATTGTATCCTAGTGTAGGATCAAAAATAAGTTTAGTTTGAATCGGACCAGTTCAATCTAAATATATTAATACATGCAAAATCCGTAATATAAGAATTTTTAGATGAAGAGGGCGAACCTAAGAGAATTAACTTTGGTTTCTTTAGAAAAAAAAAAATTGTGATTAAATTGCGAATCTAGTATCCTTTTCATTAAGGGGCGGAACGCGTAACGCTTTAAAATCGTTAGTTAATCAAATAAATTTAGGATTTTGCTATAGTTAGCCCTAAGGGCTAACTATAAGCCATTAATATTGCTTTGAATTTTGTAAAATTCATTAATATTATAAAGACAACAATTAAAAAAAAAAAACCAGATTTTCTCTCTCCTCTTCACATGTTTTATGTCCCCATTCAAATACATCAACAACCACCATCTCAAACACCTCCACCATGATAGATAACGGCCACCATAATTGGCACAACGCTCCTCTACCCACCTTAAAATTAACCGGAAAAAAGGTTTAGGGTCCCACTTTCCGGTGCCGCGGTAGCGGCGCCGGGAAGTGGGACCCTAAACCCTTTTTCCGGCTACTTTAGGATAGTACTCCCGAGTTGGGGTTCACCGCACCCTAACTAGGGTGTCTTTTGGTCAAGGAGAGGTGGTGCGGGCACCGGAGGATAGGAGAGGCGGTGGTAGACGGTGGTAGAGAGTCGTGCATACTGCCAACTAATTGGGGTTCATTTATTATTTTGTCAATTTTAATTTCCAATGTATACTATTTAATGAGATTTCACAAAAAATCATATCAATATTTATTTCGTATAGTTAGCCCTAAGGGCTAACTATATCATAACCCATAAATTTAAACCACTAACTAACTAAAACTTTGGTCGAGCTGTTTTTACCCCTTAATTGATTACATGCAGTGTACCAAAAAAAAACACGATTACATGCATGCGATACTAATATGTCAGAATTCAGATACCACATCTTTAGTTTCGAAGCCAGGAATACTTTTGTACGTAATATAAGACCACAAATTAAGAACATGGTCCTGCCAGAAAATGAGCATTATTTTGGTGATTGTTATTCACTCTCAAAGTTTACGTATGATTGATAATATTAGGTGGAGAAAACATGCTCATTATCACATGCTTAAAATCTAATAAAATTCTATAATTGGCGGCTTGGTGCCTTTGCGATATATATTTCATGTGCCAACTCTATCCACCAACATGTATTATGTATATACATTCAATTGCCATAGTTTATGTATATGGTTGCAAAACTTTAGGTTGTTCATCTACTTATTATTGATAGGATCCTTAATATCCAAGAAACTTGAAGGTGTACGTACATCTACTACATTTCACCACGAACACTCGAAATCGAGTTTTCCCGTCGCCAAATTTATTCCACTCATCTTTATTACAGACTTATAGTACGCGAGACGCGATTTCATATACGAGTACATCGTAAACACGAGCGCAAAACATCAAATGAGAACGGATACATCATACATGAATGGTAAGGAATTGAAGGAGTGTATAATAATGCATGTTACTCCATATGTGATCCTTTTTTTTTCTCGAAGCTGTAACATCAAAAATCCACGTGCATGAATATAATTGTGCACATGAAGGGGTATGTTATTAAGTGCAAAAAATGGAGGTGTATGTCCAATATTATTCTTTGGTGTTTGGGACAAATTGAGATTGATGAACTACTACTCTCTTATTGCCAGCCTAAACGGAGAACGAAGTTTCTTGCGTACCATGTCAACATCATCACCCCACTACTTATTTTTTCGGTTGATTTATAACTTTATTACAACCAATCTTTGCTCATTCTCCATGTTCTCTGATCTTTATTAATTTATATTTAGCTAATTTATTCTACTAATAAGTATAAGTTTTTGTTATTTCTTGTTTGTAATAAGCTCTAATACACTGTATGTGTACGAGAAAAGTAAGAAAAAAACAAGACATGCGAAGAACCTCGTATCATTGCACTAAACCTTTGAATAATTGATGTCGTTCATGATTATGTAATAATTATTTAGAGTTCTTGACCATTAGGTCTTTGTCTAGCCACAAAAATAAATAAAATAAATAAAAACAAGAAAATTCATTCCACAAAAAACAAATGAAAATAAATGTGGAAAGAGAAATGTGGTGAATTCTTCTTCGGGCGATAGAGAGAGCAATTTTTCACAAGTAAACGGATAAAGCGAAAAACTGTGAATTATGAATTTTAAATCCTATTAACATTATTGTGTCTTATTATTATAGGTCGAAAAGACATAAAACAAATGTAATTCCGCACCGGAAAATTGTTTTTAGAAATTTGTAATAGCCTGTCATAGCATGTTCTCCTTGTAAAATGATACGAGTACCTTGAATAGAGCTTTAATTAACAACCTAATTAAAAAACGGAACCATAGATAGAGATATGTAGAAACCATTACGAAAACAATAGCTCACACAAAATTCATGCTATTGAACAAACTATTGTTTGATAAACGTAAAAACCTAATAAGCATGATTTCTTGTAACCAACATACACCCCAAAATTAAAATAAAATAATTTACCAGTAATACATATTTCGTAATTCCCCCTTAAATTAGATTTAATTTGCACAACCCAAAACTACATATACCTACTAATAATCTAAGCTAATTTAACAAACTAACTTTTTTTCTTACCTTGTCTTTGCTTCAAAACATTATTACCACTTGATTTAGTTGTTGCTTCCTTTCCTTTACCATAATACTTTGTATTATTATTCTTTTCCTTGGTCACCTCTTTGCTAGATTTCTTCCCAGATGATGAGAAGATAAACTTGCTATTAGCTTGTTGAAGCTGCTCTTGTTCGCCCTCCACATTATCCCGATGATGATGATGATGGCCTGGGCCTGAGGACGCGTCCGAAGCAAAGGAATCGTTGTCTTCATCATCATCATCATCGTTATAACCTTTGCTTCGGACGCGATACCTATGATGGGTATTATTATGATGATGACGATGATGTTGCATAAACACAACATCATCGTCATCATCACCATCGTCGACACCACTACTATTGTAGTTTATGTCATCGCCACTTTGAGGATCAATATACTTGGTCCAACCAGACTCATTACTGCTGCATTCTTCCATATACTACTAACTATCGAACTCGAGATAGAAATATCGATATCGGAGTACGAATAAAATGGACTCACAATTATCGAAAAACCGTGGAGAGAAATATAAGTTTGAGGATAGAAAGAGGGAGTATATATGTAGAGACTCTTCTTAACGTTTATGTGAAGATATAAACTAAGTTATGAGTAGTTAGAAATAACCACTAAAATGAAAGCTTTCACTCTCAAACGAAAAGAGCCAACAAAGCAGCAAATAGCCATCAATATTAACACATGCCCATAAAAGCTAAACTTTACATTGGAAGTTTGCATAGTTTTGACTTTTTTAACTTATAAATTCTTCCACCTGGCACTCATATCACCCTATTTAATATAATATATTTAATATTTTTTTAATGTGATTTTTTTTTTTTTTGGTGTTAGAAGTTGGACCTATGCATACAGTCGTGTGTTTGCTTGTTTAATGCAAGTATGTCCCCTTAGGATATCTTTCAAACTAACGAACATGTGTTGGTGAGTGATATGATAAAAACAAAGATCTAAATTGTCTTATGAGTTTATGACTGATACTTCTACTAGTATGAATGCCTACATATTCGATGTCTAGCACATATATATGCACCTAGAAAATTACTGCTAAAATTTGATCACCATCCATGCATCATTTTCATGGAATGATGAGTTTATTGTATGCATGATATCAAGGTATTGATCAAAATATCAAAATGCATTACACAAAACTCCGCTTTAGGTGTAGATTCTTAATTACTTACGTCATTGACTTTGACCATTTATGTATAATGACTGACGGATCATCAAACCTAGTATATGGAACTAAACATATACGGAGTATCTAACTAGCGGTTATCATAGATATCGAGTAAAGGGTGGTTTTGCTGATCTAAAGCATATCAAGTACCAATCTATGAAGATACTTTTACAAGATGATAGCTGATTTATGATAAAATTTTGAAAATAAAGCTTTAAATGACTAAACGACTTCCTCTGTAAAGTAAAATACAAAACTTATTCAATTACATTTTCGCTTATCTTTCATTTTAATATAATTTATTTTAGTACCCTAGTTAGCGATAAATTAAGAGTGTTGCTTTTTACACCATTAAAGCATGCACTACTTTAGTGAATTCCTTATTTAACCCTTGTAGAAAGACCAACCCCCAAATAATGGCCTTACACTGTTCACATTCTTAATTTTTTCTTTTCTCTCTCCTTTGGCTCACCCATCCTTTCTCTCTCCTTTATCTATCGTCACTGATGAATTTTGAATCATGATAGTCACTCATGCTTCCTCAATCTAATTTTGAGCTCTCCGTTTCAGTTCTTCATCTCCGGCGACTAATCCGGTGATCACCTCGAAATTGGTTTACTCAATTGTTGAACCCAACTCAATAGATTTAGAATAGATAACTTGAATTTCTAAGACTTTTTGATTCATATTCTTGTGGTTTTGACTCTTATTGGATTTTATTGAGTAAAAGCCTTATTTTGAGGTTATCATTGAAATTTTGGTTCAAACTTATTCATCAGATTTTTTTTCTCCTAAAAGATATTATGGGTCTTGTATAAAGTTATAAACTACGGGGAGAAGAGTTACAAACTTTACACGGCAATCGAATTACATTGACACCCCATGTAGTTTAAGCAAAACTACACCGGCACTGGGTGTGTTTTACGCAAGAGAACATCGAGCCCTTGTGTAATTTGCAAAGTACTACAAAACATCAACCACATATGTATTTTTTGTTTAAAAACATCCATGATTTGTGTACTTGGCTTAACAATTACATCCAGATTTGATATATTTGAGGAGTACATACACCTACATTTGGTATAGTTTGTCTAAATAGCAACGGTGGCTGATAAGCAATCTTACTTCTTAGAGCGAAATGAAATGAGATTACTTCATATTTCTGAAATTGAATTACATTGAATCTTGGGTGAATTGAAAGTTGAAACAATGAATGATATTATCACCAAAATTAAATTGGAACTCGGTACAAAACCCAAATATATTCATGTTTGTGTAACAAAGTCAAACACTTGTACAGATCTAGATATGAATCAATGCCCAATTTTAATACAATGAAATTACACTAAGAATCAAAACAACAACAATACTAATCCCAAAACCCCAAATTTTTTTTCAACAACAATCAAAAACTACTTACTAAAATAATTGATAGACTCCGATCAGTTGTTGCAGAACCACCCAAACGGCCTCAAATGCTAGACTAGAAATGTCATTTGGGTGAAAACAATTTGAATGGACCTCACTTAGATAGTCAAAGATTTCATCCAATATTTCTTCCGTCGTAGTTTTTAGGGTGATGGAGGGAGAAGGTTGGACAGATGAAGGAGGAGAGAGAAAATGAATTAGAGAGGAAGAGTAGGGAGGCGGAGTAATCAATGGTGAACAGTGATGCAAAATCACTAGGTTAGGGTGTTTATGGTAAAAGGGTACATTTGGAATTCACTTTTGTGGTGCATGCCTTTAAGGGTGTAAAAAGCAATTATGTAAATTAAAACACTATAATTTGACAACACCATGATCATTAGTGAGAAGATATTTATATTAAAAAAAAGTTAATGAAAATGAAGTCTTTTTGCATTGAACAAGTCCAATGAAAAGTAGTTCTTAATATCTCAAAATTGTCTCCCAAGTCACAAGTGGTAATAAATATCTCTTGAAACATAATTTTGACAATACAATGACACTTGCTAGAAGATATTTGAGCAAAAAAAAATTATAATAAAGCATTGAATGCTTTGAACATTTTCCTTTTGGAAAATAAACATCTCAATATTTTTTCACAATGGGTAATGAACACCTCTTTGTATACAATTATAACATTACAATCCCTAACTAAGAAGCTTTTTTTTTGTTACAATACGATGACGCAAAGAGATTCACAATTTGATCGAGAAATATGTTTATTTCATCTTTCTCTTACGAAATTCACTCATAACAATAGTACTATATTTTCTCATTTATCGGTCAAGTCACCCATCATATATATAGCATAAATATATTAGATAGAAGTGTGTACTAACCAATACTCAATTTTATGTTTATCATTATTGTACCATGAAAAAACAGTAGACAATACTATCAAGCAAAATATTCTAGACAACTTTTGTAACATAATGTACCAATAGAAATGTCCAAATTATAATTACCTCCAAAAAATTAAGAAATGTCCAAAGTATATTCCAAATTAGATGAAAATCCAACGCCAAAAGATCTAATATGTCAAGAAAAATAGCTAGCTAGATATTGGTAGTAAAGTGGATTTTGGTTGATTTTTCTATTACAATTTATGATTTGGGTTGTTTATTATTCTTTCATTTTTATGCATCCTTAGCTTGATGGTCATAAAAGATACACCTGGAAAACTAATCACCTTTAAGTTCTCTGCCTACTGTCATTCAATGATAACAGCGTTTTGAATGCATGGCCTCCCCCGCAACGGATCGATGAAGCCAACGCAAATACTCCCTCCATTTCATTCATTTCTTTACGTTAGGCTTGGGTTCCCCTCACAAAACCCGGTCCGACGTAAAGAAATGAATGAAATGGAGGGAGTAAACCAAAACCAAACAAAAGAATATGTTGCATTGAGTTGTTACTCAAGCACATCACAGCTTCGAGCGTATGTAGACTTAGAAGTGATTCGACGTTTATGAGTACAATAGGTCTCAAGATCGAATATTTTCGAGTCGTTTTACTTGACTTTCCAACTCATTGAAAGCAACAGTTAGGAAGAGTAGTAAGAATAAATAGCAAAAAGCTAGAGACATTAGGTGCTAACATGTTTTCTATTCTTAACATCTGTCATAGTCATCCAAGAATTAATAAGAGTAAGAGAAAGCCCCATTTCTAGCCTTTTTGCCCACAGTGAACTGGCTCTTTTTGGCGTTTCTCAGGTTGGACAGCAAGAGCTTTTCAAGTTTGAGGTTGGCACTTGGATTCTTGAAATAATAATTAGCCCTTACATGCATTTTGGTGCAATAATCTCCAACCCTTAATTAGTAAGTAGTACATGTATTTGTGTGATTGTGAATGAGTAGTATGTACTAAGTAAGTTCAATTAAGACGTACTACTGGTTGATTTGTGAGTTCTGAACACGACCACGAACACGAACTTCAAGCTCAGTTAGTGATTAACTCGAATTTGAATGGAGTCTTGTACTGTTCAGTTTGTTGTTTATCATGAAAGTACATCACATGTAGAAATCTACTATGTAATTTATGTTTGACGTAAGAGACTTAATGTTGCCATGACTGCCTAATTTACGCAGGACAGTTTGAAGACAATAGCGGCGGATAATAATTTGGAGCCTAATAGCCAAGTCCCACATCGAAGAACCAAGGAGCGGAATTAAAGATTTGTTTATAAGTAATCACAACAACACTAATTAGTAATTTAGTATAAGGTTTTCTAGGGAGGAGACCAAAAACAAATCCTTGAGGGTTAGACCGAAAGTGGTCAATATCATACTAATTGGATACGTGATCGGTAACCGCAACTTACGCAAGGGCCCAACAAGTTGGTATATATCAGGGTTCAAGGTTCAACTTTTGCCAGGCGCTACGTATGGTATGGGATGCGGTTCATGTTAATCATGTATGACACGTTGAAGAGTATTGGTACGGTGGAGACTTTAGGTATGGCGTACACTTACCAGGAACAACCCGAAACCTAGAAAAAAGAGTGGTGAGCTTGGAGCTAGTAGTCTCGTGGGACGGCGCGAAGACAAATGCTTAGGGGCGCCTGGTTGTGGGGGTTGGGAACTCCACATCGGAGAAACATACATATATAGGAGTTCGAATACTTTTTTTTACAAGTGATCACTACTCCCTAGTACAGTAGTACATACACTAACTAACTAATATGAGACCTTTTGGAAAGGAACGCAAAAACAATTCTGTGAGAGTTTAGCAGACAATATCATACTAATTGGGTAAGTGGTCGACATGCACTGTTAAACCACGTTCGGGCCTGGGTCGCACCCGGTAGGAGGAGAGAGAATCCACGTCATAAACCCGAGAAGGTTCCATCCTAAAACCAATTGGCAATAGGTGGAGTAACTCCTTGGTTTATAAACATGTCAACTCTCTCCTCTTTTTCCAATGTGGGACACTCACAGGTGGAGCTCTCTTTAACACTCCCCCCTCACGTGTGAGTTCCCATTTTTACTAGCAGACTAGGCTTAGGGGCTAGCCGGGGCTCTTCTAGCTCTCTTCGGCTCCCTTCTTATCTTGCCCATGTGCGCAGAATGGACCTTCACAGGCTCACCGGGGCTCTTCTGGCTCTTTTCGGTAGCATTGCAAACCGGAGCTCTCCTAACTCTCTTCGGTTGCGTCAACTTGGTCCATCTGCATAAGGGCCCAGTTCATCTTCTTGAGTCCCAGGTCTTCAATCATGGGCTCTGATACCATGTTAAACCACGTTCGGGCCTGGGCCGCACCCGATAGGAGGAGAGAGAATCCACGTCATAAACCCGAGAAGGTTCCATCCTAAAACCAATTGGCAATAGATGGAGTAACTCTTTGGTTTGTAAACATGTCAACTCTCTCATCTTTTTCCAATGTGGGACACTCACAGGTGGAGCTCTCTTTAACAAATGGCATCAACGATAATGTTCTTGAATCTTGGCTATTGTTGTCAACTTATTAGGTTCAAGCTAAGATGAGCTAGATACACTGAATTTATTAAGTTATGCATGAATAGAGTAGAATGTATTTTAATTCATGCATGCATGAACAAAAACTACTACAAAATACTTATCCTCTCATTTAAGGTTGACTGGGAGCTCACCATCTCCACATCAACCAATAGGTCAATCATATTCTTGTGGAACAAAGTTTGGGGGTGGTGGGATTTATCCAATTAGACGTACTTAGGCAATAGGCGCAAATTATATCGTGCACCAAGGTGTACAATGAGTATGGTGCACCTTCTCACAATAAGTGTGGTCCCTACTCCTCTATTGTGAGGAGGTGCACCATACTCATTGTGCACCTTGGTGCATGGTATAAGCATTGGGCAATAGGCATTATACAGAGAGGCCAGGGTCACACTGTTAGTTGACAAACTGTATGTACATACAAAATGGTTACCCGTTTGAAAAAGATTATACACACGTTTATATTTTATAATTCATCGTATACTTAGGCCCCGTGCGATTGGACTGCATTTTTCTGATTTGATTTGATTTGATTTGATTTGAACTGATCTGATTTGATTTGATTTGAATAAATTTGATTTGATTTGATCTGAACTGAATTAAATGATAAATTAACTGCAACTAGACGTATTAATAACTAAAAATAGACTACATTCATTGATTGTTATTTGGATAATTCTGATCTGATTTGATTTGATTTGAATAAAGCTGACCTGATTTGATTTGAATAAATCTGATCTGATTTGAAAACACTGTTGAATAAGTTGAATCGCACGGGGCTTTAACCATTTAACATTATCCAATACTATTGATATTAACAATTTATTTATTTATTTACCAAGAAATCAATTAAGTAAAACTATAGATTGGAACTTCTTCAAACAGACAACCATGACCATAAATGTAATCATCTGACCTAGCAATGAAATTTGACCGACGTGGAGGGGCCAAAGGGGGCCTTGATTGTTGTCCTTCTCAAGAGCTAGCTAACATGATCTTTGATGTTAAATTCTCATTGCTGATCGCTACGTGCAAAATTTCACTTTAAGAGAAAAAGTTGATTTTAACTTTAAGTCTTTAATAAACTACTTCTCGTAATTCTCGAGACAATCTCTTTTGAAATACTGATGTCTGCTCCGTATATTTTATCAAGTTTCTCTATTCAAGCATATACGGGAATCACAGCTTGAATCCGACCTTACTACTTACATACCCAAGTGATGAGAACATTGGGTCACTGGTCTCACATCAACCAACAAAGGAGGCCAAAAGATATGAAAAGCAATGCAAGATAATTAAAGTTTTTGTAAGGCCTATCCAGCTAACGATTGATGAATCCGGCAAGATTAGGGGTTTATATTACACATTTTAGATATATAACAGCCGTGGAAAATATCTCTTTAGGATATTAGATTTTATTTAATGTGTCAAACAACCTTTCAACTTTATTCTTTTTGCATCACCCATCTATTAATTAAACTAATTTGCCAGCCGTATGTCGTCTATATATCAACTACAATTCACTCTCATAATCGATCAAAATAACTCTAGAAACCAAAGAGAGACAATGTAACTAATAAGGATGACCGAAATAATGATTTTGTGTTCAAATTTCGAATAGTTCTTAGCTGGTTTCCATATTGATCTACGTACACATGAACACATCTAATGCGATGATGCTAATATGCTATATTGTTGACAACTACGTGCAATTTTTTCACTTAAAGAGGAAAAATAGTTGACATGACAAGGTTTATGCAATTGGCATGGTAGTGAGTATTGCAATTGTATGGTCATATCACACACGAAGACATAAACTTACAAAATGAGAAGTTGAGAACTAAGTTGTGCCACCGTGCACAAAGGAACACGGCCAATAAGAGTATTTCATCGCTTTGCCAATTATTGTCACCTTTATTTGGCCCAGCTACATGAATGTTCCAAAATTGACCAAACATGTTCAAAATTTAACTTCTTTGGGTTTATGTTATATGGAGTTGTACCTAACAATAACAACTACGATGTTTACTCATGTTGTCTACTCCGCTTGAGAAGTGTTCGTACATGGGGGAGGAAAAAACATATATCTACCTCGCTCCTCCGTTTTATTGATTCTTGTTCGTCAACAATTTTCAACGGTTATGGAGTGACTTTTGGGTCGAACTTCGGCTATATGTAAAGTTGAGATATTTCGGTTTTGAAAATTTAGGAGCAATCTCAAATTAGGGCCAATTATCCTCAATTTAGTAAGTTCGAAAACCAAGTCTAGACTTCTTTTTGTTCGGGATTGGCCCAATTAAAATTAAGGGTTCAACGGTTGAACCCATGAGAAAGAGAAGGGGTGGTATCGAGATCTTCTACCATTTTTTTTTCCATGTCAACAGTTTGAACATTCCCCATCGAAGTCCTAAAGCCAACTTAATAGACGTTCCAATCCCAACTAAACTTCTTTTGCTCAATCTTCAAGAGTTAAATAGAACCCTCATTCATTTATTTGAAAGAGAAACATTTTTATCATTCACAACAACTAACTTACTCCCTCCGTCCCGATCATTTCCTTACCCTTTCCTTTTTGGTCCGTCTCAGTCATTTCCTTACCTTTCCGTTTTTGGGTTGTTTTTGCCACTTAAAATTACTCTTATGCCCTCACTTACTCACTAACCCAACCCACCTAATCACACTTACCCAACCAAATCGAATTACTTACCTAACTATCTCATAGAACTGAAAATTAATTAAACATACAAAAATCTCAAAAATCCACTCACTCATTTTCTCTCTCCTCATTTCTCAAAATATCCCACGCTATACACTCTCACAATCTCACAAATTCTAGTTCCTTTTCTTCCCACCCCCAAATGATTACTCATAACTCATCCGATCTCGATTTTTCAATATCCCAAAATCAAATCTAACTTTTGCAATCACCTTTAGTCCCCCTTAATCGTGCGTTCTTCATATTTTGATCTCCAAAAGCTTGAATTATTTTCGGGGTCGTTCATCGTTTTGGTCGATCAATTTGGTAGATTTGTTGATGGATTTTGGTAGTTTTGATGATTCGTTTATTATAAGTCAGTTTGTTGTTGTATTGATACGAATTTGGGTTTGTTGTTGTAATGATACGAATTTGGGTTTGTTGTTGTCTTGATATGAATTATGTTTTGTTGTTGGGTTTGATTTGGAATTGGATTCAAAATTGGCTTTGTTTTTTATTTGATTCAAATTTGGGTTTGATGTTAGTATTTTGTTCAAATTGATTCTTTCTCTTATGCCTAAAATTGGTACACATATTGATTTTGGTGTGCTCAATCTACGTTTTTCATGCATTTTTTTTATTGATGAAGAAACTGGTTCCATTTTGTTTAGATGCTTAGGGATTAATAGCCCCACTTGCAAAGAGTATTATCTCATGTGCTTAATGATAACAGTCCCACTTAATTGCTTTCCCTCCCCTTGCCTTGGTCTTTGTGCAAAACACAAAGGTAAGGAAATGACCGGGACAGAGGGAGTACGTGTTAAGTAGAACTTTGAAGTCACCAATTTGCAACTCTCCATATTATTGCCAAAAAATAATTTGGTCAAATCTCGCTATCTAGTTTGCCACATGGGCCAAAACCAAAAAAAAGGCCCATCTTTGTATAGACCCCTCCACTCCCACACAGCTAGGAACGGACTGAACTCAACGGAGCTTTCAATCCTACACATTTTTCTCTGTCAAGATTTCTACATTTCAGTACGGAGTTTCCACATTGTCGGCTTGACATCGGATCAATAACGATCCAATATCGTAATATCGTTACAAAACCTTGTATAAGATTTATTTCGGGGAAATGTATGCTTGGTTTGTAATTCAAATACAAAACCTCACAACGACCAGGGTGAAGAAGAATCGTGGAACAAAGATGGTCTAAAATTCAGGCTACTAACGAGTGTGCCATGATAGTGTCACTATTTTTATTACCATACCAATTTACTTCATTACTTGGTGATCCACAAAGAAACCGATTAAGGATATGAATATATGATCATACATAAGTACGTCAATATTTTTCGATTATTGGTGAATTTTAGTCATTAGCTACTGAATATGATGTATAATGAATATTAAAGGTCAAGTTGTCTTACACAAAAACTCATCTGGTGCAAAGAAAATGCAAATACGAGTATCTCATAGCTCATCTGGGTCATTGGGTCATTGAAGAAAGTATGTTCAAAGTGGCCCATATATAGTTACAAAGGGCAAGGCCCAACCCACCTATCAAGTTGGTTAATTGAAATCCTCTCCAACACCAATCAGAGCCCAACTACTACGGGGTTGGCGTCCGGCTTACCTTGGCCCGAGATTGACCGGGTTTGGGTCCGAGTTGGGCCAGGGCCGGCAAGCAATCGAGTAGAACCTCATTTTTCTTCTTTTTAGAAATCAGGTCGAACCTCAAGTTAAATGTCCAGTTTTGATTCTGTTCGTAGTATTATTGTTATAAAAATTCGTGGGGAACCACCTCTCATATCTATTATTTTTTGGGCAACGATTTGCTTAAATTTTTTTGTGCAAAATCACCAAATATCAACAAAATGCAGTGGTAGAAACTAAAAACACCTCCCTAGTCCGTACCCACACCACCCTTATTATTTCTTCCAAATCTTATACCGTACCCCTGGGGGTATATGCAATTTTCGTACCCCCGGGGGTATATGCAGTTTTCGTACCCCCAAGACATTTCGATGAGCAATTGGTCTAATTTGTTGAGCATCCGCTAATATTTCGGTGAGCAAACTTTAAACACTATTTGCTCATCAAATCTATTAGAGGGGGTATAAGAATGCAATATACCCTCGGGGGTACAGTATAATTTTCCTATTTCTTATTATTACCATTGCGTAACCATTATTCAGTCGCCAATCAAGTCACTTCAAGCGAACCATGGTAAGGATTTATGACTTTGTCATGTTAGAGTTTGGATCAGAACGTCAGGTCAAGTTATATATGATCCAAATAGTCATTTACTAAAGATGGATAACTTTTCAACACTTTTAAATCGACAGGTTGTTCAAATTTTGGTGGGATTAGGCTTCTAGAGCACATGTCAACTTTTGCTAGTACTGCCGGCCGAATATTGAAATTCGACACCACATATTAACGATTAATTACTTATCCTCAATAAGAAAACAAATTGTTGTGATGTACGGAGTATTCTTTAGAGTAAATCACAAATTTGTGTGGTAATAACTAGCGTTAACTCCAATGTGTCAAACAACCTATCCGCGATACGAAATTCTTCTTTTTTTGAGGGTCAACATAAAACTTTTGAAAAAGAGCAAATCCGTACGCTTTCATAAGTCACGATAATATACCCATATTGACCACATATGAATGATATGGACATACCCTAAACAACATCTTACTTCTTGTTCAACTGTGAGTGTGTACCCCATACACACTTTCAAACCTATACCACAAATCCAGAACATGGTCAATTGGTCAATATTAACCAGATCCAACTTGCACTTCGACCAAAATTCTTACTCAAATTGGCTATGATTACAAATCTCATAAACTGGGGGTTTGACCTTTTGGGGCACAAATGACCAAAATATTATATATACTAATAGGCAAACCTTTGGACAATTCTTAGGCCATGAGTTAAGTGTGAGTTCAGGGATCAAGGTTTCCATGTTTTTCCAGTTCAGGGATCAACGTTTTTTTGTTCATTTCAGGACCTCACATCCATTTCAGTTACAATTTCCGTTACAATCCTATATTTTCTTTTATTTTACTTTCTTCAACCCAGTTTCTCAGTTTTCTCTCTCATCTCCTCACGCCATCTTCATCTTCATGTATCTGACCATATCTTCATCATCATCATCCATAGTAATACACACCAGCCTTCATATTTTTCTCCCCCCCATGATTCTATATTGCCATCATCAAACAAACCAAACAAAAAAATCACCCAAAAATAAAGTAAAAAAGTTGCGGAGGTTCACCAAAATTAAAATCCCATCAAAAAATCAAATTAATTTCTGGGTTCATTGGGGAAGAAGGTTTCATGGTTCATTAATCCATTAGAAAAGGTGGATAAGCTCCAAACCAAGAAATCAAATTTGGGGAAATTTAGAACGAAAACCAAATTAATTTCCGGGTTCATTAAAGAAGACGATTTTGTGGGTTTGATGGGAAAATGAAGGACGATGAAAGAGTGATTTGAGAAGAGGGGGTAATAGAGATAGAAGATGGATGATTTATTGCTTCAAAATTTGAGAAGACCAAATTTGCCAAAATCGTCGCTTGCTGATGCTCCCACTACCACATAGCCTTTTCAACCAGGTCTCTTTATCTATTAGTTAAATAGTGATTTGAGAACATAATTTGGTTATTTTGTGATGTTTGGAGGTACCCCGATTCAATTCCAATGCGTTATTGATTTGGGTTTTTTAGGAAGAAAGAATTTTAAAATTTGTATACAAGTTTTATTTTGATGTTGAACAAGTTAGGAGTAGAATTGTTTTAGTCAATAAAAAGTTGCAGAATGGAGATGGATGAAGATGAAGATTGTCAAAACTCAGGTGCATCAAGATGAAGATGCAGTGAGGAGAGAAGGGAGAGAGTTTTGATTGGCACAGTGTAACGGAAACTGTACCTGAAATGGATGTGAGGTCCTGAAATGAACAAATTATACTGAGACAATGGATGTTTTGTTGATTCTTTTATTAGCCAAATTATACATAAAGGATATTAATTCCTAATATTTCGTCCAAATAAATAACAAAGATTTCGCCCAATAATTATTCTCATATATTTTACACAAAGTTATTTGGAAATAAAATTTGACCATTTATTCAATTTTGACCGAAACTTTACCATATATAGTAAGTATATATTCCATTGATATCAAATTTGAGAATGATCATTTCTTATGTGGAACAATAAATTATATATTATGTTACGTTTATGTTGGAAATAGTTGTACATGATTGTTATGCAACGCGGTGGGTGTAATCAGACTAATACCAACGTGCATCAAACAAAGAATATGGGCGCGGGTAGCTAAACCGAAAGTTAAGACGCTAACAATGAGTTCCGCGGGTGATACCAACAAATATGTTCCGCGGGTGAGTTAGCTATGACCGTTATATGTTAGCTAATTTTAAGATAATACGGACTATACTGTATAAGTGCACGTATAAAACCAATTTTGTAAGAAAATGCTTAATTGCTAAATTTTTAAAGATAAAAAAAATATATTGTTAACTTCATACTTCGTCCGTCCCACTTCATCAAACACCCGTAGGTATATGTAGTGGAATAAGAAACTATGTGAATATTATTGTTTATTATGTGCATATATATATACCAAATTCACCCACTTCGATCAATTGATATGTTTTGGTCCTATCGAATACGGAGTACATAATAATTCGTAAAATTGGACCTAAAACTAACAATCATATACTCCATTTGGACCGCAGGGAGTAGAGTTTAGGTGGTGTTGTTTACATTTTTTTTTTTTAGGGGAAAATCGGTCTCTTATTGATTAATAGAGTTTGCAGACATAAGATCTGCTACAATTACATCATTTAGCCAGATTGGACCGGGACTATCCCATGACACATCCGAATCACTTCTTAAGCCAAACCTAGCTACTCGGTGGGCACAACAATTAGCATCCCTATAACAAAAGTTGAAGGACACCTCATCGAAAGCTGATAGCAGATATTGGAATTAGCATCCCTATAACAATTAGCATCCCTCATGAAAAGTTGAAGGACATCTCATCGAAAGTTGTTTACATTGAAATCCATGAATCGACGTAAAATATTTAACTAAATCTCATACTTATAAAGTTGTTTTAATTTTACCGAATCAGACATAACTCTTCTAAAAGCATATTAAATTAAATATGATAAATCTAATACTATATATTAAAACCTGAAACCAAGTCTTTTGTAGGTTGACACTTGGCGTACATTAATTGGATAGAACATAAAAATAGCATTAAATACAATTATCGGTTAGGATATGGTAATAAATTATCATACATTAATTGGATAGAATATAAAAATAGTTTTAAATGCAATTATCGGTTAGGATATGGTAATAAAAATTATTATAAAGTAATATAGTATTAACTAATTTATGGAAGATAATCATAAAACGAATATAAACAATATAAAAATATAACCCGGGCGTGGCACGGGCATGCAAACTAGTTTACAATGAAATAGGGCAACCGTGCAATTTTGCACGGGTCTACGACTAGTAATTATATAAAAAAATAAAAATTCCATGTTGAAGCATGATTTAAAACTTTTTCCAAGGTCAAGCCACTTTTATTTATGCCATATAAATCATATCACATGCCCACATAATCTTGCACAACTTGGAAACCAAAAAAATTCTTTTGTACAAAATAATTAGAGAGAAAGAGACGACTACTAATGTCAGCTTCTTCTTCACATCTTTGATCCCAACTTTTTTTTTTTTTACAAAAGAGAAAGGGGTAAAAAAAAAAGGTGAAAAATTAATCATGGGTTTGATGGATTTACTGCAGTCAATTGACTGGGAACAAGAATCTTACCCACGTTATGAAGATTTCATTATTCTTCCCTTCTTTGCCATTTTCTTCCCTTCAGTTCGTTTCTTCTTGGATAGATTTGTCTTCGAGGTAAAAAAAAAAAACTTCTTTTTTACTAAGTTTGTATAGTTTTTACTGTCTATTTACTTGTTGGTTGATGGGTTTTGGTGTAGTAGTGATTGAATGATGATGAATATGGGTAATAATGATTTAGCGTTGACATTGTTATATTATCAAATGTTTAGAAAGTAGTGGGACATTACATATTAGCAGTGATTGAGCTAGATTTCATATTTTTGGTCTTGAGGTTTGAAATTTGATGATTTAATCTTTTTATTATTGTAGCCAGATTGTGTGGTAAGTACTAGTATGTAATAAGGATATTTGGTTTGTAATAGTAGTGATTGACTAAGGCTTGCGTGCATCCGACCCCCTTACTGGGCCGAGGCAATGGGGTAATGTTGTTGTTGTAGTAGTGATTGAGTAAGGCTTGCCTGCATCCGACCCCCTTACTGTGGTATAGGCGAGAGCTGAGGGCCGAGGCAATGGGGTAATGTTGTTGTTGTAGTGATTGAGTTAGTTTATCTTGTTGGGATTTCTGGAATGACTTAGTATGATTTGTCTTTAGCACCCTTTTTGATGGATGGTTTGACTTAGTAGAAGTTGTAATGATTTGACAAGATTGAATTGTTTGCTGATGCTGTGTAAGAGGTGCCTGGCTCGTGATGGCAAATGTTGCAAATAAGAATGCCGAATGCGTAAACGGCTGTCTAGCCTGTATAGGGTGTTATTGAGCCGCTTCTACTTAGTGAATGTAGATGGCTGTTTTGTCGTGGATCAAGATTAGTGCGAATTATAGTTAAAATCAGCAGCAGCTTCATATGATTACTTCATTGGACTAGCCAAAGTGCTTTGGAAACCATTTCACCTATTAAGACCACTGATACAACAAGTTCCTGGACCAAAGGAGCCTTCCAATGTGTATCCATCTAGAGCTTCTGTTACTTGGGGCATCTTAAGATCATCCAAATAATCCTTTATTTTTTTTTTTGCTGAATTTGGCTCACCTAGGTCGCCTGAGACTTATTTTCGAACCTTGTTGAAGTACAAAAGTTACTTCTTCAATACACTTTCTTCTCTGATTATCTGGCACTCTAGCTGATCCAAATTCATCAAAAAGTTCTCAACTTTATACGCCATATGTAAAGGCCATCTGTTGAAAAGTTGTTTGGTCATAGTGGAAAGTTTTTTTCACTTTCTATCTGCCTCTGGTTCACATTTGTACTAAACTTTCAAGCAGAAGTCTCTGGCAATAATTTGTGGATAGTATACCGTGATTGCTGAAATCACTGCAAAGGTTTAAGAAGCCTTTTAGGGTGCTGCGTATGTTTCCATTTTTAAGAGTAATTGTCTGAGACAGAGTCCTAACATGAACAACAACAACAACAACAACCAAGCCTTATTCCCAAAATGATTTGGGGTCGGCAGTCCTAACATGAAGAACACAAAAATTTCTTCAATTTCAAAGTTCTTAGAACACAAAGCCTCACGTTGGTCCGTCATGGCTAAGGTAGTCTTTCGCTTCTTTTTATGGTCTCAGATAAGGTAGTTATTCCTCACCTTCTATAAGATCGGATGCCTTTTACTCATTAAAATAGGGTAAATGATGTTTAGGCTGTAACTAGGCCCAGGAGAATGCTATGGTATCTTGGTAGTGGCTGTCCATTTTTAAGATTATGAATCCATTATCAGGGTTTGATTGTTTTTGCCATTTGAGTCTTCCTGCTTCCCTCGTTTAGAAAGTTGGGCTTCTACTGGTTAATATTTCTGCTGAACTAATGTGTGATTTTTTTCTGCAGAAAATAGGAAGTAGATTAATATTTGGAAAAAATGATGTGTCAAAATATACTGAACTGGACAAGAAAAAGAAGCTTAGAAAGTTCAAGGAATCAGCCTGGAAATGTGTGTATTATCTATCAGCAGAAATTATTGCTCTATCTGTAACTTATACTGAGCCTTGGTTCACAAGCACTAACAGTTTTTGGGTGGGGCCAGGAGATCAGTGCTGGCCTGATCTGAAAATGAAGTAAGAAATCAGGGATTTTCTTCAGCAATCAGTTGTTTACTGAGGCACTCAAAGTTATTAGTGCTATGCATAACGCTCAATTCCTCCTGATTGCTCCTGTGCAGGATGAAGTTGAAAGGGCTGTATATGTATGTTGCTGGATTTTATACGTATTCGATCTTTGCACTTGTTTTTTGGGAAACAAGACGTTCTGACTTTGGTGTTTCAATGGGCCATCACATCGCCACAGTCATTCTTATTGTCTTTTCTTACATAGCCAGGTATTCTCCCGATCATGCATAAGAATCTGTTACTTCGATCTGCAGTAGTTAGTAGTTACACATACTTGGAAAAGACCATTAACTGTATTGTCATTAGATGAGACTTTGAGATTTAAGTAGTATATTTTGAATGAGATTTAGGCATAGTTAGGACCGTGGCTGGTTAATTGTAGTTTTCATGTATCATTTCTGTCATTCTGTGTTTTCTGAAGGAGTCCTTTCTTTGGCATGAATGGGCTTGTGTTATGAAAAGCAAGTTTTTTAGGTTCTGATAATGTTTATGCAGAGAAGCTATGAATTTGGGGTAAGAATAGTTTCTACTCAGAGTCTGCTACTGAATGGCTCAACCACTATCTAGCTTCTCTTCCCCCTCACCAATTTCTCCATCTCAACTTGCCGCACTCTTGGTTTTCAAAAACGCGCCTCACGCTCTAGGTGCATGAGGCGCAAGGGCTGTCGCCTCAGCTGTTTCAGGCGCAGGCAGAAAAAAAAAAAAAAAAAAAACTAATGCACACCAAGGTGCTGGCAGAAAGTTGCACCCCAGGCGCTAGGCTATGCATTTTCCATTTTTTTTCTATATATCTTTAGTTTTACGCTTCCTTTTCCCCCTTTAATCCCTAGTTTCTACTTCTTTACAGATTGGCCTTCTTTAAATACAAAAAAAAGGTAACTTTTTGCAAATAATGGTTTTGAAAAATAATTTTTGTTGCTGAATAAGTGCGCTCGCGTCTATGAGGTGTGCGCCTTAAACCTCGCCGCATCGGGCCCCCATCGCCTCGGTGCACCTTGCGACTTTTAAAACCAAGGGCGCTCTCTTACTTTATTCTTGGAGGAGTTAGCACCAAAGTGACACTTACTTTGCGACTGTAATTGAATGGATTCGGATCATTGGATAACATTATCTATACCATGCTTCTATATGTCAGTTTCTTTAATGAAGGTTACTTATTGGTGCTTGTGGACATCAAATCTTTGTTTTACAAACATTGGTATAGTATCTCTTATAACAATAAAGTTATTTTCAAGCACAAAATGAATTTGTTAAATGAGTTTGAGAAGCTAAAGTAATCCAAATAAGCTTGTTCCTCCATGTGAGTTTGCTAGATTGCAAGAACTTGGATCTGGAATTTCATCTGGGACAACATAGGGTAGGCACAATTTCGAAGAAGGAATGATACCAATGCTACTCATGTAAACGGGGGGGATTGAGGGACTTGTTCCAATTGTTGGGGAAGGGCATGTATGTGCTCATTAAGTCCTTCTCTGAGTCATTCTATCAAAGCATATTCTTATCTGCAAATGAAGGATATTACGTAATAGCACTCTTGTGATGGTGATAGCACTAAGGAAGACGTTGGGTCCTGTCTGTCCATGCAAATCTTTGTGTACATGCTTCCTTCATCATTTGTACATAGGAAGATCCAGACTTTTCTCCATCGTCATATGGAAATCGGCACATGTTTCCATATTACTGTTTCCGATGGACCCAAAGACTTACTTTTCTATGGCTTTGTAATATAATGACATAAAACAAAATCGCTCACTAAAGTCAGCACTTTGTTCATTATGGAGTAGCAGTTAGTCAATTCACTTCTACTCCGTATTATTGTTTTCTTTGATGATGGCATAGATGGCGGTAGAACTATAAGATTGGAGACTCGAGTTATAATAAGGTACCCTGCTCTCAGACTGCAATCGATCAATGCATCCTTTTCTTTTCTATTTAATAACTCCGGAGAGAACATCTTGTTTTTGATAAATGAAAGTTTTACTTCAAAGTGCTGGTTTCTTATCTGCCGTGTGCACCAGGGGGCAGGGGGGTGACTCAGTGACCTCAACATACTTAGTCTGGTGAAAAAAACCTCCACTTTCCCATTTCAAGGTCTTTAGCACAAAGCTTTACCGTCTGGGGTTTGTGACTGCTTTTCTTCCATGTCTTTGGCATCTTCTGTTTCAAGACATACTTTAGATTTTGATGAAGTCTATAGCTAATTATTCACTTGTTTGGTAATAGATGTGCGTTTTGTGAAGGGTTGAAGGAATCAATCACTCAAGCATGCCATTCAAACACTATACATCTATTTAATTACTAGTTTGAGATAGTTTATCTTTCTAGTGACCTAGAGCTCAATTGTGTTGTTCGTGAGGGATGGATGGATGAAGCTGAATTACTTTGCGAATGTGGCCTCTGTTCTGTGCTGATAGCTTAAACTCCAATGTATTACACGATGTAATCTGAGTGATTCTAAGTCACATAGTATTTGGACTTGGAAGAGATCCAACATTAGCTGGTCTAACCTTTTTCTAGAGCAGTGGATGCAGATGATTTGAGAAGTTTCATCTTTCCTGTTTAAGTATCCTAATATGGAGTCAGTTATATGTTGTAATTCATGCAGATTTTCTCGTGCTGGTTCGATGGTTTTAGCTCTCCATGATGCCAGTGATGTGTTCCTTGAGGTCGGCAAGATGTCAAAATATAGTGGTGCTGAAGCAGTTGCCAGCTTCTCCTTCATCCTCTTTGTAATATCTTGGGTCGTCCTTCGCCTGACATACTTTCCTTTCTGGATCCTGTGGAGTACAAGGTAGAAAGTTCTAACATTCTTGTCACTTTATTGAGCTTCTAATTTCTGGACTGTGCAAGATTAGATTAGTTTTTCCATGCCTTGTAATCACTAGAGATATGAATTGGTGAAATGTTGTGGTCTTTTCGTCACACCCGGAACCGAATTAGGGTAAAATCAGTGTTTTTTGCTTTGCATTAGAAAACACTATGCATTTTAAACACGTTTGATTCCGAGGTGTTAGGAAGAAGAATGGTTATTTTAGCCAACCTCATACCTCAGGTTTGAATACATATTTCGAGTTTCTGAAACTGATTCTTATTGCGCTCATCAATACAGTTGGTTCACGTTTAAATTTCACCCTCCCTCCCTGCCCACCCCCACCCACCGCGATGACCTATGATACTGAGTTTTCTACTTTTTGTGGGAATTATTGTTATTTGTATAAACAAATGTCTTGGAACACACCTGTGCAACACTTTGTGAAGAAATATTGCCTTGTGCCCACAATAATTTGGTACCTTCACGTGCAAATCCCACCTCATCAGGCACAGACACTAAAATCTATTTCACACATTACCTTCCTGCGTCAATTAGGGGAGGATGAGGATCGATAGTCTTATTAAAAGGATGATAAAACACCAATAAAGGGAACCTGTAGGTGATAAGAGTGTCGGGAATTTGAAAACTTGTGTGGGAGATATCTCATAGAAACTGCATAAATACATGAGATACAACTGGAAAGGGGGGGGGGGGGTTCGGGAGGGGTATAATTCATGAAACAGGTAGATATGATGATTGGTAGTCTAATAACTAAAAAGATTCCATGGGCGAGATATTAGTGTTAGAGCCATAGGTGAGCAATTGGTAGGGTCATTTCAAATGATGGGTTAGATATGGAGGCCATGTAAAAGTGCCACTGCCAAAACATAAACTCTAATCAGTCTTGGATGTCTACCTTAACTGTTTCCTCCACTAACCCAGGCGAGTAACTGCCGAAGATTCTAAGAACTCTTTCTCTCTTGGAGCAACTGCTCTTATCAGGCATAAGTCTGTTAACAAGCACCGATCTGGGTAACCTTCCCCCATTAATCCCTTGGCAGCTCACCCATACCTACAGATTAAATAGTTGATTCAGGATTTGCTTCTTCATAGATTATCTTTTGTTTCATATTATCTATGAGTTGATTTGGTTCCCACAGTCTGATTTATGATCCTCTCTTCTCTGACAGTTATGAAGTTGTTCAAACACTAGACAAGGACAAGCATCCAGTGGAAGGCCCTATCTATTACTATTTGTTCAATACTCTTCTGTACTGCTTGCTTGTCCTTCATATTTATTGGTGGGTGCTAATGTATCGGATGCTTGTGAAGCAAGTCCAAGCAAGAGGGCAACTGAGTGACGATGTTCGTTCTGGTAAGTTAGTTGCTGTTTATCTTCTTCATTTCCCTTTTTTTTTGGGCTGAAGTCAAGTGTTTTAATGAGAAATTTGGTATGTAAATTTTTTGCTCTTCAACTTTGGATGATGAAGCAATTATGATGTGTTCACTATGTGCCTTTACTCATCAATTTGATTGTGTTGTGGAACTTAGATACCCATGTTGGCAACTCTCTGAATTTCATCAAGAAAAACATTTGGTATAGGGATCCTTCAGTGTCATAAATCTGTTTTATCATGCTTTAAAGGATACCTTGAAGATAGTTTGTTTCCTGTCCTTTGTTGTTATCGATCTTGCTTTGTCATTTGACAGTAGGTGGCAAAATTTGGTAATGAACTTGAATTTTACAAGTCGCTTTTATGTTGCTCTAAAGAATGGAAATTTCCATTAAATATAATGAAAACTAAGTCTGAATGTGCTTTGTTCCACCTGTTGGCTCTATTCTGCTCGCAGATGCATCTTTTAATACTTTTTGCAGATAATATCTTCTCTTCCGTTTATTTCATCCTTCCAATTATCGCAAAAGAGATATGGTAAACAACAATAACAACTCTGTGCCCTGTCTGTTTCCAAATGTCCATGAAAGTCAAGAGAGGCCACAAACATGTATTACTAGGAAAGATTGATGTTGCTTTTGGAATATACCATCTTGAAAGGGTTTTGTTCACCTTGTGCTTGGGTTTTGGGAGTATCTCATAACTTCTTATGCAACTTATCAAGTCTCCCATTTTTCGCTTCTTAGGCCAGGAGTTAGCATCTGCATTTTTTTTTTTTTTCTGGGGCTCATCTCTTGGCTGAGCATGTTGCTCACCTTGATTTTTGGAAGTTTATACTAACCATGTGTTCATTTACGTTAATATATCAGTAATAGTAACTAATAAGGTTGGTCAGGTGGCTAGTTGTTTGACATGATCAGTATATTCAGGTCAAATTATGTCTCAACCTTCTGCTTCAGATCTTATGTTTAGATGTTTATTCTTAGAGATAAAAAAAAAAGCAGATTAGCACCATGCAAGGAGGTAATTGTGCGAACTAGTTGGACAATCGGGTGACAAACTTGGTGAAAATTTTGGTCAATTGACAAACCATTAGAGCCACAACCATGTGTGACGTGTTAACATCTTTAGCACGAGTTTATATATCTCTTCTGACTGAAACCAAACCCACCGAATTGCCACACAATATATCCCTTTGTTTATACATTTACTGATGGCTACTTTCCTGTTGCAGACTCTGAAGGTGAAGACGAACATGAAGATTGATCTTTATTAGCTCTGGACTGGTAGTGGTTTATACTGAGCATGATGCCCAGGTACCATACATAGTAATGCACTTTACAGTATTTTGGGTTTCTTCATGAATGGGTAATGCATTTGTATTTCTTTGCTGGCGAAGGTGCGAAGTTGGGGTTATTGTCCTTTGCTTCTACTGCCAACAATAAGTCCTTTTCCTTTCTTTTCCGGCGGGATGAGCTTATGCAGTTTCTTTTCAGGTTGATGACATACTGAAGATTTTGATTATGTGATGTGCATATAGACGGAGTGCTGCACGATGTAACCCCTGACTCGAATGGCTCTAGAACCATGATTGTGGTTCTAGGGGGTTTTGTTCATCTTTAAAAGGTTCCAAGGGTGATTTTTTTTTTCTTTTTTCGTGAAAGTCTTCTGGTGCATATTTAGTCACTGGCGATAATATACTTGTTATATAGATTGACAATTTCCCTGACAATTTAACAAGGATTTGTGATTAGGTATTTTGTGAAAGAATCTCAATTGTAATACATGCTTTAATTTGTTTGGTTGGATATTTGTTCCTTCCATTGTATCCAATTCTTCACGTTTCTCAAATTAGAATTTGAAAAACATAAAGAAATGAATGAAAATGGATCATCAAATTCTCTAGAAAGAGTACTCAATCTTGTGGAGAATTTTAGAGCGTGTTTGGTTTTTGAAATTTTGAGGTCGGTAACGAATTCAAAATACGAATTCCGTTTGCAACTGTTTGGTAGTAGCTTGCTCCGTATTCAATCCGTTTCTTTCTGTATCGCACTCCGCTGGTTTGAATCCCCCCTCATTTCTCTGGAATCAGAACTCACTCCCTCATCTAACAACAGAGCATCGCCTCTCTGTCTCTTGACTTTTCTATTTCCCCCGGGTCTTCAATTGTTGTACAGTGGATTAGTGGATCACCATTTTCCATGCTTGAAAACAACGTGCAGCGGATGACTATTTTTCTTCATTTCTTAAATCTGATTTGCAGCTTTTTTTCCCAAATTTTAATTTTTCCCATTCCATTCAAAACTTGAACCAAACAAGTTTGATGAGTAACGGCTTCTAACTCCATTCCGCTAGTTTATTTGATTCCATTCCGTTTCCAACAAATTCTTGAATCAAACATCCTCTTAGTCTTTTACAAGTAGCAACAATCTTTTACTCAAACTCATCTAGCTTCCCTCTTGTTTTGGAAACCCTTGATAATTGGAGCTCGTTAGTGGATATGCCTCTTTCGTCGATTGTCTAGGTTACGTAAATGACGTTTTAATTATACTCACGACAAATGTTTCACTCAATACACGGAAAAAGTTCTCTTTGGTCAATCATAAAAGTCTAACAACGAAGAAGAATGATCGATCTTTCTACACAGAGGTAAACAATCTCACCTCACTCATATCAATATCTCCAATCGATATAACTCAACACGGATCTACAACTAAAACCAACTCAACTCAAATATCAATCTAACGCGACTTAAACCATAACCGACCCAACCCAACGGCCAAATACAAACCCAGTTCACACACCGTAAACTGTTTTCCCTTCTTTTCACATTTCAACTGCGGAAGCTTTTTGTTCAAGAAACACTCCTTTAATACTTTGCAGAAACTCCAGTTAACGGCACACTGAAATTGGAAGAGAGAGAGAGAGATCGACTTCGCAAAATCACTCGTTTTCCGAATTTTCTTCGCTGTAAGTTCTTCATATATCTCTATTTTGTTTTCACCAACATTATTGATGTAAATTTCTGCCCAAATTTGTTAATTTCCAGCTTTTAATCCCTAATTTCGACATAATTTTTGTCATAAAATCGAACATATTTACACTTAACAGATATTTTATGCTCAATTTGATTATTATTGGCTTTTTCTAGGGTTTATATATTTGATCTTTTCACAGTTGATTTTCTCCAGAATTTGTGAGATATCTGTTCTTGTGTTGGAATTATCGTAGATTCAAGTTATTGAATTTAGCTTATTACTCAAGCTTTCGCGTAGTTTGTTTGATTTCGAATTTCCGTGATTTTATTTGCTGTTAGGGTTTTGAAAAATCGCACATTTTTGGTCTGAGTTTTTTTTTTGCTGATTGATGAAATGTTTGGTTGGAGGTAGTTTACACAAGGCTGTAGTTTGGAGACGGTGTAATCAAATATCTGTGATGGACTTATTTAACCAATCCTCGCGCGATTCTGCCGATTTTAGCTTCAGTGTAACTAGAGCATATCTTTGGGGTTGGTAGCAATGCAGAGTGATGTATAGATTTATGTTACCCTTGAATACACCTTTTGTGGCTAGGAGGAATGAAACGAGGATTTTACGATTGATTGAGATGAGATTGAGGAGAGGGTTGTATATACGGACGGCTGTTGTTATGGAGAAGTTTCATATTGTGATTATTAGACGGGCAAGTTTATAAAGGAGTTTATATTATTGTCTCTGTTGAGGTCTGTGTGTATCGGCATTAGGATAATCTTACGAGAAAAGATTTTGTGCTGTTAGCTTGCCACTTGGTGTCGTTACTGGTTTATAGTGATTTATGTCATGTATCAAGATTCATTGATTCTCGGGTTAGTGTCATATTCCGATTTCTCTAAAGAATTTCAATCCAGAGAAAGAGACTCTGATGAGGAAAATGTAGGAGAGTGTTTCCCCGTTTTTTTTTTTTTTTTTTTTTTTTTTTTTGTGGCTGATAAAATCAATGCTTATGAGGTTCTGGTTTAAGTTCAAGTTGTGCTTTGCGGTGAATTTCTTGTGTGGGTGGGTAAGTTGAAAATTGGGGCAAGGGTACAAGGTAAATTCTCTAACACGAGTATGTTTTTTTATGATTGTATCAACACCTGCCACATTCTCCTTCACCCCTAGAGAATGTTGCACTACGCTTCATCATATATGGTGCCAGAGGCTCTTGAGAGCGTTTCTCATTGACTCATTGTTACTTTAGCTTTTTTTTCTGGCAAAATTTCTAACTCCTACCTTTTATATACCAAAACTTCCAAAATCCTACCTTATTTTTAAAAAGTTTCCAATTCCTACCTTATAAAACAATGTTTTATCAAAATCCTACCAAAACTTCTACTCCTGCGGGTTTGACTCTATTTTCCGGCATTGACCCTCCAAATTGGCGCAATTTCCTTCGATTTTTTCGTTTTCCCTCCAATTTCTCCCTCCAATTTCACCTTCTCTCTTTTATTTCCAAAACTATATCACATTGTACTCCAAAAAAGAGTGCAAGATGTGAGAAATAGGAGATAGAAGATGAAATTGGAGTACAATGTGATATAGGGTAGGAAATAGGGGAGAGAAGGTGAAATTGGAGGGAGAAATTGGAGGGAAAACGAAACAAATCGAAGGAAATCGAGGCAATTTTGAGGGTCAATGCCGGAAAATAGAGTCAAACCCGCCGGAATAGAAGTTTTGGTAGGAGTTTGATAAAAAAATGTTTTATAAGGTAGGAATTGAAAACTTTTTAAAAATAAGGTAGGATTTTGGAAGTTTTGGTATATAAAAGGTAGGAGTTAGAAATTTTTCCTTTTTTTCTACACTCTTTTTAAGAAAAAGACCTGGGAGTCTTAAGTATCTGTATTGATAAAGAGTATAATGAAGGGAGGATGATTAAATGCTGTTGACAGCAGAACTTCATATTTTGCAGCATGTTTTGAAACTAAATTGGGGGTTTTCATTGCCTTTCTACATCAAAATGTTTGTAGTTCAAGTGTATATAATGTCTGGATTCACAAACTTTTCGAGCTTCATTGAATTTCTCCTTTGATTGCTACTGACAGGTGTGACATTCTCAAGTCTTGGAAGAAATGGAGGATGTGCTGACTGAATTGCCTCCACCTTCAAGGTTTTACGAGGAGGATTTGAACATCTTCATCCCTCCATCTCCTTCACTTCCTCCTCCATCTCTCTTGCTCTCAGATCCTTATGCCAATGAAACCCTCCGTCCTTCTCTCCTCATCTTCGCCATTTCACCTCCATCTCTTCATATTTTCCACAATGCTGCCTCTAAAACACTTGTAGGAACACTCACTCTTCCGGAGATTCCTTTGTCTGGAAATGCCACTGCACCCTCATCAAAGACTAAATCTTGCAACATCTACGCATTGAATGATACTGAGAAGTTGGTTCTTGTTGTGTCCATTGAATTTCATGTGCCTGCAGAGAGGTCCCATGCTGTTTCCAAACTGTTGCTTGGTGAAAAAATCATCCCAGAGAAGGTTTTGATCCTGGATTCTGTTCCAATTCAGAAGTTTCGTGGCAAGTTATCAAGGGATGATACTGTGGCCTACAAGTTACAGACATCCTCAGAGAGAGAAGCATCCGATGAGAGTTCTGGAGGGTCGTTGCTTATGAAGGATGTAGATTTCTTTCCATCTGGTAGTGTGGTTGATGGCCTTGCTGCTGCTTTGTTGGCTCGTTGTCAGATCAAGAACATCAGAGGTACCCTATGTGTTTCATGGCCTGAATTTGGTAGACCAGTGATGCAGTTGATAAGGTCTCTCATTATGAAGGATGTCTTGCCACATTTTGATTTCTCTTCCACCAATGAAGATGAAGTTTCGAAATCTAGTTGGCTTAAGGATCCTCTGCTTGATTCAGACATGTACACCTGATGTGGCTCATTTTAGCTGAACTAGGGTCACATGAAACTAGTGAAAACCTGAAAAGGTGATTTCTATGAGCATTTTTGGTTTTGCTCTTTAGTAACTAACTACAGCTCTCTTCGGGATAGATATGTGCACTTCTCTGTGATCGATGTTTATGACTTATGATTTCGTTGTAGTTCCCATCCCTGTTTGAGTGAAATGGTTGTGTTCCAGGAATCTTTTGAAGTGTCAGTGTTCATCATTGTCGTCTTTAAACAGAAGATTGACCTTCCTTAACCTTGTTTGTGGGCTTGTACCCAGACTTGACTTTAAATGTAGGTAAATTGCTGTTCATCAGATCAAGTGTGTACTCTGTTGGATATATTTGTCTGTGCCTAGCGTTTGTGACGTTGTAGTAAGCATTACCTGCTACTCACCTTTTACCATCTAGTTTTTTTATTTTTATTTTTATTTTTTATTTTTTTTTTTTTTTTTTTTTTTTGGGGCTCCATGGCTCTTTGATATGTGCTGCTGGTTTAAGTTTTATCAGTTGCGGGCTTGTGGCATTAGCAGTATCTGGTCTACTTTTTTTATAATAACCAGGGATGAACCCTCAATGGCTATTTTGCTAGCTTACATCCTAGGAATCTGATGGCTAGCAATCAGTTAAGGGGGATAAACCCCGAATCTGTCTCCCTTTGTGGTTAAGGGGGAGGATGGCTAGCAATCAGTTATGCGTTTAACCCAGTTGGGTTAGCCGCTGGGGGGTGAGGGTTTAGGAACCGCTTAACCGTTGGCCGTTCTAAAACCAAACGAGGGGTACTCGTTTACACTTTATCCATGTTTTGGGTGACCAGTTTGCTCAATTTTGTCAAAATAAACCAAACCACTGGCCTTATCAAGAAAAAAAAATACTGGCCTTCTGAGGGGAAGTTTTTCCAGATTACTTGGCCTCAACGCGAATCGCCTTTTTAATAAAAGCTCCTAACGATTGTATTCCTCCGTTTATTTTCCATTCGTCTGTTTGACATTAGTCCTCTCCCATATTCAATTCAAATGGGGTAAAAAATTCGGAGAATTGAATCGATCATGAAAGAAAACTTCTTTTGGTTGTTTTTAGTGCAATGATGTACAAAGCTGACCTGCTCTCGATTTTATGACCACAATTTTACACTAACAGAAAATTACAACCTTTAGAAGATGTTGCGAATCCTTATGCTAATTTCGCTTTCAAATATACTTCGCACCTAGTTCATCTGTTATATAACCTTTTGCATAACTATTGTCAACAACAGATAAACAACAAATAGACCTTTTCATTTTAACTTTGACCCCAATTTTTATAAATAGTAATAATAACAATATACGTAAGACAAAAAAAAATTAGCTCATTTCTGCATTAAAGTTGGTGGCTTGCTCTCATATAATATATATTTTCTTAGTACATTTTTTTATTTTTTGCTCTTTTTCCTTTGGTAACTTGAGGCTGGTTGTTCCAACCAACTATTACATTAGTTGCATCTTCTCTTGACTAAGAACAACAACCTCAGACACGATACTTAAACTATCATTACTAGGAAATGAGACTGCTAATTCTTTGTACTTTATATAATAATTCAAATTTTCGCAATTCATTTCCATTCTTGCTTACTCTCTCATCCTGTCAACATATAACAGAAGCACATAAAACTTACTATAAGCGGCAAAAATGGCGCCACCCCGGGTTTTGTTACTCCTTGTATGGGTGGCGGTTTTGTCTGTGTTGAGCTTTGTAAGTGTAAATGCTTCAGACTCTTATCTAACATTAGATTACTACAAGAAGACTTGTCCGCGAGTGCTCAACATTGTGCGCAGAGAAATGGAGTGTGCTGTTCTTTCTGATCCTCGGAATGCAGCCATAGTTGTACGATTACACATGCACGATTGCTTTGTTCAGGTCAGTCACTTTTACGCCTGTGACCTGTCTGATCACCTAATACAGAAGGGTGTAGCCGTGTTGTTGTACATGCCTATATGTGAGATGCTGACATACAATTTTTGTGTTTGTGTGTACATACAGGGCTGTGATGCTTCTGTTCTATTGGATGATACAGTGACTTTGAAAGGCGAAAAAACAGCTGCTCAAAATATTCATTCTTTGAAGGGGTACAGAATTATGGATAGGCTGAAGATGATGGTTGAGTCTGAGTGCCCTGGAGTCGTTTCTTGTGCTGATATTCTCGCAATTGCTGCTAGGGATGCTGTTATATTGGTGAGTGTAAATGTCTTGGTTAACTTCACGACTGACTAAGCGTAAATCGTGTTCACTAATAAAATTGTGCCGTGACCTTGAAGGTTGGAGGACCATACTGGGATGTTCCTTTGGGAAGAATGGATTCGAGAAGTGCAAGCTACGAGCTTGCCAATGCCAATCTTCCTGGTGCAAATGAGGGCATTCTTTCCATCATCTCCAAGTTCGTTTCACTCGGCCTTTCCGTCACTGATATGGTTGCCCTCTCAGGTCAGTTGTCCCACTGAGCACATCCTCAGAAAGTCTTAAGTGGCACTGCACTTCCTAGTTTTGGTCGTGCGTTTCCATTTCCAGTAGATATTCCACGAAATTCAGTTTCCTGAATAGGCAATCTCGAAAAGCTATGATGTGTTTAGGAATTGCGGACATAATATATGATCAGATTGCCTGTTATGTAGCAGCATACAGTATAACTACTAACCTGTTCAATACTGAACCTGTAGGTGCTCACACCATAGGTATGGCACGATGCGAGAACTTCAGGGCAAGAATCTACGGAGACTATGAAATAACTTCAGATAAATCGCCTCTGTCAGAGGCACACCTTAGCAACTTGAGATCAGTTTGCCCGGCTGTTGGGGGTGACAAGAATGTATCAGCAATAGACTATGTAACTCCTGAACTTTTCGACAACTCTTACTACCAGCTACTGCTGCAAGGTGAAGGGCTGATGAATTCAGATCAGGAAATGTATTCCAGCATGCTTGGAATCCAAACGAGGCACCTTGTACAAGAATATGCACAAGATCCCCTAGAATTCTTCAAGCAGTTTGCAGAATCAATGGTAAAGATGGGGAACATTACGAATCCGGGTAGTTTTGACCGTGGAGAAGTTAGGATGAACTGCAGGTTTATTAACTCAATGTCACATTCTGATGAGTAAGCATCAAGCAACTGTGTCATTTTGGCAATTGATGTGAAAGAAGTTTCACAAATTATTGGTTGTTTCCAGCAAAATGTTAAAGTCCTTTTTTTGGACATTTGAAGATTAATATCTATGTTTCCCCAAATTGGTAGGAATTGTATTACTTAGAGTCAATAAAAATATGGATTTGCATTCTTTTTTCCTACATATAAAATATTGATTCCCACGTGTTTATGTATAAAGTGCATGAAATTATTCATTTTACAATTTATGCTCATGTAATTTGGGTTGTGTTTTGGGTTGATTCTTCAGTGTTGTGTTAGAATTGAAACACAGTTAAAAGAATACACAATGATAATAATAATGGTGAAACTTTGAGGTGTACGTGTCAAGCGTGTGTAACTATCGTGTATTACAAGTATTAGTGTAGAGGTGTGAATCACTAATAGTACATCAATGCAAGTATGCAACGGGCCGGTATTTCAAGGTTATTTCTAACCCGATAACATTGTCATATTTTGAATTTTACTTTACTAGACGTTTGATGGATTATTAAATTTTTTCCTGTATATTGAAAGTTCACGAATTAGTGGGGCCGCAAAAATGGATCATTTCATTATATCTGGGCCAAAAATACTCGATTTTATATTCTCCGATTTCAAATGATATTATCTACTTGAACCTATCATATCATTCAATGTGGACCGAACAAATTTACAATCTTCATTTCCAAATTGACGTTGAAGGAATCTTAGCAACCGAGTGAAAACACTCTCTCATAGAACAAAGTCCTAGGCTATGTTTGGTAAAACTAGCTGAAATAGTAGCTGAACGCTGAAATAGTAGCTGAATGATGGAATAGTAGCTGAAAGCTGAAATAATAGCTGCAATAGTAGCTGAAAAATTTTAGCTGATAGTCATAGAAGTGTTTGGCAAACTTAGCTGATATAGGAGCAGATATATATAAAATTACAGAAAAATGCATTATTTTTTTATCTCATTTTATTTTAGTAAATAATTAGGGGTAAAATAGGAATAAAATTATGATAAGCTAGTTTATTTTTTAATATGTTAAATGGAGTAACATCTTAAATAAGCTAGCTTATTAAGTAAGCTAGTGGTGGTACCAAACAAGCTTATTTGGTCAAAAGCTTAAAAAACTAGTCAAATAAGTTAGCTTATTGTGCATACCAAACATGGCCCTAATGTGCAATGGTAAACTCTTACCACCATTCATCATCTTTTCCCACCTTTTCAAAAGCCAATCTCCATGAATTATGAATAAAGACCATTTCCAATTTCCAACTGTGACCCAAAAAAACACAAATTTTGTCCGAAAAGCACACAAAACAATGAGAAATAAATCATCATGAGTACTATAAATGATGAAAGCCATGACAATGAAATAAATGATTCCATTTCTACGTACAAGAAATGTACAACCTCATCAACCGCCCCCAAGATTCCATCCACTGCCGATTACTTCAAGCGCTCTCTGAAACACTCAACAATCCACGTTGCGGATTTTCTGTCCTACTTTCTTGTCCCGTTTTCTACACCGCTCTAAATCTCTAATCACATGCTAGTATCTTATCATGAAATTCATGTACTTATTATCGTGCTAGTAGTAGCATGTGTGGGACATTGTGATGACACGCTGGAGTGGGACAAAGAATCTGCATTACCTATCTTTTTTTATTTTTTGTTTTTTTTTTCTCAGAAATTATTAAAATTAATAAAATATATAAATTGTACCCAATTATTCTTGGCTGAAAAGTAAAAGAAATCCAGCATAATTATAAAATTAAAAAAAAAAAGGGTCACAGTATTCCACCAGTTCAAAGCCTCTTCTCCCATTTTCTAGCCTCCTCGGCCCTCAAAAGCCCGCATCTTTTCCTTAATTTCATTGCAGAAAAAATAAATAATTGTTCAAACCAAAAAAAAAAAAAAAAATTTGTTGAAACAAAAAATATCTCGGGAATCACATTATTCAAGTTGTGAATTTATCATTAAAATTAAAATATGTCGAATCCCTAGAAATATTTTCTCATTATTATTAGTGATGAGTGTATAAAAGATTTTTCTACAGAATACCAGTATTTTATTTATTTTTGGGTTATTTGGTACCTGATATTTCACCAGCTGCAACTTTTTGGGTGAGTGATTTTCTTACTCTTTTTTATGTTTCTGATCATCTGGGTTTGTTTATTTCTGCGTTTAATCATCTGGGTATGTCTCAAGTTTCAATCTTTCTGTATAATTTATGCATAATTTGATGTTGCTGTTAGATCCCTATATGATCATGTTTACGATTAATTTGATATGATTTTTGTTTGTTTGTTCAATTTTTCGCAATTGGGTTTGTTTTGGTTGGTCCAATTTTGATCAAATGTCATCATGCTGTTTAATTTCCTGAAATTGCACAGACAATAATGTTGGTTCTCAATTGTTTGGAACTAAAAAAAAGCACTAAAAAGGTTACTTGAATTTGTTTTTTTTTTTTTTTTAATTTGTTTGATTTTGCCTGATTTTTTTTTTTTGATGTACTGAAGTCATTAGAACATTCAAGTTGGTGTCTTTTGGTTTTTGTCATGTCAAGTTGCCAAATTGCCAAATTGTGATCACTTTATTTTTTTGTGATTAGTGAGTGTTGGAGTTGTGGGCAACTTTGCTTTGGCTTTAACCATTAATGCTAAGGGAGCTATCATCTTGTTCTCTCTCAATGAGGAAAAAAACTTTATTATTACGTTACCTGCCCTTTTAGTGTTAGCACAGGACATTGGTTGTTTCCAAAGTGTTGGGACTTGCCAATTTCAGAAATCTTTACATGGTTTTGGTTAGGATTAAGTGTCGAGTGGCGATACCTGTGTTGGGATCTTGGGGATACTTCGCGATTATTTGAAGTTTGGTGTAGTGTCGTACAACAGTGGCTGTTGTAATTGCACACTTCTTTATTGGTGGTTATTGTCTATAGGAGTTTGGGATCGGGCTGGTAATTTGTGGTTTTTCCGCTGTTGTTAACTTGTGATGAAGCATCAATGATTTAGTTCTGGTTTTACTATGTGAACTCACCTCATCATTAAACTCTTCCAAGTAAATTTAGTTACTTACTGTTAGGTTTCGTGTAGGGTGTCAATGTTTGGTTGCTGTAGTAGTGATTGGATTTACGCTTGTTAGTTTTTATTAATGCTTATTTATATATGGGCAGTAGGAAAAATTATATAGTATGCCGAAGGCTCAGGATGGTTATGCTTCTGGATCGCCTCTTCGAAAGCCAGGCCTGTTGAAGGATCAAGTTCGATTGGTAAAGAGAAAAGATTGTAGTCGTTATGAGATTGCTCCAATTCAAGACCTGTTGTCATTTGAAAAGGGTTTCTTCATAGTTGTTCGTGCAAGTCAATTGCTAGCTCAAAAGAATGATGGAATTATTTTGATTGGGCTTGCCGGTCCTTCAGGGGCAGGGAAGACTGTTTTTACTGAGAAAATTTTCAACTTTATGCCCAGCATTGCAGTCATATCCATGGACAATTATAATGATGCTAGCCGCATAGTTGATGGAAATTTTGATGGTAGTATTCTCTTACTTTTGTTTTCAAAACTATACAACTAGGCATTAAGAAATGTCAAATGTTTTTCCCAAGTACTTAACATGCTGAATATCTTCAGACAGGGGTTATGAATTTTGTTAGTTTTACGTGTATTTCATGTTGAGGCCAGTCACCGCTATATATTGAGTGAATTCTCACTTTGCAGCATCTGGTGTACATAGCTTAACATTCCCTCAATTCTGTACTCTGGGTGGCATAATGTGATTTTTCAGAATACCATGTTCATCTTTCTGTATCTGATAACATGTGACCTAAGTAGCAATGATGTCTTGCCTTGTAACTTTTCTTACTTCAGGAACAAGCATACTGGTTTATGACCTTGATTGATGTTGTGATCCTCTTTGGAGATTTATTTGTCATGTTTAATGTTCTTAGCATTAGCGTCTTAGCGTTCTTCAGAGGCAAGTCAAGTTATATCTGAGGTGGAGTTCATATGCTATAGTTTTAAATATGGTCAAGTTGGAAAATGTTATTGACGGTTGACTCAAGAAACAGATTTTTGCCATGGAACTTATAGACACCTGATGGGTGAAATTTTTTCGCTTATGGATCTTGTATTCAAGGTTTATAATTAGTTGTTTGTTTTGTCTATGTACATGCAAGTAGCCAAGATTAGGACATCTAAGATTGTAATTCTCAAGTGGATTGGTGCACGAATAACTACCAACGTTAATTCTGTATAGTTGGATTTATCATTTACGGATGTTACTAGATGTTCTTATTTTGGAGTTTTCCTCTAACAGATCCACGCTTGACCGATTATGATACATTGCTTCAGAATATAAATGATCTTAAGGCAGGGAAGGATGCCGAGGTCCCTATATATGATTTCAAGACAAGCTCCCGTGTAGGATACAGGTTTTTTTTCTCAACTACTTAGGCTTCTTCTGTAAATAATATGATGGTCAGCTGTGGATTGGGGGATGAAGAGGAACACTGATTTGAACATAGGTGGGGAGCCTGTAATTTGTCAAGGCTCCCATTTGAAACAGCCTCATGCCGCGGTCTGAGGTTGTTGCCTCAGTTGGGTCTTATTTGCAAATATATGATGCCGACAAATGGGGTTTAGACTTCGTGACTAGCTGACTGTTAATGCAGATCATGTCACTCCTGTTGCGCTGTGTCTGAATTAATCTGTCATAATCAATTTTTTTTGGGAGGAATGTCATAATCACTTTATACACTAGATGCCAAGAGTGCCAGTTTCTGTATTGATGGCCATTCCATTGTAATAATGTTCGCAGATGAATGGAGTACTTTCCTGCATACTTTATCCTGCCTCATATTACTACATATGATGTAAGCATACATTATGCGAGAAAGAAACAAGGATCAATATGTGGTTGTTCAGTATGAGCTACCCCCCCCCTCTTGGCCCCATCTGCTCCTTTGGTTTGGGTAAGGGCCTAAGGGGGTATGAGTATGTGATCCATCGATCTACGTTGTTTATCATACACCCCTTAGTTTCACGCTTTTTTTTTACTAGTAATTGTTGTTTCCCACCTCTATTGCTGACCCCTCAGGTAGGAAATGTGATTTTGTTTTTTTTTTGAGTCTTTATTTCGGGATTTGTGTAGTCCCAATGGTCTTAGAACTTGATGCTTATTTGTGCAGGAAAGTTGAAGTCCCAAGCTCCCGAATTGTAATCATAGAGGGAATATATGCATTGAGCGAAAAATTGCGTCCTCTTCTGGATCTCCGAGTGTCTGTTACTGGCGGTGTTCATTTTGACCTAGTTAAACGTGTCTTACGGGATATACAACGAGCTGGGCAAGAGCCAGAGGAGATTATTCAACAAATTTCTGAGACGGTATGTTCACTCTGCTCTGTAAATTTTAATATCTCCTTGTCTACTGTAAAGTCTTTTTTTTTTTTTTTTTTTTTTTTGGGTTCTTACTTGCACGCTCATACAGGTCTATCCTATGTACAAGGCCTTCATTGAGCCAGACTTACAAACGGCGCACATACAGATTAAAAACAAGTTCAATCCATTTATTGGATTTCAGAGCCCTACCTATATATTGAAGGTTGTTTCTGTAGATTTTCTGTATATTTTGTAGGTTGTTTCCATTTATAAAAGGTGCTAAAGTTAGGCAAATTCTGTATATTGATTTATTGCTGTCAGTTGTTAAGTGCCACAGTTTTCTTTTTTACAGTCATCAAAGATTATTTCAGAGGATCAGATTAAAGCCATTTTCTCCGAGAATTTCAAGGAAGCTGTTGAGCAGACTTATGATATATATCTTCTGCCTCCAGGAGAAGATCAGGAATCATGCCAATCCTATCTGAGAATGCGAAATAGAGATGGAAAGTACAATCTTATGTTTGAGGTCTGTCAATCAAACTTATTAACTGTAATCTGTGATAAAAGTTGTGTGTGTGTGTTTTTTTTTTTAAGAAGACATGTCATCTAGGAAGAAATCTTTGCTCTGTGGGTTTAGGTGTGGAGTGAGAAGCTCATGTTGGTTTTAGCAGTTCCATGTCTCATTTAAGCCGTGCTACTATATCTCATTTGACAGTAAAAATAGTTGGATGTTTGAACTTTACAAATGAAGTATAGGTAAACAAAGGAACTTTAAAGACAAATTGGAGAATATGGGATGTATTTGGTAGCTTAAACTACATTTCTTTTTTGGTTGTAGATTTTGGAAAAGGAGGGATTCAAAGGTGTAATGTATGAAATTATGACTTGATTCTGATTCTAATAAGGGCTATCTCAGAGTGAGTGTTTGAAGTGTTATACTCTAGCGTTCCAGGCTAGAAGGTCAGGAATCTTGCTCAGTGTTTCTTGTACATATGAGAACAATATTTGAGGGAAGTAAGCCAGTGATGTGTGCTATTGTCATTCAGTCTGAAAGGATATCTTTTTGTAGGGTTTGTTTTTGGCTTCTGGATTAAAGTTTTTTTTGAACTATTTAGCTCTGCCTATTTGAACAGCATGGTTCCTTTCAGAGAATTGGAAGTTTCTGTCCACATCTGGATATATATTATGGTCTGCTTACGAGACTCATCTTACACAAATCACCAAAAAAGCTCTTACTTCTCAACAGAATGTAGGTCTTTAAGGTCCCTGCTTAGATCTAGGATCTATTTACTCTCTGTAACATGCCGAAACTTGCTACTGATTCATGGACAGATATCCGCATATCCGTCTTTACTTTGACAGTTCCCACTTACACATGATGATTCATGTTAGCCTAATACAAGCCATTTGAGGCTAAGGTTACTTTGTTCTCTTGTTCTGCTAATGGTCTGACTTTTTGGATTTGCTATCACTTAAGTGGTCTGGATTTTGTCCTCTTGGCTGAAAATTCATTCCCTTATCTGTAAATCGATTGTGAATTTGCTACTTCTGCCTTCTGGGGGCTTTGGATCTTTTCTATGCCCTGCTTGATCAATTTGCTGGATGTTTCAGGAATGGGTAACAGATAGTCCATTCCTCATATCCCCAAGGATAACCTTTGAGGTGAGCGTACGTCTTCTTGGTGGGCTTATGGCCTTGGGATATACTATAGCGACTATCTTGAAAAGAAACAGCCATGTCTTCTCAAACGATGGGGTGACTGTGAAGATTGATAAGCTGGAACAACTTAATCGTTGCTATGTCCAGGTATCTGCTTATAATATTTCCGTCGTCCATGTTTTCTGTTACGCCTGTATTAATGTTTTCTTTAACTTCGTCTGAATCAATTTCTAGATGTCCTTGAGATGCTGGCTTGGTCGATAAGCTAGCTAGTTCACAAAATTTGGGGTTTTACTATAGGATTGGTTAAATACGGAGTAATTGTCTAAGTTTGAGTTTCATATAATTTATGTATGTTAAAGGTACAAGGAAGAGATCGTTTGCTGGTGGAAAGTACTGCTAAGCAACTGGGGTTGGATGGAACTTACATTCCTCGTCCATACATAGAGCAAATCCAAATAGAGAAACTTGTAAACGAAGTAATGGTATGGAAGCGCTGCCTCCCCCCCCCCCCTTCGTGGTTGTTTCACTTAGAAAAGCTTTGTTTCTAATTTTTAGCATTGATAGTGTTATTACTTTCTGTATCTGTAAGGCACTGCCAGAAGATCTGAAGACAAAGCTCAGCCTAGATGAGGATCTAGTTTCTAGCCCTAAGGAAGCTTTATCTCGAGCCTCTGCTGATAGAGTTGCCTGGAGGCACAGTAATTTGAAGAGGTGAGTTCAGTCTTTTAGTTTCTGTGACTACTGAGAATCTCTATTTAGTTTGCTTGTTCTGGTTGCGATATGATAATTGCTTTTCCTTTATTCCCCTCCTTTTACTTTCGACTGATACAGAAAGTATAATGCTTTAAGTTTTGGTTATACTCTCAACTCTCAAGCATGGTCCAGATGACCCTCATTGGAAAATTTGACTTTTTTGGATCTTTTATGTTATATTTGATGGTGATTTACCTCTTGGCTGCCACCCTCACTTATTTGTTGTCTTTGGCCTAAAGAACCAGACTTTAAGTCGTTTTGCATTTTCTGTGATTTCAAAGTGGTCAATTTAAGCTGCATTTAAGTGCTTGAACATGAGTAATTCGAGTCCTGTGCTTGTATGCTCCACTGTACTGAGAGATGTTGGGTGCCTGATGTAGTGCCGTATTGGTACACTCATAGAAATTGCCTATACTGAAGAGCAAGTCAAACTGCTTCCAGTTACATCCTTCAGTTGCAGAACATGTGGAAAGTGGAGGATATGCATAAAAGATACTGATGATTGATGGCTGATATTCAGCAGACAAACACCCGGGAATGCTTGAGCTGAAGTGAGCATACTAGCACATAATCCGACTCATATTCAGAATACAAATACCAGTAAATATACTGTATTCCTGGGGTAGCATAAGTAGTAAAATTGCTTCTAAGTTGCGTCATTCGCAAATACAGTTGCAGTTATGATTCTACATGTCTAAACTTTTAAGGACAGTAATCGTTAGAATGCACTGTTCGTTAAATGACATGTTCTCATGTCTTATGTACATTGCAGTGACGCCCCTAAAATTCTTAGATACTAAACTTTGACTATTTGTTGTATTGGATACCTGGTTTTATTCTTTTTAGGTAGCTTATGTCGATTTGTGATCTCTTGATTGATGGGCTTAGAGTTTATTGTTCACCAGGGAAATAATATGTTAAATGTTTTAACATTAAGAATGGTGCAGTGGTATGTCTCAGTCATACTCCAACCAGAGAGACAGGAGTTCAAAGCTTAATGGCTATGATATGAGGAGCAGGAGATATGATGAGAGGAATTCTGAGTTGGCAACAGCTGTGGGTAACGAGGTTTGTGATTGGTGGGATGAATGAGTTTGCCTAGTAATTGCTGTCGTTCCATTTACCTCATTGTTGATTGATATCCTTTTCAGGGAGTTGCTACGCAGTTGTCAGAGCAGATCTCTACGCTAAATGACAGAATGGATGAATTTACATTAAAAGTTGAAGAGCTGAGCAACAAATTGACGGTGAAGAAACTATCTCCCAATCAGCCAAACATGATTCTGCAAGCTGAAGCGTGCAATGGCTCTGTCCCCACATCGCATTTTATATCAAGTCTAAGTAATGGCTCATTAACCAATTCAATTCTGCCGAACTCCACTTCATCAAACCAGTTGAATAAGGAAGGTTCCTTGATGGAGGAGGTAAGTTGGCCAGCTCATATGTGTATTTTCAGTTCTTTTCTGTGTCTCGACTTTTATCGGTAGTTTATTTGGTTCATCTGTTGTCGGTCATGTTATTGGGCTCCAATGATACGTAGATGTCTTAAGTGGCTCAGTTTCTATTCTCTGGCTGATCCGGGGGTCTGGTGTGAGTTGTCTGGTTTCTTGTCGTGAATTGAGAAATGAAGCCTGCAAGTTCCTTTATTTATCTATACAGTATTTCCTGAGAGAGTTCATTGTCACCTAGTTGAAGTGTTTAACCTCAAATGGTATACAGAACTACACAAAAAGGACGTCATAAGCAGATATGGACACCAAGGTGTGGTTCTACATGTATCCTAAATCCCTAATATTTGGCAAGATGCGGACCTGCCTGTAGGCTGTCTTGGCCATTTTGTGTGTCAAACGTCCCCCTACTGTACAATAACTTGAGTGCTGTTCTTCACGAGATGTCGTGTCTTAGTGCTTTTAGAATTACTTATCTGATACCCATTCTTATTGTTTGGAACTGTTGATTGTTGAAGCAGGTGCAAGGAATAGCCCGTGGACAGCGCCAAATGATGCATCAATTGGATAATCTCTGCACTCTTTTACGAGAGAACTTGGGGGAGAAGTCTCGTCGAGTGAGAAATGAGAGGAGGTTTGTACTAGCTGATGTTGAGCCCACAAAAGTGCATGCTGCATTGGCTTTGGCTCTTGGTGGATTAGGGATTGTCCTCTACAAGGGCTTTTGGACTCGAAATTGATCCTTACACTAACTACACTGATTTATGCTTATGAAACTATTCTTTGTCCCCTAACTTCAACATTTTTCAATCAAAGAGTTCACCATGACTTCTGCCCTAGGAAAAATTTACAGAAATCTCGTAACGATGTAATTTTACGAGAGCCTCTAAAGGCAATTTTAATGTTCTTGAGGTTCTGTTTGAGTGTTTGGAGTGTAGGTCAATAAACTAAAAGGGGCCAACCCTAAAATTTTGTAAGGTAATTGGTAGTGGCTAGTGATTAGTAATGAATAGAGCCTTTGAAAAAAAATATGAAGTTAATGGGCTTCCACTATTCTTTATGATTTATCCTCTCCCACAATGCTGAATGTTGTATCAACTTATATGAAAAGATTTTGATATACTATACGGAATATAAGTTAAAGTAAGACCGTCTTGTACATTGTAGGGAAAGATAGACTGATTTTCGGTTGTATGTGTACGAGGGAGTGATTTATTTGTGAGGTAGACAATGTCATACCTATAAACTGATGTAATCGCGGCTTCACAGGCGTTTTATTTTTTACTTTATGAGTTTCGTATCGTGGATAGACTATAACATGATTAAGAAAAAAAACCCGTAAATAGATGGGCTCGCCAAACAAGTTCGACCACTATATTGTAGGCGTATCGTACTGTTTTCTTGGGTGCAAAAGAGCAATTAATGGTGCGGGAGCGGGGATATGAGGATTCGAACCCGAAACAAACTCCGGCCGGTTAAGCTCTTAACTACACTTCTCTGGCTTTCCCCAATTCCCCATTTCTCCTGCTGTTGCTCTCTCTCTCTCTCAGTTAATCTGATTTTGAGCTCGAAACGAGTCATTATACGTCAGGGTATCTTCTTAAACAAGTCATAGATTGCCGAATACATTGTTTCGAAATTCCTTGTGGAGGCAATTTGAATTAACTCGCCAATCTTCAAATCGCCATTTTTAATGCTGTAAGTTTTATTTCAGTTCAATTACTTGTATTTTTTTAAATTCATTTTTAGGGTTAATTCTGAATTGGGTAATGGGCACTGGCTATTTCATACTGTGATTGCCATTTCTGCTTTTTGTATGAGAAATTAGCAAAAATTATGGAGTTTAAGAATTTAATTGATATACTAATACAATCCCAACGTTGCCCAGATTTTTTGAATTCAAGTTGAATTCATAGTTTTAGTTGATACCGATCAAAAACGGGTCGGATAATAATTACTGACATCCCCACTCTTTAGTTGGTGTGTACGCAATCTAGACGTTGCGCCGGACTTTGCCATTTGGTCGGACGTTGCCTCCTTGCGTCTTAGTTACGCCTCCTCGCTTGACCTCAGGGTCCCTTGATGAGTAATTAACGTATGGTGTTAATTTTTGCTTTGTTGGCTAATGAATTGTTTAGGTGTTGGGGCTAATGTAATTGGAGAATCGGTTTTTGGGTGCTGGGGTGTGTGTAATATGTGAATGATTAGTGGTTTTGTGGTTGGTTGCCTCTGTGATGCTGGTCGAATGAGAAGTTGTAGTGTTGAAAGCTCATGCATGTATGTGGGCGGAGATTAGAGCGTCTAAATTGGCCAATCTTTATAATGTGGAGCTTTTTGATGTAAAATGTGTCCATGTGATCCACACTGGAGTGTTTGGTATCGCGCACTTTAGATGAGAGGCAATTGAGTAGTCTTGGAAAGTGGTCTGCTTTTTTTGCATTGGGGGGCGAGGTTCGTAGTGAGCTGTTACAGTTTGGGGATATAACTGTTTGCAACGTAAAAGTGAATCAGAAGAGAGGTATCTGTTAATTGTTATAGTTTCAAATCCAATAGTTATGATACTAGTTCCCGTCTCCTGAAGTCATCAGTGCTTAGGCGTTTTATTATGGTACCTTGTCAGTTTCACTGTGCCACAGCGGTCAGCGTCTGTTTCTGATTATTCTTTTTGAAGTCACGTCCTCCCAATTTTGCCTCAGATAGTCTAACAATTGGAGATCTTTCTGCTACTTAACTGGTATCACTCATTTCTATTCCTCGTTAAAACTCTTTAAAGATCTTAGAAGTTTTTGTTAGTTTGAGAGAATGTATGGTTTAGAAATTTGATTTAAGGATTGATCTTTGAATAATATCTGACTGTTTCATTGTCACTTGTTTGGATGAACCTAGACTTGATTTCTATATTAAAGTGGAGTATCTTCACTGTTAGATCAAGTTTGGAGTAATATTAGCAACTGGTTCTATTGAGTATTGACAACCTGAATCTAGTTTATATTCGCATTTGGGTTTCTATTGTGGAGCTGTGGGGAATCTTATGCAGCTATGCTTGTGGTTGTTGGGACATTGTGGTGGCTTTTGTGGATTTCGTAATCGAGGTTATGGTTGCTGATTTGTTGTGTGTTGTGATATGTCTTTGTTGTGGAAGAATATACTTTACTTGCATTTTGTCTGATCATTAAGACTGGTAAGTCACTTGTGGAATTGATTAGGGATTTATGAATCGAGATTTAGTATGAAGAGATGCATCACAAACTGAGTGTCAGTTCTGTTGTGGTTTCTCGACATTCTCCTTTTTAGTGATTAGGAAAGTGAATTGCAGATCATAATGATCATCAGATTTTGAGGGTAGATACTTATCTATGTTGATGTATGTTTATTGCTCAGTTCTCGTCAAATGTTTATTGTGAGGCCATGAAGTCATGAACATGTATCCGTGTAGTTAACCAGAAAACTAACTAAAACTTGGTTATATCTGTTGGGCAGAATGGGAAAAGGTCTTATATGGGCCACAACTGAAGATCTTATGGCAAACAGAGGTCGAGTTCTTTCTTTGTACAGACAACTATTACGAAGTCTCAATTCTCCCGACTTGCCTCTGACCTTTGGGGCTAGGATGGCCAAGAAAGCAGAGGTACGTGCTATCTTCATGCTTGGATCTGAGGAGCGATCTCTTCACAATATTGCTGACCTCATTGAAGCTGGTGAATACTCTTTATCTTTGTTAAAGAAAGGAGAAATTCCCAAACACATTCAGTGACACTCGAGTGTTTATCTTGCAAGCGACTCTAATACATTTATGGTATCTGACTCGCACTTTCGTCTAGTCTGGTATATTTGAAAATCTGATTAGACTATATGTGAACTAATGTTCGAAACTTCTGTTACCTGTTCTCATGTTTGTACATTTTAGTCCTTGACTAGAGAATAGTTTGGTAGACGTTTAATTAGATTCACATCTTGTAGGCGTTGTAGCTCCAAAGAAATATCACGAACGTAGTATCTGAGTTTGGATGGTTGGAACTTTGCTTAGTAAGTCGGAATTATGGTACCCAGTGGCAAGTTTTTGGTTGCTTCTCTGTACTACTAATGGGTGTCGGATGCTTTGCGCTCGGGTATTTTTATATGGTTACAAATTTACATAAGATAAACTACACCAACAGTTTTTTTTTTTTTTTTTTTTTTTTTTTTTTTTTTTTTTTTTTTTGTTTTGTTTTGTTTTGTTTTGTTTTGTTTTTTTCAATCTCCACATTTGGTTAAAATGTGAATTTTGAATGTTGGTCGAGAGAGAAGCAAGTGTGGTCGTGGAGGAGAGTGATAGATACAAAGGGAAAGCGATGCATGGTAAGCTAATTGCCACCAATGGTCTTTCCGCTGAATCTATCTTTCTCCTTTCCTAAGACGACCAAGCTATTAGTCTTCTCTTGAAGGCCATAGAGCGCGACTCACCAAAATCTTGATCCACCATAACCAGTTAACCACACAAAAAAATTCCAAAGGCCCAGTGCCACGAGTTAAGGTCATTTTTTTTTTAGTAGGACTACTCCATCCTTGGAAATGAAGATAATGAATGTAGTACCACTCCGTCCCAAATGGAATAATATTATGTGAGGGGATTTCAAATTACATGGGAAGTTTAATTTGGAACGGAGTGGTATGTATGACACTCTAGAAGAGTCAAGTACTAGGCTTCTAAGTTCTTACCATAATTCAATTTGTATGGTTCATATTGTAGACACTCTAGAAGAGTGAGAGTGACAGTGAGAGTCAATTTAGATAAGAAATGCGCACAAATATGACATTTGCAAGATTGTACCACTGAAATTGCTAAATTCTTAGATTCTTAAGACACTTTTGTGTGAATTGGCTAAATTGATAACTATGAGGAGCCCATCACGGTTGTTTTTGTTTGTTTTTTGAGTCACTATGACGGTCTTTGGGTCTATCTTCTAATCGTTTTAACGCAAGAATTTGTTCTTGACTGACACATACCAATATATATGGCTCGTTTTCCCTGACGCGAGGGTGTAAGAGCCCTTAACCCACATAAAACCCCTGTGGAAGCTGGGCATAAATGCGATCAGAGACCCATTCGGGGTTTATCAACCACCCCACAATTTATCTTTAAGTCCGTAAAATCGCCGACAATAAAAATTTGGGCCTCTAACCTCCAAGTTGAGAAAGTGGTACATGAACCGAGTGAATTACAACACATAAGTGTCCTATACAAACAGATGAGTTATTGTGTTGTATGAGGTATGACTGTATCGTGTAGATAGAGTTGGTACTGGACCCCTAGTTTGCAGTTCGTTGACGTGTTATGTCTACATCCTTTCCTTTTACCGCTCCACTAGCTGGTACTGCGACATTATGCCAAAAAATGGCGGGACATCCTCCCCTGCCCTTTGTCACACTTAACCCATTGTTGCCAACTTAGAAACTTTTGTTTGCCTGAATATATCATAGGAGTATTATTTAGTGACGATGCCATCCTCGTCATCTAACATTTGGTTTGAATAAGTGAGAGTATTTATACAACACATTTGTCGTATTTGAAACTATTCCCATTAAGAGATTTTCACCTTTTCATATTAGTTCTCCAAGAAAAGCTTAGGCATCAGTGTTTCTGAAACCTTCTAAAATGAGTCCTGAACCTCGCCAACTTCATGTAGTTTTCTTCCCTTTTATGGCCCCTGGTCACACCATTCCTATGTTAGACATTGTCCGCCTCTTTGCAGCTCGCGACCACGTGAAATCGACAGTGATAACCACCCCTGTGAACGCTTCAAATGTCACCAAATCGTTGGGGAATTGTGAAAAGGGTGCTAGTTCAACCATTGATCTCCACATTATCCCATTTCCGTCCGAAGAGGCCGGCCTACCGGAGGGGTTTGAGAACCTTGATCAAACCACCACCAACAACATGTCCACCAAATTCATCCTTTCTACACATTTACTTAAAGACCCACTAGAGAGGTTTTTGGAGGAAACCAGGCCTAATTGCCTAGTTGCAGACTTCTTTTTACCATTTGCGACTGAAGTAGCAGCAAAATTTGGTATACCCAGGTTAAATTTCCAAGGGACTAGTTTTTTTGCGTCTTGTGCCATTGCTGTCGTGCGAGAATTCGAGCCTCAGAAGTCGGTTTTGTCGGATGATGAGCCTTTCGTTCTCCCTAACCTTCCCCACGAGGTAAAATTGACCAATTCACAGATGTTTCAACCTGGGGTAGATACCATTGATATGGCTCGGTTTCTCAGTGTTGCTGGTGAAGAAGGGATGAAAAGCTATGGGGAGATTGTTAACAGCTTCTATGAGCTTGAACCTGATTATGTCGAATACTGCAGGAATGTGTTAAAGGTAAAGGTTTGGCATATTGGGCCTGTTTCTCTAAGCAATAGAAGAATGGAAGAGAAATTTCATAGGGGTAAGACAGCCTCGATTAGCCAGCACGAATGCTTGGATTGGCTTGATTCAAAGGAGCATAATTCTGTGATTTATGTCTGTTTCGGAAGTTCGACTAAATTCTCAGGTCTCCAGCTGAAGGAAATCGCGTTGGCACTAGAGAGCTGTGGGCAACATTTCATATGGGTGATTAGGAAGGGTGAAGAAGAAGATGAATGGTTGGGAGACGGGGTTGAGGAAAGGGTACAAAGCAGGGGATTGATTGTAAGAGGTTGGGCACCTCAAGTCCTGATTCTGGAACATCAAGCAGTAGGTGCATTTGTTACTCATTGTGGGTGGAACTCGAGTCTTGAGGGTATATCAGCCGGGGTTCCTTTGGTTACTTGGCCTGTGTTTGCCGAGCAGTTTTACAACGAAAAGCTGATTACTGATGTTCTGAAGATCGGTGTTCAAGTTGGGTCCAAACAATGGAATCTCATGAGTGAAGGCACGTTTCTGAAGCAGGAAAAAATCGAAGCAGCATTGAAGAAAATCATGGAGGGTGATGAGGCATTTGAGATGAGAAATAGAGCGAAAAAGCTAAAAGATTTAGCAAGGGAAGCTGTGGAAGAAGGTGGATCTTCTTACTCTGATCTCAGTTCCTTAATCGAAGAGTTGCGCTCGTGTTAGCCTTTCTCATCCCCCTTTAGTCCCGAGACCATAGTATAATTTGCTGTTATCTAGTTACCTTTTTATATAAGCTGTCTAGTAGTAGTCATATATAAAGCTACGTTACGAGAAAAATACGTGCTCTGCTAAATAACTAGTGAAGTAGATTAATCCATTAGACTTATAGTTAGTAATAGTTTGTCGTATTTTTATTTCGAGTTCACCCTTTTTATCGCTTAACCTTCAACCATGTCCACCATTGTAAACTTCACGCTTCTGCTGCTAACTTGTTAGGCTGTTACCATTAACGAACATGAATATTTCACCCAACTTTTTGGACAAATGAATACTACTCGTTACCATTTACCAATTATTCGCCACCATATACTAGTAGCGGAGTAGCCGTGGTAGGAAATTTAAAAGTTATGTTTATTGAAAAGACCCTTTTATCCCCTTAAGCTATTAATATTTGTTGTACGTTTGCAACCAATATCTCATTTAGGATGCTGCCATGTTGGTGTACTTTGTCTTTGTGAATTGTGATACATACTCTGATGTTCATTCCCTTCATGGCCTTCAATCGATTGTTACTTGAGGAGCACCTCCTAGTATTTTGAGGGGGGGGGGGGGGGGGGATCGTTAGGCGTAAACCGAGTCCCGCATCGCAAACAATAAAGGCGAAGTGATCGACTTTCTTATAAAGACTTTTCAAATCTATTCTTTTTTCCCTTCTGGTACGAGAATGAGCACCTAATGTCAACCTTAATTCTCACAAATCTAAATAAGGAACGGAAGTCCACACGTAAAAATTTAGCCAAAAGCGCACAAAATTACGTCAATAGGGAGCAAAGGTGGTCGTCGTACAGGGTCCGACATGAGCATCCGATGTTCCGACGAACGCTACTAATATACAGTCACGCGTATTGGACCCTGTTCTTGATTTCGTTACGTGAGTTAGTGCAAAACCACGAATCAATAATGTGACACTCAGTTTGTGGTAATAAGCCATTGTACATCGACATTCAAGACTCTTCCAGTCATCGTCATAGCGAATTCATTGGCACTCAACTGTGTGGTACACACTTCGAATTGTCTAGTCCCATCTTTGCCTCTTTCAGTAAGTCGAAGGTCCCAAGTAATCCCAACTATACGACACTTTGCCTCCATCTTCATTTGTCTATTTGTAGCAATATTTGTCTGCTACGCATAATTTGTAGAATTTAAGAGGGGAGGAAAAAAAACGAGAGTAAACCATATGGAGAAGTTTACCGTGAAACTAACTCAATTAATTTTGTAGAACATCAGCCATTTTATAGGCTTTACACAATCACAATTCACAACTAAATCCTACTGCCTAGGAAACGTACCACACGTTTGCTCACAACTAACCCACTAATCATGCTAATCTAAGATAGTGGAAATACTACCTAAAACTTAGGAACAATATTTGACTAATTATTTTGGATCACAAATCCAACACACCCCCTTGATCCAAACAATCTCGGGAGTAATCCTCATCGTCCGCGCCTTAAGCCGAACACACCGTTACGTCCATTGCCGCAACGAACATACGAGACATTGTAGTACTCGTACTACTCTTCAATTTAGATCTCGCCTTCGGATCTTGATCAATCGGGTTCTGCACACCCACCTTCTTCATGGAGCATTTCTCCATCTCGTGAAGTCCTTGTCTTCACCTTGTGACGCCCTTCTCGCCACAACATGTTGATGCACGTCTCACCAACCTCAAATCGCCGGAGTACTTCTCTCCACGATACCGATAGAGTACATCTCTCTATCTTTCCATGGTACACTTCAAAGATGAGCAAATTACCTTCATCGGGTTATCGGCATTTCCGCAACCCCATCGTCATCGGTACTATGACCTGACCTCGTTTGGGCTTCACACCCAAACCATCAACCGTCTCCATTTGAGACTAGTAAGGGAGCCTTGCTGTTTGGACTCCATCAAACTCGTAACTTGCTTCATCAACCACGTACACCTAAGGCTGCATTGTCTTCTTGAATTGATCCTGGCATCCGAATATAGATGCGGCTTGCATGCTTCCTTTCACAAGCTGCTTGACCTTTTTCTTGGTCCTCACAAAGTAATGCTACATACGTTGCATTCGCTGATCTGCTGATCTCACACAATTGAGATTGACTTTCAGATTTAAAAGGCTACAAGGCTACGTTGCCTTATTAACCAACAACTCACACCCTTTCTTTGATATTTGGTTTACACTCAAACACTCATGCTCTCACTTTTATGAATTTCACTCACCCTCAATTTTATGAATCATTTGATAGCAGCGGAATCTTTGCTCGCCCCATTTGAATTGGAATCGAACTTGGCTACTTGAGTGGAGGTGATCAGTCTCTCATCTCAAGAGCTCTGATACCATGTAGAATTTTAGAGGGGAGTAATAAAAGGAGAGTAAACCATACTTTGGAGTAGTCTACTGATGAAAAACTAACTCAAATAATCTCTTAATAATAAAGCCCCTTATATAGGCAATACAACAATAATATAATCAATCCTAGAGATTAGGAACTAATCCCTTAACTATGCCAAATCCCACGTATAAACCCACTAAGCACAAAACTAACAATCATTAAAGCCACGTCCACTAACCTCATGCTCTAAAACTTAGGATATCATGCTAACTAATTTTGACTAAATCAATTAATTTTTTTGGATCACAATCCAACAAAAACAGGACAAAAGCCGAACATAGGAGCCGTATATATGTAAGCTCTGGTTTGTGGTACTCGAGTTTCCAAGTTCCATTCTTTTACTTCCATCCATATGATGTCAGGATCGACATACCGAGTATTAGTGTGGATTTGAGTCGACTAAAATTAAAGTTCAAAACTTTTTCAATGAGTCTTGACCACTGCTACGTTCTTAGGTGTTGACATTTCGTGTCAACTTCACCATGTGTTAAAGCTGTAGGAAAAAGAAACGCGTAAAAACGCAATTTCAAAAAATTATTTTCCCTTGATTAGCATCTTTCTCGTTATGTTGTGCACGAGTAATAAGATAACTCTTGAAGGTTGGCAACATGAACTTGGCCACTCAATACTGATATTTCAGAAAACAGGTCTTCCACAAAAAAGGATATGGCTGCATATGGGCTCTACCTTACAAATTAGATGGTCTTTAGTCTCTAATAATCTTGCCACACGCAGTTGTCAGTATCCAAACTCGAATCTTCATCCCTTAGTCAAATTGTTTCGTACTATATATGGTTTGTGTTAGCGTAATCTAAATCATTTTGTCTACAATCATGTAACATCGGCCGGTATATAACACATGTAAAAGAATAATACTCCGTATTCAGTATAATTTTATGAGTTTTACACTTTTTGCCGTAAGTTGTATAATGATAGTCTAAATATCACCCGTCAAATATACACTAACATGTTACAATACTTACTAGGCCATAATCTTGATATATCAATATATAGAACTTGACCGAGGTGACATATACCATGACGTGGTATGATGTGCACTACAGCACTAGACCAAGATTCTCATATATAAAGCAACAACTCACTCATATTCCTCATCAAGCTTAAACAACACACCTCTATTCTTCACAATTTCATAGCACCAGACTATGGGCGCCGAACCTCAAAGGCTTCATGTGGTGTTCTTCCCACTCATGGCCGCCGGCCATATGATCCCAACCTTGGATATTGCCAAGCTTTTCGCGGCGCACCATGTCAAAGCCACCATTATCACCACCCCTCTCAACGCACCCACATTTCTCAAACCACTCGAAACATACCAAAACAACGGTCCTCCAATCGATGTCGAAATTATACCATTTCCTTCTAAGGAGGCTGGCCTTCCTGAGGGTGTCGAAAATTTCGAGCAATTTAGTTCTGATGAAATGTCTATCAAATTCTTAAGGGCTACTGAATTGTTAAAAGAACCACTTGTAGAGGTTCTAGAGAAATGTAAGCCTAGGCCGAATTGCCTTGTTGCGGATATGCTTCTTCCATACGCAACTGAGGTTGCGGCCAAATTCAACATTCCGAGGTTAGTTTTCCACGGAAGTTGCTGCTTTGCGCTTAGTGTGATGGACTCTTTTTTTAAGAACGAGCCTCATAAATCGGTTTTGACCAATGATGAAGAGTTCGTCATCCCTAATCTTCCTCATGAGAAAAAGATTACGAAAATGAAATTAACCGAAGATATTAGATTGAACAAGCAGAATTGTGAATGGGTTGATATCCTAGGCCGCGCTTTGGAATCTGAAATTAAGAGCTATGGTGTCATCGTAAACAGCTTTTACGGTCTAGAACCGCAGTATGCTGATTATTACAGGAATGTTATGGGTCGAAAGGCATGGCAAATCGGCCCTGTTTCGCTATGTAATCGAGAAAACGAGGGTAAGTTTACGAGGGGCAAGGATTCGTCAATTGACGAGCACGAGTGCTTAAAATGGCTTGATTCGAAAAGGCCTAACTCGGTCATTTACTTATGTTTCGGTAGCTTGGCCGAAGTCTCAATTTCGCAACTTCATGAAATTGCGAAAGGTTTAGAAGCTTCGGAGCAGGATTTCATATGGGTTGTGAGGAGAAACAAGAAAGAAGACGAAAAGGAAGAGTGGTTGCCTGAAGGGTTTGAGGATAGGGTTAAAGGTAAAGGACTAATTATAAGAGGTTGGGCACCACAAGTGCTGATTTTGGACCACGAGGCCGTAGGTGGTTTCGTGACTCATTGTGGGTGGAACTCGACTCTAGAAGGTATTTCGTGTGGTGTTCCTATGGTAACTTGGCCCGTGTTTGCAGAGCAATTTTATATCGAAAAGTTGGTGACCGAGATTTTGAAGACCGGTGTTGCCGTTGGAGCTAAGGAATGGAATAGAACAGTAGATGGCGTAAAATGGGAGGATATAAAGGAAGCTATAAGGAGAGTGATGGTCGGAGAAGAAGTTGTTGAGATACGAAGCAGGGCAAAGAAGTTGAAGGAGATGGGGAGGAAGGCTGTCGAGGAAGGGGGGTCATCTTACTCCGAATTGTCTTCTTTGATAGAAGATTTGAGGAATTACAATGCTTAGAATTTATATTCGAACTGCGCTTGACAAGTGATCGCTTTGTAATTTCTGTAATTCCTCAATCGTTGGGGCGTAAAAGATTGTTGGTTATTGTAAAACTGTACTGTACACTCTTCTTGACTTCGCTTGATAATTTCTAAGTGTGATGAAAGTTAATATTGATTACGACATAAGTTTTACAAATAAGTGCAAGGCATAACACAATTTAGAGTTTAACCAAGTTGCTACAACTTTGACGCAATGAATTCACGAAGGTTACTAGTGACATCATTAATCTAGGAGAATAGGAGTAGTTTTAGATAATTCAATAAGGGTTAGTGCAGTGGAGTGTAAAACACAATTCATATAAAAAAAGCAAAGTTCCTCCTCCTTTATCCTCTGTTATATATGTTCGTGGATCTTGGCACAAGTAATGTGTCTTTTTGCGGTGATATAGCAAGAGGTGGTCTCACGCTCGAACCTCTCCTTATATTGAGAAAATTCACATGGTACGCCTCAAGTTTGCCAGTTTTTACATGTTATCCACGTTTTCAGGTATTTGTGCATGGTTCCCTCAAAGTTTAGTTTTGGTGAACATAACACCATTTTGCTAACTTGCATTGGTTACAGAAAAAGGTGACCATGAAGAGCCAAAATATGAAGTTAATATCCATTATTTAATAAATGAGGCACTTAGAATAATGAGAACAATATGAGTTTTGGATTTGATTTGTGAAAAAAAAAACAGAAAGTCTAAATACAACAAATAATTTGGTTAAATACAACAACAAAAAACATGTAAATGACAATTTTGTCCCTGTTTAGCTTTCTCTTCCATCGCACCCCGCACTCTTTTCCTCATTTTCAAGCATTCAATCACACTGCATACTCTTATCACTATATCACATCGTTGTAATTGCATTCACTACTCATTTAATTTAGTTCACTAATCTGGGTAGTGTTTGGGGCCGGGGCAACTTGTAAAACTTGGGATATGATCTACAATGGAGTTGGAGGTGTCAAAAACTATGAGTTGGGGGGATGGGGTGGGGCGTCAGAAATTTGAGTCGACGGGGTTGGGTGGGGGGTCAGAAATTTGAGTTGACGGGATGGGGTGGGGTGTCGGAAATATGAGTCGACGGGGCGGGTCGCATATATGAGCCGACGGGGAAGGTGGGGGGGTCGAAAGTTGGAGTCGACGGGATAGGTGGGGGGTCGGAATTTTCAGGCGACAGGGTGGGGTGGGGGGTCGGAAATTTGAGCCGACGGGGTGGGTAGGGGGGTCGGAAAGCTGAGCCGACGGGGTGGCTGTATGAATCTCCTCTGTAAAAATCATGGGAAGAAATGTGAGGGTTGTACTCACTGTGGCTACATGATGGATTGACAAAATTGTTGCTTCGAATTGAAGGAATAGCCATGGCTGAGCATCGACAAAATTGGCACCGCAATTCCTGTGATTATCTCTTGAGCGGAAACCATGAGTGTATTTCATAGGGCAAGGGTATTATTGGAAAACATTTTATTTATTTGTTGTATTTAACCTCTTTATTTGTTGTATTTAGACCGTCCCAAAAAAAAAACTCTAAATTGGACATATCCCGCTCTAAAATGGAAATTCTTATAAATATGTAGAACTTTCAGGCAAAAAGGACAACTTTCTGAATGATAACAAGAATTAAGAAATAGGTAAAAGAAATTATTAGGAAATTTTTTGAGGAAGAAGGGGAGTTGTGAATGAAGCGTCCAACCACTTTCTCTCACCTCTCACCAACCATAACCAAACCAGCCATGCAGCCACCAACGAAAACCACCGTGGCACTAGTCGAGGAGGACGAAAGCCGGCACCGGCGAGAAACGCCCACCACTGACAACCAAACCGCCGACAGCGGCGCCGCGCAATTTCGTTATTGCCGGACAAGATGTCGATGTCTTTACTGGGGATCTCGGGGGGGTGGTTGTTGTGGTGGTGGGTGGGATGTGAAGTGGGTCGCTGGAGTGGTGGTGGTGGTGCGTGGTAGTGGTGACTGGTGAGTCAATGGGTCTTGCGTGTGCTTGTGAGGAAGATGAAACACTTTTTTTTTTTATGGTAGTTTTTGACTTTTTGTGCAAGACGTTGATTTTCTGGGTCAGGCAATCTGGGCCATTGAAAAAGAACTGGACCTCCAGTTTGTTTTAACAACCGGAGAGGATCCAAATTGGTGAATGAAGACGATAGAGAAGAGTGGGAAATGTGAGATTTGAGGGAGGAAGGGAACAAGGTAAATGCAAGGGGGCAAAATAGTTTCAAGGGAAGGTTGGGTATATGTATTCGCAGGTAGAAGTCGCTTTTTCTTCATGTAATCCATGCTCTCAAATATCTGCACTGAAAATGAGGTGAGGGGACATATAACGTGACGGCCGGTGCAATATGCACTAGACTAAAATTCCCCAACATCACATTATATATTAAGCAACAACACACTCTTATTGCTCAACAAGCTAAACCAACACCTTTATTCATCACAATTTCATAGCTCTCCAAACTATGGCCGCCCAACCCAAAAACCTTCATGTGGTGTTCTTCCCACTTATGGCCGCTGGCCATATGATCCCAACCTTAGACATAGCTAAGCTTTTCGCGGCACACAACGTCAAAGCTACCATCGTCACCACCCCTCTCAACGCACCCACATTTCTCAAACCACTCGAAACATACCAAAACATCGGTCCTCCAATTGATGTCAAAATTATACCATTTCCTTCTAAGGAGGCTGGCCTTCCTGAGGGTGTCGAAAATTTCGAGCAATTTACATCTAGTGAAATGTCGATCAAATTCTTGAGGGCTACTGAATTGCTACAAGAACCACTTGTACAAGTTCTAGAGGAATGCACGCCTAGACCGAATTGCCTTGTCGCGGATATGCTTCTTCCTTACGCAACTGAGGTCGCGGCCAAATTCAACATTCCGAGGTTAGTTTTCCACGGAAGTTGCTGTTTTGCTCTAAGTGTCATGGACTCTTTTATTAAGAATAAGCCTCATAAATCAGTTTTGTCTGATTATGAGGAGTTCGTCATCCCTAATCTTCCGCATGAAGTTAAGATTACGAAAATGCAATTAACCGAAGAAATTAGACTGAACAAGCAGAATAGTGAATCGATTCGTATCCTAGGCCGCGCTTTGGAGTCTGAAATCAAGAGCTATGGTGTCATCGTAAACAGCTTTTACGGTCTAGAACCCGAGTATGCTGATTATTACCGGAATGTTATAGGTCGAAAAGCGTGGCAAATCGGTCCTGTTTCGCTATGTAATCGAGAAAAAGAGCCTAAGTTTCAGAGAGGAAAAGAATCGTCAATTGACGAGCATGAGTGCTTAAAATGGCTTGAGTCAAAAAGGCCTAACTCAGTCATTTACGTATGTTTTGGTAGCTTGGCCGAGGTCACAATTTCGCAACTTCATGAAATTGCGAAAGGGTTAGAAGCTTCGGAGCAAGATTTCATATGGGTTGTGAAGACAAACAAGAAAGAAAACGAAAAGGAAGAGTGGTTGCCTGAAGGGTTTGAGGAAAGGGTTAAAGGTAAGGGCTTAATTATAAGGGGTTGGGCACCACAAGTGCTGATTTTGGACCACGAGGCTATAGGTGGTTTCGTGACTCATTGTGGGTGGAACTCGACCCTGGAAGGTATTTCATGTGGTGTTCCTATGGTGACTTGGCCCGTGTTTGCAGAGCAATTTTACATTGAAAAATTAGTGACCGACATTTTGAAGACGGGAATTGCAGTTGGAGCCAAGGAATGGAATAGAATAGTGAATGGCGTAAAATGGGAAGATATAAAGGCAGCTATAAGGAGAGTGATGGTCGGAGAAGAGGTTGTCGAGATACGAAGCAGGGCGAAAAAGTTAAAGGAGATGTCGAGGAAGGCTGTCGAAGAAGGCGGATCTTCTCACTCCGAATTGTGTTCGTTGATAGAAGATTTACAATGCTTAGCTTGAAACTATTCTTGGCAAGAATGAAATAGCTTAGTAATTTTGTATCTCCTTAATTATTCGTTATGTAAACATAATATATTTATTAATAGCGGTGGATTTTATATTTATTAATAGCGGTGGATTTAGGAATTTCTAAGGATGTCCACGTAGTATGCCACGCCAGCGATGATGTCAAACGAAAACTTCTCGAAATACCACTAACAATGAAACGCGTGCGTGTGATTAGCACACGCCCTACGAATATTTCGATGCCAAAAATAATAAGATTCACGGTAATATATACAATAAATATATCTCGGGAATATAATATAAACGGAAACTTTTTATAAAAATATTAGAGCTCCACGTTAAATCAATCTTCGGAATTTTCGGAAATATAATCTACAGCAAAATAACATTTTTCTTAATTAATTTTGTTAATAATAATCAAAAATCCCCCAAAATCATAAAAATAAGATATTCAGATATCATTTCCACAAATAGAGAAAAAAAGAGACTAAACTTTGACCAATTATAAGGAAACACAACGAAATTGTTGGGCGTTTTACATTGCAATTGAAAATTTGGTAAACATATCTCAATATAAATTAGTTAACTTTTTTCATAGCTAAAAATGCTCTTTTTTTCTAGAACTTGGTTTGCCGTACATTTTGATCTGGACATAACCAAATCTTTTAAATCTAGAAATTAGTCCCACTCTAGAAAAAATATAAAAAGAATCCTAAAAAATATGACCAAATCTTTTAAATCTAGCAAGTCACATGTTATCTTTTACTGTTAAGTGCAAAAACTCCCAAAATAAAATTAAAAATGATATGGGCATATTTATAATTAGTTTGAAAACCATTTAAATTTGAATTAGTTCCTAAGCTAAAATATAAAATGATTCCATGGATATGATTTTCACGTATGGTTGTTAAGGACAAAAAAACAAAAAAAACATGAATATATGATTCTACCCCATGAATATAGCTACCGAATTGATTTATTTTTAAATAAACTTAAAGTTGGAAAAATAAACTGCCAAATTGAAACCGCAATTGGAGTTTTCAAATTTATGTATTGCTTCTTGATTCCATGAATATAGCACAGTATGTAAGAAATGCTTTTTTTTTTTTTTTTTTTTTTTTTTGCTATCAACGTATAATCAAACCCCATCTTATTAACTCAATGAACCTTCAAACCTTAAGGTAATGATAATTACTGAGTGCACCTCATTTAGTAACGGAATAACACTAATAAAGCAAAAAAATAAAAATTAGTATTAATATAGCGAAAAAATGGGAAGCATTTTCGTTTAATCCCTTTAAACCAATAGACGAGGCTCTCACAATGAGATAATGTGGTGCTAATATCGAAAAAAATCAAGTAGATGTACGAGCTGGGCTGGGCCGGGTGTAGTAACAAATTTGTTTTCAGATGAAAGTTTATACATGTTCTATACAAAAACTTTTTAACGACATTTTTAAAACAAAAACTTTAATGGACTTTAAAGAAATAATAACTTTTAACGGGTGAATGTTAACATAATGGTGACCCTGTATCATAATTTGTCCAATTTCGTGAACCAAGCCAATCAAAGTTCAAGAAAACATAAATATCATGGTGTATTTTTAAACTCTAGCTGATTGGCTTGGTACATAGAGTGGGACTATGAAATACTAATGGGTGACTTAACTCGAATCATATTAATTTTTTTTTTAAATAATTGAATCATATTGTTTTACTCACTTTAAAAGACAAATTATTAGCTACGGTAATAATTTTGTAAAGGCTATTAGACTTGGACAAATTGAGAGTTTACTCAATTAACATATAACTTGCCTTGCAGTTTTGCATGGGGTAATAGCTATGTTTTATTTTTTGAGAGGGGGTAATAGCTATGTTATATAACAGCCAGTGGTGCAAATTTGCACGGGTAAAAATATTTTACAAAAATAATTATTGTCATCTCTTCTATGTGTGATACGTTTTAGCGGGTGATACTTACAAAAAAAATTTCCAAAAATAAATAGTAGTATGTCACTTTTAAATGCAATACATTTTAGCGGGCGAGTCTTATTATTAGTGAATTAACTTAAATCGTACAATATTTCAGTCAGTTTAAAAGCCAACTCTAAAATCATTTAACATAGCTGACTTACCCCAAGGTCCACAACTATGGGTGATCGTCATTTTATATTTTATGCAAAAATAAATGATGTTATTCAAACACATCTTGGTTTATTTTATCTTAACACAAATATGGGTCAACGGGCTGGTTCAGAGTTAACCCAAAAAATGCGTGTTAAAAAGCAGGGCCGGCTTGGAAATTTTCGGGGCCCTGGGCGAAATTTAAAATGGGGCCCCCATAATAGGGACTAAAAAGAAAATCAATTGTTTCTAAAAAAAATAAATTACCTAGGGATCGAACCTGGGGCACCAGGATCAATTTCCCCACCTTCCCCACTACACTATCAACAAGTTTATTGATATCTCTATAGTCCATAAAGTATTTGTATCAAAATTTTTGTACAGGCCGAGGCCCTTCGTAGGCTGGGGCCCTGGGCGGCGGCCCAGCTCTCCCAGGCCCAGAGCCGCCTCTGTTAAAAAGCATTCAGGATAATATGGAATGCGATCATAAAAACGGGACCTGAATATGACTCGGGTCACGGGTTATAAAAACCCAATTAATGACTAAGATTTTATCAAGTGGAGTTGATAAAATGCAATGCAGAATAGATATGCACAGGTTTTTACAAAAAATGAATCACTCATGTGGTTGAAAATTAGCTCCCAACATGGTCAGTCAAAACGGGGAGGGGATCTTAGTGGGTATGAGGGAATATTCATTATCACGTATATTTCAGCGAGTTAAACTTATTATAAACTCCAACCGTTATATAGAGCAGTCGTTGTAATTTTTATTTTGCATACATATATGGAAAATATATACTCCCTCCGTCCGAGCTCAAACGCCCCTTCGGGACTTCCTAACACAATCACCCCATCTATTTTGGGACATCATTATCTCTCCTATTTTTTTTAATCTTCTCACCCTCTCTCACGTTCTCTCTCCTACTCTTTGTTAATCTCCACATACACTCTCCTATTTTCTCCTAATTTACATCTACTACCACTACTTTACTAATTTTCTTTATTTCACTACAAATGGCCCACGGGGCGTTTGAGCTGAGATGGAGAAAGTAAATAATAATAAACTTAAATTTACAGTAAATGGGTAGCATAAAAAGTTTTTGTATAACACTCCGTGCAATTTTGCACGGGCTAAAAAACTAGTTATTGTTGGTTAGTTACGGCAAAACTATATGTTCATCTTCATTTGGCTTGTCAATTAGTTTGACAATGAAATTCAAGAATAATGAACATGTAAGCAAGCTATCTAAATCCAGATTATTAAGTTATTCCGACTTCCGTGAGAATGATAAAACATTCACGATGCAATGGATCACATACAATAAAATGCATGGAAAAATCGGTGGGCAAGGTGATGTTTCATGTCCGCTTCATTTTTCCTTGGGACTCTCAACTCTGTATTACCTACCATATACCTCGTGTATAGTAGTACTTATCCTACAGTCATGCACTACTCATACCTCGTGTCTTTTTGCTGCGTGAATCTCATGGTGTTTAAGAATTGCCTTTTTGAACTTTTCTTTCCCACAAAAGAGGGAAATCGCTTGAACTAATTTAGAGAGATGTGAAAATCTTATCTTATCTTATACTATATATTAAAAGCTGTGTTACAGGCAACGACCACGTTTACCGGCTTCAATTAGGCCATCTGTCATGCTACGTGGCATGTCTCTTTAATTTTCAGTTAAAAAATCATTTAAAATGTCTTTTATTATACATAAGTGACGTTTTCCATATCAAAAAATTCACAATATTTTTTTTATTATAAAAATTCAATATTTACTATTAATTGATTTGATCTCTACCTTATTATTTATACCTTCCTTATTACTTATTTGTACTGGAATCACATCATCTATATTAAAAGTGAAAATTTCATAAATGATAAAATTTATTGATAAAATTATTTGTTCACAAATAAATATAATGATAAAATTTATTTCGGGCGTAGCTCGGGTAGTAAACTAGTAATATTGGTAAACTTTAGGTACTTTGTGGTTTTTCCGGAAGCATAAAATGATCAAGATTTCATTCAAAAGAACTTTTTTTTTTCTTTTTTCTTTTTATGTGTGTGTTCCTAGTTCGTTCCTACGAGATTGGCCTCTACATGTGTAGTATCTCCAACACTCTCACTTACAATATTCTAACTCGATTGAGATTGAGTTATTCTAGAAATTTTGGGAGTGACAATAGGTAATGTGGTTCTTACTTAATTTCTGTGATGTGAGAGTCAAAATCGTATATTCGCATAATATTCATCCGTAGAGTTAGAATTTTGGACTGGGGAAATGGTGGGGATCCGCAAGAAATAACAGCCCAACCCGTTTACGTATATAAAGCCCAGCCCAAAGCCAAATCTCAAATCACCCTCGACATGTTACCTCTCTAGCTCCTCCAAAAGAATAGTCCTCTCAAATGAGAAGGTTTTACCATAAATATACTCGTATTGGTTACGATAATCCTTGTATGATATTTTGTGTTAAACCAGTGTTTATACCATGCTCCCGGGAGCACAAGGAGCATGGTGGTCCTCCTCACAATAGATGAGTGGGGACCATATATTAAAAAATGAAAAATCATTTTAAGTATGGTCCCCACTCCTTTATTGTGAGGAGGACCACCATACTCCTTGTGCTCCCGGGAGCATGGTATAATTTGCGGTGTTAAACTCTTGGCACTTGTGAGTAGTCATTAAAAAGACGTATTGATCGAAGTCTAGTCGTTTATGTAAAAGTGTTTGGTAGATAGTACAACTATTGTGGAAGCTTCATATTTTTTTTTTTGGCTCAATAAAAATTCAAGTCTTTTAAAAAGTATTACTGCAATTACAATCCTGTGGTTCTTTAGATGTAGTTGATTGACTACTTGCATTATATATATTGACTCCTTAAGTCTAGCTTTTTAATAATCGCCCATCGGAATAATTGAACAATGGATCTTAACTTGAGTAAGTTTACAACTACATATGTCAGCTATAGGTGGTGGCCTGATTGGTTTGTTTTTTCTCTTTTGTTCTTTGAAAGCAAAACAAAATTTTCGTTAGCAAAATAATTGCCAATTTGCCATATATGTAATGATCTTTCTAACATGTACTCCGTATATGTTAGTAAAGTTGGTTGAATTGCACATGAGTGAAAAATAAAGGGGACAAATTACCACCACTGAAAATTAAGGTGCTAAATTGTACAATTGAGTAAGTTTTTGGGATCAAATTGGTACATTCGCCAAATATAATCTGAGTGAGTTTCACGCTCCCGCAAAGAGTTCTTTATTTTTCACGCACAATCGATATAACACAGAATTTGAAAAACAATCACACTCCCGCAAAGAGTTCTTTATTTTTCACACACAATCGATATAACACAGAATTTGAAAAACAATAATCTTCAAGCATTAACGCGGCAACCAGCTGGTGAATTAACGCATATCTCACGCGGAACAGTCATACCTCCCTGGAAACCAATCCCATGTACAACATTTAGAAACCCGTTCATAATCGACAACCTCCCATGTCCTGTAGCAATTTAATCCCGAGTCAGGACAACATTGCAAATTTGGATCATCATTGTTACATCCCGAACCTTTCAATGCGCCCCAGTCTTGTGCACTTGCTAACATAATTCCTACACATGATTGACACAATAGGTGGTGTTAGCTCGAGTGTGCGCTGCAATTCAGAACATGCACGATATATAACGGTACGATGTGAATAACACAAGATTTCATTACGATTTGAAAGAAAAACTTAGAACGTGATCGAACATGAATAACACAAGATTTCATTACGATTAATCAACAAATCTCCAAATTGTTTTGTATCGAAAAATGAGATTATCTTTCATTTGGCAACAAAATAAATTTGCAACACATACAACATTTAATGTTGTTACACAAATACTCTTGAAAGATACCTAAAACTACGGAAAAATGTATATATGTAATCTATACATAACAGATGTAAGCAGACCTGATAACAAAAGGATAAGAAATCCCAGAGTCACTCGCTTGAAACCACCTACTGAAGCCATTCTAATAATTCAATTATCTTGGTTCCGTGTTTAATCTTTGGTAGATACTTTCTTGTTGATGGTTTAGGATATTATCCAAGCATTGCTATTTATGGTTAGTTTATGGGTTAAGGACAAACATAAATAAATCTTTTAATGTTGTTGCTTCATTGCTCGCCAAAGTTTATGTTTATGGACTAGTTGTTATAGATGTACACGGTTTATCGTTGAAGAGACCATCTGACAGTACGTAACTTATCGTTAAAATGGCTTCTTATTAAATGACCATTTGTTGTATAGTTTGTGACCTTTTCACAAAAAGATTTGACCTTAACTAAAGGGCTAAATGAGTATCACATTCGTTTTTAGTTTAATTCTTAGAGTTAAATAAGTTACCGATTGTTACAAAATTTAGTCATGTAGAAGATGAAAATTGGGACAAAAAAAAATTAATTCACCTAATATGATTTCAAAAATAAGACTTTGGTTTACAAAATACTAAAAGTTGAAAAGAAAAATTGATACCATCATACCAAGCGAGCCTAAAAATTATTTTCTGTGGTCTCAGATCAGCATAAGTTAAATAGATGGCTAGATACAAGTGCTAATTATGTTATCAAGTGTGAGCAAAAATGCATGCATGCCACCTCATGACCTCATTACCTGTTGAAATACACCCAAAATACTCCACATATGAGTGTCCCATATTGGAAAAAGAGAAGAGATTTGTCTACCTTATAAACCAAGGGGTTACCCCTCCTATTGCCAATTGGTTATAGGATGGAAGCTCATTGGATTTATGATGTGGATTCTCTCTTCTCGTCACAGGTGTGGCCCAAGCCCACGTAATTTCACATTACCACTTTTCTTTTTAAATCAAACGTGCCTTCTAATTCAATCAAATCGAGCTCGGGCAGGGTCTTGACCCCTGGCGGGAAATTTCTCGCAAGGATTCTTTCGGGATTGTCCCAGTCATCTAGTCTAGCTATAAAATGAGTCACGGTACTGCCCACCCGTTTAACATGAGACGAAAACGGAAATAACTCCTTTACTTTATAATTAATCAAATTGTGAGTAGGTTTTACGATAAATCCTTGTAACTACTTTATTACAATCCTTGTATTATTATATTTTGTGTTAGACTCTTGGCACTTGCTATATAAAAAGACTCAAATTTAGTGGTATATTTAAAAGTGTTTCGTAGATAGCTTGCCTACATAAGTAATTATCTTTTTGTTAGTGGTATATTTTAAAGTTTTTTCCTAGATAGCTTGCCTAATAATCAAGTAATTATCTTAATGTTTTTTAGTACAGAAACAAGCTAAGCCATGGCCACCTATACCTGAGGTAGTGTAGTTGTAAACTTACTCAAGTTAAGATCGATTATTGCATCAATTATTCGATGATGGGATATTATTATAAAACTAGACTTAAGAAGCCAATGCAACTACAAATTAACTTCTTATAAATCCAGGACTGTAAATACTTTTTAAAAGACTTTGATGTTTCCAAATGCGTTTTACGTACAGATGGAGCTTGTAAAAGAACTTTATTTTTTGATTTTAAAAACGGGCCGGGATTTCTTTTTAGGAGAATATGTGTAAATAAACTAACTTTCAGGCAGTGATGGTTCTACGTCAAGGGAAACCAACATTTTTACTTAATAAAAGACGAATAAAAGTTCATATTATTCGTGTTATTAATTTCAATATCAGTTTTACATGCATTTATCTTTTTGTTGTGAACTTACAATAAGTTGTGAGCGACTGAGCGGATAGATAATGTTGTTATGAATTGTGTATTAAAAGGAAACAATTCAATAAATATTTAATCATGTAGGAATTGTATTATTGTTAAGTGTTGCGCTTGCGGAGATTCCAGGGGGAAAAACATAAACACTTAATTAAAATTGTTGTTGAGGACGGACTAACTTGCAATAATTATTCATGTTATGGCTTGATTCACTTGGTTAATTAATGCGCTCAAAGTTGAATTGAAGATTGTTTTATTTCCAGTTAATTTGATATTTTGATGTAAACATTTCATTTTTGCTTTAGAATAAATTATTGCACAAGTGACACGTAATGCAGATTAAACTTCTATGTTCCCAGCAGCATCTATAATAGTGTGTCGATAATATTGCTTGTGCAAACGTTAGTTGAGGATCTTTTTGTTGTGGAGGAGAGTATGAGGACGGTGAAAAGATTAATCTTTCTCATTAAGAATATGGACTTGAATACATGATGCAAGAGTGCGAATGCTTATAACTATCTACCTAAGTTAGGTAGGATTAAACTAGCTAGGTTACATTGTACCAAAAAAGAAGAAGAAAAAAACTAGGTAACAATATAAGAGATAATTCTATTTTATAGATTATCTAGATTACAATATTACAATATATTTCCTTATACTTTTTATATCTCAAAGACTTATATGGCAGCCCCCTACAAGAGGGAACGAATTAAGTTCTAGAACATCGATTTATCGTGCCTCTTACATACCCAGCTACGTACGGTGTGTTATAATCAACCTATATCTAATTTCGAATGCTACTTAATTAATTAAGGTGGTGTGTGATAATTCTTGATACAGCTAGCATGTTCTAAGATCAAAAATCAAGTGAAATGTGTGGAAACTAACCTTACGTGCCTCTTAGTCACGCAATCATTATTTGCGCCATACATGAATACATTAGCAATGCAACGACATAACATATATATTTACTCTCCGAACAATAATAAAATCAGAAATTATGAGCTTATAGATGGCTAAGCCATCTAGTATGATGTCTTACACCAGAAAAGAAATCTTTATTTAGCACACACAATTCGAAACACAACGAAATTTAAAACAATAATCTTCAAGCTTGAACGCAGCAACAAGTTGCAAAAATCAGGCCCCACAGTCATACTGCCCCGGAAACCATTCCCACGTACAACATTTATAAATCCTTACATAATCACTGTCATAATCCCATGTCTTATAGCAATATAATCCTGAATCAGGACAACATTGCAAATTTGGATCATCATTGTTACATCCTGAACCTTTCAACGCGCACCAGTCTTGTGCACTTGCCAACATAATTCCTACATGATTGAAACGATGTCAATTAGCTCGAGCTCGCAATCCACACCAAACACAATTTAACAGTACGTACAACCCGAATAACGCACGTAATTAAATTTGAAAAAGCAATGCAGAAGGCAGAATCATTCATGGAATTCAACGTGAACTTGAAAAACAAGAAATTTTAATTAACGTGGTTAAATAAATATGCAACACAAACTGTATATGTGAATTTAACGTTGTCACACAAATTCTGCTAAAACAAATACCAGTTATTATAGATATATAGACGAAGTATGCATGAAGAGTACACATAACAAATGTAAGCACACCTGATAACAAAAGGATCAGAAATCCCAAAGTCACTGGCTTGAGACCACCTATTGAAGCCATTCTATAATAGTATTTTGTTTTTTACTACTTAGTTTAGGTAGATACTTTCTTGCAGATGTTTAGCATGTACTCCAAACATTGCTATTTATAGTGAGTTTCTGGGGTAATTAAGGCAAATCATAAATAATTCATTTATGTTATGACCTCATTCAAAAATACTAGTTTATGGATTAGTCTTTGTTATAAATCATATGGAGTACATACGTACTGTATCGTTTATTTATCTCTTAGGTAACACTAATCAACTAATAATTTGCTTGTAAACGTACTTGTAAAGTGACGATATTTTGTCAATTATAACCGTTTCACTTGAGATCTTAGAGGCACGAAGAATGTATTCATTCAGTCATTTTACCCCTTCTTCATTCATGGACTTTAGTATGGTAGAGGTTGATTGAAAACCTCCGGCCTTCCTCTTTAGAATCAGTCTAGTTAACCACCCAGACTCTATCAAGTAAGCAACTCGTCATTCCTTACTTTAGATTATCCACCTCAAGAATGACTTCCGCCTTGGTTATTGTTACGCTAATAAACGATAACTAATTTTGTGCTGTCTCTGCATAAGTTAAATGGATAACTAGCTAGAAGTAGTTAAGCAATGGCTATCCAACTAACACCATGCTCTTCATTACTTCTTAATCAAATGAGAAGATTTTACGACACGATAAATAATTATTATGACAACCCTTGCACACCAATATGTGTTAAACTCTTGGCATTTGCAATTAGAAAAGGCTGGAGTCAACTATTTCTAGTGACTAGTGGGTATATCTATAGTGTATGCTTCGTAGATAGCTTGCGTAATTATCTTAGATCACCATGTATAATTGTATATAGTGCAAGCTCTATACTATGGGCGGTTTATTTGATGCATGTGGACACTTGAAATTTGAAAATATATATTTACTGTCCCGAATTTCGTTCTTAAGACGTAGTTGGCATTGACTCCTTAAGTCTAGCTTTTTTTATAATTTTCCAACGATAATTGATGCAATAACCGATCTTAAACACGTCAGTTTAACTTGAAACAATATTAATACGTCAACAACTACTAGTATAATCAACTTATAATAATTAAAAAAGACCTCAAAAAAATAAAATAAAAACTTATTAAAATGTTAGCTAGGTGCACATGACCTCACTTTTATATAATTGGTTCACGGCCTACAAGTGTTGTTTAAATAATTTGGTTGCCGAACGATTTATGATTCATTGTTTTGTCTTACCCCGAACGGCCGAAACTCACTATAAATAGCAATGCTCGGAGAAGATGGAAAAAGTAGAACTTGTAAGACAGAATCTTTCCAAACATGCATTTTATAATTATTAAAAAAGATTATTAGTACGAGTACAATTATCACAATTCACAATGGCCTCGTCGGGTGGTTTCAAGCGAGTAATAACTTTGGGATTTCTCATTGTTTTGTTATCAGGTCAGTTTACTTCAATTTTTTACCCTCCATCTGCACTAGTGTTGATCAGTGTTTAGGAGTAAAATTGTGTAACTTACTTTTCACGCAAGATCATATGCTATGAAGTTATGTTATTGTCTATGGACTTATGGAGCATATGTTATGGTTGAAACAACAATTTTCATCCAACTTAAATTTGTATAGAAACTCGATGGGGTCATTCGTCCTTTCAGTTAAGTTTTAAGTTTCACTTTCACATTTTCCTTTACAAATGTAAGTACTGAACAATGTTGTGAATAATTGTTGATCTGTTAAAGTAAACAATGTTATTTGTAATCATGTAGGAGTTCTTTTGGTAAGTGCGGTGAGGGTTCCAGAGATAATAAGGCAAAAGACACAAGACTGGTGCAACATGAAAGGTTCTCCTTGTGACATAAACAGTCAAGATTGTTGTTCAGGACTAACTTGCAAATGGGATGGAACATCTGTGTATTATTCATGTTGTGAGTGGTCTTGGTGGTCTCTTGACTATAGCTGTAGCATGTAATTTATGCTTTAATCACTTGGTTGGTACGCTGATGAAGATTGTTTTCGAGTTATCCAATCTACTCGATCATTTCGATGTTCGTATATAAGAATTGGGATTGTGTTTCACGAAAAAAATTTATATGTTAAAGTGATGCTGCCATGCACACGCTATATCAGGTCATGTACTCTGCTTGTATATTACTCCCTCCGTCCTAATTTAAACACCCCACTTTCCTTTTAGGGGTGTCCTATTTAAACACCCCATTTCAAAACTTACTAAATGGGGTAAGTTTTGACCACACATCTATACTCCACTATCTGCAAAAATAATAAACAAACCATCCATTATCTCAAAAAATAATAAACAACCCACCCATTATATCTAACAATAATAAACAAACAACCCATTATCTCCAACAATAATAAACAATCAACCATTATCTCTAACAATTATAAACAAACCAACCATTATCTTCAACAATTATAAACAAACAAAAACTACCTTAATCCAGTGAAAAGACATATGGGGTGTTTAAATTGGGACGGAGGGAGTATTATTGTTTGTAAGTGTGAAGATTACCTTTTCCTCTGTACAGTGGTACGGCATTATATATATTTCTTTCGTTCAAGTTCACACCCCGTCCCATATAAATTAAAGAATGTCGTATTGATGAGGAAGATGTAGAACCATTGTCAAAAAAGATGAGGAAGATGTAGCATACACTAACCGATCGATTAATCGAAATTGCAAAAAATTTACGAGCTAGATAAAAATCATAAAAAACTCGGTTATTCTACAAAGTCCCAAAAAAATTGTATAACGAGTTAACTATGAACTTATGTAACTCGCTATGTAATTCTTTTAGAAATTAAACCTCAATATATATGGGGTACTCTAGGGCAGGTATGAAGTCTTTAGAGGGACACGGAGAAAATAAATATGCATTGAATAAAAGATCTCTAATAAAGTTGTCCTTCTAAATAAAGATCTCTAATAGTTTATACGCAAGTACACAACCACAACAATTATTACCGCCTACCGGTCGATCATAATCTAAGATAATTATTCAAGCTATGCATATGTACTACAGATTTAATTAGATAAGCCTTTAATATAGTATGTACCACTAGAGTAAATAGTTGACCTCAGTCTTTTCTAATTGCCAAGTGGTAACAATACAATTATTAAGTTACGTTTGGCAGAAGCCTCGAAACTCACTATAAATAGCAGTAGTAGTCGGAGAAGACGACGGCACACCATTTAATTAAGATCTTTTAAACACTAATTAAATAAATATTTTCTAAATTACAGAATGGCTTCTTTGAAGCCAATAGCTTTGTTGGGATTTCTCATCCTTTTTCTTTCAGGTCAGTTATTAATTGTAGACTTTTTTTTCAGATTGATTTATTTCCTCTAATGGTCAGATTTTAGAACAGACCCAAATATATTATATTATATTAATAGGCGTGCTTTTTAACTCTCCTTAGGCCATCCACATAGGATGCTGATGTCAAATAAAACTTACCGTAAATACCACTCTCATGGTACCGCATGACACACTTATGCGAAAACAAGACACACGCACACAATACGCAGGGTATATATAGTAATAATATATATTGTGTTGTCATAATTACGACAATTATGCAACTATTACATGATGTCAAATGAAAATTACCAAAAATAACAAGAGAGGTGTATGGTTGCGTATCACGTATCACGTATTCACATTAATCATGCTTGCATATCACAGTAATCATTTTAGGCAATAATATATTGTATTTTTTTATTATGAGTATAAGATTGAGCTGAATATATAGAGAGCTAAACAAATGTATTACTATACTAGATCATCTACATATAATCGGTTATAACCTTCCAAAATTAATGGCAATTTTAGTATTTTATGCCATAAAAAAGACTTATAGACGTTTGACATTGCAATTGGTAAAATTGTCCATATATATTGCCATAAATATAGCCTAATATTTAGAAAAGAATTTTTGCGGAGAAATGATGAAATTTTGAGAAAACCGTTCATAGTAAGCATTATTTTTTGTACTCAGTTAATCACTTCATCACACCCCCCACGCACGATAAGAATCTCGATCAATTCTCCTAGCAATTTTTTTTTTAGCAATTCTCCTAGCAATTTGATATAGCCTCTCATCTCAAACTTTACCCTAATAATTTGCCTCTTTTACTGGAAAAAGAAAACATTTTTATACATTAAGATTTTACTGCCATTGCTGTATTCATGTGATTCGAATTGCCCGCCTTTAATTTGCTTAAGCCGCGTAATATTTTGTTTTGATTTGGGTGATATATACAAGATTACAAGCGCAAGAATACGAGTACAAGGGCTGTTTCTCAATTTAATTACTTGATTCTGAAAATGAGCTTCTGTTAATACGTACAGTATAGACTATTGCATAATGTATGATTGTCATATTTTGTTAATATGAGTATTTGCAATTTGATTGTCATATATCTTCTGTATGATTGCAAATACATTGCCACATTGTGTATGATTATTGGAATTTAATAATCACATTGTATCATGTACTCTACCCGAGTAGAAATTAACTTTTGCTCGATGACGAGGATCTTAATTAATTTCGTAAAATTTTCAATCCTCGATTGATGAGTCGGTTGGTAGCATGAAATTTGCGACTCATCTTACAAAAGGAACCTTTTTATCTTAGATGTTTTGAATTAAAATTTGCAATGAGTAGACCAGGTATTGAAGTGAGTTTGAAGTATGTTAAGGTCACGACGTAATACGGAGTACATCTAACAACATGACATGTAATCAAATCAGCCCTATCTCCTTTCTCTTCTATTGGTTTTTTTTTTCCCTAATGAGATTTGCTATATGCTCTTTCCAATTTATCAAGACGTCTATCTTTGCCAAAAATATCACCTATGGGTTAAGTTTACTAATAAAAGTGTATCCTCAATGAATGAAAATCGATTTATATATATCAGCATGGTGTGACTACATACACTAATTATTATTGAAAGCAGAAGAGATCCTCTCTGCATTATTTGTTCCAATCTGTGTAACAAACCAATCAGGATTCTGAAAAACATAAATATATCCCATATACACATTAACCTTTAGTTATTTATTTGGTTAATTTCTGAACACTGATTGTCTTGGTACACAGATTGGGACAAATATTGGGACAGAGGACCCTTTCTGCATTGAAAGTACTAATGTCCTACGGGTTAGGGAATCTTAATTCTACCTACTAAAACCAATCAAGATTTAGAATTAATTAATTTTCGCCCTAAAACAATGCAATCATATATGATCTATATTATTTTATTATTAAGAGGCATCGTTGTAAAATGACTTAGGAAATTGATCAAACTTAATTTTTTTATTTAATTTGATATGTTCATGACATATGATAATGTTACCACGAGTTTTTTCTAAAATAATTTTGGACATCTAGTGCAATTATCTAACTGAATCTTACATTGTTCATATATCGATCGATGAACACAGTTAATTTGACCACTACATATCATGTATATTCCAGTGTGCAAATAGTGAAACCTATTCTAAACTCAAATTGTGACCATTGTTGTAAATTTGACGTAACAACACCTTATACTTATAAAATTAGTAAGTATTTATATAAATAATTCCAAATTAAAAATAGTTCCTGTAAAATTGTGTTTGCACGGGAAAAGAAACTGCTAATATCGTATAATGTCCTACCGGTTAAAAAACCAAAATTAGTTCTACCAAAATACATACTCCTTCCGCCTTAGCTCTCACACCAGTGCCCAAAATACCCATGAGTTATGAAGGGTATAAAATTACTAATGCCCTACCACTACGGGTTAAGTGACCTAAATTTAATCTGAATTGCTAAGAAACTTCTATAAAACGAAGGCATTTTATAGAGATACATTTAAAAACGAGTGGCAATCGAATAAAAAAATTAAAATGGGTCAGAGTATAAATAATAATGCAAGTTTAAGACAAATTAAATGAAACAGTAAAGTTTGAGGTTTAATTTGAATTTAGGCTGATTTGTGTTAATTCGAGGTCATTTTGATCAACGGTTCAGATCAATTTTGAGATTAAATACGTGGTTCAACACGGGTGACAAAAAATAATAAAGAATTGGGTCCATGAACAAAAAGAACCAAGCGAGGTTAAATATGATCAACTCTTGTGTGGTTAAGGGCTTTGATTGATAAAAATGACATTACTAATTAAATTTTTTTTTTTTTGAGAAGGAAAGAAATAATTTATTATTGACTACATCTATAATTAGCAATTTCTATGGAGTAATATCCAAACATAAATTGATAATTACCTCTATTAATTTGTGAAGTTCTTCACTGGTCAATACAGTTCGTTTATCCAAAGCGTATGAAATCCAGTTTATTGTGTCAAAAACTCAAGTTATTCAAAAATCTAACTAACACAACTATTGTAAATTGGACGTATGAACATCTTATACCTACAATATTGGATATCTGTACAAAGTTCTTAAACTAAAACAATGGTTTTAAAACAAAGAGGTAAAACGCCCCGTGCAAGTTTGCACGGGTCAAAGAACTATATATATTATATTAATAGGCGTGCTTTTGAGCTCTAATTAGAACACCCACGTAGGACGCTTATGTCAAATGAAAACTTCCGCAAATAGCTCTCACATGCTTACGCAAGACACACGCATACACATACACGGCACAAGCACGCAATTCACACTATAGTGTTGTTACCAATAAATTTTGTTGCTATATTTAAAACAATCATATAACCAAATAGCACTAATATTATTGGCAAGATAAAATTAGCAGCACACATCCATATTTAATAACTAATGTTACTATATTGGCAAATAATATTAATACTGGATTGCAATGTGAACGTATCTATAGGCAATATAATCTAAGCAATAATGGAATTAAGAAGAATTTCGAAAATCACGATTTTGCTAATAATCCACAGCAGACACCATTTCATATCTAAATTGAATCCAAATTATAGATTTACATTCTTACTCCGTATATGGTTTTTAGCATTAGCATTATTTATGCCCAAAAGTTATTGTTTAATTAATTGGCTCCTCCTCTATTGCTAAATTCAAATCATAGTGGGCATGAGTAGTATACCACTATACTGTTCTAGGAATGTTTTTTTTTTCTTTCCATGATTACGTTGGGTTGTTCTAAATTTTATTGATTCGTATTGTCTTCCTTTCACTTAAGAAATGGGTATTCGTCAAGGTTAGTGTGAACAGTAGTGCAAGTACATGGGGAGAAACAAAGTATATGTTGTAATTGCCATTGTTCGTTCGTGGTGTAAATATTTGCCATTGTTAGTTGTTCCAAAACTACGTTATTTACATTATATGTTTACTTTTAATGGGTTGTTTGTTATATTTCTAGCTAGCATCGTCATTGTAAAAACTCGTGGTGAAAGTTAATTTAAAACACTTAACTTCTAGGTTAGCCTAAGATTGATGGGTCATGATATCAAATTCGATTAATACTACAATAACCTAACTTTTTTCACATTTACCCTGATTTTTTTATTATTATTTCACATTTACTCTTTTATAAAGATAAACGGGTCGATAAAGTATATGGTGGGACGGAGAAAGATTTTATTAACATTATTTGAGTTTTAACTTTCGAAATGTGAGTTCACATAATTCAGTGCCTTAATCACGGGTAATCACTATTTTTATATTCTATAGTGACACGATACTATAAAACTTACATTTTGAAATGTCATACCAAAACTAATTTGTATAGACCTGTAAACGAATCACGTTAAGTACGAACTCATGTCAACTCGCGATTGTCGCAATAAAGCTTTGGTTTGAATTTAGGGTGAATGTTGTTAAATTAAGGGTCAAATTTGATCAATGGGTCGGATCGAGTTTGAGGTTAAAAACGTAAATTAATACAGGTCACAAGTAAAAATAAAAATAAAAACGGTTAATGACCAAAAAAATCGGACAATGTCAAATAGAATCAACTTTTGTTAGTTTTAACTTCGGCGGTTCTATTTCTTTTTATTTCTTAATACGTATCCATTAGTTTGGCAATTTGAAAGTAGTCTCACCATATCTGGGCCTAATCATAAAAATTGGTACTATCATTTGCAATTAGAAAAATGACCCAAAAATAGAAAGTTAAAGTATTCACTCAGACGGTTTAAAATTGAAAGGGTAAAAAACTAAAGCCCTGTTAGATATGACTTATTTGCAGTAGTACTCAGATCAGTTCAGAATCATTCAGATCAGATCAGAGTCATTCAAATCAAATCAAATCAGATCAGATCAGAAATGTTCAAATTTCTATTAATGTATTTGGTCCATAACTAATACTAATTTGTTGAAATTTAATCAAAATTTCAACATATTCAGATCAGATCAGATCAGATCAGTTCATTCAGATTAGATCAGATCAGATCAGAATCATTCAATTCAGATCAGATAAGATCATAATCATTCAGATCAGATCAGATCAGACTTATTCAGATCAAATCAGATCAGTTCAGAAAGATGCAGTCCTATCAAACGGGGCCTAAATGGGACAAAGGGAGTATCGTATATAGTGTATTAAAAAGTGGTATATCCGCCTGAATTTCTAAAAGACAAAAAAGTGTGAGGAGATGACTATAACTATTAAGGGATGAAATTATACTATGATTTCCACAAAAGGCGACATATTAAATTTAGCATAAATATAAAGAAAGAATCTCATCAATTCTCCTCCTAATTTGTTATAACCTTCCAAAAATCATGGCATTTTCAATATTTAGTCGGATGATGTACCTTTTATTTTCCTTTTAATATTTCATACAATATAAAATATGCATTCATTTTTTCATAGTCTCATTTTTTCAACTATGATCATTTTTTCAAGAAGTTCATGATCAGTTGGGAAATGATTCTTGAGAGTTTGGATGGAGGGATCGGAGCAATGATCAGCTACTATAAATAGTATCGAGTTTATTGATGTCTTTGTCGTACCATATGCATGGTAAGTTGCTCATCACGTGATGCTAATCGAACCCAAGTTCCCACAGATCAGATCATCAGATCGACAGCATGAAGACCGTCGAGATGCGGACTAACGTTGCATCTGTTAATCTTGAGACTAAAATGATTGATTTAGTAGCTAAAAATTTAACAATGGTAAACTTGTGGGGCTTTGAGCAATTAAAGGCGTATGCCTCTTTGCTAAGAATGTTAAATTATGAATCATACTCACAAAGGTTTAGTCGATTCAATAGAGAAGCAATAAATCGCACTACTTTTTTATTCTTATACTCCATAAACGTCTGGATTATTATTAATGCTAACAGAGACGGATCATTTTCTAACAACACGGTGATTTAAAACTTAAAAACGAGAGACTTGCTCATGTTAAAATCATATTTCCTTTCTTATTAAAGTGAGAATCTTTAAAACATCTCGATTACCATTTTTGTACAATGATCATAGTCCTATAGTACCTCTAGATCATTTATTTGTAAACTACTTGCATTTGATTGGTCTAATTCACAATATGGGACATAAATTAAAGTGCGACAAAAGATCGGTTTGCCGCTAAATTAGTAGATCAGATTAATGTGCATACAATATATGTGTTTAAGATCATGCGAATGCCACAAAAATTAGTTGTAGGATCTTCTGATAGGCAAAAAAACGAACCAATAATAAGCCCTTTTTTTTAAACCATTAGTACAATATTCATAACAATTTCTTTAAGGTCATAGTCTTCATAACAGGTTCGCATCACATACTGATGAGTTTAATACAAGATCAAACCGAGGTTATTTAGGTCATAATAGCGGTGGGAAAACAATGGGCGCCTTTCTTATACACCAATTTGAAGATTAAAAAATATGACCATCCTTTAATTACAATATCTGTTAATCATTACCACATCAAATTTCCGAATTTTCCATAAATTTCCATCTATTGGCCTGGTTTCTTTAGCCTTTTTCGCTTTGTCTGTGAATTTGAGTTTCGTAATGTTCTATATATGATCATAGTAATTTTGCCATTAACGACAAAGCATGTAATTTAAATTTTTGTCGTCAGTGTTTAATCGCCATTGATTTACTATTTGTTGTTTAATCGCCATTATTAAAACATTGCTAGGGTAAGTAATACATATGGTCATCTACCAGGGTCATTCACAGTGTTACACTCCCATAATTGAACAGTCAAATGACAATCATACCTCGATACTACTATACTATTTTTCAGATAAATATGTGACTCTTTATATCAAGATAAAGATCTTCATCAGGGAGTAAATTATTTGGAGGAATATAGGATTGGGCAAGCTAAGAATATACAATAATAATGGTACTAATATATTTCAGTTAGTATCTATTTTATTACATCAATGCTATCAAATGAAATATTCCTTAAATAACACACTAATCAAAAACCCACGTCTGCAATATACTGTATACACGAAAAAATGGCAAGAATATTAACGAAAAATTGCAATAACATACGCAGCTTATAATTTTTTTAAAAAGGGAAGAATATTAACGAAAAATAAGTATATGTTCCATATATTACACTATTTTTACACACCTAATCACAACCTGACCGGGGTTGTCGCGGGTTCGAATCCTCATATCCCCACCCCCCGCAGTATTATCTGCAACTTCGTACAAAAAAAAAAAACAATCTACATAAATACTCTGCATGCATTACATTTCATTACGAAAGATAGTCTTTCATATTTACTAAGAACGAAATCTACTGAATATGTCATACAATAATATATAAGATACACACAAAGCAACCACACTCTAGCGTTTTACTAATGCATGGTCATACTCAGGGCAACCATTTTTCGTCTACATGCATGGTCAACACAAGGCAAAGTTTCATGTTCAACTAGATAGATTGTTCGTTCATTTCTCCATGGAATATTACTCATTAATTACGATAAAGAGTTTTGCTTACTTTCTCAGAGCATACACCAATTTATCCTCATAATTCAACATACTCCCTCCACTTCTTTTGTTTCTTTACAAAGAAAAAGCGGGGGGAAACCAAGATGGGTAGAGAGAGAAACTAATTAGAGTGTGAGGGGTAGCTGTTCGATTGAAACTAATTAACTCTTAATCTTTGTTAAGATCCCATCACTGAATCAATTCGATTAATACCCGAAAATGAAGCCACCATTGTCACCACTCACACTCACACACCACCAATCGACCTCCTCCAAAAAAAAAAAAAAAAAATGAAAATCATCAAATTTTAAACACATGCAAATAAATCAAAATCCAAGAACAAACTCGAGACAAAATTTGAGCACACTTGATTTGGACTATGTGAAAAAAATAAAAAGGTGAAGTAATTAGAGTTTCAAAATCATAGATCTGATGGCAAATAAGAGATGGGGAAGTAGTCGCCCCCAATCTGTGTTGATGGAGAAGTAGTAACCGGCAGGTTTGGTGTCGATTCCGGCGATAGAGGTGGTTGTCGGTTTTATAGAGGATACCAGGTCGTGGGTGAGGTAGTGAAAGGAAGGAGAGAGAATGAAGAACACAGATGGGTTATTTATGAGTTTGAAAGGAGAGAGGAATTGGTTCAACAAGACAACAATAGTGAGAGAGATGAAAGTTTTGAAAAATGAAGAACACGGATGGTGATGGGGATTGTTAATGATTGTGATAAGGTAGATGAGGGTGGGGTTGGTTGAATGAGAGGGGGGTTTAATCTGTTATGAGTTTAATCTTAATCATACTTACTTCCTAATGTCAAAACAATCACGAGACAAAAATCTAATGAGTTTAGCGTATAAATAGTTTTAAAGGGTTGGGGTTTATGTTTCTAGCTCGCATTGTCATTGTAAAAGTTCGTGATGAAATTGTATTTCAAACTGAAAATGTACACATTTCTGGCCATCTTCCTCTTTTTTAAATGGTGTATGTGATATTAAATTAAGGCTACAGGTTGAACAACCTTCATTATACCTAAAAAAAAAATTAATGCAAAACACTTAACTTCTAGGTAAGGTTAAGATTGATAGTCATGACATGGATTAAATAATGTATCAGATTCGATTAATACTACAATAATCTAATGACGATTATTTATTTATTTATTTCACATTTACTATTTTGTAAAGATAAACGGGCCGGTAAAGTACATGGTGGGATAGAGAAATATTTTATTATCATTATTTGAGGTTTAACTTTCATATTTGAGTTCACATAACTCAATGCCTTTTTTTTTTTTAATGCCTTAATCACGGGTAGTCACTATTATTATATTATACAATTATGTTGTCTACTATACTATAAAACTTACATTTTAAAATGTCATACCAAAACTAATTTGTGTAGAGCAGTAAATGAGTCACGTTAAGTACAAACTCTGGTCAACTCACGATTGTCACAATAAGGTTTTGGTTTGAATTAAGTTTGAATGTTGTAAAATTAAGGGTTAAATTTGATCAATGTGTTGGATCGAGTTTGAGATTAAAAACGTAGATTAATACGGTTTACAAGTAAAAATTAAAATAAAAGCGGGTTAGTTAGTGACCAAGAAAATCGGACGATGTCAAATGGCGAAATGGGGGCCACCCTAGTCCATTGAGTGCTCTACCTCGGGCCATCGGTATCATACGCTCAACTTTTGTGAGGTTTAGCTTCGTCGGTCCTATTTCTTTTTATATCTTAATACACATCCATTTGTTTGGAATGTTTGAAAGTAGTCTCACCATATCTGGGCCTAATAATAAAAATTGGTTTACTATCATTTGCTTATAACAGCCCGTGCAATTAGAAAATGACCCAAGAATAGAAAGGTAAAGTATTTACCCAGACGGCTTTTAATTGAAAGGGTAAAAAATTAGATGTGACAAAGGGAGTATCACACATAGTATTAAAAAGTGGTATATCGCCGGATTTTCTAAAAGACAAAAAAATGTGAGAAGATGACTATATTGTTAGACCGATCGCACGATAGTTACATAAGAGTTTTCAATAATGAGATATAAGCCCTCGAGCAATTAATTTACATCGATGAACTACTAATGTCGTATAATGTCCTAACAGTTAAGAAACCAAAATTATATTTACAAAATACATACTCCCTCCACCCAACTCAAACATCAGTACCCAAAATACCCCTGTGTTATGAAGGGTACAAAATTACTAATTACCACCTACGGGTTAAGTGGCCTAAATGTCATATCGCCTACGAGTTAACTGACCTCGCTTTAAATTAGTAAGGAGTTTCTCCAAAACGAAATCAAAATTAGATTTTTTTTTTTTTAATGGCAATTGAGACCAAAAAAATGGGCCAGAGTAGAAAGGAGGCAAGCATAAGATAAATGAATTGAAATAGAAAAGTTTTAAGAATATATTAAGCAAAATGAAAGTATGTAGGAAGTACTCTACAAACATACAGCCATGCATACAACAACATACATGTGCGGGTAATTACTGATTAGTGTATTGAACAAGGTTGTGATAGTCAGATAATATTAAAGGTATAAATATATCAATTTGGTATTAAGTTAACTACAGTGTAAATTGCACGGGTTCACAATTAGCTAGACATGTCAAATGGATATGAAATTGAAGTTCAAAATGAATATGAAACCTTAATCGATGAACTTATAACACCAGTTATATCACGAACCTTTAATTACTTAAACGCATAGTGATGATTTGTTATTCGAAACTAACAATAATGATTTTGATTGATAAAAAATGAGATTCGGAGGTTGAGTGAGGTGGATGTTGAAGAGCAGATGAGTTTGGGGGTTATGTATCTGGTGGATGGCGAAAAAATTGATGAATTTGGCGGTGGATGGCGATGAATTGCACGAATTGGTCGGTGGATGGCGAAAAAATTGGCAAATTTGGGGGTGGATGGCGATGAAATTTCTGGATTGTTGGGATGGGTGTCGAAGAGTCAGATAACGCAGGAAAGAGGAAAGTGAAGAACTTTTTTTTTTTTTTTCTGGTCAATGAAAGATTAAACTCTTTCCTAAATGGTAAAATAGTAATTTGACATGTAGTTGATAAAAAGGACAGTATAATTTGTATTTGTTGTTTATTACATCTATAATTAGAAATTTCCATTGAGTAATTTGCAAACCGAAATGGAGATATACGTCTTTTGTGAATTTATCGCTGGTCAACGCATACAATTATTCATTATTAATCGAGTGTTTATTAGTATTTTAAAAGCCTACTTTATTCGAGAATCTAACTAATACCATTTTATAATCCATTTTATCGCTGGTCAACGTCGTACAATTATTCATTACTTATCGAGTGTTTATTAGTATTTTAAAAACATAATTTATTCGAAAATCTAACTAATACCATTTTATAATCCAATATAAGTAGTATACAACGATAACCAACATTAAGACAATAGAGGAGAAACGGCCCGTGCAATTTGCACGGGTCAAATAACTAGTAAGCTTTAAAGTACATTCACTTCTCTGATCTTTTACGGATGTGCTTCTAGCTAGGTCATTCACCGTATTTAACGGTTTACATTCCTGTTCTATAACTACACGGTACGGAGCTAGCTAGGCCATTTTTTTTTGAGTTAAATGTCAGCTATTTAATAGTGTTTTCGATGTTGTAGGAGTTGTCTTGGCAAGTGCGAGGGTGCCAAAGACAAGGGCATCCATTGGGCTTTTGAGCTGGTCTATTATCTCTCGCGGAAATGAGGCTATAGACGAATATAACGACGGAGAGATACAAGACTATTGCAATATCAAAGGTTCTGGATGTTACCGTAATGGTGATGAATCATCTAGTTGTTGTGATGGGCTAGTTTGCAGATCTCCCTACTGGGCTGGAAGTGACCTTTATTGTTGTGAATTGGTTTCTTATTGGTACGGGACGGCTTGGGACTGTAGCACATAAGACACGCTTGATTCACATAAGGAGTCATGGTGCGTTCAAACTATCAGCTTTTCCTTTTAGTTCTAGTGATTTGTAGATGTTCATGTTTTACTCATCATTTGTATCTCAAGAATAAAACTGTTTGTAAAAGTAGTGCATTCTACATCTTGTATATTTATTTCGGTAAAAGGTTAAATTACGTCGTGAACTGTTTTGTGGTTGATGCGTTGGTGTATCAATTGTTCAAGTAGGATCTTGGGGGTTGAATATCTCATCCATCATGGCAGTATGTAATATAAGTAGAGATGACAACCTTGACCCGACCCAAGAGACCCGACCCGACACACCCGAAAACCCGACCCGATTAGACAAGAAATTGTGATCACCCGAACCCGACTCGACCCGACCCGATAACGACCCATGACCCGATAGAACCCGATAATGTCCAACCCGACAATGACCCGACCCGACCCGTAGTGACCTGTTATCCGACAATAACCCGACCCCTTTGATGACCCGATAATAATTAAGCTTAATAATGATCGAAATTAAAACAATTTAGTATGCATATTGATGGCTTTAACTTACTAACTAAATAAATTCCCTTAATTATGCCAAAAAACCAAAAAAATATAACCAAAAATTGAAAAGACGCGGGTTAATAACCATCGGTAACTAAACCCGATTATGACCCGACCCAAAACCGACCCGACCCGACACAAAATTTACCCGACATGACCCGAACCAAAAGCGACCCGAGTCGAAACCGACCCGACGCGAAAGTTCATCTTGACCCGTCAAGACCCGAACCCGATATGACCCGACCGCCTCGACCCGACCCAAAATAGACCCGACCCGCCCGATTGCCAGCTCTAAATATAAGTATAGTGATCGAGGCCACTCTCATTTAAAGTCATAGACAACTTACATTTCAATCTATTTTTAAGGTAATTAATTATTTTACTTTTTGAAAATTACCAAACTTGAAGCTGACTCGAAAGCAAAAAGACTATGAATAATAATTTTTTTTTGGCTGAGTATATAAAGACGATTAATATTAAAAATACAATCTTGAGACTCATTTGTAAAGCTGCCATTGATAACGAAATTCGGTTACAATATTGGATTTGAATATCAATTGGATTGACATGTTGCGTGCCTAAATAAATATCGGTTTTTTCTAACGTATGCCCACAATTTCAATATTGCCGCATGGCCATCCAAGCGCAAAGTAAATATTATATTAATTAATAGGCAAAACATTTAGTGTAAATTTTTGCGTCCACATCATCGATGACGTCATTTGCTGATGTCATCGCCACGTCAACACCTGAAACATAATAATTTGTGAAAAAATTAGATTATGAAGGTTTGAACCCATGACCTCAAAGTTATATTATAACATTTGAACCACTAAGGCAATTGATTTTGTTGATACTTTTCTTATCGAAACATGTATATAAGTGACGTTAAACATATATAGGAGTGTGTGATCTGCCAAAAATTCGCCTACAAATCCGGACTATTATAACGTATAAAATAAAGACGAAATTTGAGGAAAATATTATTGACCTGAAAATATTCGGCCTATTATACTGTATAGACTCAGACGAAATTTAAGGAAAATATAAATGATTAATGATCCCCATATTCGATATTTAAGAAAAAAAATAAATTTAAGGAGAAGATAACGCATGATTAGGGCGGTATATATCAATTTAAGAAAAGAGTATAATGTATATATCAATCATATCCTAATTATGTAATCTTCTATAAAAAGAAAAAGGGCTATAATTTCGGCCACATATTACAAAAATTGGAAAGAATAAGTTTAATATTTTCATTTAAAATCTTTACGCAAGAAAATGAACATTTACCCGAAATAGAAACTGATAAGTCAAAATATAATAACGAATATGAGTTTTATAGCCTAAATAGTGATGATCGTTATAATATTTGAAGATCTTTTACCATTATAAAAAATGGTCGCACGTCTTATATGCCAATTGCAGCTTTCAAATTTGTGCTTGCTATTTGATTCCATGACAAATTGAAAATCATACGTATATTGCTACGCCCGTACATATGCCTGACGGACAAATTTTGAAAAATACTTCATGTAAGCCAATGTTATCACTTTTGTCCCTTTTTCTTGATGTAATTCGTTTTTACTATTTTTTTTTTGTGATTTAATTATTTTGAATTACATGAATTAAGTTTTGTAACTTAAAATTAGTATCCTTGATATTTAAGTTATTTTGTGGGAGGCATTTGATGTATAGCATATGTGTTAAATTTCAATTATACACGTACATTTCTCATCAGTTTAATTTTTTGTTATAGGTGCACACAACAATCAGTTGTGAATGCATTCAAAAGTGACAGTCAACCTATGATGTTCTAAAATGCCCATTCCTCAATCATATATTCATCAAGATGATCGATGTCACATAATCGGACATTTCCAATTGTAACTGTTATGCATATCAATATTCTTAACATAAATTGCACCAAAATTCATCTACTCACAATAACAATAATATAATATATATGGTAACGCAAACTCATGATCAATTGTTTGGTATGATAAAGATCTCTTGGTAGCAAATAAAGATGATTTGAATGGAAGTAATACTCAGATTTAAATTCCTAATTAAGCTGTATAACATATGAGGTTCAAAACGGGTGGGAGACCATACGGCTAAGTGGCATGAAAAGCAGGTTCATGACCCATAAAGGCATGTAGCATGTGAGTTTCAAAATGGGGGCTAATTATTACGGGTTATGTTTCATAAAACGCGCCAAATAAAAAGAAATAAATATATGAGAGTCAAAACGGGTGTGAGTCAATATGAGTCATGCTTCATAAAAAGCGGGTTCATGACATGTAATGGTGTCAGATAGTCAGATTCAACTAAATTAGGTTCTAACTAGCATCAAATTAAAACAGATACGAGCTAGTACCAATCATGTGTAATAAAAAGTGGGTTCATGACCCATAAAAGCGAGACAGATAGATAAAACTAAACATATGAGATTTGAAACGGGTGCGAGTCAATACGGGTAATGTGTCATAAAAAATTAGGCTCATGACACTCAAAAGCGCGCCATATAAATAAAAATAAACATATGCGAGTCAGAACGGGTCTGAGTTAATATGAGTCATGCGTCATCCAAAGCAGGTTCATGACATGAAATGGTGTCTGATAATCAGATACAACTAAATTAGTTTTATACGAGTATAAAAATAGATGCGAGTCAGTACCAATCATCTGTAATAAAAGGTGGGTTCATAACCCATAAAAGGTCTTGAATTTACTCGATAAATAACAGAGTTCGTAACAGAGTGAATGCTCTTTAATTCACTCGGTAAATACCAGAGTTCGTATTCATAATTTAACAATTGATCCATCTTTTAAAACTAATCTAAGGACCGATACGGTCGAGGTGAATATAATTTGATTTACTAATAGTCATAACGAATAAGCACAATTGACATGTTCTGTTTCATTCGAATAAACTTGCACCGTAAATTATATTCTTTATACTAAATTTAAACAAAGTAAATCATATTATATTAATTTACACCTATAAAAATTAGTGTCATGTGAAAAAAGAAGAAAAAAAGTGTAATGTAATCGGGCCGCCCGTGCATTTTTGCACGGGTAAAAAGCTAGTAATCTTCAAGTCTTAGAACATTTAATTCTTTAATGTAAGCCACATGGAGTCTCTAGCTAATAGTTGATGAAAAATACAAGGGACAGCCTAAACGCAATAATAAAAGGATTGTATACAACAGTTAATTATTATTTTTCCTCAAAATGCCCTTAATCCCTCATAATATTATGGACAAATCCCACAATGCTATAATCCACGTGAAATACACTTAGAAAAATCGCAAACACTCAATTGCAAAAGTCAAGTGCTAAAATGCACAACATTTGGAGTAATTATGTGTACTATTGTAAAACAAACAAACCTAAATCAAAATATGAAACAATAGGTCACGTCACCACGAGCTGACGGGGGAGGAGAGGTCGGCTATGTGGGCCGGGGGGTGGGGGGAGAGGATCGGAAGTCTGGGCCGACGGAGGGGGTGTCGGATTTCAAACTTCACGGGGTGGGGGAGGGAGTCGGTTTTCTGGGTCGACGGGTAGGGAGATGGGGTCAGGTTTCTAAGTTGACGGGGTGAGGGAGGGGGTCAGTTTTTTGTGTCGACGGGTGGGGCGAGGGGATCAGGTTTCTAAGTTGGCAGGTGGTGGAGGGGGTCGGTTTTCTGGATCGACTGGTAGGGTGAGGGGGCTCAGCTACCGAACACAAGAAAAACGTCAGGGGCGTTGGAGGTTGCCCAACGGGGTGGGGGATGGGGTGGTGTCGTGGTGGCCATTGGTCCAAACTGAAAAAACTGTGAAAAAAATGTGGGTGTTGATAATTGTGGCTGTAGAGTTGTTGATGTTGTTTATGATGATGATTGAGTGTTGAAGTGATAATGATGATGACTGAATGAATTGAAGGCAAAGAAGAGAGAGAGAGAAGGAGGTGAAAGAAAACAGAAATTAAATTAGCATTGAATCAAGGGTTTTTTGTCAGACCACACCTAATAAAACAAGTTATATTGGTCAAACCACACCTAATAAAACATATTTTGTCAAGGCACACCTAATAAAATCCTTTTTTCTGTTAGACCACACCTAAATAGCTAATGTTGACTTCCAACCTTCATCCACCCATTGCCGCCTTTTACCCACCAATTGCCGGCTTTAACCACCTCATTGCCTCTACTATAGCCACCCCATTGCCTCTTTAACCTACATTCTTAACACATGACCTATTTCCCCCCATTTCTAACACTTTCTTTCTCACCATACCTAATTTTCTCTCCCTCTATTTCTTCGAATTTCCCCATTTTTATTTTCACTCTATTTTATCACAAATTCATTGATAAGTGTGTAATTTAGCTATATTTATGCACATATTTATCCCCGAGTCTGTATGTTTTGTGGTATTTTATGGACTATTTTGCCTATATTCCTTCCTAGTTTTGGTTTACTACGATTATTTCGTAAATATTGCAGGAAGACGATTTTAGTACAAAAAGAGCCAAATTACGGATCGAGCCGAGAAATGGGACACGTACAAGACGAGATGTGCACTGGATACGTCATTGCGAAGCATGAAATGTGAGCGAATTGGGCCGCGTTGAGCCGTTAATGCGGATGCCGTGATCTAATAAGGAATTGCTAAATAATGCTATTGGTTTAGTGTCCCGATCGGTGCTATTGTTCAGGAAAGGGAATTTAGATCCCTTATCTTAGTATTTATGTGAGATTATCTCACGTACGTACCTCTGAGTTTTAGTTTTGACGTTTTCTTTTAGGTTTTGTTGCGTTTTGTTCGTACGTTTTGCAACGGCTACTCTCTCAACTCTTGTTCAATCTTTCAGCAGTTTTCAGATTAAGTTTTCTTACTCTTTAATTATGTTGATGAATTTTGTTATGATTGATCTCGCAATTAGTGAGTAGTCTTTTATCTGGGGTTCGATTGAACCCTAGCATGCGATAATTAGGTTTGTTCCCAAATTACAAGTCATGTCTGATTAGGGTTGATTTTATTATCATCTGACTGTTTATCATAATCTCCTATAATTAAAATGCGGGAGCTGAGATTATAGAATCGGTTTGATTTATTGTTAGTTGATTTATGCTAAATTGAATTTACAAGCGGAAGCTGCGGTTCGTTTAAGAGCTCCCCTAATTTGGTTTTGATTTCCTCCATGGAAATAGGTAGGATTGATAGTTGGGAACTATTTATGCTAATCTTAATGCTCTTGTTATGTGTTAACGCCATGGGAATAGGATTTAACATGTGATATGTAGGATTTAATTGAGCCCGGAAGGGAGTGTTAAGTTACAAATGATGGCATAATCTCACCTAATAGTTAGTTGATTGACTTGTGAACGGGAACTTAGATTGATTAGTGCGTGCTAGTGGGGATTTCGTTACACTCTAGAGCCTTCATTCATATATTCTCTCAACCACTTATTTACTTATTGTTCACTTTAGATATAGAAAACCTCAATCAAAGTTTGGATTTGCGTAGATATCTCTTAGTTTGAATCGGCTAGTACTTGAACCTCACCTCCCTGAGTTCGACCCGTTTGCTACGATAACCCGTACGCTTGCGGTTAAATAAAATACACAATATTCATTCTAAGGGAGGTACTCAAATTTATCTTGGAGCTAAAAATCAAATTTGAAAGTGGCTATGGGTGGTTATAGGTGGGTAAGGGGGCGGTTATGGGTGGGTAAGGGGGCGGGGATGGGTGGCTAAGGGGCGAAAGTCGACATAGGTGTAGCCTGACAAATAAAAAAACTTTATTAGGTGTGGTTTAACAAAATCATTTATATTAAGTGTGGTCTGGTAAAAAAAAAGTTTTATTAGGTATGGTTTGACAAAATTCTTGAATCAACACCTCTATTTATCACAATTTCATAGCCCTCCATACTATGGCCGCCCAACCCGAAAACCTTACTGTGGTGTTCTTCCCACTTATGGCCGCTGGCCATATGATACCAACCTTAGACATATCTAAGCTTTTCGCGACACACAACGTCAAAGCCACCATCATCACCACCCCTTTGAACGCACCCACATTTTTCAAGCCACTCGAAACCTACCTAAACATCGGCCCTCCAATCGATATCAAAATTATAGTATTTCCTCCAATCAAAATTTTGAGCAATTTAGTTCTGATGAATTGTGTATCAAATTCTTAAGGGCTACTGAATTGTTAAAAGAACCACTTGTACAAGTTCTAGAGAACCGCCCCGAAACGGGCCCCGTTACAATGCACGCCTAGACCGAATTGCCTTGTCGCGGATATGTTTCTTCCGTATGCAACTGAGGTTGCGGCCAAATTCAACATTCCGAGGTTAGTTTTCTACGGAAGTTGCTGCTTTGCGATTAGTGTGATGGACTCTCTTTGTAAAAACGAGCCTCATAAATCGGTTTTGACCAATGATGAATAGTTCGTTATCCCTAATCTTCTCATGAGATAAAGATAAAAAAAAATGCAATTAGCCGAAGATATGAGATCGAAGAAGCAGAATAGTGATTGGATTGAAATCATAGGCCGCACAATTGAGTCTGAAGTTAAGAGCTAAGGTGTCATTGTTAATAGTTTTAACGGTCTGGAGCCGGAGTATGCTGATTTTTACCGAAATGTTAGGGAGTCGAAAGGCTTGGCCAATCGGCCCTGTTTCTCTATGTAATCGAGAAAAAGATGGTAAGTTTAAGAGGGGCAAGGATTCGTCAATTGACGAGCATGAGTGCTTAAAATGGCTTGAATCGAAAAGGACTAAGGCCCTGTTTGATAGGACTTATTCGCAGTAGTATTCATATCAATTCATAATCATTCAGATCAGATCAGATCAGTTCAGAATCATTTAGATCAAATCAGATCAGTTCAGAATCATTCAGATCAGATCAGAAATGTTCAAATTTTTATCAATGTATTTGGTCCATAACTGATACTAATTCGTTCGAATTCAAAATTTCAACACATTCAGATCAGATCAGTTCAGAATCATTCAGATCAGATCAGTTCAGATCAGAATCATTCAGATCAGATCAGATCAGTTCAGAAAGATGCAATCCTATCAAACGAGGCCTAACTCAGTCATTTACGTATGTTTTGGTAGCGTGGCCGAGGTCTCAATTTTGCAACTTCATGAAATCGCAAAAGGCTTGGAAGCTTCGGAACAAGATTTCATATGGGTTGTGAGGAGTAACGAGAATGAAGCCGAAACGGAAGAGTGGTTGCCTGAAGGTTTTGAGGATAGGGTTAAAGGTAAGGGGCTAATAATTGTTGAAGTATGAGACTTCTTGCCATAATTAATAATTACAATGCTGCAGATTGTTCTAGAGAGTTATCTTCTAGATATGTCCAATCAATTAGGAAGATGAAAGGGTGAGTAATAATCACCTAGATTTAATAAGTGTCTTATGGAGTTCTAGTTCTAGAATAATCTTATCTAGCATATAAATATATTGCTGTAAAATCACTTCTATGCATCAAATAAAAAAAACTAAACAAATCCTGATCAACAACTCAATTTGTGCATTTCTCTACTATTCCCCTTAACCACACATCAACAGTTGCATCAGATCCACAAAGATCTTAAGGGAAAACTAATATACATGGCTTCCGCATCAAACACATCCACAATAATATCAATCCAGCACCTCCAATATTTGGAGGCGAGAACTATGACTATTGGTCCATAAAGATGAATCTCTTTTTGAAAGCAAACACATTGTGGGAGATAGTAGAGAATGGCCCCCAACAACAGAAAAAAGGGGTTGTGTACACTGATCAAGAATTAAAGAAAATCAGTGAAGATGAACTGAAAGATGTCAAAGCCTTGTCTTATCTTCTCAATGCTGTGACGGAGACAATATTTCCCAAAATCATGCGAGCTTCTTCGGCAAAAGAAGCATGGCATCAGCTGCAGGAGGAGTTCCATGGAGATGCAAGGATCAGAACCATTCGTCTCAATACATTAAGAAAAGAATTTGAGACTATGGCAATGGAAGAAGATGAGGACGTGAAGGCTTACACTTCCAGATTAATGGAAATTGTGAATCAAATGAAGATCTATGGAGAGGATATTTCCGATCAAAGAATCGTGCACAAAATTTTAGGAACCTTAACCGATAGGTTCGATACAATTGTGACCATTATCGAAGAATCAAAGGACCTTTCAAATTTCACTGTGACTGAGTTATCAGTTTCCTTGCTAACAGAAATTGAAGAAGTGTTCAAAATCTTCTTCTGAAAACGCTTTTCAATCAAAGCATAATTGCAGGAAATATAACAACTTCTCTAGGGAAAATGATGCATTAAGAGGTGGAAAATTTCCTCCATGTGGCACTTGTGGCAAGAGCAATCATAAAGAGCAAGATTGTTGGATTAAGGGTAAGCCACAATGCAGATTTTGCCAAAGGTTTGGCCATATTGAGAACAAATGCAGAATGAAGGCACAACAAAATGAGCCTCACCAACAAATCCAACAAGCAAATCACTCTAATGACGAGAATGTGGAAGATTACCTATTTTATGCTAGTCAAGGGGCATCTTCCAATAACAAGCAGAAGTGGTTGATCGATAGTGGTTGTACGAGTCACATGACTCATGATTCCAGCATATTCACGCACCTTGTTAGGTCGGTGAAGCATCAGATCATATTGGGAAATGGCACAGTCGTGGAGTCACAAGGCAAAAGAACCATAGCTATTGAGACAAAAAGAGGTACCAAATTTATCAAAGATGTTCTCTTTGTTCCTGATCTTAGTGAAAATTTGATGAGTATACCTCAAATGATGAATCATGGCTATTCTATCCTTTTTGAACATGACTACTGTGTGATATATGATCCTGAGAAGAAGGAAATTGCTAAAACTAAAATGCAAAACAAGGTTTTTTCCTTAATCTGGGATATAGCTCTTGAGAAGGCAAATACGGCTAGAGAAGTCGAAGTGGGGAGTTGGGAGAAGCAAAAAGTTGAGTGAAGTAGCAGCAAACAAGTTGATCACTTCCCCTCTGTACAAGTCCTTTCACCATCTCCTCTTTCCAATAGTAAGAAGGCCAGAAGTCCTCAAGTCAAGAAAACCTTGGAGAATAATACCCATTTGAGTCAAAGGTTGGGAGAATCATGTTGGTTTGCAACAACTAAGCCCGCGGATCATGAGAAAACTTCAAATCAGAAAATTTGGGTGGTTAAAAAGCAATCTATGACCGCTCATTCCACATCAAACGCAAATGGCTTGGAAGCTACTGTTACATTTGGCAATATGGCTCAAAAATAAGACAATGAGACAAAATCTCTTGTCCACAACAAGACAATGCATATGAAGATCATTAATCATGCTCCTCAAGAAGCTAAATATGAGAAGGAAATCAAGATTGTCCACTGTCCAAAAAATTATCAGCTGGCAAACTTCTTCACTAAACCTCTAAAGAGAAGCAGATTTGAGTCCTTGAGGTTTAAACTCGGAGTTATGGCAAACGTCTCAAGGAGGAGTGTTGAAGTATGAAACTTCTTGCCATAATTAATTACTAGAATGCTGCAGATTGTTCTAGAGAGTTATCTTCTAGATATGTCCAATCAATTAGGAATATGAAAGGGTAGTGAGTAATAATCACCTAGATTTAATAAGTGTCTTATGGAGTTCTAGTTGTAGAATAATCTTATCTAGCCTATAAATATATTGCTGTAAAATCACTTCTATGCATCAAATTAAAACAACTAAACAATTCCTGATCAACAACTCAATTTGTGCATTTCTTTACTATTCCCCTTCAACACACATCAACAGAAGGGGTTGGACACCACAAGTGCTGATTTTGGACCACGAGGCCTTAGGTGGTTTCGGACTCATTGTGGGTAGAACTCGACTTTGGAAGGTATTTCGTGTGGTGTTCCTATGGTGACTTGGCTGGTGTTTGCAGAGCAATTTTACATTGACAAATTGGTGACCGACATTTTGAAGACGGGAACTGCCGTTGGAGCTAAGGAATGGAATAGAACAGTGACGGGAATTGACCGACATTTTCGCTCGGCTTGTTAATTACAGACTGGTGGAATTCAATAAGAATGGACCATGTAAGCTCTCTATATTTATCCAGCGTATTAATTAAATTTCCCGCCAACTTACAATTCTAATTAACATTCCTTACAAGTTATAGCTGAGTTGGGCAGTTCTGTTAACCAATAAATTATGTTTGGGTAAAAAATGACAACAATTGAAGATTTATGATTTAGGAGGAGAATCCCGAGATGAGCCTTCGATCTGGAATCTGCACAAGGAAAATGAGTCACTAACTCCGTGGGTTTGTCCGGAGATCCCCCCTGCGAAGCTTAAGTTAGCTTGTGTTCTTTGCTTGATCTAGAATTATTGTAAAGTGTTTTATCCTCCCTCTCACTCTTACCTTTCCAAATTGGGGGGGGGGGAGCTTGCTATTTATAGATTTCCCTCCTAGATTCCCCGGGTCTTGCACGAGTTTCCTTGGAGGATTTATGGGTCTGTTTTGCTATTTTCCTCCGATTAGTGCAATTGAGCCTATTATTGCATTGCGCCCAAACTTAGACCTGGCCCGATTGTTGAGCCCCATCAAATTATATATCGACGACTTTCGTGAGAATCATAAAACATGCACGATGCAATTGCATCTCGCACGATAAAATGTAGAGAATGATTGGCGGCCAAGGTGATGTCTCTCAAGTCTCATGTCCGCCTCATTTTATTTTCTTGTGAGTTGTGACATTGTGTACAACGCACTCTGTATTACCTATCATACCTCGTGTTTTGTTGCTGCAAGAATCTCATGGTGTCAAAATTCAATGTGCGATTTTATTTACCATAGACATAAGAATTGCGCTGAGCTGTTGTTTCCCACAAATCAAGGAAATCGTTCACCTAATTTAAGTAGAGACTTTCAATTTTGTCGTAGATTTAACTTACGGCCAACCAAAAACACGACTTGTGTAGTTGTGTGTAATGAATATGAAATTATTGTTGGTTCCTAAACTTTCATCTTCATTTGGGTTGCTAATTACAAATTAAAACTGGTAAAGTTGAGGAACTTTAAGGTCTATTCCGGAACCATACATGATCATGATTTCATTCTCAAAAAGTATTTTTTCTTCTTTTTTCTTTTAGCAGAGACTATATGTTGGCACTCTACATGCGCCGGAGTGTCTCCAACACTCTCACTCGATGCATGTTAGGATATATATTTCGTAGAGTTAGAATTTAGGACTAGTCGAAATGGTGGGGATCCGAAAGAAATAACAGACCAACACCCTTAAACTTACATATAAAGCCCAGCCCAATGCCAAATCTCAGAACTCTCTCTGCCTGAAATATGTCTCCTCACAAAGGGTAGACCTCTCCGTCGTCCTCGTCGTCCTTGCTCTCATCTTCATAGTACGAACAATTTGCACGAACTAGTCAATATATAGACAAGGCGAATCGTATATAGTCGACAAATACGAAGAGATTTGTACCCTTAAGCTTTTTGACACCATGAACAATTGCCAATCGGCGGAGGGGAGTGGGACTTTCAGCCTTATCTTTAGCGATCCCTCGATTTAGGGCGGCACCTCGTGAGTCGCGACCTTCCCTAGCTCTCCATCTTCTCGTCGTCAGTCGGCTCCTCATCCTCGAACAACTGGAATGGCGGAGGGGGCGGGACTTCCAGCCTTACTTTATCGATTTGTCGTTGTAGGGCTACGTCTCACGACCTTCCCTCGCTATCCGTCTCCTCGTCGTCAGTTGGCTCCACATGGATTACAGGGAGCGGCCTCACTTGGGCTCGAAGGTTGGGGCTCCTACTACTCGTACCTTTCCGCAATCGGCCAAGGAGGACGAGTCTTCCACCTTATCTTCATCGATCTCCCGCCATAGGGGCGGCGTCTCGGGACCATACGTCTCGTCGGTGCCGGCTACTCATCCTCGGACGGCTTGAGCGGATCGTCCTCATTGAGCCTGAGAGATTCCTCCCCTCCTTATGGCCGGGAGCGGCCTCATTTGGAGCTCGAAGGTCCGGGCTCCTGCTGCTCATACCGGCTCGCGGTATATGGCGAAAGAGGAATATTTTTGAAAATATCGATAAATTGAGGGGAGGTGGTTTTTGTGGAATTCAATGGGTACAACCACTCAATCCCCACAGGCGGCGTCAATGTTGGAGCCGAACGATGTCGAGCTCTAGGAGGGTGTCCTCAATCGTCTCATCTTGTACCTGGAAGGGCAAAACTCCGAGCCGGAGCCGTAGCCCGGGGCGGAGCCTCCAACGCCCAAATCATAATAATGTCATAGTGAGATAAAATGGTATTTAGAGAGAGATAGAAACATTTTTCCCTCTTTCCTTGTGGATTGAATGGGGTATATATAGTGGTGGTAGAGGTCCTAGGAATAATCCAAGAGTACCCCTACCCATCTTGGTCGTCCATTATGCCTTAATCCGATTGTTGATATCTTTTTGACTTTATTGCATCACATGACCTTTATTAAGGTACAGTGACCCAAGGGTTATGGGCCAATACTAAAATGGTACCAACAGGTTGAAAGGTTAATTTACATCGTGAAATATTTTCTAATATCAATAATTCATAGTTGTCTTTTTTTTTTTCATTATAAATGACGTGCATAATTCAGAGAAACATTGTACTGTATAAATACAATAAAGTCCCTACTTATAGGGCATAAAATAAAGTTTTCATCAAGGAAATGCCTAAGGTCTTCATCATACGGGACTACGGGAGTTGAGTGAAAATAACTTTGATCAAAGGATAATACATACACCTTGATTTTATTAGGATAGTATTAGATAGATTTGCAAAACAATATAATCTGCATAGTACAAGAATAACAAGACTGTAATGCCAATGCGCAAACAAGAAAATTCCAAAGCCAGTGCATAATATACATAGAATTTTTTGCAACTTTTGGAAAGAAACGGATGATCGATCGAATAGCGATCAGGCAACGCGAGCATCCCCTTCTTCGGCCTCATTTGGGACAATACCAGCATCCTCTCCAACAGCAAATAATCCACTCGCGGCCTCAAAAGTGGTCCGCAACTGCCCTTCGGGACAATACCATCCTCCCCAACAGCAAATATGCCCGCGGCCCCAAAAATCTACACATGGTAATCCATCGCAACATCTATAATTTTCTAAGTTATCATTACAATGATAACTTCTCATGACACACCGGTCATCTCTTATGAATTGTCGCCTCAACGTTGCCCGGTCAACTGCTGCAGATCCGCTATCTGCATATACGTATATATACTTTTATCAGCTTCTACGAGAATACGGGGTCATACATATCAAGTTATGAAAATGAAGGTAAATAAGTCGAGTTCGAGTTCAACTAAATAAAGATTAATAGGATTGACACAGAAGGTTTGCATCTCACACACACGATTGTGGAAGATATTCACTTGTGTTGTGTATTACGTCTGATGAATGTCAATATATACAGAGACTTAAACCTAGGTCAAGGCATTCACACTATACATGCCTAATTGCACGCCTAATTGCCTGTAATCACGGAGCTAATAACAGAAACAAATAAAGATAATATATACAAATATATTGTACCCGTAAATATAGCCTAATACCCCCCCTCAAGTTGGAGCATGTAACGAAGTAGTGCCCAACTTGCCCAATAAAGTATCAAAAGGACCCTTATTCAGGGCCTTAGTAAGAATATCTGCGATCTGAAGATGAGTGGGAACAAAAATGGGAGCAATAGTGCCATCTTGAAGGGCATCACGAACGGAGTGACAGTCAATCTCAATGTGCTTGGTACGTTCGTGAAACACAGGATTACGAGCGATATGAAGTGCGGCCTGGCTATCACAGTGTAACTGAACAGGTTGAGTGATAGTGACACCCAGTGTAGTTAAGATCTGCCGTAACCATTTGATTTCCCGAGTGGTATGAGACATGGCCCGGTACTCAGCTTCAGCGGAAGAGTGAGAAACCGTAGTCTGCTTCTTGGATTTCCAAGAAATTGGAGAATGCCCAAGAAACACAATATAAGCAGTAAGAGACCGACGACTCAGAGGACAACTAGCCCAGTCGGCATCACAATAAGCACTAAGCTGTAAAGAAGAATCGGTACGCAAAAGTATACCTCTACCAGGATCCCCTTTTAAATACCGAACTACCCGAAGAGCTGCATTCCAATGATCCGAGCGTGGTGCCGACATAAATTGTGCAAGAAGATTAACCACATAAGATAATTCCGGGCGAGTATGAACAAGATACACCAACCGGCCCACTAGTCGACGATAAGGCAAGGGGTCGGATAGTAACTCTCCAGAGGCGGTAGCGAGGTGATGGTTCGGCTCAATCGGCGTAGCGACCGGCCGAGCCCCAAGAAGTCCTGTCTCACTAAGAATGTCCAAAACATACTTGCGCTGAGAGAGAGAAATACCGGTGGAATTGCGAGCGACCTCAATACCAAGAAAGTACTTCAAAGCACCTAAATCCTTCATAAGAAAACATTCGCCTAGGTAGGACTTAAATCGAATAATAGCCATGTGATCGTCACCCGTAATAACCAAATCATCGACATACACAAGAACATGTAAACGAACCCCGTTACGAGTATAGGTAAACAAAGAATGATCAGAAATGCATTGAGTGAATCCATACCGGAAAAGAGCCGAAGCAAGCTTAGCATACCAGCAACGCGGAGCCTGTTTGAGCCCATAAAGTGACTTGCGCAAGCGACAGACTTTACCCGGAACCTTGTGCTTGAAACCAGGAGGAAAGCGCATATAGACTTCTTCCGAAAGATCACCATGTAAAAAAGCATTGTGAACATCCATCTGATGAAGCTCCCAACCCCGAACCGCAGCAACACCCAATAAGGTACGAACAGTAACCATCTTCACTGTTGGAGCAAACGTGTCTGTATAGTCAATGCCTTCGACCTGACGATCCCCCCGAATCACCAAACGTGCCTTGTACCGCTCAATACTCCCGTCAGATTTGTACTTAATGCGAAAAACCCACATACAGTCAATGGCCTTCTTACCCGGAGGTAGAGTCTCCACAGTCCAAGTATTGTTGCGCTCAAGCGCTGAAATCTCATCACTCATCGCCTGTTGCCAACGAGCATCCCCTATAGCCTCACGAAAGGTGGTGGGCTCACTACCGTTAGTGATGGCTGCAAGAAAACAAAGATGCTTCTCCGAAAAACGATCATAATTAACAAAATGTGCAATAGGGTAGGGCGTACCTGAGGAGGTGACGGAATGGGCAGATCGTGGATTACACTTGTCCTTAAGAGTTACAAAATCTTTTAGACGAACATTCTCAAATTTGGCCCGTCGACCACGACCCAACTGTTCACCTTCCAAAGAATTCACCCCGTCACCTGTACCAGGAGCGTCAATAGTGGCGCTAGATGGAGATTCACCCGTACCACCCTCAGAAGACCGAGAAAGGTCAGAACCCGAGACCCCCTCTGTGAACGAAGAAACCTCAGCCAGCTCGTCCGCGGCTTGTGGCGAACCCGAACCTGCCTCCATAACCATGTCCGAGACCCCCCCTGGGTTCGGACCTTCCCCGGCAGCAACCCCGAAACCCCCGTGGGACCCCGAATCCTCTACTGAACCGAAACTACAATCCGTAGTCAACCCCGCAACCGTAGAGGGCAAAGTGTCCTCCCTAGATTCGTCCCCCCGCGGGTGCGAATCATCAGAAGTGACCCCTAAATCATAGGACGACCCACCCAAAACGGTATCCAAAGGTAAATCGGATTCAGTGGAAAGAGAGGTAGGAGAAGCAAGAAAGGGAAAAACATTTTCATCAAAAACAACATCCCGACTAGCAAAGAAGTCACCAGTATCCAAATCATACAAAGACCATCCCTTTTTACCATAAGGAAAACCGATCATAACACAACGACGACTCCGACTAGCGAATTTATCTTTAGTTCGATTAATTGTTTTAGCATAGCAAAGACACCCAAAAACCCGTAATCGATTAAAATCGGGAACACGCCCAAACAATACCTCATAAGGAGTTTTCCAACCCAAAATTTTACATGGAGTACGATTAATGAGATGAGCAGCAGTGGACACACAATCACCCCAAAATTCAACAGGCATACCGGCTTGAAAAAGTAAAGCACGAGCAACATTAAGAATGTGGCGATGCTTACGTTCAACTCTAGCATTTTGTTGTGGAGTGTCAACCATGGAAGAATCAAAAGCCACACCATTCTCATCGAAAAAGGATAATAAGCATTTAAATTCAGTACCATTATCACTGTGTACACACTTAATATATGCTTATCGAATTGTCGTTCCACCAAAGCAAAAAAATTACGCATGGTACGAGCCACAAGACTTTTGTCACGCAGCAAGTAAACCCACACACTACGAGAAAAATCATCAACAATGGTCAAGAAATACCGAGCACCACTATGAGTAGTAACAGAGTAAGCACCCCAAACATCACAATGAATCAAATCAAAAGGAGCCGAAGCGTGTGAATTACTAAGAGGAAAAATGGAACGAATGTGTTTGGCTCGAAAACAAATGTCACAAAGGCGATTGTGTAAAGAATCGCAACTTTTGGAGGAAACAAAAGGAAGATGTCTAACTACGGTGGAAGAGGGATGACACAAACGTTGATGCCACAGTGCAGCGGACTCACCCACTTCTACTTTATTTGCGCGAACCGGCTTCGTAACTCTTAAGTAGTATAATCCGTCACTTTTCTCACCCAGTCCAATCACCGTCTTTGAGATACGGTCCTGAAAAATGCACAAGTTGTTAGTAAACTCCAAAGTAAGGCTAGAATCGGCGACCACATTTGATACCGAAAGGAGATTGCAATTTAAAGTTGGTGCAAATAAAACTCCACGTAACACCAAAAAAGCCCCTAAAACAGCATCCCCAATTTTAGTAGCCAAAGCAATATCACCATTAGGTAGAGTAATCGGAAGAGGATCAATACTAGTAACATTATACAAATAATTGAGATTACTCGTCATATGGTGAGAAGCACCGGTATCGATTATCCAAGAATTGAAAAGAGGCTTACCGGAGAGATGATCGGATTGAGTCTTACGATCATTCCATAGGGACAGTAACTCGGACCATTCTTGGTCATTTAAATGGCTGAGTTCGCTGCGCGAAGGCCCTGAAGTGCCGACATCAGTAGCCCGTGCAACACCAGAAAAAAACAGAGCCACTGTTTCCTGCTGCCCGACCACCACCAGCAGCACCACGCTGAGAAGAAGACCCACCACCAGCCGGAGCACGACCCCGCCCACCATTGCCGAGAGCCACAGCATCACCCTTTGGCTTGTCGGACAAGCAATACCGGGCAATATGCCCTGTTTTGCCGCACCGAAAACACTCAATGGGGGAACGAGACCCCCCTTTGTCGCTGCTGCTGCTGCCCCGATCACCAGAATACCGGCCCCCTCCCCTGGTCCCACCAGAAACGGAAGAAGAACCCTGTGCCGTAAACGCCACCGCGGCTGCCGGAGCCTCTGTTTTGGAGGTGACAGCCGTGACTCCCTCATCAAGAGCAAGTTTGGAATAAACTTCTCGTGGGGATGGTAATGACTCTAAACCCAAAATATTAGAACGTCCAGCAGCATAACACGCATCCACACCCATTAACAATTCAAAAACGCATTCATCATCTCTAATTTTTCTCAATTTACCAGCAATATCACAAGAGCAGCCCTTACAAGTGCAAGAAGGATATTGAAAAACAGAATTAAATTCATCCCATAATTTCTTGATACGACCATAAAATTGCATAATCGATTCATTAGAATTTTGACGGCAAGACACAATATCCGACTTAATACGATAAAGGCGAGACCCATTACCAACTGAAAACTGAGATTTAAGGTCATCCCACAATACCTTGGCATTATCACTGTATGTGATTGAGCCGCGCAAAGGCTCTGCGATGGTTGCAAAAATCCAGGAAACCACCAAGGCATTCATTTGGTTCCAACGCGACAGATCCTCCGAATCGGCCGCGGGTTCGGGAATCGAACCATCGACAAACCCCAATTTGTTCTTTGCGATCAAAGAACCACGCATAGCCCTGGCCCACTCGTAATAGTTATCACCCTTGAAATCAACTGGACAAATTTTCCCTCCCAATCCGTCACCACCAAAAATGGTGTATGGGGTGACCTTCTCAATGACATTCGGCATAGGAACAGATTTGATAACACACGAAAGAATCTCTTCGAACAAGAGACGCAGTAAAGTCTCGTCGGTAACGAGATTGCTCATACACTTAACCTAGACCACTGATACCATAATAGGATTGACACAGAAGGTTTGCATCTCACACACACGATTGTGGAAGATATTCACTTGTGTTGTGTATTACGTCTGATGAATGTCAATATATACAAAGACTTAAACCTAGGTCAAGGCATTCACACTATACATGCCTAATTGCACGCCTAATTGCCTGTAATCACGGAGCTAATAACAGAAACAAATAAAAATAAAATATATACAAATATATTGTACCCGTAAATATAGCCTAATAAAGATACATATGTCTTAGGCTGTTTCATTCATCCAATAAATGAGCCGAGTTCACGAAAGAAATCGAACAATAATGTAAGAATTGGAGTAGCTTATAAAGTTGAAGTAATAAATAACCTGAGAGGGTGATAAGGATGAGTACCAAAAACGCAATTTGAGACACATTTGTAAAGCCGCCATCAATACGATAACCAAATTCAATCTGCTGTAAGTAGTAATTGTATATGGAGCACTGTGTTTGTATATCAATTGGTTTGATATGCTGCTTACTATTTATAGTCACAGTTATTGAGAACTTGGCCACTTAACTTAACTACTCCCTAATATAGAATACCAACTCGATCAATCAATTCATTAATTAGCAAACTAATAAGTGAAGTTCTAACGCTAAACATAGACTTGGAGTAAGACAACTTGACAACTAGCTGCTAAAAAATACTACTACTACAGTACTACTACAAAGAGATAAGCATCAGATGATTAGAATTGCTAGCTCAATTAAATTTTCGTCCATAGTCGGACACCGACACATGTGACCACCGGTGGCCACCGGAGAATACTGTTGCAGGTATCCATAGAGTATGGCCTATTGGTTCATTAGTTAGAAGAGGTCCATTATTATTAACACCATTTGCATTAACCATTGAAAATTTATTATTGAAGAGGTCGATCAATCCGTATTGTGGTCTTGTTTTAATTTGAACGAAGTTTAGCAGTTCGGTCAATCTATAATCCTAACTCACTACTTGGTCTCTCAAAAGTCACAACCATTTCATCGTTATTGTTCGTGCGAAGAACTATAATTCTAAGCCGACGTTAGTTAATTTATGCGTTTCCGATATACACTACTAACCAATTACATCCATATTATAGACTTAGCATGTCCTTAGGGGATATGCACGCAGCTCGGTTAATTGTAATGCCGCCGGTGTAACAGTATTACAAAGTGATCTGTCCCGTATAGAGGGCAAGCCTTCCCTTAGCTTGTCACTTTTTGGACAAGAGGCCAGGACTAAAACCCGTGACCTATTGATCACACAACAACATCTATACCGGTGCGCCAAGGCCCACAACAGTTACAATTTTGAAGCTTGCATATTATAGATGATCTGAAAAATTGTGCAAGTCGTAATATTATTATTACATATATATATATATATGCGTACAAAACCTTTAATATGGACCACTAGGGATAGTTGACCTCAGAGTTTTCTAAAACCAATTAAGTGTGCTAACACCAATTATTAATTTATGTTTGCCCGAAGCCTATAGCTCACTATAAAGAGCAGTGTACTAGTCGGAGTAGATGGCACACAATCAGTAAGACCTTTGGAATTAAACACTAAGAAAGACAAGTTATTAAATTATAGAATGGCTTCACTTGGTGGTTTCAAGCCAACAGCATTGGGATTTCTCATCCTTGTTTTATCAGGTTAATTAATTTTTCCCACTTAGATTATGGTATATTGTTAAATTTTTTAAATAGAGTAACTCATAAGTTGATTGGATCTCCGTATAATCGATTGACAGTTGGAGTAAACTGTCCTAACTGAAATACGGAGTAGTACGTACTTATAATATATCTATGTCTTTAAATTTTGATTCTTTTTCGATACTAGGCCATTGGTTATTTTTGAAATGTCAGCTATTTCTAAAGGCGTTTTTCGATGTTAGTTGTAGGAGTTGTCTTGGCAAGCGCAAGGGTACCACAGACGACGAGGCGATCCACTAAGCTTGGGATGTGGTCTATTCTCTCCCACCGCGGACCGGGCAATAATGGTGAGGCGGCCCTTGAGGAATCTAACGGAGGGATACAACAAAGGTGCGTGATGAAAGGGTATGGATGTTGGTATACAGATTTTCAATCCAATTGTTGTCCTGATCTACATTGCAAAGTTGACGACTGGTCTATAACTGACATGCATTGTTGTGAATATGTTTCTTATTGAGTTAACTATTAAATTGGGGACTAAGGTTTTGAGTTTTTTTGAGTTAAGGAACTCAAACGTTTTTGGGGTCTGTCAAGGACCTCAAAGTAACGGTCGTTTGTGTTTGGTGGAGCTTACAGTCATCTTCATTTCTTTCTCTTTCCTCACTCCTCAGTCCTCACCCCCATCTTTCATGGATTTTGTATTCTCAGCCGATCCACTCTAGAGTTCCGTCATGATTCAGATAAAAATCATCAGGTCCAAAATCACTACAACTCCAAAAATTAAAATTCTCACCCTGATTATAGAAAGAGGGTGCCAATCCCATGATATTCTTTCTCAAATTCCCACCCAAATAAAACAAATTTATCTTTAAGTTATACTTGGTCGCCATAGTTGGAGGGTTTGAAGGTTTTTGGTGATGGGTTCTTGTTATTATTGGTATTAACATCAATATATTGGAATTTTCGATTTTCTTATTAAATTGATAAAGTGGAATTTCTTTGTTTTTTGCAAGTGATTGCAACCAAAATAAAAGTAAATCAACTTCTCCAGAAAGTTTTTTTCCCATCTTTTTCTATTGTTCATCTCTTTAATAATCCTCCCTTTCTTTTAATTTTTCAATCTAGAAACCCAGAAAGTTTATGTATGAATGCTCTTGATTCTTGAAGATATGGTGTTGTGCTATATGCCCAGTTTTTGAGCGAAACACAACTTAAGTTTTCAATGTTTTTCCCCCTTCGATCCGAACATATACTTCCTACATGTTTTGTGGTTTGTGAAGTTGGAGAAAATATGGGCTTATTTTTAATGGTGGTAGTTGTAGCGGCGGAAGTTGGAGTAGGCGGCAGTTCGACATCTCGCGACGTCGGAGCTATCGAGAGAGGTCTGTGATCAATGGCGGCTTACTCAATACAGAATTAATGCTGAGATGGGAGAGAAAGAAAGAAAATGAGGGAGGGTGAGTAAATCTTAACGGCGTTAGCACTGAGGTCCTTAACGGACCGGAAAAACGTTTGAGTTCCTTATTTCAAAAAGATTGGAAACGTTGGACCCTATTTTGGTAGTTAACTCGTTTCTTATTGGTACGGGATGGGTTGGGACTGTAGCACCTGATGAGAAACGCTTGATTCACTCACGGTGCGTTCAATTTTCGAAGGCTGCTTTCCCTTTTTAATTTCTATGGTGATGATTTTGTATGTTCTACTCATCATTTTCATCTCATTGCAAGAATAAAAATGTTTGTAAAAGTAGTGAATTCTACTTCTTGTATCATGTTGTATTTACTTCGTTGAAATGTTATTAATTTACATCGTGAATTGTTTTGTGGCTAAAATTTGGGTTGGACTATATCAATTCTTGTTCTATTAGGATCTTCGGTGTCAAGTACATAACCATTATACGTGTATGTAGTAAAGAAAATTTCCCTTGATCGCGATCTATATATGGTCATACGACACAACGTACTTACATACATTTCACTTGTTTTTTAAGCTAATGATACTCGGTTTCAGTGAATTGTTTGATTTTTATTCGTTTTTGCACCAAAACCAAGGAGAGGTGGGAGAGAGAAGTGAGAAAAAGCTAAATATCACTCTCAACACATCGGCAAGTGGACTTACATATACGAGGACACTATGCTAATTTAACAACCAACACCCCCCCCTAAAAAATCCTAATTAATCCAACAAATCATTGAAAGAATAGTTCAACAATTCAATGTAATGGAGGGAATATAGTTTTTCTTTTTTATAATAACTAAATTTGAAGTTAACCCGAAAAAAAATCGAAAAAGACGATGAATACCAAAAACGCAATCCTGAGACACATACATTTGTAAAGCGGCCATTCATGACTTTATAGTAACTTTATAGTATTTTCCAACTTGGATCATCTTTAATTTTCTCCATTTCCTTAAAGTAATTATTTCCAAATACTCCCTCCGTCCCAGATCAAACGCCCCAAGGCGTTTTTGTAGTGAAATAAGAAAAAATGATATAATAATTGTAGTGCAGTAATATTAGAACTAGTTTTAGGCCCCGTGATCTCACGGGGGCGTTATTCGTGTTTGGATCGATAATTCTAAAACAATGAACATTTTTGTAATTTTCCAAGAGAGACCTACCAATATTGGGTTTGTCATAAGATGAATAAATCCTACATGAAGTGTAATTACAATGTCAAGCCACAGTTTGGAAATCATAATACGGAGTAGTACATGATTGGAAATAAGATCTTAGCTACACCAAATTAAGATAAATGAGATAGAGTATTTAAGTTGATGGCCGGTTTGGATATGAGATACCTACTATCGAAACTAATTACATCTACATATATGAAAAGGGGAAAACATTATTAGATCTACTTCTGTGTTCTATCCTAGGCTTGCTCGCCTAAGAGTCGTTACAATCGTCCACACAACTAATCGATGAGCCAATTGAATTACTATCATTAAACCAAAAACAGATTTAGCGGTGCTTGAAGCTAGCTAGTACTCTTAAAGTACTGAAATCATTGCTCAAAATAGAAGTATAAATGACATGTTTTCCCGATTATTTTGTATATTTAATCACATGTGGAGCCACTTTCCACTTCCGTTCTTGTATTTCTCTTGTTTCGGCTCTCTGGATAGCTAACATGTTCAGTGATTGAATATCAATGCTCGAGTGCAACTGATGTAACGAATTAATAGTTATAGAACCTCCATGTATCTCCTCTTACTCTTTACTTTCGATAATTGATGGATGGATTGTTAAACTGTAGCTTCATAACGCTACTTAGTTTCAAAATCTTACTGAGCAAAGTAGCCTAACATGTAAAGTGCGCTAATCATGTGTAGGATAGTATAACCTACAGTAGCGTTTATATGTGCTACCAGCCCTTATTTCAAAAACAAATTAACAATGGTGTGAAGAGTACTATTTACTTTGACCCAATAATACACTTTTCAAGCTCAGGGAAATAAAATTCCAAGACATGGTTTACTAACAATAATCACCCTCTTTCAAAAAGAAAGAAAAAAAAAATTAAATAATCACCCATTGGCCAAGAGCTCCTACTACAAAATTGGGAAAATCAGCGAATCATGTGCTTTAAACTTTATGCATCGATATTCTATGAGTCAGTTTCAAAGTAGTGTATCCATGGGCTTCATCCTGTTTTGTATTAATTAATCCACAAACCTTGAGAACCTGTATTTCACACCCGAAACAACAGATTAAAAAGCACATACAAATTGATAATATCAATGAAATGCAGAGTATTGCGAAGATGTGGGTACAGTTTAAGCAAGTGATCACAAAAGTTAATTGATTATGTATGTGTGACTTTAATTTATACTTAAAAGGAAGAGAGAAAGCAAAAAAAGGATGTCGTGGTTCTTTCTTCTTTCTCTTTGTCTATGTTTAGTTTTGACTTTTGAAGTTTTGATTTCTCTAGTTTGTTAAATTATAATTTTGCAGTGGCAATTGAAGAACAAAGTATCCTAATATCAAGAAAGAACGTATGAAAATGGTACCAGAAAGGAATAAAGGTGCTTTCCCTGTGTTACTGTATTGATCACAACTAACCATTTTAAACAAACCTGTTACAATCTTTTGATAAGCTGAATGAGACTAAGGACCAGGTTAGACCGATCAGACTCGAGTAAGTGTTTGGGTTCCTGATAAGCTTTTTCCAAAACCATGATGAAAATAAGGCTTGTCATCACCAATTAAAATGAAGAAACGATACCTCTTTCTCAAGCTCAGGGACTGCCTTCTTCAACTTTACAATGGTGTCCGCACGCAGAGCTTTGAGGCCTCTCCGCCACTCCTCCTGCATGACTTCCAATTATCAGTACTTCAGCGGTGTTTTAAAGCAGTAGACTACATATGTATAACAATTGAAATGGAGAACTTAGATAGTGAAATACATAAGAAAGAAAAGAAAGGCTAGTTTTACTAATTTGGACGCCAATCTAAATTGATTGTAATAATGCCAACTTAGTTGGTGTCCTGGTGGTAAAGGGTTCCCCCTCTTAACCTCCAGGTCAAGGGTTCGATTCGGCACAGCAGCATTTCCTGCTTATGGCCTGCCATTTCCCTATGGGCCCTAATGGGCCTATGTGGGGATGTGGGCTGCCATGGATCTTCCTGGGCCTGGAGATAAGTATTGCCGTATTGGCGTCCCCCCTGAGCCTGTCACACGCAAGTGTGGCTAACCTGGCGTGGCGTGGTTTGCAGGCTACTACGCTCGCCCGTGAGTTTACCTAGTGCGCACCCAAAGGGCAGCGGCTGGGGTTCTTACGTACTCCAAAAAAAAAAAAAAAAAAAAAAAAAAATTGATTGTAATAATATAAAAAACATCTCAAATTCTCAAACAACACCAAACTTTGCCAAACGGACCCTTAGGCTTAGACATGAATGACATAGCATACCGAAAGACATGTTAAAAGACGGCATATAGCTTACCAAAGTGAAATAACCCTTCAGCAAAACAAAAAAAAAATACCAAGATCACTTTATTATAGAAATCAGGATCATAATCAAACACATGGTGTGCGTCAACATCAAGCCAATCACCTTCAACTTCCATAACCCTTCTAATTGACATCATATACTTCATTCCCCTCAATATCCCCACTCTCAAAATCAATAAGATCCTCCCTATAATTCTTCAGAAACCTCACAATTGCAGCATTCACATCTTGCACACTTATATTTGTCAACCACACATACATGGGCGGGGTACTTCTCAACCAACCATCTTGGAGCTTGCCAGTTGTTAAACATTTCTCGACTACACGGAGTTACAACCATTGGAAAATCGTCTAGTCTGAGCAGAAATTAACCAAGTTGAATAGTCGGATTTTGTTGTAGATTTTGTAGTCATCAGGCATCAAGTTAAATAAGTGTCACGTTTACAACCTACCTATTGGTTTACTGGTAAGATGCAACTTCCAAGACTTTGTCAGTTGGCAAGTGGACAAATCCTAACTTCAGGAATGGTTAAATGCCTTTCTGCTATTTGTAAAAGTAAGAATGAGGCTGAAAATGACGACTCTAACTTGACAGTCCCTTCACCCTCCTGACTCCTCATGAATACTCTACCTGAACTTTACTCGCGTGCTTCACTGCCTGATTGCTGTTCGATATGCCAGGAAACACTGATTTCAGTGGCTGACCTGAAGACATTGACATTGTATGATCCTTCAGCACGCTTCCAGATAGCGGGTTGACTATTCAGCTCTGCTGTGCCGGCCATGGTCACAGAATTGTACCTGATGATGTTGATCAGGTCAAGAAAGTATTAAAAAGATGGAGAATAAAAAGAGTATGCAACTCAGCTGTGTCGAAAACAGTTACAGGCGCACAACTCAAATTATTACACCTTAAAGTGGCAGGGACCTGTGTATTCCACCTTAATGAAAGGTAAAGTAGTGATGAGTTTCATGATACCATTTAGTTTGTTCAACAAAAAAAAAAAAACAAAGCATGCAAGTACACAACCCAAGCCAATTGATTTCGGGTACTTTTTCTCCCCTAAATCAGCAGGGACTTGCATTCTCCAATCCAACCATCACACACACATACGCACACAAACAGAAGGTGAGGGAGGCAGAGGACCAAAAAGATAAAAAATGCGAAAACCTACCGGGATCAAACATGATATTCTAAAAAGCTAAAACCAAAGCGGTCACATTAACATACCTGCCTAGCGGGAATGTCGTTTGCAGCAAAAAGTAACAGCCAATCAAATCTGGGATCATGGGATGAGCTCAAAACACACTGCACAAAGAGATTCGGCTCATAGCCGTGATTAATGAATCGAGTGACATTTCCTCTCAAACCTGCGTCAATGGGGAACTCGGGGGTATCGTGCAGCGTCTTCTTATCAATCTTAGGCAAAATTTTAGTACATGTAATCTACCGAAGCGCCTCTGATAAAAGAAAACATAAGATAGGTATGATCAAGCATCAAGACATGTATCAACACAATTTACAGTACAAAGTATAAGTCCAGTTTTACATGGCGTTTTACAATGAATATTGTGCACAATAATGGATACTTGACATTAATCGCTAAGCTACAGGTTGAAAGATATTGGTTTACAGAGAAGCATTTCGGAAAACTGATGCAGTTCATTATATTTCCTGCTTCCACACAAACCACGAAACATTGGTTCTGGCAGGTTTAATCTTACATCCCTCCACAACATTGTATTAGAACTGATAAGCAAAACAAAGGAGCTTAAATTATCAAGAATTTGAAACCTCAGCATAGCAAACCAGACTAAAAACATTCACACTTCTTGTTTTTCGAGTTGATGCAAGTGCCAAAAACGTAAGGAATACGTATGTAAATTTAAACTTTTAAAATTCTACGATAATTTATCTCTAACCACCCACAATAACTAACAAAAACAAAACAATTAAGAATGAGCTCGACATACTCATGTCCATTTCATCACTTCTGGACTTAAAATAAAAGTTTGGACATGAATTATTTTCCATAGGTTTCAGTCTTCGCATAAATGGTACTTTCTTTTTGAGATATTAGAGCTACGTACATATTTTCGACTACTGCTAGTAATAATTGTGTTGTAGCTTATTCGAGAATCATTTGTGAGAATCAACTAATCTTCTAACTCTTAAGGTCTTATAGAATCAGGGGATTGTCTGGCAAAAATGTACAACTATATGCAATTTCGTTTACACTCGGCAAACGCTGTTAAGACTGCACATACGTAGCCAGGACCTTAATTATATTTTAAGCAATCATTATAGGCCTAGAGATAATGCCATCACTGCAAAGACATTCTATTGCAATCTGGTCATCATGGTGGGCTGCGTCTTTTTATTCATTGTTGCTTTGGTTTACAGTTTACTAATTGAACTTTAAACTCACCATACACCACTTCTCTCTGTTAGACGACAATGCACCAATTACCTAAGCCTACAATCGCTAGCATCTCGAAAACGTACCATCACACTACAACTTGATCACAGTTCTAATCAAACAACAACATGATCACTATCACTAATTCACTATATCCTTAATTTCTTCCTCTTCCAAACTAAAATCCACTTATTCCGCTGTAATTATCACTAACAAAAAATATTGTCAAGATCATTATCATCAATTCATCGGCGACACTCTACAAAATTACGCACTCTATCAATGAATCTAAATTTAAAAAACAAAAGCCTACTCTTTGATTTCTTCTCATACAAACCCCTAAAAATGGAACATACATGACTTATTGATGGGTACAATAACATGAGATATGTTACAATTTAACATCAGAAATTTCTGACCTTTTTATCCCGCTTTTCTTGATGTTTCAGTCACAAATGATAAGAAGAGAAGCCAAGATTCTGATCTCGAATGGTTGCCACTCCTGCACTGATCGTTCATATCAATGCCAAACACCAAAACCCAAATCAGTTTGTTAAAATTTAAAAGCATTAAATCGAAAAATAGAATATACTCATAAGTTTTAACCTTTTAATCTCAATACACAACTCATAATCACAACATTCATAACATCTATGCACATAATCAATTGCAAAACACCAACTCATAATCAATAAATCGAATTTTCGAAACATGAAATCAATAGTTCAACTCAAAATTAGAATCAGTGTCATAATTAATGAGCCATAAGATTGAGGAAAAGCAACTCACAGTCATAGGGCAGGAAAGGCAGCAGTGATTTCACTGGTAAATAATGTCCGTCGCCCATCAGGAAAACCATATTTTTGAATTAGGAATATAGGATCGCTGGAAGCTTAACCTTATCCCAAATCAGCAATTAACATTATCATCTCAATTTCACGCCCCATCACAATGCACTCCTCCGCCGCTCCGGCCACCGCGGTTATATAACCTCCCACCATCCACAACCACCCCAACATCGACTCCACCATGGCGGCTGCTGTGGCGGCGATTAGAATGAACCCGCGATTCACCGCCGCCACCACCACCAAAACAGATAAATTGTGATTAAGAGGGTACCAGGATCAGCTCCATGTTAAAAACCCCAATTTTGTGAATTATACCCAAATTTGATCCAGATCCTTAAACCCAAATTTCAACCAATTTAGGTCGGGCTTTGTTTGCTGCTGTTGTTCATCCTTTAATAGTTCATGGTTAGGAGTTTACTGGGGTGGGGAAGGCGAGAGGTTGAAGAGGGTTAATGGGATGGAGAAAGTGAGAGGTTGGAACGGAAAAGGTTTTATGGGGTGGGGAAGGCTATAAGTTGCAGAGGAAGAGCAATTGAGATGATTATGGGAGAGGATTTATGATACCGAACGCCAGCAATTAAGATGACGTGGGAGGAAAAATTGTGGAGTTGTTTTGGGCTGACAAATAAGCAGTGACATGGAATTTTTTTTTTTAACAATCTTTGATAGTATGCCACGTCATCCGTGATGCTTGCCTATTAATAAATAAGTATAGATAAAGAAGGAGAGAGAATGTGAGGTTTAATAGGAGTAGGAGAGATAATGTGAGAGAGGATGTAATAATTTAATAAAAGTAGGAGAGATAAAAATGTCCCAAAATAGATGGGGTGTTTGAAGTGGGACGTCCCAAATGGAATATGGGGCGTTTGAACTGGGACGGAGGGAGTATGTACTAAAAAATTTATCACACATCTCATTATGTTTACTACACACTTAATGTAGACACTTTTTAATTTGTCTATATATAGACGCCTGTTATTTTCCAACTTTATATATTAGAGTTCGAAAATGTTAGGAGTCTATATGAAGACAAGTATAAAACGTGTCTATAGCTTGTAGTAAAAATAACTAAAGTTGCAGTACATTTTGTTGCATAATTTAGGAAATGATGCATTATAAGGGAAAGAGAGACAATTAAGGGTCCATGATTAAGGAATTAAATTAATTTTTCTTTTTCTATTAATAGATTCGTAACAATGTTGATTTTACTACCAATGTCATAAATTTATAGCAGATATATTATATTTACTACAAAATCATATTTTTTTACTACATGTAATCTTTAATTTACCACACGTGATTATGTTACAGACAATTTCTCTATTATCTACATATAGACTCCTAGAATCATCTATTATAATTTGATATCAATTATTGGATTGACATGCTCCCTTACTAAATATAGATAGCCAGAGATGTTGAGAACTTGGCCGCTGTTACACTAACTACTAGCCAATAGAGAAATACCACTCCGTCCCAAATTAAACTTCCCATGGAATTTGAAATCCCCTCACATAATGAAAATTGATATCTAAGACAATAGAGCACGTACTAGATAACTAGATTCCCGGCCAGTGTACCATTATTTAGTCATTTTAATAAGACTTGAGAGCTTCTATCTAAAAGACTTTACTTGTATATGTACATTGCCCACAAGTCACTCCCAAAGCTAGTCAGATTGCCATGTTAGTTTCTAAGAGAATCATTATTATTCCCCTACAAAACAAAGAGAACCTTTTTTTTTTTAAAACTCCCCTATATTCTATATACATACTCGCTAAATTTCGTTTACAGCTTTATTATTGTACACTTGTAGTTAGGCTGCGCTGTGCACTCAGGAGTTAGGTCAACCATAACTTTGTGTTATTACCACGATATATAAATTCGGGTTTTCTCATGATAAAAGTTCATTATTCAAGGATAATTTTCTCAATTAATCAACGGCATCCCATAACATTGTGCTACCACTATACATTTAACGTGATTCACCGTTCATAATAAGCATTTAGGCAATGCACATGTTCCGTTCATTCCACTTTTGTAACTACTAATAATTAACCCTTTTCCGTTTCCCTTTGATGTCTTTTAGCTTCAACCATTATCTAACCATGATGTTAAACTAAGAAGGCTGTCTAAATCACATGTATTGTAGATGACCTGGAAAACAACTAAGGGAGACAATCATGACATAAAGTTAATGTGAGTTTTACTTGACGAGATTGTTTCATGTTATGTATACGTCAGTAAGAATGGGGTTTTTGGATCAAAGAAGTGTAAAGGTTCCGTTGAATGGTTAAGACAAACGAGTATGACTTCATCTTGATGACTGCTAAATAAGACTAAGTGCTTTCGACATGACACTAAGACTTTCTTATGGGATTAGAAAGTTATCGCCAACTATTTCAAATAGAAAGGGACTATGTTGGACAGGTACGTTGAAATTTTCAGGTTACAAAGTTAATACAAATCAGATAAGTAGAGCCGGTTTTCAGGTAACCCAAGGAGTAAGGGGAAAATGGTCTGCTGGAGAAGATTTTGTTGATATATACAGTCATCAATCGTGGAATCCACAATTTTAGTAAGAAGATAATCGAGGAAATTGAAATACGGCATACGATGGGATTAGTTGAATGGATGGATAATTATCAAGTGACATTTTTCAAGGTCAAAAGTTCATATTAGAAGTTTAACTGAAAGTAGTAGCGTCGGACAACATTGCCCTGCTAACATGGAAGTTAAGTGTTTGATATTTCTATCTCTAGTCCGACGAAATGAGTCTTGAGCTCTAAAAAGCCTTATGTGTGATAAAAGAAGGGATTCTACTAGATGAGAAAAGATGGTTTATAAGTAATGATAAGGTCTTGTTGTGGTGAACTGTTAGTACTGATCAATTATTATGGAGATGTAAATGGAGGTTAACACTACTACAAAATCGCATATAGACATCGGACTTTTTTGACAATAGACATCAGATTCTTGGTGGACGTTGAGTTGGGTGATGTCTATTAGGAGAGCAATAGACATCAGATTTCAGTCCGTCGTGCATCCAAATTATAGACGTCAGTTTTATAAAAAAATCTGATGTCTATCTGTTGAATAGACATGAGACTTCCAAAAAAAACTGATGTCTATTAGTTAAATAGACATCCAAGTTCTTTAAAAACTGATGTCTATAAGTCAGCTTATACATCAGTTTTTTTTAAAAGCCCATGTCTATTCGTCCAAAGTAATTTAAAAAAAAAATACGCAGCCTAATTTATTTTCATTAACAAAACTTACGTATTACAGAAATAATTGAAGTATTGGAAGATGATGAAATACATTATGCATTACTAAAACATTCAAAGTGTTACAATACAAGATCAAAGGAGAAATTACATTTCTTCAAGAATGTTTTTCTCTGATGATGGATCATGATGCTCAAGAAGCAAATAAAAGTGCACAAGATGAGTAAAAGACATGGTCTGGGTGTGCTAGAGACATGGTAGCACCGTGTCTTGGTGCCAAAGACACATGACATTGTGCCAAAGACATGATTACACTCAGAGTGGTGAATGAACAGCATTGTAAATCATCTAAACAGTGATTAGAACAAGAAATAGATTTGAATGCAGAACTTCGTAACTGAAATGATAGTAGGTGGGGGGGGGGGAGGGATCATAGAGTAGTAGTCGTACTTGAAAATCGAATACATAGATAGTTGCAGAAAGTGTCAAGTGATGTAAATCATACCATGTCAGAACAATAAGATAGTCTGATGACTAAAGATTCTAGATAAAGTGAACTGTACAGCAGGCTTCCTAATCCAAGATGTCTCCAATCAGTGACATGTACGCACAAAGTTAGACTTCTTCGTTCAGACCAGGGAGACGATAGGTTGTATGCTTCAAGTTGAGATAAAGCCTAAGGAAGTTCAGGATCCAATTAATCAAGCTTTTCACTTCAAATTTACATGAAAAGCAATTATACAAGCACCAAAAGAGCGAAGTACATGCAAGTAGAATGCAGAAGAGACTCAAAGTACAGCTGTACAGGTTTGACATAATGTTTGCTTAGCTAATAGCAAAAAGCTAACGGGATTAATGAAGCTAACTGGAAATAAAGAAATAATGTCTGCAACCAAGCTGCAGGGTTCCAACTACCAGTTTATCTTCATATCAAAGTCATCAATTTGCTAGCAAAAGCGTCTGATTCTTCATGAACAGGCATTCAGGCAAGTAGATGGTAGACACACGACACTGACAGGAACTTCGTATTAGACATTTAAAAGGACTAAAAACTGGCGAACTTATAAGAATTCCATCCAGTGACGCATCAGAATTTAGACACACAGTATGGCATTGACGACCAATTTCTTTTGCAGAGGTGCATCTCTCCAAATTTATCTAAAACAATCCACAATGAAGAAGAAGGAAAACTATAACTGGAATTCAAATAAGGGAGTCCAGCCTACATAATTTCCCTATCATGTCTAACGGTCTAAGCATCAAGGAACTCACGTTGAGTGTTATCCTAAGATTATCGTCTAGGTTGTACTGTCCCATTTCACCCCTCAAACAATCTTAACAAGTTAGAACCACGACCACCAAGTCTTTGCTGATTCTTAAACGTTGCGACCATCTGCGATTTCTCTACCATGGATCCACGATTACTCAAACCCAAAAGACATCAGACTGTCAACAAATTTTTATCAGGAATAAGATGATGGTTACCAATAGTGCATCTCGGCATCAGTGCGTGAGGAGTCGACATGCTCTATAACACACTACAATCCCAGTTAAAAGCACTATTCAATGAATAAATCCAAGCATAATGTGCATGAACCAAATCTTTCAGGCCTTAAACAAATAAAATCTAGTCTGGTTGCAGCCTAATAAGAAATTCATTCTGTTTGCTATGACAAAAAGGCTTCACTTGCAGAGTTCAAGAAAAGAGGACAAGAGAAACAGCAGAAAAATATGAGTGCTTGAAAGGAGGAACATGACGTCTCATGATTCGCCAAAACGAAGATGAAGGAAGGGTAGGGGGGCAGTATACCTGAGGCAGATATGTAGGGCTAACCAGCGCAATGGCAGGGTTGCATTCGAGGGCCGAACTATGTCAGGATATAACCCAAGCAGGGCTGCAAAGAGACTCGATGCTGAAAATGCAAAACGAAGCATCATCTACAAGTATACTAACACTAGTAAAAATAATATTGTAACAAAGAAGGCAAGCAATGATATAAGAACCCAGACTTACACAAAATCAGGCACGCAACAAGATTGAAAGCGACTTCAAATTCAAGCAACAACAACCGAGCAAACGATTTCTCATCCCTGTAATTAATCATTAACCAAATTATGTTCAAAATAATTCAAATTAAACCTGAACTTTTACAAATGCACCTCAAATTCGGTTAATTAACATATAAATTGAATAAAAAAATACACCCACAAGAAAAACTTTGAGAGGGTCGGATCTTTGAGAGTCTCACCGCTACTATTACATTCTTAGACGACAATACAAGCTGCTATATGTTCTACATAGTTCGATCACTAAGCTACCCCGATCACTAATTGTCATACAGAAACCACAAACTTACAATCATAAGCCAAAAATCCGATATTTCGGCTCATTATCGAGGTCCTCAGCCTTCAAAATAACCTTTAAAACTTCCACTAATCTAAAAATTAATACACACTAACACACCCAACTTAGGAGTTCATTTCGATCAATTAAACCTAAATATCGATTCCTTTCCCGATGCTACTTCAATTTACCTCTCTCCTAACTCATTTCAAACGCATTTAAATAGCGTATTTCAGAAGCATGAACAAATTTCATCAAAAATCAATCAATCAATCAACAGCAAAATTAAGAAAAATCGCCAATTAAATTGCGTAATATCGTGCTAATTAACTAGGTTAAGAAAAAAACACAAAATAAAGAGAGTACCTTGGGAGGGAGAAGAAGATCAATATCAGCGTCAGTAGAGATGGGAAACAAAAATAAAGAGAGTACCTTCATTATGGTCGAATCTCTAAGGTAGCTTGAATGAATTAGATTGATTTTGGAAGGAAAAAAATCAAATCAAAGATGAATTAATGGAGATGTATTATAAAAAACAACGAAATTAATTAGAAATTAGCAGAGGAGAGAGAAAAAGAAAAACCTGGTGAGAACGAGGGGTGGAGGAGGAAGGAGGAGGTGATGAAGAAGGAGGAGGACCTTCAGTCCACGTCAGCAGATCGGCAGTTGCCAGTTGAAGTGTGTGATTTATTCCTTGCCTTCTCCGCCATTTTTTTTTTGGTAGCTTCTCGATCACTTTTCTCGCTCTCTCTCTCTCTTCCTCTTCAATATTCTTCCTTTCAGTACTGAGTACTAGAGTATGAGTTTGAGCTGGTTGGATAGATGAGGAGAGATATGGAGGAAATAGAGAGAAAATGAGATAGAGAGAATGAAGAGTAAGAGGTAAACGAGGGAGGAGAGAGAAGATCTAGGTTAGATTGGGGTTGGTAGAAATTAAATTGGACAAATTTTTAAAAAAAAAAAAAAATCGAGATGCATATACATCAGTTTTTTACAAAAGATGATGTGTATGCGATGACAATAGACATCAGTTTTTGAGAAAAAACTGACGTCTATTAATAGACGTGGGTTTTTGGAAAAAAACTGATGTCTATTATTTCGCCTTAATTGCAAAAATGCCACCGGTTCATAATAGACATCATATTTCCGAAAGTATGATGTCTATTTGCTGATGTCTATTATTGATTTTGTAGTAGTGTAAAGACTTGCGAGATCTATGTATACTCGCAATTACACTACCAAGGATGATGACTCGAATGTTTAAGATGTAGAAGGACAAAATCAAGTCATTCGGTTGAAGTAAAAGAGTTCATGGAAGCAAAATCTGCTCCCTACGTGTTTTGAACTTGGGTGGAGAAGGAGTAACAATGCAAGCTTGACCAACTAGGCTACAACATCTAACCTGCTGGACGAATGAGATATGAAGCTAGGTATCGGTTAGTTTCACGTATGCATTGAGTAATAAGGGTATGCAAGTTCCAATCATTTGAGAGTTGAGATTTCAAATGCATTTATAGGGTGGTCTCGACACCTATTGGTATACTGAGCAATATTTCAAAATACTTTTGGGGATGAGAACGCTCCGACACGAGTTTGACATGCGAAATATAAATGAAGAGGTTTGGAGTATAGAAGATCACACTAAAACTGTTTGGTTGATATGAAAATGTTTCAAGGATGGTAAATGGTTACGAGTTATAATCGCCGGCCGATTTCAGGAAAGATCTGTTTTAATGACGTGTTCTATGGTTATCGATGACATATTATGTTAGAAATGCATTGAATGTCCAGAATTTGAATCGCTAAGAATTCATGAAATTGCAATCTATTGGAATCGTCACCAACTGTGGTTGATTTGAGGATGAGAAAGAGAATTTGTAATATTGCGACAAAACCTTGCGATGAGTTACAAATGTGTGAAAAATATTGCAAGTGAAAAGTGGATTTGAAGTTCAGATTAGTCACATACACTTCTTCGAATTAAGTACTTTTGGTTCGAGGGCGAACCTTTTCTTTAAGGGGGATGAGAACCACTTGCGTTCCTTTTTCGCCCTAATTTATAAGAATTTATGTTACTTTTGTCATTATATGATAAAATTATATGATAAAGCATGTTTACCTAATTGGTGCACTTATGGTACACACGTACTTGTTTTGTGCATCGTAGTTGCACACATTATATTGTTCGTGCATTAACGTTGCACATTATAATTGCGCGTTGTTCCTTCCTGAAATGCATTGATGATGCATTTCTAGCTAAACACGACTCTCTTATGAGTAAGTGCATTGATGGTGCACTTTCTCCTTCCCTCTACTGCTATATCTTTAAATCCTTACTTCCCATTATTTTCTTGCGTTACTTTTCGCCTGTGTTGGAAGTTATGGATGTTGGTTACGAGAAATCGGTTGAGAAAATTTGAAATGTGAAGAGTTATGTGAAATCTATTTAGGGAGGGGAGATTAAATCTTCGGGACGAAGATTTGTTTTAAGGAGGGAAGTCTGTAACACCCCGTATTTTTGGGAACTTAAATAATTAGGGGTGTTACATATAAGGTAATTGAGTAATTTATTAAAGGTTTATTGCAATTCGATTGTATTATTATGAGATTTCTGATTATAGAATTACACAAGAGGATTCGTTAGTCATTCGGATTTGGATCGAGTTTGTGGATCACGCAACGCACTTAATTAGCTAAGCCCAAACCCAAGTCTACCCTTATACCCGTATACATATAATAAAGAAAACCCTTGCTTTATTTCATAATCATTCGGCCTCCTCCTCTCCATCTCTATCTTTCGTTTTTCCTCCTCCCGCAGAATATCTCATCATAACTATGTTAATTTCAAATACGCACAACTCTCACATACGACCTTTGTTTATATTGTGGTTGGTGGCGTTAGAACCGTGCTTTTGATACGAATCCATAAACATGTAGATCGTGCCAAGATTCCATCAGATGATCTCTGTACGTAGAGATGTTTTAGTGGAGCTATGTCTATCTACGCGAGAACTGTTTTGCTCCCTCAGTATCTTGATGATTCTCGTTGACTCATAAAGTATTTTGGGACGAGATTTTATGGTGATGTTTCTAACTGTAGTTGTAACAACATCTCCAAAATTGGTAAGGCCTGTATTTGTATATCAAAAGTTATATTATAATTTGTGGGTAACCCTAATTCATGTTTATGGTTCAGTGTGAGGTTGATTCCCGTTGATCCGCTTGGAGTTTGTGGACAAAATTTTGACGAGATGTCCCTGATATAATCTTTTATGACATACTCAAATTTGGTATTCAACCCATTCCTTAAACGTCAATTATGCATGTTTCTTTGTTACTCCCCTAATTTGGGTTCTTATTCAATTAGCTTCATTCGTGGTTGTAATTAGGCTTGATGGAGTAAAGGTTTACGATTTATGGCTTAAAGGATTGGGTATGATTGATTATGGGAAAAAATGATGTTAGAGTAAAAAGGAGAAATGGATTAGCGTTTAAGGTAAGAACGTTGACCCTCTAAAGTTGAGCATGTTTGTATTGTTCAAATTCATGATCCTTGTCCTTCGTTCATCTCTCATTGTCTACTCATTGTTATTCGCTCATACATCTTGAGATTCATACTTGTACATATGTATACTATCTTGTGTGGCTATGCCACCCCATGTTGTTGCTTCTATATTGTTGTTCCGGCTACGGCCGTTTATAAATCGAAAAGCGCAAGCACGAATAATGTACTTAAATGACAAACTGAAAGTATATCAAAAAACAAAATGATAAATGAAACCCATCTAGAGGGACAGACGTAGGAGCCGTCACCACATCACGAGGATGTGGCTTTTGTTTGAACCTCTGATCAAGGTTGTATTGTGGGTCGGAGATCAGCTACCGAACCCCCTAATAGACTTCCTCCTGGAGGTGGTTTCGTCCTACCGGCCCTCTAGCGAGGGGTGTGCACACTCGAGTCATTAGGTTGCGTTACTATGTAACTCTAGATGTGGTAGTCTTGGGGTAGGACCCTTGGCTTGTCTTCAGGGACCTCACGGAGGCCTTCGAATAACGTATACTATTGACAAAAGAATTGAAAGAAAGACGAATTACGTTTTAGGCAGCCTCGGGCTGACCTTTGCACGACTCGTATAATCCGACACACGAGTCGTGTCCACTGTTGCCTTTGCTCTGTCAGTTTCTGAAATGAGCACGAGAAGTGCACGAGTCGTGTCCAGTGTTTCGTTGTCTTCGTCGCTTGGCGTAGTTTGCTCAGTTATTTGTAGCTACGCGCCATTTTAAGGCACGTATCTTACCTTTCTTTTGTTGCTCTCTCTTTTCTTACTCAGCCAGTGTTGACGTTCTTTGTTGTGGGTTGTGTCCCTATCCTATTCTGTGGCCTGTTTCATCCTTTTGGTGGCGCATTTGACAGGTTTGCAGATTGAGATGTGATGCGTGTCATTTCCGCAACAAAATTAAATTTATAATCACAAACTAACTCTACCGATTAGATAGTGGAAGTAAGGGTCGAACCCACAAGGACTGCGTTTTATCTTAAACTAATTATCTAATTGAATGACTATAACTAGGATTAAGGGGGGGGGTTGTGTTGGAATAATTAACTAAATTAACAAATTATTGTGAAATCGCTAAACTTTTATATTGGACTAATAGGGAAATGTAATTCTCTACCGATACGGGTCTTTCATCGATTCACTCAATTAGCCTATGATAGATTGGTTAACCGAAAACCCCCTGAAAGCAGGCAGACTCCCAATTTTATCTTTCTTACTCGTTAAACCCCGTGAAAGCACGCAAGTATAATCCTAACTAAGATATATTAATCTAACCATGAAAGCACGAATCAGATTAACAAACCTTGTCGCATTAAGAACACCAATCAGATAAATCCAACTTAGCCAGAAAGCTGCAACTAAATCGAATCTAACTATCATACACGATTCTAGCAATACAATAATTAGACCAGAAAGCTGCAACCTAATTATTTTTTTTTTGGGAAAATGTAAGAAAACTCTATTAATCAAAAAAAGAATTACAAGAGTTCAGCTAGTTTGGGAAAAAATTAACCCAAACCAGCAAACCTAATGCTACTAAACAGTAGCATTTCCCATACCACTCCATTGCATAGCTTACACCTATTTATACAAATCTCCTATCCTGCAACCAGGCCTTATCCTTAACACTAATATTATGGAGTTTTGTCTTCAGTCTTAACTTGACTTCATTTCTAACCATCTCAAGCACTGCTTCCGGCCTGTTAATCGCCCCTTCCACCCTACATTTGTTTCCATCCAAATGTGATAAGTTAGGCTGCAAATAACAGAACCAGCAACTTGGTTTCTCAGTCTTGAACCCATCTTCTTGTTACAGCACCATAGCAGAGTGTTGTTTACAGGAAATTGTAAATCATACCATGCTCTCACTAATTCCAGACATCTCTTGCTATAATCACACCTGAAGAGAAGGTGATCATGAGTTTCACTGGAATTTTGGCAAAGCAGGCAAATATCATCATCACAGACACCAATGATCTTTAGTCTGTCTTTCAGCTGCAATCTGCCCTGCATAGCCAGCCAGCAGATGAATGCTGCCTTTGGAACAATGTGTCTAGACCAAATAAACTTCCCCCAGGCCACTTTAGCATGTTTATCAATCAGCCAAGAGAAACCCTCTGAAACAGTATAGTCTTTACCTGTCCCAGTCCATTTGTTATTCACATAACCATTTTGCAGCTTAATTCTTGTAGAGCAGATCTTTTTCCAGCTCCAACTTGCATCTATTGGAGGACTATACTCCTCCCACTTACATCCCTTTAAGTAGTAGCTGTTGATCCACTTAACCCACAGGGTGTCTGCCTTCATGTAGATCCAATGGACCATCTTCCCAATACAGGCTATATTCCAAGTGAAGATATCCCTAATTCCCAGACCTCCACACTCATGAGGTTTACAAATCTGCTTCCAAGCAATGAGAGGACTCCTTATCATATTTTCCCCCCCATCCCATAAAAAATTTCTACAGATTGCAGAAATTTTCCTAAGAACCAGTTTTGGGAGCAAAAACACTCTAGCCCAGTAGTCATGCAAGTGACTTAGGACTGCTTTAACTAGGGTCAGTCTCCCAGCATATGAGATTTTCCTGGCTCCAATAGCTCTGATTCTCTTCACTATCTTCTCTGTAAGGCAATTGCAGTCCATTATTGACAGCCTACCTGCAGTGATTGGCACACCCAGGTATTTAAATGGAAGGTCACCTCTATTGAAGCCAGAAAAGTCCAAAATTTCCTTAATTATGTTCATACCCACCCCAGCAAAGTAAATTTCAGATTTTGATGGGCTTGAACAAAGACCAGTTGCTTCAGAGAAGGTTGTGAATCCTCTCAGTAGCAGAGAAACTGATCTAAAATCACCTTTGCAAAACTGCAACCTAATTATACTACTATCAATTCGACACTTAAATTCATGAAAACTATAAGTAATAAAACTCAATCATAAACATGAAATTGAACGAATTTTGAATCAGAAATAATTACCATAGAATCTAATCGATAATATCATTGCAAAATCATAATCTCAAAAACCATAGTATCTTATAGCTAATTACATGTTCCTACAATAATCTACTCCATACTAATTAAAAGAACAAAAAGAAAAGACAAAAGGGATAGAAGAGCTCATTGCTAGGACGAATTGACTCGACTCCAGGAGCTCCGTCGTCGTCTTCGCGTGCTTCGTCTTCTGTCTTCCTCCGTGGCGTCTCTGTCTTCGGTCATCCGAAGTATGAATTCCCTTTCTCCTTTTTATCCCAGCAGGCTCTTTTGTTTATTTGACCAAACCCTCACATTCAAGTGGGTCAGCCGACAACTACTAAGTTTGGCCCAACTTTGACTTAAAGTACACATTGGGTTTAATAATATGTGCTGCGACATTTTTGTTTATTCCGGCCCAGCAAATGACAGAATTAGTCCTTGTGTTGTGCTACAAAGTTATAGGTTTCGGTCCAAACTTTTCAACGCCACTTGAATCGCCTTAATCGGACTCCGTATGAGGAAATTATGAGTTAAATATGAAATTGGTCCTGCGAACTTGGTAAAACCGAATTTAGTGTAATTTCCGATCTCAAGTCGACGGGTTATTAAATAATCAACATAAATAACATATTAAGCTCAAAACACGACATAAGGACTAATAATTGCAATTGTATGAAAAGATAGATAATCTAGCTCAAATGACCCAAAAGACGACAATAATAATATAGTTTAGGAGGGTAAAAACGTGTATAAATATGGACTTATCAAGATGCATTGTATGGTTGAAGCGTCATTGCATGTCGGGCACTTTGATGAGTCGTCAGATATTTGCATTGGGGACGATTTGTACTTTATCTTTTGGTTTAATTTCCGATTTGTAGATTCAGCTAGAAGTAGACCTGTCAAACGGGTCGGGTCGGGTCAAATACGGGTTGGGTCAAATACGGGTCGGGTCAAATACGGGTCAGGTCAAAATACGGGTCGGGTCGGGTTAGGGTCAGGTCGGGTCAGGGTCAAAATACGGGTCATATACATCGTTTTACGCAGGGTTTTTCCTTGAACTTTAGCGCTTTTACGTATGAGTTTTAGCACCTTTTGCATACAACTTTTTAACGTCATTTTTGTTTCAAGCTTAGCTCACTTTTTTTTTATTGTACATATTTAAGTCATGCTACAAAATTAAAGTAGGAAATCAAATTTGAGATATGATTATTGAAAATCACGATTCCACATTGCACAAGATCATGAGTGCAATGCTTCAATAAGAAGTCACAAATCACTACTACATAAGTGACCTAATGCAACACCCCAAAATTTGTTGCATTAGGTCTAATGCAACCCCATTAGGGGTCTAAGGCAACCCCTATAATAAAATGTTGCATTAGCTTCTAGGAACCGTTACATTTGCCTCTCAAATGCAACAAGGCTACTAGTCTACTACAACGCCCATCAGATAACGCCACACACTATCATAATTCATAGCCTATTGCAACGGTACCAGAAATTTAATTTTTTTCATAGGCTATGTGGGATTCGAACCCACACACTAGTGTGGTTTTGCACACGGCTCTACCTGTTGAGCTAATAGCCTTGTATAGTTGTATATATAAACAAAAAAAACATAATACAAAGATATGTCCTTTGTGCTATTAATCCACATTATATAACTAGACTCTTGAACATTTTAAATGAAAGAGCTCTACAATGGGCATATATGCATTCATACCTAATTTTTTCCAATCAAATTGATTACAACCTCTCTCGTCCAAGCAGCTCCTATTCATGAAGGAGCTGAACTTTCTTCTTCGTTTTCGCAGAGTAGAACCAGGGTTGAAAGCTGTCGAAGGCTCCAAGCGGCACTCGCCCAAATCAGCAACCTTCCTCTTTTGCCTTGATTTCTGTGCTTTATCCTTTTGGGATGTCTTGATTTTATCATCCTTTTGTTGATTAAACGGAGTTGAAGCTGAATCCGGCGCCAAACTGTTGTTGATTGAGGATTTCACAGATACATCAAGTATAGATGAACCATTAGTTTGATTAAAATAAACAGCTTCACCTCTTCGCACTTTCTCATAGCTTGAGCATGACAGGGTCAATGAAAATCCCCGACGATCACAATTGAAGAACTGATGAGGGAGATTTTTGATGTGATTTTGTGATTTAATTGAAGATTTTTCTGGTTTTGGGGATTTGTTCAATCGCCTTTTTTTGTTTTTCTCCTCTCATTTTTTTGTTTCCGACTCGTGACTTCGTGAGAGTAAAATGTTAATTTTTTTAATTTTTTTTTTAATACTTTGACTTTGACTTTGACCCGCCGGGTTGACCCTGACCCGACCCGTTTTGACCCGCAAATTTTCGGGTTGATCGGGTTCGGGTCATATACGGGTCACGGGTCAAAAAACGGGTCTAATCGGGTTCAAATGCAGGTCGGGTCGGGTTACCGGGTCGGGTCAGGTTCTGACAGGTCTAGCTAGAAGTCTTCCGCTGTCATTTGTTTTTCTTGTTTATCAATTTTGTTTTAAATTAGCCTTGTCGTTGACTTGGTAGTCAATGTCGGCATAACAATCCTTTGTTTTTGTATTTAAAGATAATGAAAATTTAGGGTTGTTACAGGTAGATCCTTTGCAAATGGGTAAACCTTAGAGATGTTAAGACTGAATGAAAATAGCTCTTAAGTCTTCCACGATGATATACCTACTCGTTTTTAAAAGCTGCTTTAAAAACTCATTTGGTATAAACAATGTTTTAATAACCGGACCTAACATCGAACGGTAGCCTTGGAGGTTCGATGGGTCCTAGGGTTCCACCGATTCAACTCCAATATTAAAAAAACCAGCAACATCATAATTATAAAAATATAATAATAAAAATATTGCTTAGACTACGAAAATTTATAAGAAAAATGGTCCAAAACGGTCCAACTGGATTGAACCGGCCGGTTCACTCCTAATTCTTATAGTTTGGCCGGTGTTGACACTTCTCGGTTTTTCAAACTAATTGGATTAGACGACTAACTGGTTCGCGGTTGAACAAGCCATTTCGGTTTTCAAAACATTGGATATAAATGGTAGAATGTACATATGCATGTAGAAGTCATGTCGCGAGATATACTCAAGAGGAGGGGTGAATTGAGTATAGAATTTAGTTGAAATATTTTTCATTTTTACTCGATTTATTGTGTGTAAATGTAACACCCCGTAATTTTCGGGAATCTATTTAATTCGGGTGTTACTAATTATATTAAATTCCGAATGTTTACGATTAACAAATTTCGTAATTAGAATGATTTTTATTTGTTTTTGTTTTTGTTTTCATAAAATAAAATTAATAAGAAATATCTATGATAGTAAATTCTTCCTAAACTAAATATCTAGTAAAAATTACCATTTATAACATTTTCTTACCTTCTAAGCAATTAGAAATTTAGAACTATAAAATCATTCACCACGCCTAAACATCATTTACGTCATCATCATCTTCATTCCTTTTCGTCATTTCCGCACTCTTCGCACATCATTTTCGATCAGTCAGTTCATCACAGTTTTGGCTCGGTTTTTGACGAAAATCATATCATTGAATCCCTCTCTTTCTCCTCTACACAACGGTATAAATTTCTCCTTGTTTCGTTTAAGTCGTACCGTTATCGATTTTTCATTTATACTCGTTTTCGGCTCGAATTACTTGATTTTAATTGGTTTAAATCTTATATAAGTGATTAATATGATTATTAGAATATTATAGGTTGTTTTTATGAGTGATTTGAGTTGGGTTTGGAATAAATTTTGATCTTACGAGAGAGTACGAGTCCTCTGTTTTGGGCATCGAGTCCCTGTTTTTGAGTCGAATTAATTGGAGTTCTTGGTGTCGTTTAGCTGCTGATGCTGCTTGTACTGTTGTTATTACTTGTTGTGTTGTCGTCATGGGTTGTTGTGTGGTCGTTACTGGGGTTGTGTATGGTGTTGTGTGGTTCTTATGTTACTGTCGAGATTGGGTTTGCCGTGGTGGACAGTAGGAGCTGACGACTCAATTCTAGGTTGTCGTTATTAATGTTATAGTCTGGCGATTGTTGCTGCGCTAGTTGTTATTGTTGTCGTGTTGTTCCCGGATATATGGCGTGGTTGTGGCGTGGCTGAGCTACCCAGCGCCGACTGTGTTTTGGGTTAAAGCCAACCCTCTTTTGGTATTGTCGAAGCTGGCGTTGTTGGAGTCGGGGGGCTTTAACAAGTATGTTGGTCTTTTGTTTGGTGGGTTATAATTAACTAATGGCTTGATTAATTTGGGTTTTAAGTTTGTTAATTAATTGGGGATTATATCAGATCATATCTATATTGTGAGAGCTATAATATTAGATGTTTGGGATTGAGATTATTATATAATAATCATTTTGGTTTTATAATCCAATTTGTTCGAAGTGTTGTGAAAGTTTGGCTTGGGTTAAAATGTTAATTAATTGAGAATTAGCTTGTTAATGTCTTGTGGAGTTTTGAGATAATCCACCGATTGATTTTTGGTTACCCTTTGGTGTTATATAGTTTGTAAGTCCAGAGAAGTTCAGTTCGTCGATTTTGAGAAGGACTACTAAGCACAAGTTAAGCGGTTTCGGTAAGAACGTTAACCCTTTTTGAGCTCGAGCATGTTTTCACATATCTTCTTGTGTTCCGACTTTCAGTTTATATAATTTATATTGCAATTCATTTATACTCTTATCGTTTCTAAATTCTATGAAGTCTGCATTCATGTCGTCAACCTAATGAGAAGGGGTTCGACCCCTCTGTTATACATTCACTCTTGGTGCTTGTCTTTGTTTGATATTCGGTTTGGACCTACGTTGTTACATTGGCTTCTATACTTCTTCTGACTGATCACAATATCTATTGTTTGGTTGGGAATTGGTAATACATCAAATAAAATATCTAATCATGGTTTGAATATGGCTTGTGGTTAATGGGATTTTCTTCTATAAACACTGTAGAGTAACGGGTTAACTCCTCCGGGGGTGCTCGTTTACAAAGGATTTACTATACCTCTGATCAAGGTAACACTTAATTGGATTAGCTACCAGTTACCTATTGAGACCTCCTCCTAGAAGGGTTACATCCTACTGGCTCTCTAGTGAGGGGTGTGCACACTCAAGTTCTCTTAGGGTGGTTTGGGTTAGCTCTAGAGTTATTTCTGGTTAGGGGTAGGACCCTTACCAAAGATGGGTTACTGATGCGGAGTGCCCATTCCTGTATACTTGGCTTTGCTCTCTGAAATTTATTATATGATTCTCGGTTCTAGGGCTGTTCATAAACTAGCCCGGACCGGGAAAAGACCCGGACCGACCCGGACCCGGACCGGACCGGACCGACCCGAACCCATTCGGTCCGGTCTTCGGTCCTTCATTTCCCAGATTACCGGGTCCGGTCCGGTCCGGTCTAAAACCCGCGGGTTTCGGTCCAAGACCGAGGACCGGAACATATGCACTTTTGTATTAAAAAAAAAAGATAAAAAGCCCAATTTTTTCCCAAACCCTCGACATCTGCACACATTACACGCTTCTCTCTCCTTCTACCCTCTCACATTCAGTACATCATTCACCAACCCTCAATCCCTCCCTCTTCACTCTCCCAATTATCACTCATGAATCATCCATCGATCATCTAACTAAAAAAAAATTCATCGATCATCTGAACAGATTTCTCTTTCGAGAACCTTCATATAGGTGGAGAGAGAAAGGGTCAAGGTTCTTCCCTGATTTTGGCGATTGGTATACTGAAAAGAGGAATTTTCACCTGAAGTTATAGATTTGCAAGGATTTGGTTGGTTTTCTAAAAAATTTTTAGGGTTTCGGCGATATTTCGATCGCCGTCCATGGCTTCTCGGGGGGTTTCTAACTGGCTTTTTTTTTTCTAATGTTTGTGTGGTTTATTGATAGAAACTACTGGCCAGTGGCCACGTAACACTACCCCTCCCTTTTAATTTTTTTTTTTATTTTAAAATGTGGATGAAAGTTTGATTGTTTGATGCGATTTTACCCAATTTGATTAGATCTGTTTCTTCATTGATTAGATCTTGATGGAAGAATCGGATCTTTTTGTGTTTTGAATTTTGATGGCTGAATTTGGGGAAACGGAAGTCGAGAATTGTTGATATTACGTTCCAAATTTTTTTTTTTTAACTTTTTTTTTTACGGCTAGTACAGTTGAGTGGTCCGGTCCGGGTTATTGACCGAACCCGACGGTCCGGTCCGGGTTTTGGACCGGACTTTCCGGTCCGGTCTTCGGTCCTGAGATTTCAGCAAATTCGGTCCTCGGTCTTTCCGGGTCGGTCCGGTCCGGTCCGGGTCTGGACCGGTGAACAGCCCTACTCGGTTCACATCCCTAATCATCCTGGTTAATCCTTTGATGGTAAGCGTTGCTTGTTCAGCTACGCGCCTCAAAAGCGCGTATCGTATTTTCCCTTGTTTTGCTTTGAGTTCTTACTCAGCCTGTTTGCTGACGTTTTTTTGTTTGGGTTTATCTCTACCCTATTCTGGGGCCTGTGTCATTTTCCGATGGCGCAGTTGACAGGTGTGTTTGATGGGGATATGTTGAGCTTGCGGACGTCTGCATTCATGGGGTCTTTTCATTTGGACAATTGTTGAACATTTCTTAGTTCTTTTTGAATTTCGGTTTTGGATTTGTAAACTTTGACTAAGTCTTCCGCTGTCGCACTATTCTACTTTTACAATTGGGATTTATTATTTTGGTTTTCGCCATGCAATTAACTTGGTTAGTTAATTGTGGCATAATAATCCTAGGTTTTCATTTATTTACTGGTCGAAAATTTAGGGTTGTTACAGTAAAGCAGAGGAAAAGACATACTAGTGTACTATACCACAATCTAAAGATTGTAGTTTGTGATGGTACAGATCTGTGCTATGAAATAAAGCGTGAAACAATGAATAGAGTACACACATGATTTACATGGGTCGACCTCAACCCAAGGTCTACGTCCACAAAATGCACTAAAATTTTCTTCGCTACTAGCTCAACCAAAGACTAGTAGAGGAACCCTACAACTAACTCTAGTTGTACTAGGTCCAACCAGGAAACTCTTTCCTACTCTCTCAACCCAAGACAATAGTAGGACTCGAGTACAACCCCATACCCCAAATACCTCACTCTAGAAGAGAAAAGTACAGAGCAATCACCTCTCTACGATGCTTCTTAGTCAAGCAAATAGAGGTAACAATTTCGACCTATGATGAGAATTGTATGTAATATCAGTGCAGGGAACAGTATGCGATATTGTACTGTCTGAACGGTAGGAAAATTAAGATCAAAACTTTATTGTGGAAAACGTCTAAGTTCTTATAAAACCAAAGGGGCTATTTTTATGTAGTGAAAAGAGTTCTCATTACTTGGAAAAGAATCAAGTTTATTTGCTTTCCAAGTAATTACCAAAGGATACTATCAAATGAGGATAGAATATGCAATTTTACCTCAAATGAAACTCCTAGAATATATCTTTCAAACATCTCAGAATTTTATCCAAAATCAAACATAATTATTTCTGCGGTAAGAAGTCAAAATATCTCCACAAATATTTAGGATAATTAAAGGGTATATTTGCAATAAAATCTTTTCTCATTTTCCTAAAATTCAAATATTCATATTTAAATATATATTCTTGTAAAAGAAATAATATATCTCAAATATGTGAATCAAACATCTAAAATTCTTGAAATACTTTAGAAATCATAACAAATCATTTCCAAAAATACAGAGTTTTAGCAATACAGAGTACATACTAGGTATCGTGCTCTGTAAAAACAGTTTAGCACATAGATGAGACAGATTGTCGTTCTGTCTATTTCACCATTTAGCACGTCCATACACATCAATCACACACACATAATCAACTTACAATAAGACTATAAAATAAAGTAAACCTTAGTTAATTAATCTGTCTTCAACGAGAACATCTAGTGAACACTTGTAGCTCCATTGGTTTAGCCGTAAGACAATCGAAGCTTCATAATTCCCTGAGAGAGGTTAGCTCACCGATACTAAATATAGATGTTAACTCATAAACAAGGGAGTAATCAACGTATGAAATATATCATCTCGTCATCATCAAAACACATTACATGGTTCAATACTGGTGATCTAAGAGCTAAGATAATTATGCAAGTTGTGACGTTCTCTTATGTCCTGTTAAACAAAGAACCAACAATAAGAGAACGGTTCTCTCTAAAACCGTTCTATTAGGTCAACCTAGCAAAACGGTTCTATATATAACCGTTCTTAAAACCTCAAGAAAAAAAAAATTAAAGAAATAAAAAACCCCCCCACCTCGTCATTTCCGCCACACATAACTTCTCATCATATTTTCCCCTCTCTTTCTCTCTCCTCAATATCTCTATTGAATCTCCTTCCTCTTTTTTCTCCGTCCTCTTTTTTTCTCTGTATCTCCTTCCTCCTCTTTTTTCTCTCTACTCACCATCATCAACCCTATAACTTACGACGTTGTTTTCGTCTTCAATTCTCCGGCTGTAGAAGTGCGCCGAATGCTTCACTCCGACAAGATCTTGCGCAGAGTCCATCTCCGGATGTCGATCTTGCGCAGAGTCCAGCCTCGAAGACCCGTCCTCCGGCGACCTTTTCCCCGCCTTCTCAAGCCGTCAAACACGCCTTCGTCCGGCTAGGCTTCATCGGTCTCTTCACTGGTAATTTCTAACTTTGATGTTTTGTTTGTGATTAAATTATGCATAATCGATCTACTCTTTCAGATCTACTTTCTATAAGATTCAAGATAAAATTCTGAGATTTCATCTCTCTAATCTATGTCATGTTTTTTTTTAACTTAGTTTTTTGTTTTAATCTACTTTTTCTAATGATATTTGTTTTTATTGTATAGTTAGAACAATAATGAGGAGGAAGTTGAAGAACAAAGGCCGGATGTAGCTTATTGAACAAGATATAAATGAAGATGATGACGGCAAGATTCGCGAGAAAAATAGTGTTAGGTTTATCGATTTGGTTAGTTTTATTTTTGTTTGGTGATTCTGTAATCATTGACTTATTGCAGTGTACCCAAATTTAATAGAAGTACTCGGAGAACCCATTTTCATGTTGTTGTTGTTGTTGTTGTTGTTGTTGTTGTTGTTGCTGCGTTGTTGTTGTTGTTGTTATTGCTGCGTTGTTGTTGGTGGTGGTGGTGGGTTGGGGATTGTGGTGTGGGTCCGGGAAAGTGGAGCATGTCGAGAAAAAAAATTGTTTTTTTTTTTGAAAATATTGAGGGCCTATAAGAACGGTTATGCCAGAAACCGTTCTGGAATGCTTAAAAGTACAAGAACGGTTTTCTTAACAACCGTTCTTAAAGGGTCTTTCAGAACGGTTTTGGGGACAACCGTTCTTAAAGCTTTTAGAACGGTTCAAACCGTTCTCTTAGGCTTTAAGTACCGTCGTCTAGAGAACGGTTGAACAACCGTTCTCCTTAGCTTTAGACCAACCGTTCTCGAAGCCTATTTTTGACGTAGTGCATTCAACTATAAAGCGTGGCTTGGGACACAGTTTTTAAGATTAATTAAATAGAATAAAAAATGAGTGTTAGGGGCCACTTGGTGTAAACTTACAACATTTAACGGCATACCCCACTTTTATTTTCAATCGATAAATTAAAATAATAAATTAGGGGTTTATTGGTCTTTACATGTACATATAAGAAAAGATTCAAGTCAAAGTTTAAAATTGAACGGTACACCTCGAAATGGAAAGTAGGAAGTTTACACCCGACCGGTGGATAACATTTAAGAGTTGAGAAGATGGCAAACATATTTTTGGAAATGAAAACGTATTAAACGCGTATTCGTCCAAAAGAAAGGTTTTTTAAGGCAACGTTGCTCTAGACGGCTATCTGACCGTTTGTCTTAGAAAGGTTGGCGTTCAAGACTCCCCTTGTTATACTCCGGTCAATTCCACTATCGTTTTAGCCAACATAATTTACTTTCTCGTTTAAACTATTCGGAACCTATCAAAGTTAAGCTTCTGATGACCAAAGTATTACTTTGGCAAAGTAAATTAACCACCAGAGTATGTGATGGTGCAATAATAGTGCACACTTCACATCCAAACCGCTCTTCATCAAAACCCTATGCTCGGAGATAACAAGGTTAACGTTCTCGATCAAATCCTCTTATCACTAACAATGGAACATAACACACATACAGTCTTACAAATTTCATGTACACAAATTGCACTTCGTGGAATTGATTAAACAGTACAATATATATATAGGGTCAGGTTCAGGTAGGAACCTTAGTTATATAGGAACTCTAGGAACCATTACTGACCACTAGATCAATATAATCTAGTGGTCCTAATAAGTTACCCAAACAAATTTTTTTCCCTCTCCTCCCCCATACTCTCCACTACCCACCCGAGTACCCGACCATCACCCACATCACTCACCCACCGCCACCCACCACGGCACCACCTGACCATTCCCATTACCGGTCATCCTTCACCACCACCATACGCCATCGTGACGGCCACGCAAATTGCCCTCCTCCGATCCCACCACCTTTGCGACACCACCACTTCCATTTGTTCTCTCTTCCCATATTGTGCCTCTCACAGACCCAACGGCCAACACCAACTTCTCTATGCCGCCAGCGAACTCCGACCACCACCTAACTCCCTGACCTCCTCCCGACAATACCAGAACTCACCACCATAGCCTAACTCCCTGACTTCCCCCACATACGTTCAATTATAAATTGATGAACATTCAATCCTAATTTGATGAACATTAAAACATAATTGATGAACATTTAATCATAAATTGATGAACATTCAATCATAAACTGCATATTCATCAAAGATCGATCGTATGTTCACCTATTTGTACTGCATGTTCATCAAATTTAAACCTTAAATTCATCAATTATTAGTATGTCCATCCAATTCAAATTCAATGTTCATCAAATTTAATTCATTGGATGTTCATTGATGGACTATCAACTTACGTGCAGTGTTGTTCGATGACGACGTCGGCATCGATTGGTGTTGCCAGCGAGCGAGGAATTGGAGGACGAGAGAAAATGCGGTGGAAATGGATGGGTAGATGGTGTCGCCGGAGCATACAGTGGGGTGGTTTTGTTCGCCTAATATGCAGTGGTGGTGCGTCCGAAGGTCTGCGACAGCAGCGGTGTCACGGCGGCTGGGTGGGAAGAGGAGAGAAGGAGTGGGGGAATGGGGGACGGGGTCGGAGGAGAGAGAATTTTTTTGGGTGGGATGGTTTGCCGTTTGTTTATTATTTGCTTTTTTTTCTTTTTGATTTTTTTTTTTTTGGACCATTAGATCTATATGAATGGAGAGTTTAGGATTGGTTCCTAAAGTTCCTACCTACCTAAAGTTCCTACCAGAACCTAAATATATATATATATATATATATATATATTAGTAATTTTTGAATCGTCTCACGCACAAAACAAACAATCTAACTTGCGGGCAAGCTAGCTAGGTAACGATGGATTTCTTTGACACAAGAAGAAGTGGATTTTTCTTGTGTATAGTTACCCCAGGAATTGTATCAGTGTCAATGTCTTCTTTGTTAACCCCAGCAGGCAAATTCCAATCAAAAGAGTTCAACAAATTGGCAAGCGTAAGCTCCGTAGTCGAAAGCCCAAGATGCAATCCAGGGCATATTCTTCTACCAGAACCAAAAGGAATCAGCTCAAAATCTTGCCCTTTCAGGTCGATTGAACTGCCTAAGAACCTCTCCGGCATGAAACTTTCCGGGTTCTCCCATGATGCCGGATCTCTTCCAATTGCATACGCATTGATGTGCACCAGAGTTTTTGGCAAAATGTCGTACCCATCTACTTTCGTCTTGTTGATTGCTTCGCGTACAACCAGCAGTGGAGCAGCTGGGTGTAGTCTGAATGTTTCCTTAACCACTGCCTTGAAATATTCGAGGTTTTGGACGTCTTCTTCCCCAACATAGTCCTTATTTCCGGCTGCACTCCTAATCTCTTCTTGCACTCTTTTCATTGCACTCGGGTTCTTTATCAGCTCTGTCATTGCCCAGACTACCATTGTTGCAGTTGTATCCGTTCCTCCTATGAATACATTCTGCGTGTAGTAGTAGTAGAGATTTTGTGTTATATATCATCATTTTCATGCATTGCCCTTGATGATACTCATTTTGTTTTGTCTTGGATAGTTAGCTGCTTGTTTGAATTACTCTCACATATTTATATGAAACATCACGGATCCAAAAGAACATAGGAGTATGTATCTAAACAAAATTATAATGAGTTAGTGCTCAAGTTAAGATTACGTACCATTAACAATCCTTTGATGTGATCCATAGAGAGACCGAAGGTTGAGTTACGCTGTTTTTTTAGCCCAAGCAGAACGTCAATGATATCCTCTTGGTTAGATCCAAAAGAACATAGGAGTATGTATCTAAACAAAATTATAATGAGTTAGTGCTCAAGTTAAGATTACGTACCATTAACAATCCTTTGATGTGATCCATAGAGAGACCGAAGGTTGAGTTACGCTGTTTTTTTAGCCCAAGCAGAACGTCAATGATATCCTCTTGGTTAGATTTACGCCTGTTTGGATCTACATGATCTACGATCATTTCTTCATAGAACGCATCCAAGTGCTCATACGTCTTTCGAAGCCTCGACGAGTGTCCGCATAACCTATCAAGCCATCCAATGGAAGGGATATAATCGGAGAAAAACAAAGTTATGAATAAGGCCTGAGCTTCATTTAGGAGGTCATGAAACCGGCTTTTTGCCCCTTCCCCATCATCGTACCTGTGAATAGTATACACAACATTATTATTTAGACACTGATACCATGGACGTAAGATACTAAGATACATTATTATTTGCATATTACTAAAGGTCTACAGTGTAGACACAATTAATTTGTCTACAATGTAAAATTAAGTTAAAAGTAGTAAAATTGAGATTGGAGTAGTAAAATTAATTTGTGATGAAAAATCATGCAGTAAAATTATTTGTGTGAGTAGTAAAATTTTGCTAATGTAGTAAAATTAATGCTGATCGTAGACACCTTCAAGTGTCTACATTGTCCTTATTATTTAGTCCCGAGAATGAAGATGTGTGCATGGACTAGAGTGCATATATATACGCGAGTAGTCTCTTATTAGAGACCTATAAAATATTGTAGATGGAAGCCATGATTAGCTTGTTGTAGTTGTTGTTACTTGAACTTTATTTTTTTCCTTTCGTGTTGTTTTTTATTATCTCTGTAACTTGGTTTTACCTTCTTTATAATAACGTCTAATTTTCGAGAAAAAAAAAAATTAGTTTGTACTTATGTACGTACTTACCGTTTACCGAAAGCCATCCTGCATATATTGGAACATGTAAACCGCATGACCATTTCACTCAAGTTGACGACTTCCGAAGTAGAAGAGATGGAAGATATCTTATTCAACAATGTTGAAATTTCTTCCTTTCTTATGGATCCAAAAGATTGAACTATCTTAGAGTTAAGTAGATGAACAACACTAATCTTTTTCACTTCTCTAAAACTCCGATTATATTGGCCGAAAACAACGTCTGAGAAGTTATAGCTTAGCTTTTCAGCTACAACCATGGATGGTCTGCTACAGAAGTTAAGGTCTTGTGTTTGGAGGACCTCTTTAGCTGATTGAACCACCACAACCGGCGTGTTCCCAAATCGCAAACCCACAATAGGACCGTACGTCTGGGCTAGCTTTGTGAAGGAGATGTGAAGTAATGAGAGGTCAATTTGGTGCAAGTTTCCTATGAGAGGGAGCTGTTTTGGGCCAGGTGGTGGGCGAAATGGCTCTTTTTTAGTGCAAAGGTATGTATAAGAGAGAGTTGCAATAACTACAAGGAGGAAGATGATGAGTAGCACTACCATGTTGGTAACTTGGTATATATTGCTTAAAGAGAGTTAGATCGATGACTAAGTACGTATGAACGATATAGTTTCTTTTCAAAGATTTATGGCTTTATATAGCCCAGTGATTTAAGTTATGTCGTTGAGTTGTTGAGATTATATTAATGACTAAAGTTAAGACATCTACTTTATAGATACAATTAGTTTGTCTACTCCCTCCATTTCAATATATATGACGTTTTCAAGTTACGAGACAAGTTTTGACTTTTATCATAAAAAAATATTTTTTCAAAAATTATAAAAATTATACCATTGGATTCGTTGTGAAAATATCACATGATTATAATTTCGTAACTTTTACCCTTATATTTTGAGAGATATCGAATGTAAAAGAAGTGTTTTGAAATGTGAGAAAGACATATATTTTGAGAAAGAGGGAGCACTCCCTCCATTTCTTTTGATTTCATTAAATTCAAACCAAACGTAAAAATCAAAAGAAATGGAGGAAGTACTATATATGGCGTGGAAAAATAGAGTTAGTAACAAAATTGGTGTCTAATGAGTAAGTAATTTAAGTTGTGTTGATAGTAAAATTAAGGAAAATTTGCGCAAAATAATTCCAAGTTTCATTTGTTTTTTCAAAATAATCCCAAGTTTTACACTTATCTTCTCATTTTACACCCTCCTCATCGGAATAAGAATCTTGTTATTATTTTGAGAAGAAAAACGAAACTAAGAAATTATTTTAATCAAAATATCCTAAAATTAATTATATTAGTAGTATAATTTTATTATTTGGATCCAGTAGAGTTGCAAATAAGCTCTATGTGGTAGACTTTACAGCAAAAGGTAAGAATCAAATATATAAAAATTGATTTGTGCTTTTCAAAATCTTTTTATTTTGTCTCAATACCATTTTTATTAAACTCTATACAAAGAAGAAAAATGGGACATAATCTTACTAGTGTAGTTATACGGATGAGGAGAAATTTTATTTAGTTCCTTTCATTAGGTGGGAACTATGAGAACTCCTATCCACCATTAGATCAAATAATAACAGCTACTATCTCTCCTAATTTTTTTTTTATTTTCTTCCTTTCTTTTTTTCCTCCCATCCCCCTCCTTCCTCTCTCTCTCTCTCTCTCCTGACAAGTCACAACTGACCACCACCACCACCACAGCCGCTCACCTGCACCACTCCCTCTCCGTGACGCCACCTCCGCTGGGCAGACCAAGGCGGCGCGCGAAGTCCCTCGTCCCTACGAGGACGTCAACGCCCATAACCACCGTAATCTTCCTTTCTCTTTTTCCCATCCACACAACCACCTTCAATTCATTCTACTCCTCATGCTCACCTTGAAATCGAACCAACCCGGGCCAAATTCTCAAAGTGCATTTTGTACTACCTTGAGGTGCATTTGGCAACATTTATTTGTGCATTTGATTATAACTATTTGTGCATTTTACTATTCTTAATTGTGCTTATTATATATCCCCAAATTGATTGTGCAATCCATAAAAGCTTGATGTGCATTTGACAACTTGTAATTGTACATTGTAAGTATGTGTCGCCATTGTTGGTTGTAGCAAATTATAGGTAAGAAGGAGGAGAGATAAGGAAGAGAAATGGAGGAGAACATGTGGGAGGTGATATCGCGGGGTGGGCCATCTGGGGTTGCGTGCGGTCGGGCTAGGAAAATGGTGGTGGTCTCGCTGGTCGTGGTGGTGGAGGTACTTAGCGGAGTCGGCCATTGTCGCCGGAATGAGAACAAATTGTAGAAGAGGGAAAAGTGGGAGAGAGCCAAATAGGGGGACAAAGAGGAGGAGGTGGGGTCGCGGAGGTGAGGGGTTGTGGTCGCCGGAGTTGGCTGGTCCTTGTGGTGGGGTCGGAAGTGGTGCAGGTGGTGGTCGGCGTGATAGGCGGTGGTGGCCGGCGTCTTGGAGGTGGTCGGGTTTGGGAGGGGGTGAAGAGGGAGGAGAGAGAAATTTGGTTTGGGTTGGGTGGGTTTGTTTTTATTTTGATGTTCAATTTTAGCCCAATATAGGGTGTTCTCATGGTTCCCATATAAAGATGTGTTAGAGAAGTTCTTTTTTCTTTTTAAGCAGTTTTTAGTTGCCATGGTAGGGGCTAACTGCAAACTAAATGAAAAATCTGATTGCCTTAAAAAGTTATAATCGTGTGAAGTTGATATACTGTAATGTTGAATAAAATATGTACGGATTTTCACAATAAATGAACGATTCATTTAATATAAAAGTTTAATATAAAAGTAGCTTCTAACATGACACCTCAGAACTGCAAAAAAGAAAGAAAAATTGCGCTTGGTCGGAGGGAGCATTCAATAGGAACATCACTAATCTAATCTAATATATATATCTAAAAGCTAATAATTTGGAGCGTATTAAGGGCGCCAGGAGGTCAAAAAATACACAAAGAGAGTCCAACATTTGTTAAACTGTCACATTATGTATTAAAGTAATCCACATGAAACATTAAAAAATGCACAATGAGAGTCCAATATTTGTAAAATTCTTATTATAACTTGAAACATAATATAAATTGACATAACTTGTGCTACGTATAGCAGAATATTACGATACGGGTATCATTAAATTCGTGTCGAAATGTACTTCAATATAAGATCAATTTACACATACTTTTGAAAAGTGAAGTATGATTTTGCTTGAGATTATGAGACATCTTAACAAACCTACGACATTTAATCCGTTATCACACTTGCTTTCTTTATTTTTAAGATTAGCTTAATAAAAAAATTAATATGAAAAAGTGTTCACGTACAACGCACGGGCTTTCCATCTACTAATTATATAAGAGCCAGTCTCATCCCTACGATCAACTTAATTTAACGGCCCAAACTTTCTCGGTGTCGTCATATGAAATTGCGGAAAGATATACCCTTGCAGGGTTCTCAGCGTCTATACGTACTATTAACAGATAAAATAATATAATTTACAAAAATACTAGGAGTCTATATGTAGACATATAAAAAAGTGTCTATAGTTAGTTTGTAGTAAAATTAATCAAAGGTGTAGTAAATTTTGTTGCATAATTTTGTTAATGTTGGATTATAAGGAAAGAGAGACAATCAAGGGTCCTTGATTTGGGAATTAAATCAATGTAAATTTCTTTCTATTGATAGATTCGTAACAAAGTTGAATTTACTGTCGGTTTCATAAATTTACTGCAAACATGTTAAATTTACTACACAAGCATATTATTTACTACTTGCAATCTCTAATTTACCACACTTGATTATGCTATAGACAATTTTTCCATTGTCTACAAATACACTCCTAGGATCATCCTATAATTTACTATTGTATCCCTTACCCTTATACTCTATTACGTCATGCGTGATCTGGTGCACATTGACATACGCATTCTGTGCGCCACGTGACCACATGTATGACGGCTCCAAATACAATGAACATGCTAATATACGTTGTCATTTGTGGTAGATTTATATATTGTTTGTTAAACATGTACGTACTATGTAAAATCAATGAACAAGTACTATTAGATTTATGAACCATGTGAGTATGCGCGATCCTGTGAAAAATATTTATGAACATGAAGATTCAATATTTCAATCGATGAACTAATAGTTTAACATTGATGAACATGGTAAAGTTTTGTTAGGATTATTCCTATCACACACAACAATAATAAATAAAAAACTAGCAAGAGTAGAACAGAAATATGTTGGATTTCATCAAAATTGGCTACGTTCTCGCTGCTATCGCACTAGAATTTTATCAAAATTGGCTACGTTCTCACCTCTATCGCACTAGGCACGATAATTAAGTACATTAAAAAAAAGGGTAGAAAGTTGGAAAAAAGAATCCCTCCTACGGAGAGCATGCTCGGCACAACTGTTTTTTAACTAGCGTTTAGTGTTTTTACTTGGTAAAAAAATGCTACAAAAATAAAATTGTGTGTGTTCAGTGCACTAACTTTTGCATTAGCATTTCGTGATTATAGGGACTTTTAGCAACGCCATGCAATGTAACGTTTTAGAGAAATGCTAGTTATTGTTTTCACTTCTCCATGATTATTGCCCTTGAAATAATCTAGAGAAATTCTGTTTATTTTATTTTATGTTATTTTATTACAAGACGGAAATTGAAAACTAGTTACTATATATTACATCCTCTTAAGGAGGAACGAGCACATCATTGCAATCAAAGTACTTGGCCAAGCTTGGCACATCTCTCAGCCTAATCACTTGAGCTCGGCAACTCTTCATCGGCTCTTGAAGAAGATCCCGTCTCGGGCGCATAGCCAAATGGTCCGCGACTGCAATACACACACGTCTCATGTAAAACACACTCACACGCTGCATCCTTGCGTGCTCCCTACATTTCAAATAAATATTGCTCAATCGATCCAGATGATGGTTGAGCGCATTAATACCATAAACCACGTTTTGACAATCGGAATAAAGATTGACTTCCTCAACCCCATGGACATGGAGCCAAGTCAAACTCATGGAAATGGAATAACTCTCTGCCTCAGTGGCATCACGAGCCATTGTATGAGCCATGATGATGTCGATGTTCCACGCATCATATGTATCATGAATCATGGAGGAGGCCAGGTTATGGTTATTATTGAGTCTCTTAGCAAGTTTTTTTTTTTATAAAATGTGAATTTTATTGCTGAGGAGCTCCTAAAGGAGTCAGAAACCGAATTACATTAGGGCTTTATCCAAAAGCCATTGTTTATCTCTACTAGTACACTGTTTTACAACATTTCTAATTCTATTTTTGACTTTTCCTAAACTACTTTGGCATAAACTGTCCTCAGATGACTTAGGACTTGATCAATACGACAAGTATTTCTTGCCATTCAGATGTAGTATATAAGACTGCACACCATAGCTCCTACCACTTGCTTTACCAACTTAGTTCTCATTCTCTTCCTTGCACACCACTTGAGAATATCCACTACAGGGAAGTTAATACTGCTCCAATTACTAACCAGATCAAGGCACACTACAAGGGAAACAGGAAATAGAGACCGAATTTCGGTCACTAAATCATCAAAAATCGGTAGCTAATTAGGTTAGCTACCGAATTAGCGACCAAATGTGGTCGGTCGCTAAAAGCCTAGTCACTAAATTAGCTACCGAAGTAGAGACCGAATTTAGCTACCATTTTAGCAACCGATTGACAGCAACAAATTTAGCTATCGATTTAGCTACCCATTTCGTGGTAGCTAACTTAGAGACTATTAAATTGGTAGCTAAATTAGAGACTATTAAATTGGTAGCTAAATTAGCAACTCATATGTATCGGTAGCTAATTTAGAGACTGATTTTTAGTAGTAGTTAATTTAGAAACCAATTTATTGGTAGCTAAATTTGTGACTGTATATCGATTGCTAACCTGTGACTGGTGGCTAATTGGCTATTAGCCGCTAGATAGATTCAGGACCTCGTATCACCGGTACTTGAATTTGAAACCAATCGTAACACGCTAGAGACATTGATTGTTAAAATTAAAATTTTTATAAAATAATTTGAATAATCCAAAAGGTTACATAACACCATCTAAAAAAAAAGACAAAATAACGCATCCCACGTCCAAATTTGAATAACTAATCAAACTAATTCAAGCAAATCCTAACAAGTGAAAAAGAAAAACTAATGTCCTCTCATCATCTTGAATTGATGTCAAATTGCAGAGTCCTCTTTACGAATGCCAACAGCAGCTCTTCCAAATAAGCATCATAGTCCTTTTTGCTGAAAGTTTCTAAACCAGCCATCTTTACTTGCCCTGCATCAATAATAATAAAATTAAATTCAATGTACATTAAGCTACAAACATAACAAGAGACTCTTGATTTCCTTTTTATCAGTGAGGTTGCATGATCATTTCGGCCCATTTATGTATTCAACACAAGTAATTATTTTATCACACGACAGATAGGTATAGATGAAGACTTGTAACTCATGAAGACGTCGAATAAACGGCTTTCCTGAACCCTTAGACCCGACGGTATATTAAATCACTAGAACAAAATTACATGAGTAATCATCATTATTACCCTTCAATTATCTTAAATATCATAAAAACTGCTACTCCTCAACTATGATGAATTTGCTCTCTGTTGCAGTCATCATAACTTTCTGCTCAATATGATTCATGAATCCTGTAATATATCAAATTAAAGGTAAAGATGTTAGCTTTCTTCTCCAAAAAGAATTACTCAAAAATAACATCTGTATTAGAAGATATGACATTTTTAGTGTCGTCAGGTCATAGTTCTCTGTTCAGCAGAACATGAATTCTGCGTGGCTGACTTTGAGGCTTTATAAGATCAATTCCGATGTCTAATTTCTTTCATAATTTTGGTGATTCTGTAATATCTGAACTAATCTTGCATCTTGGAACCCTATTCTCATACCATACTAGCACATCACTTAGTTAGAGAAGACATAAATCACCATTCAAAAGAAATACATTCTGGTCTAACAATGAAAGAACAAACTTACAAACCTGTTGTTGCAGGATACGTCAATAGAAATGTTGGTTGTGGAATCTGCGTACCTACAGATGCCTAGTCCTGAGTACTTATCAGGATGCTCCTGCAAATCAAATACAAAATGTGCAAATCCATCTAAAGTTTGCGCAACACACGGTTCGAAACTTCCTGGTAGACATAGCTAAAACCATCTTATGATACTAAAATTGACACCATTAGAAAGCTCTATTGAGAAAAATCAATCCAACAGTACACACAAACATTATAATTACCTTAATCCGATGCTTGAGCTAGGAGAAAACACCCTTGGTTCCACACTTTTAGCAATATATACTGATTCTGGGAAAAAAAAAAATGGAGTATTCAATTACAATTCCAAGAAATTGGAGGGGGGAGACAAAAAAATCTTATCACGGCAAAAGTCCTAGTATTCAATAACGATTCCAGGAAAGGGAAGTCATACTAATACCAATAAACGATGTATAATTGAATCGGAGTCGCAATACAAAAGCTCCAAACAAAAGCCCCAAAATGCACAATCAAAATTAAGAATAAACCCTAACAAATACTACAATCCCCAAAATAGCAATCAACATTATCGAAAGATTGATTAAGTAGTAGATCTTAATAGAAGAGATGTGAGATGAAAACGAACTTGAATAGCCTTGATCCGTCGATAGTCGATCAATTGAAGCAGAGGAACAAGTGAGCAATTACCAGTTCGCGCGTAGAAGAGGAAGCAACAGTGACTCCCTCGAAAATGACGATTAATTCATGATAAAAGAAAATGAGGAGCTTTTTTTTCTTAATCAATTTGTTTCCTTCTTTTCCCTTAGGGTTTTTTTTAAAAAAAATTTGTCGCCAAGTCTTATTGAGTTATAAGGGTGAAATTTTCGTTTTTTGCGCCAATGAAAACGAAAACAAAATTTAAGTTATCTTTTGAATTTCTTTTAAAAAAAATTGACCTCCTAGCCTCTGTTAGTTAAAACGGAACGGATTTAAAAAGGCCAAATATTCGTCTAAAACGATTCTCTAAAGAATCGGTGACATATAAAAAAAAACGTATACGTACGTATACGAGTTTATAACGTCTTCGTTTCAAAAAATTCGGATAAAAAATTCGGCCTTATATTATTAGTTTTACAATACACATACTGTATACCTGTAAATACATGAAAATAATATAAGTTTTGTAAGGTAGTATAGTAGTATGCTTTGGAAAATGGAAAAATGCCACATTCGAATGCACTACATTGATAAGTGTCACAACCCACGCAACACCGGAATTATTGTTCTCACAAACCAAAGTATGAAAGTTCATAAAAGTCCAAATCATTAACTAACAAATACGTTTATCACAAACTTGTTACTTTCGCAGTCATCATATGAGTGTATGTATCACTACTTCTCTAGTCTTTGGCTCTTAGCTACATAAATAGCTATTAAAGTAAATGTAGATACCAATATCTCGTCTCTAAATTAGATATCGCAATAACTACTAAATTTTACCGTCTCTAATTTAAAGACTAATGTATATCATCTCTAAGTCTATAGTTTTCCGAATTAGAGTCCAACTTAAGGCGGTCTAAAAAATGGTAGCTAAATAGCTACCAAAGTTGTAGTCAAACGACATTGGTAGCAAATCCACTAAAGTAGCTACCAATTTAGCTACTGTTTAGATTTTGTCTCTAAATTAGATACCAAAATCGCTACTGATTACTTTTGGTCTCTAATATCGGTTTTTAATTTAGGGAATTAGAGACCAATTAAACGACGGTCTCAAAAATGGTAGCTAAATAGCTACCAAAGTAGCAACCAAATGACATTGGTAGCAAATCCACTGAAGTAGCTACCAATTTAGCTACTATTTAGATTTGGTCTCCAAATTAGATACCAAAATAGCTACTAATTATTTTTAGTCTCTACATTAGAGACTATTTAGCATTGGTCTCTAATGTCGGTCTCTAATTCGGGGAATTAGAGACCGATTACATAACGGTCTCAAAAACGGTAGCTAAACAGCTGTTCTCTTGTAGTGGCACATTTTAGAGAATGGACATTGGAAAAAGATGTGCTCGTGAGTTTCCTTTCCATTCTGACATAAGATACACAAATCATCCTGGCAAACACCAAATTTCACCATTCTTTCCTTGAGTTGAAGTCTTTTTTGGATAGCTAGCAAGCTAATGAAGCCAGCTCTTGGTGTAATATGTCTGCACCACAAAAATTTACCCCAACCAATATTAGTATACTCACTTTTCATCCATCTATATCCAGCTGCCACTATATACCTGACACTAGGATCATCCCACTTTGTGTTATCAATGTCAATCTTTATGCAGTCTTTAACACCACAAATCTTCTTCCAATATATGCTGCAATCACTGGGAGGGTTGTAATCAGGGCCGTCTTATAGATTTTGGGGGCCCTGTGCGAAATCCAAGTTTGGGGGCCCTTTTGATACAAGAAACCCAAAAAACTATAACGATGTAGAGAGAACTCGACATTTATTTGCACTTTGCAAAAATGACGAAATTTCTCAATTTACGAATTATTTTGGGTTTAAAATAGTTTTGGGCTAGTTTAAATTGATTTTTGAAAATTCAAAGTGAAATACTACTCCAAGGACGCTACTAGAATAGAATAAATCTATATCGGGTATCAATATAGGTAGTCGATCGTATGAAACAATTCAAAAAAAGAAAAAGAAAAAAACAAGAAAGAAAGAAAAGAGACGAGCAAAAAAAATGGGATTTGTAAAAGCAATACGAAGCTTAAATGAAAACAAATGGATGAAAAAACTGAAAAGCCTCCAACAGGATTTGAGCACGGGTCGTTGTGGAGCAAGATAAACAATTTTACCAGCAAGCTAGAGATGTCAACGTGATACTTTAGTAACACAAATTATAAATATAGGGCCCCAATAAATGGGAGGCCCTGTGCGGGCGCGCAGCCCGCACATGCTAATAGCCGGCCCTGTGTTCAACATTGCAAAGCTTTCATGGGGCTGGTAATGTCGTACGAAGAAGTTATAATACTAAGTTTCCTTTAATTTCTTAATACCCAAAAGGGTATTTTGGGGAGATAATAATAGTATATTAATTTAAATTATTATTATATGCTGCGTTTAGATGGTTTTTTGCTGCGTTTAGCGTGTCCCTTCTAAATTCAATTATTCCAAAGATTATTGTTTTCCTTTTGTGTAAATTTGGTTAACCAACGGCCAGTTATAGTACAACAAACCTTTAATTACTCTTCAACACTGGACATTTGAAAACCTTGTGAGATAACATAAAGAATAGTCCTTTTTATTTCTTTCTTTCGCCTTGCTTCTATACAAGGGCTGACTTCCTTCAACCAGTATTTACTAATGCATGCATCCCCCTAGGGTGCTTTTCCCAAGGGGAGGATATAGAGGCTCAAGGTGGAGGATCAATCCACCCCATCTATACTTTATGCACGATATACTTAGACCATTTCGGTCACCTTGTAAAGTAACTTCCTTGCCCAAGCTCACAACATATGTAAAAACATTTATACGACAATACATATATGTAAAACCGGTAAAGTTGCCAAACCTTTATATTTGAACTTAAAACTTGACAATTACATTTCGAAATGACATTTCTTACTGTAAAATAACATTTTATATAATACTTCTCAGACTTGTAGACACCTGTAAGAGTTCTTTGAAGGAGATAAGATAAGTAATTCTTCTTACCTCGATCGGCAGATAGTCTCATCAAGTCATAGAAATGCTCTTCTATGAACTCGGGCTTTAGATGAGTATATATGTATTTGGTATGATGTGTTAAAAAACGCAAATTAAAAGTGTCATACAATTATTTGGTAGAAATGAACATAAAATGTGTTAATTGTTAAATTCGGAAACATAAACCTGTTATCGGCAAATTTTCCTTCCAAAAATAAATGACTCAATTCAGCGCAAATTCGTTTCCATTTCTCTGCTTCTTCGCCCTTCAACATAATAAAAACCCTACTGCCCTCGTTTCTAGCAGTTTTCTTTTATTTTCCTTCCCACAGTACTCTTGAAGGATCATATTGTTTAATTGCTGAAATTTTACAACTACTGTAATTCGGGTTCGGAATCCAAGCAGGTATAACCCTTCTTGTTTCTTCATTCTTACACAATTTTGCTACTCGGCCTTTATGTGTGTGTGTTTTTTATTTATTTATTGGTAATAATAGTTTCATGGTGAAAGTAAAATTTGCATTGTGTCAGTGTGGGTTGTAATTATGTTCGAGTTCTCTCTTGGGGAGAAAGATTTGTGAGAATTGTGATTACAATAATTTGACAATATGATCAGAAAATGCACAATTTTTTTTTAACAAGGACTGATTTTTTTCACCGCCAACTCTCACGCTAATAGCAAAATCATTGAGCATATGGCTAAATCATTTGGTTAAAATCATGAATGGTTTAGTGGTAATCATTGAGTATATGTATGTATTTATTATATCGATAAGTATATGTATGTAATTGAAATTTTATCGAGCGTAGATACGATTTAGTATGTAACAAAAAATCGTCTTAAACCATTGAACAATGTTTTGGCCTGGGGATGGGACATATGAGTTCACCACCGGGCGAAAGGTATTACCAATTTACCATTGTTGAATCGGTGCAGTTCGTGTGGAAATTTGTGCTTTGTTTAACATACTACTGTTGGTTTATGATTTCATGGTGAGAATTTATTCAGCATTTTTGATAATTTGATTGGAAACTGATAAAAAATTTGACGATATGATCATAACAATGAACAAAAATGTTTGTGACATGGTGCTCTATCGTTGCCCTTAATTGTGCAGTTTCTCGATTACATCTTATTTTACTCTTTATTATGGTGATGCTCGCCTGATTGTTCAGTTGCCATAATACCTTCCAACTTCCCTAGTCACGCACGTACCTTGTGGGTGTGATCTCTCCTAGGTCGTTTCGTTAGGGGATTTTACGAGCACTGCTTTTTGAATCGACGAGATTACTATTTTAAGGGGGTTTTTTTTACAGTTGGAGTATGGTTATGGCTAAGTATGGGACTACTTTAACCCTAATTTACTGTTTGTTCTTTGCTCGTCATGTTTTGTTCTTACTGAGATTATTCCCATCTGGCCGAAAAAAAACACAAATGCTCGTTTTCAGGCTCTTGATGAGGTCGTGTGACAATTCATTATTTGGTTGCAGATTCAATGGATGATTCAAATAAGAAAGTAATATGCGAAGCACCCCCGGATTATTTCAGTACATTGCCAAATGAAGTACTATCGCGGATTATGGAATATTTGCCTCTCCGGGATGCAGCAAGGTCATGTATCTTGTCGAAGAAGTGGATGTCTTCATGGATTTCACTCCCACAATTGAACTTTGATTCGGAGTTCTTTGAAGGGTTGTTACGGAACAAGCAACATCTTGAGTATTATGTATTCCGAGACATTTTGAGCATCATCCTGCTTTCTCACATCGGCTCAATACTGAGAATTTACCTTCACATTCCAATGTTCCCTTATACTGGTGCGCAAGCTGAAATCGGAACACATTTGTCCTATTTGTCAAAGAGTAACGTCAAAGAAATTACCCTTAATAATGGGCAGAAGTTACCTCTTACAGTGTCATCACACCTTTTCTCCTGTGCCAACCTGGAAAAGCTTAAGCTTGTCCATTTCTCATTCATTCTTCTGCCTTCTTTTAAGGGGTTTCGAAATCTTGTGAGTCTGGAGCTTGAAAATATCGTATTTGTTGGGAATTCGTTGAAGGGATTGATTGCTGACTGTCCTTTACTCGAAAACTTGACATTAAGGAATTGCACTGGTTGTGACTCTGTCTATATCACCGCGCCTAATCTCAGGCACGTATCTGTGACTGGGAAGTTCGAGTCCATCTCTTTTAGAGGTGCACCGAACCTTGTGACTGTTTCTATCACATTGAACGAAATGGTTAAAACTTTTCATGAGGCAAGAAGGCAGGAGCTGATTAAATTTCTGGGAGATTCAAGTAAAATCGAAAAACTTAGTCTTGGAGGTTTCTTTTGTAAGGTGAACTACTCATTATTGGTCTTTTCGATTTCCAGTAATGCTACATTTCTTCCAGATACTTATTAGTTTCGAGAGACTAACAATATGTTGCTTGCTATATATGTCTATGTCTTGAAGTTCTTGGCAGAGGGTGGAGCGAAGAGGCTGCTTAAGACTAACTACAAATGCTTAAAAGTTCTCGAGTTCTCAAACATCGAATCTAATGAGTTAGAAGAGTTTGGCTGTGTTGTTAGCTTGATTCAAAGCTGCCCAAGTCTTGAAGAACTGAAAATCTCTGTAAGTCAAGTTCTCATTTTTTCATATTAATTTCTTTTTTCAAACTACGCACTTACCCTGGCTATCCTTTAAGTTTTCAATTGACTTGTCGATGATCATTATCATTTGCTTTCTCCAGGAAAATAATGTTCTTGTCTACTTTCACATTAGTTTTTCGGTGATTAATATGATTTTTCTATCGTAAACAAACACTCTAGCTGCGAGAACAGGCTAAAACAGCACAACTAGCCTGGTCAGTGGCCTAAATAATGGTGCAGAAATTAGCATTGTATTCTAAAAGCTTCTGCTCTTGTTCTTTTTCGTACTTCTCATCTAATTTGTTTTCATGTTACTCTCGTTCATTGTTAGTCGTTACATCTTGGTTACTAGAACTCTCATTTTCGCTTTTTCATACATGTTGATGATTCTATGGGACGATTTGCACTACAAACATTGTAGAGCCTAATTGTGTGTTTCAATTGTACACAGTTCTCAAGCAAGAGCTCGGCTGACAACGTTCTTACGCCTGAACCCGGGTTTGCACTGAAACACCTTCGTAATGTGCACATTACTTCAGTAATTGGTGTCAGCATGGAACTTAAAATGATCGAGTTTCTTCTACTATGTTCTCCCACCCTGGAGAAATTATCCATCGAAAGAAGCAGGGATATTAATTCGGAGCTGGAGTCGAGGATGGCAAGAGAGTTGATGGCATTTCACAGAGCATCATCAAAGGCAGCAGTCATCTACTTAGATCCAGTCAAATCATAAGACCTTCAACAGATCGTTTCCCGGGTGCATATGTTGTTTTCGAGAGTTTGCGGATCTTTCTTGAAATTTAAGTCTTGTTGACTAATATTTCTAATGTTTTACATTAGTACGTGTGACAGGGTAAAGATGTTAATGGTCTGTCGTATGAAACCGTCTCATATGGTGGAATTAAAAGTCACTAGTTTCATGGGTTAGTTCAGATCATATGTCGTCTAGTTTAAATAGTTGTTCGTTTCATCAAAATCGAATGAGATTTGAGTGTATATGTCTTCCAAAGTTTTCTATGTTCGTGTTTGAGACCCGTCGGATCGATCTTTGCAATTGCATTATTGATCTCTGATTTTAAGCACAGACAAGTAGACATACTCGTGTAAAGAAAAAAGAAACTTGATTTAATAAGCAACTTGCCGAAGGATAGGTGATAGCTTGGTAAACACCAGCGGTCTGGGGAGCCATGAATTCGAGTTTATAGAGTTCATTTTTTTATCAGCTCCGGCGCTAGAGGTGATGAGTGATGGCTATTAACCTGAACGAGTGGATGAAGAAGTAAAGCACATCGACAAACAACTACCTCTAAACATTGATAGAGTTTCGCAAATCCTGGAGAAATCCCGGGATTCGTGTCAATTTCGCAAGGAGTTCAGTTCACAAAACTACCTACTACTTATTTATAGGTCAATTCAGGGTTACGGAAATTGCCCCTACGTCTTGCGAATTGCGCGCGCGCTCCCAGTCGCGAGACGTTTCGCCGAAATCTTGGTAAATCACTGTTAGGTGTGGGGCCCAACCCTTAATTTTTTTTATTAGATTTCATCTTCCGCAAAATAAAGAAAGAAACAAAAAAAAAAAGAAAATAGAAAGTGACGTGTTGTTTTTATAGTGTGGTCTGGAGCTCACGTTACTCTTTCACCTAAAAGAGTATCAGGGGCTTTTCTTGGGGGCATTCGACAAAAGCAAGGAAAGAGCCAGAGAGGCAGACAGCAGCGCCCACACATACACACAAACACAGTGAGAGAGTGGGAGAGTTTACTTCCGAAATTCTCAAAGAAAGCGGAGGATCTCTAGCTTTATGTTCGTGCGTTTTGGGGAGTTGATCAGAGACGTACATCTGCTAATTGTTCTTCATCTACAGGTATTTTAGTATCATTTTTTTTGGATATTTTGTTAGTACAATTGATAGGGATTGAATTGGTTTTACGTTAGGGGCAATAACTTGAAAAAGTACCTTGTAATTTGCTATATTTCATTGTGAAATTGATTATTGGGGTGCCTAGTGGTTTTTCCCTTCGATTTGGAGGGTTTCCACTTAATTTCTATTGTTGGTTGTTTATCTTTTGGTTTATTTCGTTTTGCACTTGGTTAGGACTAATTGCGTCGAATTGTTGCCCAATTTTAGCTGGACTCGTTTGGTGTCTTTTAGGCACAGCAGTGGTATCAAGAGCTAGGTTGTAAGCTAGGGTTTTACCTAGGTTGTAATGGAGTCTAGCGATTAGGGTTCAATGATTAAATTGACCTCCACAAATTATTCCATGTATGTGGAAGTGTATGATGGAGGACTTGTTAGTGTATAAAGACCTCTTTGAGCCAATTGATGCTAATCGTGGAACCCCGATAAGTCCCTTCCTAAGCCTAATGAAAAAGAGTGGGCGAATATGAAACGGAAAACTTTGGCCAGCATTAAGCAGTTTCCTTTGAATTCCTTTTTTCCCAAAGTAATAAAGGTTTTCCTTCCCAATGCACAACTAAAATATTAATGATCTGAACTAATTCCTATGAACTCCTTCACGATTTCCTTGGCGATTTAGAGCGGAATCTCTAGATGTAATTCGTTAGCAAATTCAATTCGCCATTTTTGGCGATTTCAATTTTAGGCGATCTACGATTTGGCAACCCTAGGTCAATTTTGGGAATTCTTTTCCCCAGAACTACCTACTACATAAGGTAGCCTTTTGCAAAGTTTTTGATAACCGATAAGAGGCATGTTATTCGCAAATTAAATTGGACTTTCTAAAACCCTTTTGTGATTAGAAACCCTATTTCTTCTTTTGACCTTAAAAGAAAGAAAGATTCAATTTGATCTCTCTCCAATTTTGCACATTTTAAGCAGGGTATCTCGTACTCCCTTTTGATTATCAAGTTACCAGGTTCGTTTTACTGCATTGAAGTTCTTTTGTCATATCATATTTGTGTAGATTCGTGTCTGCAAAAAGAGAGATATTGAATTCTATATCTCTTGAATGTTAATTCGAAACCCACAACTTCATTCATTTTTGTTGAATTTTTGATTGCATGCATTCAGATTGCACTTGCTATTGTATGATTTCTTATGTATTAGACTATATGAGTCAGAGATTGGATATAAGATGTGTGATTGTGAAGAAATAAGGAAAGAACAAAATGATTGAATGCAGTGTAGTTATAGGGGCTTCATTTCTGAATCGGGTATAGGCTTGGGTAAGACTGTCTTATGAAAGGCGATGTTATAAGGTGTTAACAGTTAGAATAGCAAAGTTCAAGTAGGAAAATGGCCGGAATATGAGAAGCTGTACGTGTTCCTAGCTATTTCAATCCAAAATGTCTTCGGGGAGAGATGGATTAGGTTCATATCAATGACAGTTAACCTTGTCCCTTCCCACCAGTTTCCCTACATATGTCCAAAGGCGGCGGTGTAAAATCTCATCACGTTTTCATGTTAGCGTAGTAGTATACGTAGTTTCTAAGTTTGACAGAGGGACCGTACGTCGTAAAATAACTGATACTTGTTGGGGTATCCCTCCATGAGGATTGAGGAGGAAAAGCCTATTTCGTAGTTTTTCTTTTTCCGTCGTGTAACCAAAAAAAAAAAGAGGAGGAAAAGCCTATTTGAGCTAATTTTGGTGGTGATCCATGTGGGTTAATGGGTGTGTCTTAACACATGTATGCTGACTGCTGAAGTAAATGGGTGAAAATTAAATTACCATTTTACATTTAGTAAGTTGTTCCTACATTACATCTTCCTACATCTAAGGGCTCCTTATTCGATCACAAGTCAGCGGATTGTCAATCCGAGCTACCACGGTCATGAGTTCTATAGTAATTCCAGTTGTATTGTGCATAAATCTTTGTTATAATAGTTGGGGTCTAACCCTTTATATTTTTTTTTATTAGTTTTTATTTTCTGGAAAAATAAAGAAAAGAAAAACAGAAAAAATAAAGAAAAGAAAGAATGAGTGGCGTTTTTTTTTTTTTTTTTTTTTTTTTTTTTTTTTATGTGAGTCATGTGGTCTCACTTTACTCTTTATCAGGGGCTTCATTTTCTTGTGGCTTTTCGACAAACACAAAACACAGATCAGAGAGTGAGAGAGAGGGTTCTTCTTCCCAAAATTCTCAAAGAGGCAGAGGATCTCTAGCTTGTTTTTGGGAGCTAATCGGAGACGTACATCTAATTGTTCTTCAGCTACAGGTATTTTAGCATCATTCTTTTCGATCTTTTGTTAGTACAATTGATTAAAGAAATCGATGTATATTGATCCGAATGATAATCATTTGGAGTTGGGATTGAATTAGTTTTAAGTTAGGGCCAATAACTTGAAACTGTACCTTGTATTTTGCTATATTTCAGAGTTAAATTGATTGTTGGTGTCCGGGGTTTTTCCCTTCGAATTGGAGGGTTTCCACAAATCTTGGTGTTGTTTCTTTGTCTTTGTTTAATTTCGTTTTCGACTTGGTTTGTTCGATGTGCGTTGAATTGCTGCTGAAATTTTGCTAGGCTAGGTCAGTGTCGTTTCTCGGATGAAACAAGCAGAATTCCTGAAATCTTGCTATCCGAATCAATTGTTTTTTATGATTGTTTTCCAGATTAAAATGCAGCAACAATATGCTTCTCACTTCGTTAGTGTCCAAATTTTCTGCTTTTCAGCTCTCTATCAACAAAATGCGTAATATGAGCAACAAAAAGGTATCTGTTGTGCAAGATCTTGTCCCTAAATTGCCCGAAGACGCAATATCCAGAGTTTTGAAATGCTTGCCCCTTGACGATGCAGCAAAGTTGTGTCTCGTATCAAGAAGTTGGTTGTGTGCCTGGAAAGAACTGCCGGCATTGAGGTTTGATGCAGAGTTCCTAGCTAGGGTGCTGAAAAGCGATACACCTTCAGCAGATAAATTCTACAACTTTGTTAGTGTAATCCTGCTGTTTCACGTTGGTCACATAAGCGAATTTTACCTCTGCGTACCAAAGCTCGACTCTTCTTGTGCACCTGATATCGGTGCATGGATCTCTTTTCTCTCCAGGAGCAATGTCAAGAAGATCACCATTAAGAATGCCCATGATCAGTCTCTTAAGTTACCATACCACCTGTTTTCCTGTCTGAACCTGGAGATGTTAGTGGTTGACAATTGCGTAATCAATTTGCTACCGTTCTTCAACGTGTTTGGAAATCTGAAGAGCATTGAGTTTCAGCGTGTCTTTTTTATGGGGAACTCGCTCGCTGATTTTATTGTTAAGTGTCCAGCGCTTCAGAGCCTGACACTTCTGAAATGCCAAGGTCTTGAGCATATCTCCATTGCTGCACCAAATCTCAAGTACTTGACAATATCTGGAAAGTTTGAGTCTGTTTATCTTAGGTCTACTGAAAAACTCATTGGCTTTTCAATTGGACTAGAGGAGATGGTCCAAAATTACCAGAGTGCAAAAACATGTGAACTCATTGCGTACCTAGCCCATCCTTGTAGGATCAGAAGTCTCTCATTTTCTGAGTATTTCTTTAAGGTAACATACTGATCGGAAATACTTGGTCAGCTAAATTTTATAGAATTATGAATTCAGCCAATATTAGGTCCGTCTGACGATTTTTTTCCTGACCGGCTGTCTCCACATGAAAGTTTTTGACTGCAGGTAGAATTCGAGGAATGTTTCCAACATGCTATCGTTACTTGAAATCTCTTCAGCTATCAAACATTGAAGCCAATGATTCAGATGAGTTCTTTTCGGTTATTGGGCTGATAAAAAGTTGTCCTGTTGTTGAAGATCTAACAATCTCTCTGAGTTTCTCTACCTGCTGAAATATTTTTTGTAAATATCTTAAATAGCCAAAAACATGATTCTTATAACAGCAATTAATCATAATGTTTTCTGTTGTATATCTGGAAGGTTCATCATAGCTTAATTATACTAGTGTTTTGTTTTGGCTACGCCTTTATAACATCGCATACTGAAGTAGATGTTGTTCTGCCTTATTGCTGATTTACAGTTCTCAAGCAATGACGATCATCACATCGAGCACAAAAATGCCTTTGAATCTTGCTGTCGACTCTCTCGTCTTCGTAAAGTGGATCTAACTTCAGTTACGGGTGTCAAATTGGAGCTAAAACTCATGAAATTCCTGTTGTCTTGCTCTCCTGTTCTCGAGGCAATGTTGGTCAAAGTACATGAGAAGATTACCAAAGTTCTGCAGTCAAGGCTGTCCCGAAAGTTGATGTACTATCCTCGAGCATCACCCAAGGCCAGGGTCCATTATGTGGAAATGAAACCCTGTTAATAGTTTCATTTAACAAGTATGCAAGGCTTTTTTTGCATCATTTCGGGTAGCGTCCTCTCGGGTTCTTGTGAGAATAAATGTCGTTATAGTTGGAGATGATAGAGATTCCGCGAGGTTTATTTGGCACTGGTGAAGCATTTGTTGCAGAGTAATTTAGCTTCATGAAAGGTTGACTAGTAGTCCTGGGTTCGAAGTTTTTAGCTTCACCTAGTTTGCCCCTCGAAAAAGAAAAATAAAAAAGAAATAAAGAAAAAAGAACTGAAGAGCGTACCAAGATTACGCAGAAAAAAATATTTCTCGTGTTGGACATCGTTTTTGGTTTTCAATTTATCTTGAAAACCAAAATCCCAACTTTGAAACCAGAATGTTTGGGTTTCTACGTTAGTAGCTCCAGCCTTTCGCGACTTAAACAGGGAAACTCTCAATGCTTGAAGTTTGTCGAACTTCGTGTCTGAGTGTTGGAATATGTGCCTTGAACATACTTACCAATTTGGGTATGTCGTAGTGGTAATCGGGGAAGGAGCTCGGGACGTGATTCTACGACGTACGGGTGTTTGATTGTGCCTCATACTATATGGGTAGTATGGAGGACTTGGGCGAAAGAAGACATTCGAAGGAAGCACGACGAAAGATCGAGGGCGGAGCGCGCGTGGCAAAGCCGCGCTCCGCGGCAACATCGTACGGGAAAAGAAGCGTAGAAGCAGTGGCAAAGGCGCGGGGCACCCGCGGTCCGCGGCCAGGCAGGCGCGGTCCGCGGCCAAGACAGGCGCGGGGCACCAGCGGTCCGCGGCCAGGCAGGCGCGGTCCGCGGCCAAGACATGCGCGGTCCGCGGCCTCCACGGGCTTCGTGGGCTGTTTCTTTTCCGCGTGTTTTCGGCTTTCCTTATTACGGTTTCTTTTGCCAAATTAGGTATTCTTATGAGGGGACTATAAATACACCCTAACCCCCTCATAACCTCCTTAAAGCCAACATGTAGGTTTGTCGTAGTCGTCGTTTGAAGACCTAGCCACAGGCAAGGTCAGTTTGAAGACTCGAAGACCGAAGACACAAGATGGGGTGATTCTTTACCTATTGTGGGTACACTGAGTCATGATAGGGAGTTTTCTCTATGACGGTGGCTTCATTGGTTGGTGAGATTAGAGAGCGTTTGTTAGGTTCTTAGTTGATCGCAAGAACGTTTGGCTCACTAGATCTCGTTCGTATTTGGTGAGTTCTTTTCAGGTTGAACTCACAACTTTGTATTGGCACTATTTCTCACATAGTGAATTGGTTTCTCCTCTGTTGGGTGGACGTAGCTGGCAAATTGCTGGTGAACCACGTTAAATTCGGTGTCTTTTCTCTACGTTCATTTTGTTGTGTTATTGTTTAATATCACGTTGCTCATCTTCTCGCACCTATCGAACAAGCATTGTTGGGACTGGACGCCTCTGTTCCAACAATTGGCATCAGAGCAGGTTAGATCCGTTGCTTCCGCTATGTTTGGTTTAGGCGTATTTTGTTTCTTTGGCTTGTTGCGGTTTTCTGGTGAGAAGATGTATTTGTTGAACGTTTTTTGAAGATTGACATGTTGTTCACTGGAGAAAATAGTCGTTTGCTATGGCGGTTAATTGTTTTGGCGAATATGGTAAATTCATTAGTAGCAAAAGGTGCAGCGGAGGAGATCTTGGAGGAGAATTTTCTTTTGTTGGTCTTTGTGCGTTTTACTGATGATTTTGTTAGTACTGTTGTCGCTGATTTTGTAACTGCTGTGGATTTGTGGGATGTCCGGCTTGGGACGTTGTTCTTTGAGTCGAATATCTTTTGGTTGGAGAGTTCTAAGGTTGAGGATGATAGTGTTGATGGCGAGGTGGAGTTATCCTTTTGCGTAGATCAAGCTTCAAGGTCAACCAGGAGAGCTACCAACGTTTGTTTTTTGTGCTTCAGTGAGGCGTTTGGCGTCCCAGTGGCGCGATTTGGGTTTTGCTAGATCCGTCTGTATTTGAGCTTTGATAGAACTGTTGTTTCTGTGCTTCGGATAGAGCCGTTTGTTTCGAGTTCCGTGAAGCTGTTGTTTCGAATTTTATGAAGCTATTAATTTAGGCTTCGTGGAATCAATTTGGGCGTCGTGGAGCTATTGGTTTGGGTTCTAGGTGGAGCTGCTGATTTGGGTTCTAATTGAAGATGTTGGGTTTGGGTTCTAGTTGAAACCGTTTGTGCCTCAAAAAGGGGCAATTTGGATCCTTGTAGGGTCATTCGTATTTTGTGCTGCGAAAGTGGCAATTTGGAGCTCTAGGTGGAGCTCGTTTGTGCCTCGAAAGGGGCAATTTGGGACTCTAACGAGTCTATTGCATTTGGGTTTCGGAAGAGACCGTTTGGATTCCTATTGGAGTCATTTGAATTTGAATTTGTTTTGTGTTCCGTGGAGCAATTTGGTTAGATTTAGTCTAACGTTTGTACCTCTCTCTCAGTGGGGTAATTTGGCTCTTTGGGATGTTTGGTTCGGTCTTGAGTGTTTGGCTTGGTATAAGTAATTTGGTGTTCGCGACACGTTTGGTTACTCAAGAGGGACAATTTGTATTTGTATTGGCCATTTGTGTCTTTAATTAGACTTTTGGGTACTTCGGTACAATCGGCCGTTTGTGAGGAGAAACGTTTGGTATTTGGTAACTTGTGCACGTTTGTTATACCGTTTGGTTGTGACGTTTGGTACTTCATTCACTGGGTTTGTGATGATGGTGGTGTTCTACTATTTGGTGTTGTGGTGCGACGGCATTGCGATACATTTGGTATCCTAGGGTACGTTTGGGTAGATGCTACATTGATCAATTTGGTAATGGTGGTACGTTTTGGTCACGTTTGGTGCACATGGTACATTTGTTTTGGTTTTGCTTTGGGTGTAAGAGAGTTCAAGTCAAGGTGGAGATTGTTGGAATATGTGCCTTGAACATACTTACTAATTTGGGTATGTCGTAGTGGTAATCGGGGAAGGAGCTCGGGACGTGATTCTACGACGTACGGGTGTTTGATTGTGCCTCATACTATATGGGTAGTATGGAGGACTTGGGCGAAAGAAGACATTCGAAGGAAGCACGACGAAAGATCGAGGGCGGAGCGCGCGTGGCAAAGCCGCGCTCCGCGGCAACATCGTACGGGAAAAGAAGCGTAGAAGCAGTGGCAAAGGCGCGGGGCACCCGCGGTCCGCGGCCAGGCAGGCGCGGTCCGCGGCCAAGACAGGCGCGGTCCGCGGCCTCCACGGGCTTCGTGGGCTGTTTCTTTTCCGCGTGTTTTCGGCTTTCCTTATTACGGTTTCTTTTGCCAAATTAGGTATTCTTATGAGGGGACTATAAATACACCCTAACCCCCTCATAACCTCCTTAAAGCCAACATGTAGGTTTGTCGTAGTCGTCGTTTAAAGACCTAGCCACAGGCAAGGTCAGTTTGAAGACTCGAAGACCGAAGACACAAGATGGGGTGATTCTTTACCTATTGTGGGTACACTGAGTCATGATAGGGAGTTTTCTCTATGACGGTGGCTTCATTGGTTGGTGAGATTAGAGAGCGTTTGTTAGGTTCTTAGTTGATCGCAAGAACGTTTGGCTCACTAGATCTCGTTCGTATTTGGTGAGTTCTTTTCGGGTTGAACTCACAACTTTGTATTGGCACTATTTCTCACATAGTGAATTGGTTTCTCCTCTGTTGGGTGGACGTAGCTGGCAAATTGCTGGTGAACCACGTTAAATTCGGTGTCTTTTCTCTACGTTCATTTTGTTGTGTTATTGTTTAATATCACGTTGCTCATCTTCTCGCACCTATCGAACAAGCATTGTTGGGACTGGACGCCTCTGTTCCTACACTGAGGATGGAGATTGAATTCGAGTTTATAGAGATCATTCTTGATGATGAACAGGCTACGGAGCTAGAGGTGATAACCAGCATTTTATCGAGAAATTGGCGATACAAATGGGTTTCCTTCCGCGAATATGTCATGTTGGCCCTCTACGCAAGTTGGTTCTTTACCTCCCTCGCACTTTTACATATGCATGAAACGTTGGTCAGTGGATGCGGTCTATTTACGGAAAAGGCGGTATCAGTGACTTGGTTCTCATTGACGACAGTTTTGAGAGAAAGTTACCTTCAGAAATTGTCTCTTATACAGGTTTGACACACCTCATTCTGAAATGTATTATTCCTGCTCTGCCACATACATTTACGGGTTTTCCATACCTTTTGGATTGTCGTGAGTTCAAATCCTCATCAACCACTTTAGAACGCCTTATTACGAGTTCCCCGAACCTTCAGCATTTGCAATTAAATGTTATGTATATGATATTTCTTACTATCCATGCTCCGAAACTTCAACACTTGTTTGTTCATGGCTCCTTTGACCACTTTCGCTTGGGAAACGGAACCACTAAAATAAAAACATTAGAGGTCGACATTGCTAGAATGCTGTTTTCCCATCCGATTTTCGACTGCCAGCCTGAGATTGAAAGCCTTAGTCTTGGATCATTGATTTGGGAGGTGAGTATTATCCTTTTGTTTCGTCAAGTTTCATCCTTTAAGTGTCAAAATTCAAAGTTTTTAATTTGCTTTTATTTCGGAAAATCAGATCAGCACTACGGACCAAAATCATTTCAAAACCAACGGATTGATAGATGTTCTTCGACGATTGGAAACTCTCAAGTTGATTGACTTACCACTTCATTGTCTATTACAATAGGTTTCGGAATGTGGTTCATGCCAGCGCAAGTCGCTTGTGCATATGACAAGGATAAACAAAAGCCCTTCACGACCTAAACAAGGGAACCTTCTGTCCTTGAAGCGTGCCGAAAATGTCCGTGTCTCGGGCTCAGAATTAGAGTTCATTAAAGCCATTCTCGAATGCGCTCCTGTGCAAGAGGAGATGGTGTGAGTTTGTGTAAACTCCCTTAATCGGGATTAGTGTATTGCGTTCAATATAAATACAAGATTACAAGGTTAATTATGGTAAATACAAATTATACAATTATATACACTATCACTCCGCCGCAGTCGGAGCGGTAGGTGGACGAACGCTCAGGCTGGATCGAAAGAGAACAAACAGTGGTCGATGAAGTCCTTTCGTGAAGATATCAGCGTACTGATATTCCGCAGGCACATGCTAAACACGAACTTCACCGATACGAACACGCTCACGCACAAAATGAATATCAAGCTCAATATGTTTGGTGCGCTGGTGTTGAACAGGATTGCCAGAAAGATACACCGCGCTGATATTATCACAATAGATCACAGAAGCACGATGTAATGGAATATAAAGCTCAAGCAACAAATTGCGAAGCCACGAAGCTTCGGCAGCAGCATTAGCAACCCCCTTATATTCGGCTTCAGCACTAGATCGGGAAACAGTAGGTTGTCGTTTAGCCGACCAGGACACTAAATTATCCCCAAGGAAAACACAATACCCAGAGGTGGAGCACCGAGAATCCGGACAACCAGCCCAATCAGCATTAGAATAAGCAGTCAAACCAGTAAGAAGGGAAGCCGATAAGAATAAGCCGAGATCCAGTGTTCCCTGTATGTAGCGTATGATACGTTTCAATGCCTGAGAGTGGGGCTCACGAGGATCATGCATGAACAGACAAATCTGCTAAACGGCATAAGCAATATCCGGCCGTGTAAAAGTCAAGTACTGGAGTGCACGAGCGAGACTACGATATAAGCCGGGATCGGCGACAACAGGACCAGCTGAGTCACTGAGCTTGGAGCCGACTTCAACAGGAGTCGCAACCGGTTTGCATTTGGACATAGAAGCACGAGCGACAATCTCCTGAGCATACTGCTTCTGTGAGAGAAATAAACCATGCTTATCACGAGTAACCGTTATGCCCAAAAAATGATGAAGAGTGCCAAAATCTGTCATAGAATACTCTCGTGATAGGAGGTCAATAAACCGTTGCAGAACTGTATCAGATGAAGCAGTGAGAACGATATCATCGACATAAAGCAGGAGATAAGCCATATCAGAACAGGAGCGATAAATAAATAATGAATTATCACAAATGCTGCTCTTAAAACCACAACGAACAACATAGGCCGCAAACCTGTGATACCAAGCCCGGGGAGCCTGCTTAAGGCCATAAAGAGACTTTTTGAGACGACAGACATATGAGGGCGAGCAGGATATGAAAAACCAGGGGGCTGATGCATATAGACAGTCTCGGTAAGGTCACCATGCAAAAAGGCATTCTTGACATCCAACTGATGAATGGGCCAAATACGTGTTGCAGCGATGGTGAGAACAGTGCGGATTGTAGCAGGTTTAACCACGGGGCTAAAGGTTTCATCACAATCAATACCAACCTGCTGAGACTTTCCATTAGCAACAAGGCACGCTTTGTGGCGCTAAAGAGTCCCATCATAATTATATTTATGACGAAATAACCACATGCACCGAATGACCAGCGCACCGGATGGACGAGGTACCAGCTCCCACGTGTGTGTGCGCTGTAAAGCAGTATACTCATCGGTCATGGCAGCTTTCCAGTTGGGGTCCTGGAGGGCGGAAAGGTGGGATTTTGGTAGAGGTGAGATGGAGGGAACCGTCTGGGTATGGAAGCTAGAGGGTGCCTTGGGTTTGAAAATGCCATTTTGGGAGCGTGTAGTCATGGTACGAGGTGGTGGTGGTTGGGACACGGATGTGGTAGGGGCAGTGGTATGGACAGGAGGAGACACACAACGGTGAGGAGGTGTGTAGGGAGGAGTCGGGGAGGGTGGGGAGGGAGAGGTAACAGGTGAGGTGGGGTCACCAGTGCGGCGGGTGTACACAGCACCGAAACGACGAGGTGGGGTAGGAGGGGGGGCAGGCGGGGATCCCGTGGGTGGAGTGGGATAAGGGAAAGTATCAGGGAAAATGAGGGGATTGGGTGAGGGATTATGGAAATCAAGATCAGGGGGAGGGGTAGAGGGATTGGCAAAGGGAAAGACTGACTCGTCAAAAGTAACATGGCGAGAGATGATAATTTTATTTGTGGAAAGATCAAGACAGCGGTAACCACGTTGATTAGGTGGGAAACCAATAAAGACGCAGCGGGTGGAGCGAGGAGATAATTTATTGGGTGCTTTGGCTGACGTATTGGGGTAACAAAGACATCCAAAAGTACGGAGATGGTCATAGGTGGGTTGGCGAAGGTAGAGAGCGGAAACAGGTGAGCGAAAATGGAAGGTTTTGGAAGGGAGGATATTGTGGAGGTAGGTGGCCATATGAATGGAATCCACCCAAAAACGAGGTGGGAGAGAGGCGTGAGAGAGTAAAGTACGGGAGATGTCGTTCAAACGACGTATCATGCGTTCAGCTTTCCCGTTTTGAGGAGAAGTTTGGCCACACGAGAAACGAAACACAAGCCCCTTTTCAGAGGCAAAAGTATGGAAAGGAGTATTATCGAATTCGCGGCCCAAGTCGCACTGAAAACATTTAATTTCCTTTTCAAATTGAGTGCGAACAAAATTACGAAATTGAAGGAATTTACCATGAGCTTCAGATTTAAATTTAATCGGGTAAATCCAAACGAAATTGGTATAATCATCTAAAAGGAGAAGGTAGTAACGACAGCCTGAAGGACTAGAAACCGGAGGTGTCCACAAGTCACTATGAATGATATCAAAGGGGGACAAAGTGGCCGAATGTGAATCGAGAAACGGCAATCGAACGTGTTTACTAATTTGACAAGAATGACAAAGATTGGAGCACAGCTCCTTATTACAATGAATGAAATTTCTAGAACGTAAAAAAGATAAGATGTTTTCGCCGGGATGTCCGAGTCGGCCACGCCAGACAGACGGCGAGAGAGTGACGAAAGATATGGGCTGAGGCAGTTGAGATGGCTGGGCTTTGGATGCATAAGTAGTGGTGATAGGGTAGAGCTCTCCGGGACTATTACATCTCATGAGTTTCCTCCCCGTAATCAAGTCCTTCATAGAAAAACCAGTAGGGTCAAATTCAACGGAAACATTATTATCAGTAGTGAACTTAAGAACCGACACAAGGTTTTTAATAATGTTAGGAACAACTAGTGTGTCTCTAAGGTGAAGGGAGCGGGAGGGGAGGTGTATAGTTTTAGTTCCGGATGCTTTAACTGGAATAGAGCTGCCATTACCTACTAAAATAGAACGAACTGAACTTGAATTAAAAACAGTACTGAGAGTACCTGCATCGGAAGTTAAGTGGGAGGTGGCACCTGTGTCCATGTACCACGAGTCATCTGGGGCGTTCAACGTCATTGAATTATAAGCCTCGGCAATATCATTGGGCTGCAAATAGTCAACTGTTGGAGTCACATAGGCCTGAACTTGTGCACGACCATAACCAGAAGCTAAGGAGCAGATCGCGGTGGTTGATGGGCAGACCTAGGTGGGGCAGGAGGCAACCATTGAGGGGCGGCCGGAAAAGGGCATGGTGGGATGCCCCACCATGGATACCACGGAGCAGGAGCGGCGACCGAAACCCCACGACCAGCCGGCGAGTCGTGGGTTGCCAAAAACGGAGCGCCGGCGTGTTGGGTGTGCCGATTGGGTTGTCCTCGGCCCCTCCCTCGACCGGACTGACCACCGCGCCCAGATGCGCGATTTCCTCGGCCCGATTGCCCTCCACGACCAGCGTTCGCTTGACCTTGATCGGAGCGCGTGGAGGCGGCAAGGGCGGCCGTACCTTGAGAGGAGAACGAGGACGGCTGACTAACCCGGGGCCGCTCACCGTGCCTCAACTGTCGTAGCGCAGCTTCAAAGGTCGGCATCGTCTGATGGAGAATTGAAGCGACGACATCGTATTCGGGAGGTAGCCCATTGACCAACTGAATCACCTTTCGATTGTCATCAATGGTGAATCCAAGGGAGGTGAGTCGGGTTGCAATTGAGTTCAACTGGTCACAATAATCCTCAACATCTTCACAATCCGTCAATTTGAGATTGACGAATTTATTCTCGAGGTAAGCCGCTCGCGATCCTTTGTTGTCATTGAATTGTTTCTTGACGTGATCCCACACGTCCTTCGCCGTTTTGCCAGATTTCATGGCGGATCGACGGAGTTCGGGGGTCATGGTGGCGAAGAGCCATTGATGGACCAACGAATCCATCCGTTTGTTAGTGGCGGCGTCGGTAGTGGTAGGAGCGACATCACCGGTGATGTGGTGGGTGAGGTCGTGAATTTCCAGATGAAGTTCGAAATGATCAGCCCATTCATCATAGTAATCGGATTTGAGATCAAGAGTCACGGGTATGAGAGTCTTGATATTGGTGATGGCAAACGCCGGGTGTACGGCTTTGCCATTGTTGTTGTTGTTATTTGCAGTGCCGTCAGCCATGGTGGCGCACGCGATTCAGCAAGCACGGTAGAGCGGGAGCGGTACCGGGGGCTGCTGAATTAGGGTTTTGGTAAACCTAGCCGGATACCATGTGAGTTTGTTTAAACTCCCTTAATCGGGATTAGTGTATTGCGTTCAATATAAATACAAGATTACAAGGTTAATTATGGTAACAATGAAGTATAAGATGCCGAAGAAATGTTGAGAATCGCAACCAAGTTGATGAAGTCCCGAGCCTCGACTAATGCCGAGATTATTTTTAAGGCTACTTAACGACAACATACAGCACCCTAGACTGTTGCCTACCTCGTTAACTGTTATTTTTACAGATCTTTATTAATGTCTTTTTTGCTGTATAAATAATTTAAAAAGTTGAATTGCCAGTAATTCTAACTGATTTTGAAAACCAAATGAAAAAGCATACTGCTGCTCAAGTACAAGTTATGTAAACGGATGTAAGAACTTAAACGAAAGTAGATCATGTACGTCCCGCCATGGTCGAAGGATCATGGTATAAGCATTGCAAGAGGATCAAGGTTGGTCTAGCGCTTAGAAGCACAACCTGTTTGTTGGGGGTTGTTCAGGTTGGAATCCTCATACCCCCACCCCCGCAGTATTATCTATTTCGTAACAAAAAAAATGGTGTAAGCATTGCACATTACTCCTTACAAAATGTAAAGGGGTAGTGAACTTATGGTCCCCTTGGCCCCAATAGAGTTTTCGTAACGTTCGTTTGGGTTGGGACCGGCCCAAACATACAGTTTCAAAGATTAATATTGGCGGAGCTTAGTTATCTCCACTCTTGGGTCTTGTTAAGAAAGATTAATATTGGCGGAGCTAAGTTTTCTCCACTCTTCAGTCTTGTTAAGGAGTAAGTGCGTGACATAGTTTTCTTTACAAAGTACAAATCCTTTTATTTTTATTATACTATTAAAGGATGCTTTTTTGCAGCTCTCACATCAAGCGGAGATTTTTAGAGAGTTTTGAGAATTTTATAATATTAAAAGTATTTGATGTTCATATAAATACAAAAACTCACATACTAAATTTAATAATATTATTAAACTATTTGGTATCCATGTAAAAACACATGCTGACATAAAGACACGATTCATTGCTTGCGAACTAAATTAACTACTCCGTATTTTTCAAGTTGTATCATAAACGGCCTAATTCTCATATCCTATTTGATTGGACACTAGTCCTTGACTAAATATAAAACATATATTTTGGATGTTTAAGTGTTTAGCCATCATTATCTCCCCAGGTGAAAATTATTGTTTTCATTTTATATATAAATTTTAATAGAAAATATTATCATGTGACCCGTGCAATGCACGGGCCTTCATCCTAGTTAAATTAAATAGAGAAAAAGAGCAAAGGGGTAAAAGATTACTCGCTCCCAGCCTCTCCATTCATGTGTCTGAAGCTTCCAACATTGCTCTCCGAGCTTATCCGGTTCGTTTCTGTAAACTGTATTATTTTGTCCGCATTGTCCATGTTAATTATCTGTCTCTTCATAGATACTGGGCGGATGTAGTCTGAGGTAAATTAAACATGTTTGATTTTGTGATTTGTTAAACTTCTGTAAGATCGTCATAGGCATGTAAGGGCGCCCTTTAAGAGTTTTTTTCGGTTATGAAGTTATACCAAGAACCCTAAATTGGCGTACATAATTCGTATGGCCGAGATGAGAAGAGTAGTGTTCCATTAGCCCTCGTAATTATTTATTTATTTTACAGTGCAACGTCTAAATTGACCCTGCTAATATTTTCGACTACGGACATGCTTGGATTTGGGGTAAAAAGCGTGAAGAAGTCGAGTAATGATTCAGGACCATGGTAACAATTACAGAGGAAATTTTTTTAGCCAAGTAATGATTCCAAAACATGTCAAACTTACAATCAATGAATCATTAGTCCTAATTAATTTCCCTAGTTATTCTCGAGCTCGTCGATTATTCTCCCCTAATTATTCCGTTCATAACAAGTAAGCCATGAAGAGGAATTTAGAATACAGGCATGGGAAAGAATTTGTTAATAGTGTATATAGATTCATTGCATTGTATTGTTCGTTTATTGTGTTTCTTGTAATCATGTATAATCAAATATTATTTCCCCATGTCTTTGTAATCACCAATGTATTCCCCATTAGTTTTCCTAGGTTCATTGTAATCTCGTATAGGCATTTCATATGGCCTTGTACACTGTATAAATAAGCTTAGGCATTGTACCCCTTGATCAGGGGAGTTTTGTAAACTTACATTTGTTTGCGTTAACTAAGAAAGTTGATATTCCGCTTAGGCCGTCTGTCAAAAATCTGGAAAATTGAAGGTCGGACAAGGGAATCCGTGTCTGAGTCTGATCCTTGGTTCCGAGTCATGGTGACATTGAACTCACCACATCTCCATGACTCCATTTCGGTAGCAGTATCCTGACGTGTTTCTAATTTTAACATCTCACGGTGTTCATACTTTCTGCTTTTCAGCTCTAAGAAAAAACGCTCCCCTCCCATATACTATAACAACAATAGCAGCATTACCCCGATTCCTGAAAGGCTCCTACCAGTGACGAGGTATCTGAAACCTACATTTTCTAATTTTTATCAATGTTTTTCAGAGTAGAATGCAATAATGTAGTCTCACTCTCTTAATAGTTGTCCACATTTCTGCTTTCCAGCTCTACAATAATACGCAGTGACACCATGAGCGACAGAAAGGAATGTTTTTCACAGGATCTACTCATTAAATTACCTGCGGACATAATTTTAACAATCTTGAAATGCTTGCCCCTTGACGAAGCAGCAAAGTTGTGTCTTATATCAAGAAGTTGGTGGTGTGCATGGAAAGAATTGCCTACATTGAGATTTGATGCAGAGTTCCTCGCACGGATGCTGAAAAGCGAAAGGCCTACAGCAGATATTCTGCAATCTTGTTAGTATAATCCTGATGTCTCGTCGTCACGTAAGCAAATTTTACCTCCGTGTTCCTGAGCTTGAAGATTCTGGGACAGCTAATATCATTCCATGGATTGACTATCTCTCGAGGTTCAGCGTGAAGGAAATTACCATCAAGAATGTCGCTGATCAACCTACTAAGTTGTCTTACCACCTCTTCTCCTGTCCGAAACTGGAAATGCTAGTGATTGACAATTGCATACTCAATATGCTACCATCCTACAAGGTGCTACGAAATCTGAAGAGCGTTGAACTTGAGCGTGTCGTTTTTGTAGGTAAATCGCTAACTGATTTTATTGCGAAGTGTCCTGCTCTTCAAAGCCTGACGTTAACCAATTGTCAAGGCTGTAAGAATATCTACATCACTGCATCAAATCTCAAGTATTTAACAATATGTGGTAACTTCGAGTGTGTTTATCTTACGTCTGCTGGAAACCTCGTTGGATTTTCGATTACACTGGAGGGAACGGTCCCAGATTACCGAACAGCAAGAACACTTGAGCTCATTGCTTACCTTGCTAATTGCTGTAGGATTGAACATCTTTCACTTTCCGGACATTTCTGCAAGGTAATAATATACTCAGTCCGGTAACTTTATACAATCGTTGTGTACTAGAAACAGTTATATATATGTAAATCTGACGATATGTTCTTATTTCCGCACCAAAGTTGTTGACTGCAGGTAGAACTGGAGAAACGTTTCAGACAAGCTATCGTTATTTAACATCTCTTCAGCTTTCAAACATTGAAACCAATGTTCAAAAACAATTCCTTTTGCTCGTTGGGATGATCAACAGTTGTCCCAATGTCGAACACTTAAAGATCTCTGTGAGTTTATCTACTTGTTGAATAATTTGTCTATTGAATTTTTGCATTTGAGCTTTAGTAATGCAGTATTTAATCATGTTTGATCAACAGTTGTCCCAATGCAGTACTTTTTTTAACATTTCATATGTAGTAATTGTTGTTCTGTCTTTTGTTGATCTACAGTTCGCAAGCAAGTGTTGCAACGAGCACGAAATTGCCTTTGACCCTTGCTATCGACTCTCTCGTCTTCGTAAAGTGGATCTTACTTCAGTTATGGGTGTCATGATGGAGCTAAGACTAATCGAATTCCTGTTGTGCGCGTCTCCTGTTCTCGAGATAATGTGTGTTAAGAGACATGAGAAGATTACCAAAGTTCTTGAGTCGAGGCTGTCACGAATGTTGATGCGCTTTCGTAGAGTGTCACCTAAGGCTACAATTGATTATGTGGAACCTTGACAATAGAGGAATATATGTATGGAGAGTCTTTGCTTTTGAATCCTTCTCATTTATCGACCTTTTTTAGTTTAATTAAAATAAATTTTTATTTGGTCTCTTTATATTACAGGCTGTAAATAGAGTTCTTCCTTGGACACATCATCTTTTGACAAACTCAAAAAATTAAGAAGCTTATGCTGCAATGGAAGAACTTTTACCCACAAAATATTTATAATTTTTGTCAAAATAAAAACGTAGGCCGTTGATCTTATTTCACGTGACTTTCCAAGACAAATTCTTCTTCAATGCAGAACTTCTTCAGTCCTTATACTGTGCACCAAGGTGCACAATGCCATGGTACACCATGCCCACGTGGCACATTTTGATTGGGCGGAGGAAATAAAAAATCAAAACTCAAACCCAAAAAAACCAAATTTCTACCTCCTCCCTTTCCCGACCCTCCTCCTCCACACACAGCGGACACCAGCTCAACGCCGTCAGGCGGCCACCACCACAAATTACTCCGACAACCACCAAAACCGCCGTCCACTTCCCCTACGACCATCCCCGACGCCTCCATTTTCTCTCTCCTCACTCCTCACTCACTTTCTCCTCCAAATTTTTAAAATTCAAAAAATAAATTTCCATTAGAAAAATCATGAATTGAAGTAAGATTAGCCATGGAATTGAGAAATTAATTCCATGGATCTAACCCCTATGATTCATGGATATTATAAGGGTGTTATATGGATATTAAGATTAAAGTTCATGGATTTTTTAAAACTAAAATTAATTCCAAAAATTCAACACCACCACCCCACCACCAGTCGTACCTTAATTTCCGGTGCCACTGTCGCCGTCGTTCCTACGCCGCCAGCAGAATAACCCCGCACAACAAACAAGATCCATATGAGTCTCAATCAAGATCCATATTAATCTCATATAAGATCCATACCTCTACATATAAATTCCTCATGATGCGGCGGTGGGGATGCGGTGCAACGACGAGGTTGGTGGTGGTTGGTGGTTGCTGCCGCGGCGGCTGGAGTGTGGGTAGAAGGTGAGAGAAAGAGGGAGGAGAGAGTAAGAGGGATTCGAAGAGAGGGAAAAATGGAGTAAGCAGGAGAAAGAAAGGCGTATGGTTAAGATTTATTAGCCTTATTTTTTTTTCTCCGCCCAATCAGAACGTGCCATGTGGCGCGGTGCACCATGGGCATGGTACACCGTGGTGTACCATATAATTTGCGGAACTTCTTAGCGCTTGTCAAACACGCACCAGTATGTATTTGTCATGTTAACACACGCGTCCCCTTTTCTTTTTGCTGTCATAACTGCAGTATTGACGAACTGAGTTCGTTTTTACGAACAGAGATCGTATACGAACGAACTGGAAGCCTTTTGCAATGGACGAACTCATTTTTTGCGGTTCTTAATTGAAGAACTCGAGGTAAGAACGACCATTGCATTTGCTCTAATAGTCGGGTGAGCTATATAATTATACGCACCCCTATAACCACCTTGATTCGTTGGGCTCCCTCCTAATTAATGGCCTCGTCTTTTCCCAACAATCCGACACTTCGCGTACCAAAACATGAAATAGGTATGAATTAAGCACACACGGGATAAAGGCGACTAAGGAGAGAGTTGGCATTTATATAAATTATGGAATTACTCTACCGATTACTAATTGGTTTTAGGATGGAACCACTTGGGTTTATGACGTGCACTCTCTCTCCTCTACCGGGTGTAGCCCAGGCCCGAGCGTGCTTTAACATCTTCGCAAGTTGGTTCTTCACCTTCCTCGCACTTTTACAAATGCACCAAACATTGGTCAGTGGATGCGGTCTATTTACGGAAAAGCCGGTCTCAGTGAATTGACCCTCATCGATGACAGTTTTGCGTAGACCTGGCAAATAGGTCGGGTTGGGTCAACCCGACCCAGGTCGGCAGATAAACGGGTTGGGTATCCTCTTACCTGAACCCAACCCGTTTACTAAACGGGTCAAGAAGTTGCAACCTGAACCCGACCTGCCTTATAAATAGGTAACCCGACCCAACCTGCCAACCCATTTAAATAGGTTCTAAACGGGTCAAATGGGTCAACCCAACCTGCCAACCCATTAAACAACCCGAATTGACCCGTTTTTGACCCGTTTAGGTGATTTTTTTTGTATTTTTCATTGTTTTTTTCTCGTATAAATGGGTCAACCCGGGTTAGACCTGACCCATTTTGGACCTGTTTATGTAAGCGGGTCAGATCGGGTTATTTTCAGGTTGAAAGTCAGAACCTGAACCCAACTCATTTATCTAAACGGGTTGGGTAGGTCAACCCATTTAGTTAAACGGGTTAGGAGCCATTGACCCAAACCTACACTAAACGGGTCATTTTCAGGTCGAGTTGGCGGGTCGGGTTGATTTTTGCCAGCTCTAGTTTTGCGTGAAAGTTACCTTCGGTAATTTTCTTCTGCAGAGGTTTGACACACCTGATTCTGAAATGTATTATTCCTGATCTTCCTCATACATTTACGGGTTTTCCATGCATTGAAATAATGGAGTTGGATTGCCGTGAGTTCAAATCATCATCTACCACTTTAGAACGCTTTATTTCTAGTTCCCCGAATCTTCATTATTTGCATTTAAGAGTTATTACTATGTTTAATCTTACTATTTGTGCTTCGAACTGTTCGAAGCTTCAACACTTTGTCCATGGCTCTTTTGACAACTTTCGCTTGGGAAACAGAACTACTAAAATAAAAACATTAGAGGTCAACATTGCTAGAATGCTGTTTTCCCATTCGATTTTCGATTGCCAGCTTGAGATTGAAAGCCTTAGTCTTGGATCATTAATTTGGGAGGTGATGAGTATTAACCTTTTGTTTGCTCAAGATTCATCCTGAAATGTCAAAATTCAAAGTTTTTGATTTGATTTTATTTGGGATAATCGGATCAGCACTACGGACAAATTCGTTTCAGAACGAACGGATTGATAGATGTTCTTCGATGATTGGAAACTCTCAAGTTGATTGACATACCACTTCATTGTGAGTTAACTCCTAATTTGGGGTCTCACGTTTTCAAATTGTTTGAATTCAGGACCTCAAACGTTTTTTGCTTGAAATCAGGACCTCACATCAACTCCGTTAGTATTGTCCGTTAACTTCACTCTTTTCCTCCTTTTATTATTTTTTTGGGTTTTTGTTTTCTTTCCCTCTGCTGCATGCCTGCATCTAATTAACCTCCTCACTTTTCTCTCTCCTCACTCTCCTTCACCATTGAATATCATCACCAATGCACCACCACCTCCACTACCACCATAAAAACAGAAAGATGCCATAAAAGAGTTAAAACCATATAACTCCTACTCCACGACCACAAATCATAAACCCATATGAAATTTTTTGATCAAAATTCCCTGTAAAACGACCACAACCTTTAAACTTTTAGTTCAAATTAATTACCCCCAAACTTCAATAATCACTTTTACGATGAAATAAACCCCAAAAATTGAAAGAGAGATTGAGATCAAGAAGATGGGTTTTGAAGAGGGAGATCAATGGAATAAAGAGTAATTAATGTGATTGAATTTTTTTTTTATGGTTTATAAGTTGAATTTTTTTTTTGTTTTATAATGCATGGAGATCAATGCTGTCATGCTGATTAACCCTTTCCTTTCCAAACTGAAACCGGCGAAATCGACCCCTTGGGAGACGGTGGGTTGGTCAGAGAACACAAATTGATTTGGGGCTTTGAAATCTATTTGTATAAGGCAAAGGAAGAGTGATTGTAATTGTAGAATAGTTTGTGAAATTATGGAGTTATGATTTTGACTGTTGTAGTGGTGAGAGTGTTTGGTGATGAACACAGGCTTGAGTGGTGAAGGTCGAGGAGAGAGCAAAGTATTAAGTTGACAGAAAATTGGATGGAATGGCTTTGAGGTCCTTAACAGACCATAGAAACTTTTGAGTTCCTGATCTCAAAAATCTTGAAAACGTGAGACCCCAAATTAGGAGTTAACTCACTTCATTGTCCATTCGCCATCGTTTGGACTGTTGATGTACTTAACAGTACTTTTCAATTACGGAGATTATACTGTGAATGCCATGTAAGTATCGATGGAGTACAAATTATCCTTACCTGACATATAACTAACTTATCTTATACGCGTACATATTGATCTTATGTCAACCATGATAGAGGGTGAACTTAGTCTATAGTGGTGAATACGGAGTATATTATTATTCGGATAAAATTGAGTCACCGCCAGCTGCAATTCATTCATAAGCAGATAACTGAGGCCAAAGGCCAACCTGTAAAGAAACAGCCCCCAAAGGAGCTTAAACATAAGGGGTATCAAAACCCTGAATTGGGCGGGGAGTCCCTTTATAACTCCATAATTAAAGAGAGAATCTTCAAGGAATTTTTCAACAATAAAAGAAGAAAGGTACGCCTTAACTATAAAATGCATCTTCATATTCATAGTGGTCGTTTGGTTGCCCTTTTAAAACACAGGAATTCCAAAATCCCATGAATTACATATTCTCCGGGTTGTTTGGTTGCCCATAATTTTAAAAAGTGAGGGAATTGAAAATTCCATGGGAAAATGAAATTCCCACATAATGGTGGAATTTGCTTACCAACTCCCCCCTCGGTAATTCTGAATTCCTCCATCATCTTTCTTCAAAAATTACAAATTTGCCCCCAAATAATTAGATAGACACTATTATTAAGGGATATAATAGTAATTAAAAAATAAAAATAAGGGAATTGGATGGGTGCAACCAAACAAGATGTTGAAATTTAATTCATGGGAAATCCAAATTCCTTGATGTCTACCAAACAAATTTAAACGAATTCACATGAATTCTACACAAGAATTAAATTCATGTGATATGTAACTTCATGTCGAATTTAATTCCTACATGAGCCAAACGACCACATATTATCAAAGCGCATTCTTTTAAGAATCCATCTACTTCCTTTTTATTTTCGTTAGTTAAGCCGCCCTTTAGTCATTGTGATAATTCCGGGTTTACTCTATTTGGAATGGTTCTCTCATATTGAGCAATTTTATCTAGTGGCATTCGATCATAGAATCCATTGACAACTGCGTAAATGACTATAATTTATTTTTCAATTGGAAGTGGTGCATATTGTTGTTGTTTCGGTACTTCTGTAAGCCCTGCACCTCTATTGAGTAATGCCTGAGTCGCAGCATCAAGGTCTGAACCAAATCGAGCAAAGGCGGCGACTTCGCGATATTGTGCCAATCCAGTTTTGGACTCCCGCAGACTTGTTTCATAGCTTTCAACTGAGTGGCAGACCCGACGCGACTGACAGATAAGCCGACGTTAATAGCAGGTTTGATTTCGCGATAAAAGAAATCTGTTTCCAAACAGATTTGTCCTAATAGAGGATGAACTTAGTATATAGTGGTGATTTGGTGAATACGAGAATTTCATTATTACGTACCTTGTACCTACAAGGTACATTGTACTAGCCATTAGGTTAGGGCCTTAGGGGTGATGAACTTGCTTATCTTATATACTATAAATTCGCATAATATTTTCAATAATAGACAAGTCGATTATTAGAGTATTATCATCTTACATGGTATCAGAGGATTCGATCACAAATTACAAATCCTAAACAACGGCTTATTCTTGCTTCCGCTTTCCCGGCCGAAGATGGTTCTTCTCTCCTAACTATCTCCGGCCAGGCCTCTCCATATTAGTTTCTTTTTATATTTTATTAAACAATTCACATAAAAATCAAATATGTCATAGCCATACTATAGTTTATAGCTAATATCACTAAAATATTATGTTAATAATTCACAAAAAGAGTCCTTTAAACGCCATGTGTGATTCAATTTATTCAATAGCGTTTTCAAATCAGATCAGATTTATTCAAATAAAATTAAATCAGATCAGCTTTATTCAAGTCAAATCAAATCAAATCAGAATTATACAAATAAGAATCAATGAATCTAGTCTGATCTAATTCTAGTTGTTAAGACTCTGTTTGATAGGACTTAATATAAGTACTGCTCATATCAGTTCAGAGTCATTTTAATCAGACCAGATCAGATCAGAGTCATTCAAATCAGATCAGATCAGATTAAATCAGAATTGCTCAAATAACGATCAATAAATTTGGTCTATTATTCATACTAATTCGTTGAAATTCAATCAATTTTTCAACTAATTCAGATGAGATCAGATCGATCAGCTTAGAGTCATTCAAATCGGATCAGATTAGATCAGTTCAGGGGCAATCAAATATGATCAGATCAGTTCAGTTCAGTTCAGAAAGACGCAGTCCTATGAAACTGAGCCTAATTCGTCTAATTGCAATTAATTTATCAATTATTGCAGTTCTCATCAAATCAAATCAAATCAAATCGAATTAAATTTACTCAAATCAAATCAAATCAAATTTATTTAAATCAAATCAAATCAAATTTATTCAAATCTAATAGAATTATTATAACACACACGATTTGAGAATACTCTTATCATTATAAACCCCTTATTTATACTATTCCAAGACTTGTCACTCACGAAACCTATCTCATAACATATCCTGAACATTTATATTATTCCATACTTAAGAGATTACATAATATTATTCCTAATATTATTTCCCGATACTCAATATCCCCCCTCAAACTCATAGTAATTTTACTAAAATTACAAGGAGTTTGCCAAAACAATAAGGAAAGAAATATATACAATAAAGGAATCAAAAATTTACATACCAAAAGTTAAAATATGCAATACGTGAATGCAAGCCACAAGTAACCTTATAAATTCATGATATGAAGGACTAACTTTATTTTACAAGATAAATATGGTTAAGGTATCCCTCAAATGCCTTGCTCTTTTGTTGATGATTGCATCAGGTACGAACATATAACTTTGATTGAACAATTTCGTATTTTCTTATGATATACGACTGAATGTGCCACTTATAACGTTATCGATTTTTATGTGCTTAAGTTCATATATGTTACGCACATATCACTATTTTGGATCTAATATTACTAATGTATTGATGATAATACAGCTATGATGGCAATAACATCGGCGGATGCTCCAATATGTGAATTGGACTCTGGTACTAAGTGTGATAAAAAGTGCGATCTAGACTGTTGTCAAGTGACATGTCAAAGTAAATTTGGTAAGAACGGTGCTTATTGCAACGAAGACCAAAATCCTCCTCATTGCGTTTGCAATTGGAATTGCAGTTAGAAAATAGCTATAGTATTACAAAAATACAATGTCTTTTTTTTTGTTCTTGGCTATTGTCCTCTCGAGAATCGTAATAAAAATATAGTTAATTTGCTTCGTTCATTTTCTGATCACTTCTTATTTCTTGATGTTAGGTTTTGGATACGATACAAAACTTTCTTACGTTTTTCTTTCAAATCCATTGAAGTGTTTTTCCTTTGAGAAATGTATTAGCACATAAAATGAAAGTTATAGTGTACAACATACAACAAATATTACAGCACAATTATATTAAAACGGTAAATTTAGGTGGTGTATCCGTGATCGGTCGAATTGCACGTGATACCGTATATGTCTTGCACATAGTATCCTATAATTGTATCCTATAATTTAACACCTACTTCACGACTTTAAGTTCTAAATTTAAGAAATAAAACAAATCTCAATCGTCCACCGTAGCTAATCTAATGATTGAAATTGAAATAAAAATAATGGTCGCACACTTTCACGAAGCAAAGAAAGTAAGGGGTTGTTTGGATACCCCTACTTTCCATAGGAATTTCATAATCCTAGGAATTTGATATTTGTTTAGTTGTTTGGATGACCCTTTTCTACTAAAGTGGAGGAATTGTGAATTGCTTGGGAATTTTCAATTCCCATGAACCATAGGAATTCAATTACCCACACCCCCCCCCCCTTGGTAATTCACAATTCCTATGGTGCATATAAAGGAAATTAGTGGTTCACCCTTAATTAAATGTAATAGTTTGCGTGTCCGTGCCGCGTACGGGCTCCCTATTTGTATCAATGATACTCGTATCACAAAAAAAAAAAAACATTGTTACGTAATTGCACTATACACTTAAATGTCACATATTGAGTATTATTTAACGTATGAAAAAATTATAATTTAGTTGTGAATTCATAATTAAGTGTCAGCTATCACTTAATTAAAGAGTATTAGGTATCCTCTATAAAAATGTTGATTACTACTGCCTCTATAAAAATATAGATTACGTATTGATCGAGTTAAGAGTTTGACTTAAAAATATAAGAATAAATACTCATCAAAAAATAATGAAATGCACGTCGTTGGATTCATATCGAAAAATACTTCCACGTATGTATGTTAAAGTAAGGTATCAATGGAGAAAGAAGGTGTCTCAAAATGATGCGATAAAAAAATTAAGTAACCAGTTCCGATGAGGATCTCAATACAAATCAACGTAACCTTTAAAAAATTTACCTCATAATACCCGACTTGATTGATAGACTTTTGAATCAAAATCGACTCGACGTGCAGTTTCAATCAGACCCGACATGACACTATCTCAATATAAGCCAACCAGCTCTGACCATACATGAAATAGATCTAACCCTCCTAATTTCCAACTCTATTTGCATTATTCATTTATTGTTATATTTGTTGAGATTGTAAATAAAACCCATAATTCTACAATACGTAATCATCTTACGAAGAGAAAACATATTAAGCTTAGTAATTTACATCAATATCGTTATATGATTTATTGATCGTATTACAAATAATAAAGTCATTGACTATATGCATAATTGTGTTAATAAGTGTCTTAATCCTGATTCCGTGACTTTTAATCTAGTTGAGATTTTTGAAATATAACTCTTTCAACAATAAATCATCTTACCAAGAGAAACGTGTAACAACCCTAAATTTTTGACTCAATATAACAGTATTAAATTTAGAATTGTCACGCCGCAATTGACTACCAAGTCAATTGCAAGGCTAATTATTCGATTACGATACTAATCAAAACGAAACAGCGGAAGTCTTAAATAAATGTCGAACTACTATTCTCAAACTAGTCTTAAATTACATAATCAAACTGTAATATAAATTAAATAGAGTTTATAAAAATCCCCATCATGCAGACGACTCTTCAACAAGCATCCACATCATCAACAGAACCTGTCAACTACGCCATCGAGAATGACGTAGGCCCCAGAAATAAGGTAGGGAACGAACCAGAGTAAGAACGTCAGCACACAGGCTGAGTAAGAACAACAAAAGAATAGAAAGACAGAAGATACGCGCCTGAAGGCGCGTAGCTAACAAATAATAAGCTACGGTTACATCATCAACTTTAATCATCACAGCGATATAGAATTCAGAAGTCATATCATATTAGCATTCATTAAGGCCGGGTTCCTACCCCACAGCCACCACAATCTCGAACCAATGCGAGCTAGAGCACTCAAAACAACCCCTAATGACTCAGAGTGTGCACACCCCTCTCTAGAGGGCCAGTAGGATGCGAAGCCTCTAGGAGGAAGCCAAATAGGAAGCCGGTAGCGAACCGACCACAGACTCCCCTCAATAAGAAGGTACAGGATGACCGGTCAGCGCCGAGACATCTACTCTAGGTGGTAATCGTCGAAACATTATTATCCATCATAATTATCAACATTAGTGTACACTTTTACGATATCATTCATTATCATGTTATATTATCAATATCATAATCATAAGCTTCAAGAACAACAATATCGAAACAAGAAAGAGAACAAAGGAAGGCACACTCGGCCGAACCACCGAGCGGCCGTGGAAACCGAGCCGACCGAAGGGCCGAGCCGGTCGAAGGCGGAGGCCGAAGGGCCGTGGTCAAGTTAGCCGAAAGGCTTATGCTGCACGGTTAATTTCAAACGATAGATGTAGGAACAAAAGCAATGGTAAGATAAATATGAACAATGATCATCAAGATAAGATTAGGGCCAAGGAAGTATAGATCAGAGGGTTGGTTAATATGGTTGGGATTGTAACCAACGTTCTTACCTTTCAACGTTAATCCTTAAATCAAACTCTTCAAATCAAGTCAATGAACAACACCTCCTCGAATCCACAATCTAGACGTCCAACCAATCACAAACTCAATCGATGATCCCCTAATTCACAAGGTATAACCATAAGGCATAATCCCACAAATTAACTAATATATCATGAATCTAAAAGAAGTCAGTGGCATTCAAACATGGATAACTTCTACCTCTGACATCGTATGATCACCAAAATTGAGTATGACATAAAGGATAATGTTAGGAACCTTGTCTCCAAATTTCGTCCACAGACTCCAAGTGGATCTACGGGAATCTATCTCGCACTGAACCATAAACATGAATTAGGGTTTACCCACGAAATCTAATATAACTTTTTATATACAGATCTAGGTCTTACCAATTTTTTATATGTTGTCAATGATAGATTAAAGAACACCTCCAAAAAATCTCGTCCCCAAATATCTTAGGAGTCAACGGGAATCCTCAAACTACCGAGGGGCGGAACAGATTCTCGGGTAGACAGACACAGCTCCACTAAAACATCTCCACAAGTATCATCCGATGGAATCGTGGCATGATCTACATGTTCCTGGATTCGTATCGAAAGCACGGTTCTAACGTCACCAACCAAGCTCTAATCGGAGGTCGTATGAGAGAATTATGTGTGTTTGAAGTTGATACAGTAATGCTGGGAATCTTCTGCGGGTGGAGGCTACGAAAAGATTGTGAGAGGGAGAGAGAGGCCGACTATATATAGTATAACCTAGGGTTTATCTCCTTTGATTTGTGTGAATGGGTTTGAGGGTAGACTCGGGTTCGGGCTTAATTAGTCGGGTGAGATGAGTGATCCATAAATCCGATTCAAGTCCAATAACCCAATTATACGAATTCCCAAAATAGAATTACCTAATTAGTAACATAATCTATAATTCACCAAATTCCCCAAAATAACTTTTATTAATTTTCCTCAAAATGATAAATAAACGTAACACCCTAATTAAATATAGTCCCAAAAATACGGGGTGTTACAAAACGTATTCCGCTTAGTAATTTACATCATTATCTTTATATAATTTAATAAGTGTCATGTTCCCGATTCTAACTTTTAATCCAAGTTTTTGAAATATAACCCTTTCAACAAAAAAAATTACCACACAGAATAGTAGTAAAGGGAGAACTTCATAAAAAAAAATTAAAAAATAATAACTAACTTAAAGACTTATATTCCATCCTATTTTGATGATGATGTTGCATTGTAAATATTACGTATTGGCCCTTATTTAATGTATGAAAAAAAATACAATTTAGTTCAGACATAATAAATTTAAATAAATATGTTTCGAAGCTGCCCAATATATTATCATTTCAAAGTTTTATTTAGTCTACAATAATTGTTTGTATCAAAGTTGCCATTATGCGAAAAATCCAAAAACTCGACTTGGTAGACCATGAGTCAACTCAATTCTATTCATGAATCCCTATTCATGAACCAATGCTACATGACAGAATAATGTTTAATATAAACTCGATTTCGATTCTTATAAGAGAATGAAAGTTTTGAAAAATATGAAATAATAGTAGTCAAGAAACCAGAGAGAGACAAAGACAGCGAGAGAGAAGAACTTCATGTATGTCTGGAAATCAAAAAATATTGAACAAAATTTGAGATGATGAGATCAAATAAATAGGCCCAATGAGGAACTAAAAAAATTTAACAACACCAAAGCTATAATACCTAACTCGATAGCAACCCGAACCGAAAACGACTCGATTCGACATGCCATAAGCATAATATGACCTAACCCGTTCTGACCATACCTATAAATGTAAGGGGAAAACTACAATCATATAAGCAAATGAATTTGAAAAATTAGAAACAATATTAATCAGGGAAAACCAAAAAAACGGGAGAAAATATATTATGGTCAAACTTTTATATCCTATTCATGTATTAATTCTTTTTTCTCTACAAAATTATTACTCTTTTCATAGACATACTTTCTTCATTGTACTTAAACATAGAGGAAAAAATTATACCGCTTGAATTTCATTAACTTCTTTATTATGTGTTTGATTTTTTACATATAAGCAATAACATTGATTATAATAGTTGAGCTGTTTGAAATATAACTCTTTCAGCTCTAAATTACCATAAGAAAGAGTCGAATTGTAAAATTACAATAACATATAAGTTGTAAACGGAGAACTTTATGTAGTCACTTCTTATAATAATAAGTCACATTTGGTTGCATCAAATGTGTCACAATGCGAGAAATCCAATAAATCGACGTGGAAGAACCTCACTCAACCAAACCCTATTCATGAACCATGCTACATAACAAAATACACCATGTCTAACCCTATTCATGAACCAATTACTAACTCTTTGTATAGACAATTATCCTTAAGTACTATTGAGTAGTATATTCTAAACACATTGCTTAATTCTGAAAGTCATTATTGAAATAAACTTTTTCGACACTTGTACGAAAAAAGTCAAATTGGCAAAAGTAGTAAACGGAAATGTTTGTAATCACTTGTTTTTTTCTTTGGTAATTTATAATCACTTGTTAAACTAATAATAATTCACCTTAAGGCTTATATTTTTCTCCACTTCTCTATGATTTACACATTCTTTTTGGAACTCTTTTTTTTTTTTTTTTTTGTAAGAGATGTGTTGCAAAATGAAACTATGTCACATTATGATCATGATTAACAAATTGGAAGAGAATCATATACTTTGTATAGACTGTAAATCATTTTTTTAGACTGTTAATATTTTCTACACTTAATAGTTTTAAGAACTTTCCTTTTTCTATTTAAATGAAAATTATTTAAATATTAAACTAATTATAATTTATAATTGTTTATTAATTTTCTTTATTACTATTTTAATATTTTATATGTATTTCCATATCCTAATAATTAATAATATATTTTTTAATTCCATCCAATAGGATTGTGCCAAGTGTCCATCAATGAAGGGCTGTACTCGGCTTTTATAATATATATTAGATTAGATAGATTAGATTAGATTGCATTGAATTAACTTTTAACATTAGTAGAGGGTAAATAAGGAATTCTAAATTTCCACATGGTAACCAAACGCTCTAAGCCTAATTTACGGGAATTTGCCATAGGAATTAAATTCCAAGGAAGTAGAAATTCCCATAGGATTTTAATTCCTACGGTATCCATACGAGCCCTAAGTAGACATCAATAATAGCGATTCGCCACCGGCTCACTGGTCACCACCGTCTACCAAAATAACTACGCAATGACCCCTAAACCTAACGACAAGTTAACGACGACGGTCAACCACTCGACATTGCCAATTTTCAATAATAGTTCATGAATGCTTTATTTATATTGTTTAATTTGAGCTCAATTTGGGTATAAATTGTGGAAAGCACAATAAAAAAAGATACTCCTGTTATGCAAAACAAAGTTTATTGGCTTGATAAACCAATTGGCAAGTTTGGAGGTATGGCATATGCCGAGTTAAAGCCCCAATTTGGGGTCTCATGTTTCAAGGATTTTTTCGTTACCCCGTCAATTAACGTTTCAATGATAAAAAAAAAAAAAAACTTAACTAAAAGAATTTCCTACACCATTACACCGTACTCTTTGAGTTTTTTTTCTCTCTCCTCTCTCAATCTCTCCTACACCATACTCGGCATAAACCACAAACTCCGACGAGGCTACACACCGCCGCGGAACTACCACCATATCAACACGAGAGGTTGAATTTACACCCATTTTAACTCTCACTTTTCCCCAAATCGCCACAAACCCTAGGAGAGAGAAAATCTCCAAAATCAACCACCATGACTGGAAAAGTGAAGCCGAAGAAGCACACCGCTACACCCGCCTTTGATGAGACTGAGATCAGTAAATTCCCCTTTGATGAGATCAAGATCAGTAACCTTCACGCTATCGTTGCACCGCCGCACCGCACCGGCGTGAAGGAGTAGTAGGTTTTCTGAATGGGGATTTTACCTGTGTTTTAATCGTGATGTTTTTTTTTAGAACTGGAATGAATTTATTTTTGATTGTATTAATGGGTATTAATCCGATAATGAGTTTCAGTTTGTCTTATGTGGGTATTACCGATGAAAGTTTTGCATCAAGAATTTGAGAGGAAACGAAGGATACGGGTAGTGGTGTGGCGACGGTGGCCTTCAGCGGAGTTTTGGGTTTGCGCCGGAGAGTTGGGAGGAGAAATGAGTTAAGTGTAGACTGAGAGAGGAGAGAGAAAAAGAGTAATGGGGATGGATTTTCTTTTTGCTTAAATTTTTTTCCTTACCGGAAATCCCACGGAACCCCACTCAGACCCTTATCCGTACAATTAAAAACATTGGACACCAAACGAAAAAATCCTTGGAAAATGAGACCCCAAATTGGGGCTTAACTCGCACATGCTGAGGGTTAAGAGGAATCTAATCTTGATGGGTAGGCTAGATGAGATAGGTAATGATGTTCATGTTATGAATGGTAAGATTATGGGCACTGATCGAGTGGTCATGTGTTCTACTTGGACCGGACGAAACTTATACATACATACTTGAAATCGAGTTAAAGTGTGTTGGCGAGGATTCCGCTCAAGGGGAGGTGTCATTCAGACATGTAAGTCTCGATGGACACATTGGTCATTAGTTGACTATGTTGTAACCATATTGAACTTGAGGGGGGGTTTGTTAGGATCAAGTTCTATACAGATTAAAAGTTCCAATTGCCGGACTATTCTACAAAGGCTAAGTCTAGATAATTTGGTTGGGGGCAAACAAGAAAGGGAAAGGGAACTTGGAACCTTGATTCCCTTACTTGATGTTTGGTAGTGCAATTTTGCCATTCCCTTACCCCATTTTCCTTGGTCAAAAACCCCAAAACTCCTCAATCATGATTCCCTAGGGGGAGGAGGGATTTGTTGATTCCTCATATTTCTTCTTCCTCGCCCACTACTCACACAACTTACCAACACCGACGAGTCAACCCCAACACCACCACCCAACCACCATCCGTCACAAGCATCACCACCCAACCACCATGTGTCACAAGTACACCACAAAACCACCATATCAACCATCGCTCCACCACAACAACCCCCACCTATATTCAAGCCTAAACTTTCCAATACCGCCACTATGGAGAGAGAGATAGAAGAGGGATATGTGAAGCATGCAAAACCAACCCTAAACTTCTTCAATAGTTCTTTCGATTCGACATTTGGAGGTCGAATTAAGCCATGGGAGCAGATTTTTGCAAGCACGGTGGTGGAAAGGAGAGTTTCTGAAAGGTGAGGGTAAGAGAATAACCAAAATAGGGAGTAGGATGAGGATGAGAGAGAGGTGGAGATAGGAATATAGGATGAAGGTTTTTTTTTTTTTCTTTTTGCAGATTTACAGAGTTAGGGTGGGTGAAGGTGGGGTGAGAGAAAATAGGGTATGATTCTTTTGTTGGTACCAAACACATAAGGGAATCAGTGGGGTAATGATTCAATTACCCTTCTTCCCCTTTCTCTTTCCCTTGTACAAACCAAACGGCCCCTAAGTGTTGGAAGGGTAAACAAGTGGTGCGTATGTATATTGGTTAGCACGTGAATCACAATTGGAGTACGATGCTTGTTGGTGTTTGACATCCTACAAACATGTGTTGGGAGTTGACCATGACTTCTGTACAATGGGTCCAAATTGAATTCTTGTTGCAAGAAAATAGACTTTCAAGTGAAGACGTGACTCTATGTAGTTTTGGTAATACTAATATTCGGATCAAGATCCTCTGGAGTTATTTCTTCTAGAGTTCTCGAGAGTTTACTTGAAATGGAAAAATATATTTATGAATACCTTTTTTTAAATAAGAAAAAACACTACATGTTAGAGTGATGTTTCCACTTCAAGCAAACTCCAAGAAACTGCAGGAAAAATAACTTCAGAGGATCCAGATCCCTAATATACATATTTGTATTGGAGATAAAGTTACATAGAGATATTTGTTAGTTAGGACACTTGTTGTATTGCCCCTATTAAAGAATGGTAGACTACTCATGCTTCCTACAACAATTCCCCAGTTGATTGCATTTGTAAAAGACGTTATTTTTTGTCGTGTTGTTTATGGATCCTCTAGAGTTGGAAATGAACTTTATGTGGTAGAGTTTACCTTAAAAGGTAAGAATATATTATTTAACATTTTTATTCGTGTCTTTTGAAATTCTTTCATTTTGTTTTATTACTAGTTTTGGTAAACGTCACAAGCTCCACCAAAAGAAAACTGAAAAATCATTGCATAATATAAGGGATTAAAAATGATCTTTCACTGAAAATATTGTGCGTGTGATTTCACTAATTATTCTCATATTTCCTTTTACTTATACCACAAAAATCCTTACAATAGCACACATCGTCTTCGTTTCTAATTCATCTCTCTCATCCCCTTTCTTCCTCATGTCAATCAACTCGCTCATAGGCCATATTCACCAACCACAACCACACACCCCCTAGAGCCCATGTTGACCTGTTGAGTGTCACTCATGGCCAAGCAAGAATTTTACAGGAATGACGATAAAGGGGCGAGGTTTGTGGTGATAGTACGAGTTGGTCAACAGAGCAATTTTGGGAGATCTTGGGTAGTTCATTAGTGGAATAGGGCTAGAGGCCTAGAGGTGATGGTGGTGGGGGACAAGTAGTGGAGATGGGAGTTTTGGGATGAACAAGAAAGATGAGGAGGAGCTTTTAGGCGGGGGCATTTTTATAACTGCGATTTGGCTCGATTTCGCCCTCTAGCGTGCTATTGGCTAGGGTTGCCCAACGGTACAATATCAGACACGGATCAGAAAAAAGATGGGACCGGAGACCGGACCTATATACATTCGGTTCTATATCAGACCAGACTAAAAAAACTGACTGGGACTAGACCGGACCGAATGAGACCTGTTAGCATTTGAGGCTTGATTTTTTTTTTCCTTTAAGGGGTGCGACATCGTTTGATTTTAATGTGATTGTACATAAATATCATCGGTGTTATCAATTTCATTTAGATTTAAGAATTATGATGACAAAAAATAGTATCAATGTAGAGCTGATAAAAAGGCCCAGGCCCGCTGGGTCGCTTGCCCGACCCAGCCCGGCCCGAAATTTGGCGGGGTTTTGGGACTAAGGAAAAGCCCGTTGGGTCGGCCCGAAAACACGAACGACATGGATTTTTATAATTTCTTCCAATTTTTGTCACTTTTTCGAGGGAAAGGATGTATATGTTCAATAATCAAGTAAATTTTTATCCATATTGTTTTGAATTCTTTCAAAATAACAACCAATATTAATAATTTTTTCGGATAATATTAGACATTTTTGTTACAACGGTTGCGTAAAGCTCGAAAAGTAAAGTGATATGAAAAAAAAAACATGTCCACTCCAATGAGGTCTGACCGTCTGACAGATAAACCCAACCCGACCCAAAATTACATTTGACCCGCCAATTACCCGACCCACACTGACCCGACCGGGCTGATGCCAGTACCAGTAAAAACATTGATTGAAAGAGCAAAACTACATGACCACTGAGGTTCTGACTCGTGACCAGTGACATGTCCACTCCAACACTGTATTAAGAACTGAGTCTCTTCTCAACCGCTCTTTTTACTGTACGGTAAAAACCCTGAAAAGTTAATCCTCACCTCTCATTCGAAATTGCTACAGCGCCTTAGAGTAGTAGAAATTGTTTGCACCACAGAGTTTCGAATTGAGTTTGGACTTGCATCATTTCTATTAGCATCCTCACCTGTTCTTGAGGCAATAAATATCGTAATCGTTGAACATGGTAAAGAATTCATTGAGGAAGATTTTGGAATGGTGAAGCATCTGTTGGAGAGTAATAACCCAGCTTCAGGTAAGGTTGAGGTAGTAGTCTGGGTTCGAAATTATGTACTCGGTGAGATTAAGTACAGAAGAGTGTATGAAGCAGTGGTTGGAGAATCTAGGAATACTTCTCCTCGGCCAAGTACACACCATTAGTAGCTACTAGCTAGACTTTCGTTTTCGAGTTATGATTGTTCGAAGTTTGTTTGTTCATGTCATGTTATCGTACAATATAGCACCTCGTTAGATTGAGTTCCGGTTGTAAATAAAATTACTTGTATACTAGTAATAAAATTGCAGTCCTTATACTGTGCACCAAGGTGCACAATGCTTGGTACACTATGCCACGTGACATCCTCGGATTGGACGGAGAAAAGAAAAAAAAAAATGAAATTTGTTTCCCATCAACCTCACTAATCTCTCTCCTCACCAGCACCACCACCTCCCTACCTTACGACCACGACCACCACCAACCCACCGCACCACCACCTCACCACCACCGCACCGCCAACGGTGACATTGGCCCAAAAACAAAAAAAAAAAAAAACCCCAAAAGACGCACAAAACTGTCCCCTCCTCAACAGCCACCGTCCTCAGTCGACTACCACCACACCCCACTCCGCCACCACCAAAACCATCGTCCCTCCCCTACCACCAAAATCGTCGTCCTTTCCTCCCACCATTTCGGCGCCTCCCTCACCCCCATTATCTCTCCTCATTAAATCTCTTCATAAAAAAATTGAAAGGTAAGAAATCACGAATTGAGCAAAGACGACCATGGATTTCAAAGGTAATTCCATGGATATTACCCCTTTAATCCATGGATTTTATGTGGGTGTTATATGGATAATTAAATCAAAAACCATGGATGAAATTGAAAATTTAAAATTTATGTGGGTGTTATATGGATAATCAATTCCCCCAAATTTCATCACCACCACCACCGCCAGTCGACCCTCATTTTCCGACGCCCCACCCCTACGCCACCAGCAGCACACCGACAATTGAAAAATTAGATCCATGACATAACCTAATTAGATCCATGACATAACCTAATTAGATCCATGACATACCTGGTTAAGATCCACATGTGGTGGTGGGAGAGGTTGGCGGCACCGACGTGGCAGGGCGACGTTGGTGGTGGTGGGCGACGAGGAGGGAGGGAGAATGGGAGAGAGAAAAAAAAATGGAAGGATTACGTGATGCAGAGAAGAAGGAAAGAAGAAGAAAGGGGCTTTTATTATATATTTTTCGCCCAGCCAATCACTACCTGCCACGTGTCCGTGGAGTACGATGAGCACCGTGCACCGTGGTGCACGGTATAATTTACCATAAAATTGTGTCGAATTTGGTTTTACAACTTTACATAGTGAAAACAATCCCTAAGAGCAACTCCAATGGTAGATTTTCTTTTAGTTTAGTTTGGCAAGCTGATGATGTAAGCAGCTTGTACCATTGGAGCAAATTCTGAAGTTGCAGTTTGCCAGGATACGTTGCTCCCCCAGGCCACATTGCTTGAGAATTAAAAATAATTCCAAAAAATAAAATTTGATGGAAATTAATGTTTTATAAAAACAAACGAAATTTTTGCTCCACTCCAAACTACAATTGTTGTAGTTTTCCATTGATAGAATTTTAGTGTAGTTTGGAGGATTACCTTGAACTCTCTCTCTCTCCTACATGGCTGGCCAAGCTACAAACTTTGTAGCTTGCCATTTGAGAAGAAACCAAAATTGAGTAGCTAGTAGTAGAAGATGAACAAAGAATAGAAGAATAACATTGTAAGTTTATTCCATAATCTCATGAATTATATTACAGCTTGTATTTCCTATTTATAGTAGCTAAGGTAGTTACAATTGTTGCCACATCAGCATAACAGAATTCTTCAACCAGAATTCTGTTATTTCAACTAACTCATATATCTCACACCATTGGAGTTGCTCAAACAAATTTCGATAACTTTCAAATTTTTAATTATTCGACTTTCTGAAAGATAAAGAAAAAACAATAAATAAATCCCCATTTAAGAACATGTAAATGTTCATGTATGTTATTTGAACTGTAGATCAATAGATCTGAAGTTCCACATGGTTTACTGATCATTGAGATTAGGATTAGATTGCAACGTCGTCATTGCATAGTTGCATAATAATAATATCATTTAAGATCTACGCCCTCGTTTCTCACAGCTAATCTCTTATGCTTAATTATTCTTCTCACACAAGCCAAAAAGAATCTTGGGAAGTTGCTCAACTGCTTCGCTTTGTTTCTACTAGGATTATATTTATCATGCATGTCCTGAGCTTCCCGTTAATTATTTAGAATATGAATTACACAATAATGCATTATACACAATAAGTTAAAAATGATCAATTTTTTTGACTTTGCACCCAATAATTAAAAATTTAATAGTATGATCTTTTCGGTAGATGTAGTCATCTATTTCCATCTTATAAATAGACTACCAATTTCTGGATCAGGCTCACAGAAAGCCTTTCACACATAAAGTTCTAAAAATTTGCTTTTCAATTTTGAAAGATCTACGGAGCGTAAAGCATATACACCTGCAGGTTTGATTTTTATGTAACATTTATTTTGTGTAGGCATTTTTCTGTTTGTATTCGCAATATTTTGTCTTATCTAGCTGTTTTTCTCCTGTTTTTTTCATCTAAAAATCATTGCAAATGCGAGAGTTGTATGTATATCAATCATTTTGGTGTCGCTAGACTGTAGTAAGGTAATCTGTGAAGTCTCATGATTAAATTGTACATAGGCTGCTCTTTTGTACCAAAAATTGTACTTTGTTTTTACATAAACAAGTTTCATTTCTAAATATGTACATTGGGGCTGTATCCGGTCAGAATTAGATTTATGTCAGAATGTCAAAAGTCATTTGAGCCACACACCAATTCAAGATCAATGGTCAAGATTAAACCAAAAAAACAAAAGGAAAAACATAAAAACAAAATAAATAAAACCGTACCCTCACCTCCCTTCTTCTCTCCTCCCCCAACCCCCTCCCCACTTACCCCACCCGACCACCACAGCTTCGCCGGCGACCATCGACGACCACCACCATAGGCCGCCCGATCCAGCCACCTTGACCGGCTCTCTCGCGCGACCGTACCGCCGCCCCTCCGCGCCACTATAGCCCCTTCCTACTCCCCCATTTTCACCTTCACACACTTCGATCTCCTCAAAACCTTTCTCATTTGCGGCGATGATGGTGGTGCGAGTGGTCGACGGCGTAGGGCGAGGGGTGGGGGAGGGTTTATGGGCGGCGACGGCTGACGATAAAGGCTGGTGAGGGGGTGAGAGAGGAGAGAGAATATGAAGAAAAAAGGACGTGGACGACGCTAGAGAGGGTGGCGCGGGAGAGGACTGCCGCCGTGGGGTCGCCGGAGTGGCGCCCACCGATTGGTGGTGGTGGCGCCGTGTGTGTTGGTGGTCGGCGCAAGGTGCGGTGGTGGTCAGGTGGTTCGTGTGGTGGCTGTGGTGGGTGGAGAAGGAGAGAGAAAAGAAATGTTTTTTTTTTAAGTTACGTATTTTAGGTGTGGAGTTATTGGAGTTATAAAAGTTATCAAAGTTATTGGAGTTAAGTCGCGGCTACGTGTTTTATAGTTATTGGAGTTATTGGAGTTAAGTCGGGATTACGTGTTTTAAATTATAATTTTCTGTTTTTTCTTTTTTTTTTTTTAATTTTTTTAACGAAGTTATTGGAATTATTAAAGTTATTGGAGTTATCAAAATTATTGGAGTTAAGTCGGGGTTACGTGTTTTATAGTTATTATAGTTAGGTGTTGTAGTTAATGGAGTTATATTAAAAACGTGTTTTAGTTATTGAACTTATTGGAGTTAAGTTGAATTTACGTATTTTAGTTAAATATTGTTAAGTTAGAGTCGTAAAATTATTGGAGTTATGTGGTATAGTTACTGGAGTTACGGATCAACTAAAATTATGAGAGTTAGTGGATTATCAAGATGAGTGGCTGAGATTACTTCTGACCTTCTGACATAACTTTACTTCTGAACTGATTTAATTCCTATGTACATTTCATATATGTAGTCAATTCGCTGTAGATCGACTAATTTTATGGGCTTAAGTTCAATTATTGTTTTTTTCGTGAGACGAATTCATTCATAAGCTAATTAATCAAATAGACCTATTCCTATAGGTGGGCGTAAAATGAGCAGGATGAAGGTGTCTATAGTGGTTCATATAGCCATACTGGCTCTGCTTTCCTCTGCTTGGGCAGCACCAGACTTGACCTTCGACATCGGCACAGCCACTACAACTAGCTACTCGACGCTTCTGACGAACCTGCGTAATCTAGTGAAGCATCCCACCCTTAGCTACGGTGGCACCACAATTCCAGTAATGCGTCCACCCACAAACCCTGTAACTTATATAACAATTGATCTCAAAGCTGACGTCCAAGGGACTATAATCACAATCGCATTGAATAAAAATGATCTTTATGTGGTAGGCTACCTAGACAAAATCGACAACAAGTTTCGCGCACATTTCTTCCCTGATGCGCCTGCTAATGCGAAAACTGTTCTGTTTCCGGAAGCAGTTGGTGCTGCTAATCGTCTCACGATTCTCTACGAAAGTTCATACGGTAAGATGGAGGGCGCGGCAGATATTGAACGCAAAAGTCTTGGTTTGGGATATACCACACTCAACAAGTGGCTTAAGGAAGTCTACGGGAAGGCGATCAACAAACAAAAGGAGGCTAAATTCTTTCTAATTGCCGTACAAATGATCGCAGAAGGGGCTCGATTCAAGTATATCGAGAACAATATACGTGAAAATTTCGAAGGACAGTATTACCCGGATCCTAAAACGATTGAATTCGAGACAAGTTGGGCTAAAACAACTAAAGCTGTTAAAAATTCGATCAATGGAGCGATCAACCCGCCATTGTTGTTGAAGGATGCATCGGGTAGCACATGGACTGTGACCAGAGTTGATGAGGTTAAAGGAGATGTTGGACTCTTCAAAAATGAAGGAAACAGCTTAGTGCAGGAAATTCCTGAGGTTGTTACTTTCTAAGGAGGCAATCTTACTGGTTTTTTTTTTTTCTTTTTGGTGTATTTGGAAAAAATATAAAGAGCACTACAAGTTATCCATTACACATCCACATAATGAAGTAAAAGTGTACACCCCATCCCCGCAGCATTGCCTGCTCCTTTGTACAAAAATAAAAAAAATGAAGTAAAAGTGTAAAACAGTCAAATGCTCATCAAAATACACATTAGATCCGAAAAACGCATCATCAAATTAAACTAAAAAGAAGTCTCCTTCAGACTCCAATCTTCCTCGAAAGGAATCATACTAATTTCTGAAACAATGATATAAACAGACCAAATCATACTTGTATCATTATGTTCAATAATGTAATGGACATTGTAGTCAATTTTGCCTTCTCTTTTACTCGTACTATTTTTTATCAAGCAACGTAACCCAATCAACTACTAACCCTTTTCAATTCCACCACAAATATTTTGTGTGCAAATGAATTACTACTAGTACCTACTAACTTAGTTACTAAAACTTCTCGATTGACACACTTTCACATGACCATTATTATCCATCCTTGAAAAAAGTTTTCCTTCCCCATGCGATTGTGGATGGTCGAGTTTTTCCATTTGTGCTTGTGCAAAAATATGTGAAGCGTCATGTGGGAACTTGACTGCCTTGAAAATAGTATTACATACGCTTCGAAGTATCTATAAAAACTCACAAATTTCTCATTGAAGATCATGAGTTTAAACCTTGTTTAATTATCCTCTTTATTTCTACCCAAAATGTCTCGTGTCAAAGACGCACAAACCAGCAGGAGTACTCGTCTTAAGCAAGAGAATAGCCTTGATTTAATCAGCAACTTACCGGCGAATCTCACAGACAAAATCTTAGGAAGTCTTCCGCTTCAAGATGCTGTAAAAACCAGCATTTTATCGAGCCAATGGCGATATAAATGGACTTCACTTCTGCAGATCAAACTCGATGAACATCTATTCGACTCTGTCGTAAAGGGAAAAGTGAAGCGAAAGGACATCACAAACACGTATTCGAACATCGTCAACCATGTTCTTCATTGTCATGTCGGCCCTCTTCTCAAGTTGGTGCTTTACCTTCCTCACTATTTTAAGAACGGAGAAAACGTAATTCAGTGGTTGCGGTCTGTTTCTGGCAAAGGCGGTCTCACGGAATTGACTCTCATCGATCATCGTTCCACAGAAAAGCTACCTTTAACAATCTTCTCCTATACAGGTCTCACACACCTAGTGTTAGATCGTTGTGAACTTCCTACACTTCCACGCTCTTTTGCAGGTTTTCCGTCCCTTGAAAGCGTAAGGTTGAATCTCTGTAAGTTCAATTCTTCGGACGATATAGAAAGATTTATACGCGGATGTCCACAGCTTCGGCATCTGTACTCACATGAGGTGATGATCTTCAATCAGACTCTTGATGGGCTGAAACTTGACCAATTATTTCTATGTGGCTCCCTGCCTAAAATTGAAAGCTTGAGCTTTGGATCATCATCTTTGACGGTAAGTTTCATTGTTCATTAAGGTAACTCAAGATTATTTATCCGTAGATTATGGTCTACAAAGTTATATTCATTCGCATTTTGTACAAATAAAATCAGAAGTGTAAAGACTGGTGTTTCCGAAACAAAGGCTTGATAGATGTTATTGGGCGGCTGCAAAGTCTAGAGTTAATTGACATTCCACTTAATTGTCCGATAACGATTGAATCGGCTCTCATTGTGCTTCGCAGCTCTCTCAATCTACAAAGACTATACTGCAAAGTAAGTATCTTGAAGCTTTAATTTGTTATCTCAACGGCTATACATATCTGTTACTAAATACTCCGTATATTTACATGTCTCTATTAATTAACTCGATCTAGGTTTCCAATTGGAATTATTGCCGCTGTGAGACACATGGTGTGCCTACGACAAGCAGCAATCTTTCGCGAACTGACCAGGGGAACCTTCCGTGCTTGAAGTATGCCGAACTTGAGTGTGTCTCGGGTTCAAACTTCGAACTAGAGTTTATCAAAGTCATTCTAGAATGCGCTCCACTGCTAGAGGTGATGATTATCGAGCTTAAGAAGAGAATAAGAAAACCCGAACAGAAGTTGAGCATCGCAACCAGATTGATGAACTTTTCCCGAGCGTCGAGAAATGCCAAGATTGTTTTCAAGGCTACTTGATTGAGATGGCAGTACAGCTCCCTACATTATTGATTATCTCATTTAACTTTTGTACTGATTGTGCATTCGATTCGAATGGTTTTTATGATGATATTTGATTGGTGAAACTGAAATAGGTATCATAATTTTTTTCATAGTCATTTTTTTATTTGAATTTACAGATCTGATCAATCGTGTGAGCCTCCAGAAATTTCACACAGGTTTCATTATTATACTGCTGTTAAATTGAATTAGTTTATAAAGTCTATTCTTGATTGCGCTCCTGTCCTGGAAGTGATGATTATCAAGCTGCTTAAATGAATAGAAGAAGCTGAAGAAAAGTTGAGCATCACAACAAAATTGGAGATGTTTGCCCGTTTGACAAATGCCGAGATTATTGTCAAGCACTGTAAGAGTGATGCTTTTGTTAAAACCATGTCATTTTGACTTTTTAATCGCTAGTAGATAGTCTTTTATTATTGAATGAATTTGATTGTTTTGTGAAACATCATCTGATCTTTAGCAAAGAATGTCTAACACTAATTAAAGCGACGATCAGAGCAGCAAGCTAGATGATTATGCATAATGGTAATTAAACGAGATGATGCGCTTATGTATATCTAATAATGAACCAATACTATCGTGCAGCTTACGCTAGAGCTGACAAAAAGTGACATTTTTCGATTATAAGGCGCAAAATTAACGGGTTGGGTGACTTAAGTCATGGTATCACGATCCATTTAAATAAATAGGTAGACATGAGCTTAAGACGCGCGTAGTTCTTTGAGTTGGGTCCAGTTGAGGCCAAATGACACAAACAAAACAAATAGAATAGTAACTAAATCGTAGTTGTTTCTATCATCAGGTTGAAAGCAAACTCTAGCTAAGGTATCCAAATTATGAAATTATTTTGGTTAAAAGTAAAGATTGTTACTGCTTGGACCGATGATATCAGCGTTCTTGTTTAATACGCGGTTCAAATGTCTAGAGTACAGATTCAAGAATTTATGCAACTCTGTGGACTGTTACTTCGTAAACATTGTTTCGTGACCAAATGACAGAAAGCTAGCAAGGCATCGACTGATTCCAGCGAAGACAAAACCATCAGAAGACATAGGAACCTTTTAGGCATCAAAACTATATCTACCACAACCCAAGACACATCAAAACTTGCCCACGAAAGAGAATTTAGTTCAAAATTATTAATTAACGTGTAATTAACAAAAGATCGAGAAAACACACGTACAACAACAACCAACAACAACCAAGCCTTATTCCCAAAATGATTTGGGGTCGGCTAACATGAATCGTCATCCAGTAACCGTCTTGTGTACGCCAAGAAATTTCGAAAACGTTGTAAACATGTTAGAAATATTTAAACAATTTCAAAGGAAATTTAGAAAGTCGTCAAAATAAATAAAAAGGTTTAAAAAAAATATTGCAAAAAACAGATGAACTTTGAACACAAGTTAAAAAGTTTTAGAAAAATAGTTGGAAAAACCAAACAAATAAATCAAAAGGGGTCAGAAAAAGTCCTCCACATGGATAGAGTCTCGCCACCCTGCCCTATCCAACACCATACTCTCTTCAAGCCCTAGGGAGCTCATATCACTTCTAATCACCTTCGTCCAAGTCATCTTGGGTCTTCCTCGACCCCTACTAATATTATCACTTCTCCACCCTTCTACTCTTCTAACCGGCGCCTCACTAGGCCTCCTCCTCACGTGCCCATACCACCTCAGTCGGTTCTCCATCATCTTATCCCCTATGGGTGCAACCCCTACTTTCTCCCTAATAACTTCATTTCTCAACCGATCACGTCTTGTATGTCCACACATCCACCGTAACATGCGCATCTCCGCCACACTCATCTTATGAACGTGACACTGCTTCACGGCCCAACATTCCGTGCCATATAACAGTGCCGGCCTAATTGTCGTACGATAAAACTTACCCTTCAACTTATTGGGCAATCCTCGATCACACAGAAGTCCTGTGGCATTCTTCCACTTCAACCAACCTGATTTGATCCTATGAGCCACATCTCCATCCAATTCTCCATCCTTTTGAAGAATCGATCCTAAATATCGGAAAAAATCTGATCCCTGAACAATCTTTCCATCCAACATGATCGTCCCCGTCTCCGTTTGCCTAATGCCGCTGAACTTACACTCCAAATACTCGGTCTTGCTCCGACTCAACCGAAACCCTCGAGACTCCAACGTGTCCCTCCATAGCTCCAACCTTCTCTCCAAATCCTCTTTCGTTTCTGAGATCAACACTATATCATCTGCAAACATCATGCACCATGGTATATCATCCTGGATTGACCTCGTCAATTCATCCATGACTATAGCAAAGAGAAACGGGCTAAGTGCGGACCCTTGGTGCACTCCAATGGTAATAGGGAACTCTTCTGACTTCCCTACACTAGTCCGCACTCTCGTGCTAGCTCCCTCATACATGTCCTTAATGATGTCAATATATTTTTGCGGAACTCCTTTCTTAGTTAGAGCCCACCAAAGCACTTCCCTTGGTACCTTGTCATACGCCTTCTCCAAATCAATAAATACCATATGTAGGTCCTTCTTCCTATCCCGATAAGTCTCCATTGTCTGTCTTATGAGATGAATTGCCTCCATAGTTGACCTCCCCGGCATAAATCCAAATTGATTCTCTGAAATCTTCACACTTCTTCTTAATCTATGCTCAATCACCCGTTCCCAAAGTTTCATTGTATGACTCATCAACTTGATCCCGCGATAGTTGGCACACTCTTGAACATCCCCTTTGTTCTTATACAAAGGGACCAAAGTGCTCTTCCTCCACTCCACCGGCATCTTATTACCTCTCCAAATCATGTTGAAAAGTGTCGTCAACCATTCCACACCCCTATCTCCAAGACACCTCCAAACCTCAATAGGTATGCCGTCTGGCCCCACTGCTTTCTTCCGTCCCATCTTCTTCAAGGCCATCCTCACCTCTTCCTTCTGAATTCTCCGCCTGAACTCCCGATTAACAATACTTGGATGAATGTTCACATTTCCAATATCATTCACCCGATCACCATTGAACAAGTTATCAAAGTACGATCTCCATCTCTCCGTAATCTCCTTATCATCAACAAGAACTTTTTGATCAACATCTTTGACGCATTTCACCCTACCAATGTCCCGAGTCCTCCTTTCCCTAATGCGTGCAATTTTGTAGATCTCTTTCTCCCCTTCTCTGGTATCCAATCTTGTATATAGGTCTTGGTTCACCTTTCCTCTTGCATCTCTTACAGCTTTCTTTGCTGCTCTTTTTGCATCCTTATACCTCTCGAAGTTCTCCTCACTTCTCTCTTTCCCCAAACTCTTATAACATTTCCGCTTGTTCCTTATTGCTTCTTGCACTTCCTCATTCCACCAAGATGTATCCTTACTCGGTAGCGCTTTCCCCTTAGATTCACCGAGGACCTCTTCTGCCACCTCATTTACCTTATGCGCCATAGTAACCCATAACGAGTCTACATCTCTTTCCACACTAGTAGACCAGACATATGTCCCTGCCATCTTCTCCAAGAAAGCCTCCTTGTGCTCTCCTTCAAGTTTCCACCATTTGATCCAAGAAAACACACGTACGTCGGAATTAATTTGATTTTCTTTTATATGTTCAATAATTACAAGAAAAGATCCATACATATCAAGAAAGTAACCCAAAGATGTTGGAGAGGCATAAATTTATATATTCAAAAACCTCTTCTCATACATCTTTATGAGTAACTACTAATCTACTACTCCGTATTACATACGAGCGATCGAGTGCGTAATTTTTACGCCTCACTACTAATTCACTAGACAAGAACGAAAAGACAATGTATGACGAACATGCTGATGCTGATGATGATGCCGAGAACTGGAGTTCTCCATCTCGATTCGCCTACGAAGATCGAGGAAATCGTCAACCGAGCAAGGCAGCTTGAGTGGTCCGTCGGCATGGTAGCCGTAAACTTCACGAGCTTCATCCAACAAGCTCATAAACGAGGGGTGATATATGAAACTTATTGGTATCTCAAACTTTCGAGATATTTCACCTTCTTCTTCTTTACCAACTTCGACCGCCATGCATCCTTTCTTAGCCTTCATCTTTACTCTTCTTTGATCGCTCTCTCGATCTTTTTTTTGTTGGAGCAAGTATGATTTGAGGGATGAAAAATATGTGATGGGTTGTTGTATATATAGTCGAAGTCAACAAGAGGTCGGTTTGGTAAGTTAATTTGGAATGCATAATTTAATTTAGAAAGTTGCGACTTTTCTGAGTTTGTATAGTTTTTGTTGTTAGAGCTGCGTATGACTTACGGCATGGAATTGAGAATTTATGGAAATTTCCTTACCTAGCCTCTCTTGGTAATTGCAAATTCTTGTGGAATTTCAACAAGAAAATAAAAAAAAAGATGATGTGATTTCTACAACCTGGGCAGGTTTCTCAGAAAAAAAAAAAAAAAAAAAAAAAATCAACGGTTGGATAATGTCTCGTATTAAAGATGCAGAAACCAGCAGAAGTACTGGTGATGATCAGCAAGAAAGCCTTGATATAATCAGCAACATACCCGAAAACGTGACGGACAAAATATTAGAAAGTCTGCCATTGGAAGATGCGGTAAGAACCAGCATCTTATCGACTCAATGGCAATACAAATGGGGTTCACTTCCGCATATCATACTTGATGAACAGTTTTTCAGCTCCTTTGCTCAGGAAAAGAGGTGGTGCTCTAACACCAGTACGGTCTCATCGAATGAGAATAAGTATGTAAACATTATCGACAATGTTCTTCGTGGTCATGTCGGATTGTCGGCCCCATTTGTAAGTTGGTCCTTTACCTTCCTTATCACCAGCATAAAGGAGCAAACATTGGCCGGTAGTTGGGATCTGTTTTCGGAAAAGGCGACCTCAGAGAATTGACTCTGATTTTTTTTCGCGTAAACGTTGTTTTTAGGTTTGATCCGATACCTTCAATAATATTCTCTTATGTAGGACTGACACGCCTGAATCTGGCTTATTGTATAATTCCTACTCTTCCAATTCTTTTGCTGGTTCGCCATGCCTTGAATTCCTGAAGTTGGATGACTGTAAGTTCAATTCACAGGACGATTTAGAAAGAATTATTTGCAGATGCCCACAGCTTCGGCATTTGGAGTTAGATGGTCGTTTCCATACTTCATTAAATCGTATCAAACTGTCTATCCATGCACGGAAGCTTGAACACTTATCTTATCATGGTTATTATTGTTAACTGTTGATAATCCCCTAATGAGGGTGATTATGAGAGGTTGTATATATACCGATAATACGTGACAAAGTCAAAGATTACAAAAAATTATACCTAACTAACTACGGTAACAAATAAATATTTTACATATTTTACATATCCTATTACACCCCCGCAGTCGGAGCGGGAGGAGGACGGACGCTCAGGCTGGATCGAAATCGAGTAAATAAGTGGCGCGGCAAGCCCTTGGTGAAGATGTCAGCGTATTGATATGCAGCAGGGACATGCAAGACACGATGAGTGCCAACCTGAACTTTCTCGCGAACAAAATGGATGTCAAGTTCAACATGTTTGGTTCGCTGGTGTTGAACTAGGTTGCCGGAAAGGTAGACAGCAGAGATGTTATCACAATAAACCAGTGTGGCATGTCGGATAGGCAAGTGAAGCTCAAGTAAAAGATTACGAAGCCAACTAGTCTCGGCAATAGCATTGGCGACACCACGGTACTCGGCCTCTGCACTGGACCGAGAGACCTGGGCTTGGCGTTTGGATGACCAAGACACCAAATTGTCGCCCAGAAAAACGCAATACCCAGAAGTGGACCGTCGAGAATCAGGACACCCGGCCCAATCGGCGTCAGAATACGCAGTCAAGGTATGAGCACGGGATGCATAAAGATGTAGTGTAACACCCCTCAATTTTAAGGAGTTTATATTATTTAGGTGTTACCGTTTAAATATAATTTTCGAAATTTAATCGAGTTTTATAATGTGAATTTCAGATTTAATTTCAAAGAAATAAAAAGGGATTTATTATTGAATTTGAATTGTTTTAAATTTTAAATTTACATATCAATTGCCAATTAAACCCAATTAAAACCCCATAATTATCTCCCAAAATCTCTCCTCACTTTTAATTACCCACTTAATTCCTTAATCCTCTTTTTACGTTACACAGACACAACTCCTACGTACATATACCACCCATCATTCCATTTCATTTGCTATTCACATCTTATCACTCTCTCTACTCTTCTTCTCGGTTTTCTGCTTCTCCGGCCACCGTTCGCCGCCCTCTGCCGCTGCCGCTGCCGCCAATTGGTCGCCGCCGCCCTCCTCTCCAACCCTAACCCCCTTTGTCGAGTGGTAATCACTCTCTCCCTCTCTAACTTCTTATTTGATTAAAACCCAATTTTTATGAGTTGATGATTTTACAATCTAATTTCTGAAAAGTCATGTTGTGTTATGATTCTAAATGATTTGCCATGTTGATTTGATGATTTTGGATTCTATGTTGGAAGGTGGTATAATTGGAGTGGATTGGATTAAGGTTTATCATTGGTTTAGGACGATTGTGATAGTAATTTTGTGTGATTATGATAAGATTGTAGTAGAGTTTGGGTAGAGTTGTGTTGACGTATTAACATGTTCTAATTATGGTGGGAGGAAGGTTTTGTGGAGGTAAAATTCAGAATTTATAATGTAGATTTGTGGGCTGTTACGTGGAGTTAGGGGCTGTGCTAGAGGCTGGTTGTGTTGCTATTTCGCGTAATATTCATGCTAAGTTCATAGTATAGTTTTTGTAGTCGTTCGTTCATTGGTGTGGGTGCAATTGTGTGTTAGTTTGATAATGTTTAAAGCTTGTTTATGGTGATTTAGTAATGTTATTAAGGTAGTTAGAAGGTTGTTTGAAAATGGTGAAGTCCTTAATGATCTTGTGTTAAGTTGATGGATATTGTTTACTAGTGTTGAATGTTTGTTGTCGGGTTATTTTGGTGAAAATCGGAGGTTTATAAGAGGAGTTTAAGGTTGGTTTAAGGTCTGATTTTTGTGGTTGAGTGATGTAAATAAGTATTGTTATGATGGTATGTGCCTTTGTGAACCACGTTGTCGTGTAATGTGATTTTGGGAAAACGTGTGGTCGAATTTTGTTATACTTTGGTTTTGAGTTGGGGTTGTTTTTGGTTAAATAGCTTGCGGTTTCGAGGAGGTACCATTCGTGGATTTTGGAAGAGATTGTTAGCGAGGATTTGGACGATTCGGTAAGAACGTTGACCCTCATGAGTTGAGCTTGCGTTTTGAATCATACGTAATCAATTTCCCTCTTAAATGTATGAGAAATTTTATAGTAACTTGTACTCTTGCATACGGTTGATCACATGGAAATATATGTAAAATTTATATACGTACATGCTGCACCATTCTTTATTCATGCTCCTGAGTAAGCGGTCATACGGCCTTTTCTAGTGTTTCGACTAAATGGCCATAGCTTGGCATTTGTACGTATCTTCGGTTTCTACTTTGGTCTTGTTTGGTTTCGTACTTATTAATACTCTGAGATTTGGAAATTTGGTTATTGGATTATTTACCCACTAGAGCGACGTTGTCCAAATTGTTATGTGGCACGTCTATTTATATGGCCAATAATTTTATAAATGGTTTTCGACTAGGTAGCTCCTAGTTGCCTATAGACGTCCCCTATGAGTTGGTTCATCCTACTGTCCCTCATAGGGAAGTGTGCGCATACTTGAGTCTTATAGGGTGGTTATGGTGGTGTTCGTTGATGCTCTAGTTGTGGTTCGGTTAGGGGTAGGACCCAACCAATAATATATATAAGGGGTTCAGAATCGGTTTGTATTCTTATTATTCGAAATATTATTATTGTATGGTTTATTGGTTCTCCGTATCATTCTTTTGTACTAAGTCTAATTTGTTCAGCTACGCGCCACCAAGGCGCGTATCTTCTTTTTATTTCTCTATTGATTCTTACTCAGCCTGTTTGCTGACGTTCTTTGTTTGGGTTTGTTCCCTACCCTATTCTGGGGCCTGTGTCGTTCTTGGACGACGCAGTTGGCAGGTGTGTTTGAGGATGGTTTGTTTGGATTGCGTGTGTTGGGGTCCTGCATTCATACGGGAATAATAAACAAACTTTCGTTTTGGGACATTTGAATTTAATTTTGGATTTGGTTTATTTGGAATTTGTAAACTTTGTTTTAAGACTTCCGCTACGCTATTTCTATCATTTCGTTGGATTTTGGATAATTTATTTTCAATGGTTGAGTTTTAAGCCTAGCAATTGACCTTGTGGGTCAATTGTGGCATAACGACCTTATATTTTCTTAGTTAAAATGTTTCGAAAATTTAGGGTTGTTACAGTTGGTATCAGAGCAATAGGTTCTGATTAAAATCAAAGTTTACAAAACAAAAATTATTACTTTTCCATTTTCATTTTCAAAAAAAAAAATGTGGGAATGGTTTGGGGTGCATTCATGTGCATGCTATGTGCTAATTGCTATCTGAATTAAGATCCTCATGTATATTTAGTCTTTCCGACCTCACCATTGAGTTATGCGTGTTGTGACAGTTATGGAGCCTTTTGGTTATAACTGGAGATGGGGACCAGTTATTAGGGATATGCAACCTGGGGAAGAGAAGACTGTGACTGACATTATCGGTGAGAAATCAGAGTCATTCCTTGATAGTCAGGGGCCAGGAGAGACGATTCCTGAATTTATTTCTAGAATGAGAGCCATGATGGAGGCTCGAAAGAAGGAGTTTCCTTTTGTTGCTAGACCCGAGGTTCAAGTGTTTATTGCCTTGAAAAATACTAGCGATCGTTGTTTCGAGAGCCTGAGGCACAATTTTGAGAGTTGGGTACACTATGCTTGTGATACGGAAGATTTGCACTACCTGAAGCTTAATGGGATTATGGCTGTAAACCTTGAATTCTTGGAGAACGTGCTCATTTTTGAAAAGATTAAGTGTAGGAATTCCACACATGACTTTATATATCCAACACCAAACCATTCGGAGACGGAAATGATACCCTTTCTTCGATACGATCCCTACTGTAATTATAGGCGGAGAGGAAAAGATGTCAGTGAGGACACTCATAGAGCCCATTTAGGTAATAAGAGAGTTAAGGGAAAGTCCTACATCCGTGAAAGGGGTGATAAAGATGATGACAGTAAGGGAGTGCATAACCGAAAATCATCCTTAGGTGGCCATATTCGTTTCAGTCGCGAGAGCCATTCTCGGTACAAACCAGAAGAAGGTAGTTCGAAAAGTGTCGGGAGAGTTGTGGGAGGTTGGGTCGAAGAGTGAGAAGTTGTTGCCTATTGTTTGGAGAAATATTGGTCGACCACGTGATTTCGACTTAAGAATTCCTAAGAGATTGAATGTAGCGTTTATTTGTTTACTTTATTTTACTTTTATTCCTTAATGATTTTGGAACCCGTTGTCTAGCATTTTATTTGTTTTGTTTCCTAGTTAGGGGACAACATTCCCCCTGAACTTCTATGATTAGAATAAACAAAGTGGTCAAGTTGAATTACTTGCTAATTGTTTTGTTCGTGTGCGCACTTGATATGTTATTTATTACTTTGATTTGTAGTACTCCATTACGGCCTAATTGCTCTAGCTTATACAGTTATTGAAATCTTTGGTTCAATAAATTGATACATGTTTGTTTACCGAGATACCAAGTTCTTATGTACCTTGTTACAAGTGCCGAGTTGCATGCAAAAATAATAATAATAATAATAATAATTGCGAGGCATTTACATATGTGATACATGTTGGCTTATTTGATAACTTGGTCTTGGTACTCTATTGACCATAAGCAGAAAGGCGTATTTTGTGGTGCTAACCCCTATAACATTATATTACTTACGAAATTGTTACTCTATAGAATATGGTACGTGGATCATCATCAACGAACAACGCTAGCCAGGAAATGGCTGCCTTGATAGCTCAATTGGCCGCACAAAATCAGGCCACAACTCAGCAACAACAAGCTATGGCTGAGCAACAACAGGCTATGATGCAGACCATGCAGCTGACCATGCAGCAGATGAATACCTTGACTGCTACTGTGACTCAGATGGTGACTAATCAGCAGAATAATCAGCAGAACAATCAGCAAAACAATAAGCAGAATGCCCATGTTGCTCAGGTTACAGCGATGACCACTATGTCGAAGGCGGTGCAACAGAAGAATCCGCCAACCTTTACGGGTAAGGGTGATCCTACTGAATTGGATACTTGGTTCAGGGATATGGACCGAATTTACTTGTCCTTGGGGTGTCCAGCGAAGTACAAGGTCAGGATAGGAGCCTTTTACCTACGAGAGGAGGCAGACAGATGGTGGCAAGAAATCAAGGAGACATTTTTCGAGCCATACGTCGAAGAGACTGCTGATGGAGGGGTAGCTGAATATGAGCGAGGTTGGGGTCATTTAAGAGAGTATATGGAAGATGAATTTTTCCCCGAGCACCTCAAGCGTCAGAAGAGATTGGAGTTTGAATTGTTGAAGCAGACAGAGGATATGTCAGTCAGAGAATTTCATCTTAAGTTCTTGGAACTTAGTCGTTTTGCCAAGGAGCTTGTGCCTACTAAAGAGGCGAAAGCTAATCAATTTGAGAGGAAGTTGCTCTGGAAAATCAAGGACAGGTTCGCAGGTGAGGTATTCAAGGATATAAGGGACGTGTATGCTCGTGCGTCTAACATTGAGAACACTATTGCTGAGAAGGAAGCTGAGTTAGGGCTCAAAAGGAAGGAGGGACCCTCAAACTTGACTGAAAATTTTAGCAAGAAAGGGAACTTCCTTAACTATAAGAAGCAAGGCAACTCATTTGGTGCTGGTGGGAGTAATGTCCGCAAGGGTCAATCTTTTGTCCAATCTCAAAGTCAGAAAAGTGAGCGCCGCTACATCTGTAAGCTTTGTAATGGCAATCATCCAGGGGTTGACTGCAACGGTGATAAAGTTACATGCCGATTCTGCAAGAAGCTGGGACACCGCGAATACGAGTGTAACAGGAAGAAGGCCGGTCATCCACCAGTAACTGAAGCTAGCACACCTACATATACTAGCATATTTCCCAATCAGAGGGCTCAGGGCACATATACTGCTTCAAACAGCACTTACAAGAACCCAGCTCCAACCAAGGGTAATGTTACTACTGCGGCAAGCAAGCCGGCTGGCACTGTCAATGCTGCGACTGCTACTACCAGCAAGAAGAAGGTCGGGCAGCTCTATGTTATGAACCAGGAGGAGGCAGAAAACACCGACGTTGTGTCCGGTAAATTTCCTGTTAACTCAGTTTTGGCTCATGTTTTGTTTGATAGTGGTGCGTCTCATTCGTTCATTGCAACAAAATTTGTTACTTTGTCTGGTTTGAAATCTGGTGAAAATGTAGATTATGATTTTGCTATGCCTACCGGTGATAGTGTGAATTGTAAGACTGTATTTAAAGGTGTATCGGTGATTATTGCTGGACATGATTTTAAGGCAGAGTTAGTAGAGTTTCCACTCCCGTATTTCGATGTAATATTGGGGATGGACTGGATGGGCAAGCACAAAGCTAGACTAGACTGTTGGCTGGGAAAAATCTCACTTAGAGGTCCCAAAAATGTTAGAGTGTCATACAGGGGGAATATCAAAGGACCCAGAGTGAAATTGATCTCGGTGATGAAACTCAAGAAGCACATTTCCAGGGGAGCACAGTTACTCTTGTGCCATGTGAGAGACACTAGAGTTGAGTATCCTGATTTGAGCAAAGTTCCTATTGTGAAAGAATTTGAAGATGTATTTCCAGAGGAGATTACAGGGATGCCGCCTACAAGAGAGGTCGAGTTTAAGATTGATTTGGTTCCAGGAGCTGGTCCGATAGCCAAAACACCTTATAGGATGGCACCTCTCGAGATGCAAGAGCTTAAGAAGCAACTTGATGAATTGGTGGAGAAGGGATATGTTCGGCCTAGTGTTTCCCCTTGGGGAGCACCTGTTCTATTCGTCAAGAAGAAGGACGGTAGTTTGAGGCTGTGCATAGACTACCGTGAGTTGAACAATGTGACGATCAAGAATAGGTACCCTCTACCTAGAATCGATGACTTGTTTGATCAGTTGAAGGGAGCTAGCGTCTTTTCGAAGATCGACTTGAGGTCCGGTTACTATCAACTTAAGGTGGCTTCTGAAGATGTTCCAAAGACAGCTTTCTCTACTCGGTATGGGCACTACGAGTTCACAGTTATGCCTTTTGGGCTAACAAATGCTCCTGCAGTTTTCATGGATTTGATGAACCGTACTTTCAGACCGTATTTGGATAAATTTGTTGTTGTGTTTATCGACGACATTTTGGTATACTCAAAGAGTGAGGAAGAACACGAGGAGCATCTTAGAATTGTGTTGCAGACCTTGCGGGATAACAAGCTTTATGGGAAGTTCTCGAAGTGCGAGTTTTGGTTAGACAGAGTAGCATTTCTAGGTCATATCATATCCAAGGATGGAGTGGCAGTGGATCCAGCAAAGGTTAAGGCCGTTTCTGAATGGCCGACTCCGAAGAGTGTGACTGAGATTAGAAGTTTCTTGGGTCTTGCTGGCTATTACCGTAGATTTGTCAAAGATTTCTCTAAAATAGGTAGACCTATGACGACATTGATGAAAAAGGCAACCAAGTTCAAGTGGGATGATGCTTGTGAGGAGGCATTTCAGACTCTAAAGACTCGATTGACTACGGCACCAGTTTTGGCATTACCTGATGAGAAGGCCGAGTACGAGGTATACACGGACGCTTCAAAGAATGGTTTGGGTTGTGTCCTTATGCAGAACCGACGAGTGATTGCTTATGCGTCTAGGCAGCTCAAGAGTTATGAGGAGAACTACCCGACCCATGACTTGGAGTTAGCGGCCGTGGTTCATGCTTTGAAAATTTGGAGGCACTACCTTTACGGTGTGAGTTTTAAAGTTTTCTCTGATCATAAGAGTCTCAAATATATTTTCACTCAAAAAGAATTGAATATGCGTCAGAGGAGGTGGTTAGAGTTGATCAAAGATTATGAAATGGAGATCCAATACCATGAGGGTAAGGCAAATGTTGTCGCCGATGCTTTGAGTCGGAAATCTCTTCACACTGTGCGCCTGCAGGATTCACTTCAGTTCAAAATTATCTTAACTTTCTTAACTTTTCTATTCAGTTGACTGAACCGGGTGCGCCTGCAGGATTCACTTCAGTTCAAAATTATCTTTTGGGAGAAATTAAGGAGCTCCAGGTGAAAGATGAGTTTTTACAGACTAAATTGAGCAGGGAGCCCGAGTTGTTTACGGTGGGAGACGATGGAATCATTCGCTTCCAGAGACGAGTTTGTGTACCTGATAGTGAGGAAATCAGGAAGAGGATTTTAACTGAAGCTCATGCGACATTGTACTCAATGCATCCTGGAGGTGATAAAATGTATCAGGATTTGAGACAAGTCTTCTGGTGGTCTGGACTCAAAAAGGATGTTGCAGAGTTCGTTGCTCGTTGTTTGGTGTGTCAGAAAGTTAAAAGTGAGCATAAGAGACCACAAGGGAAATTGCAGCCGTTGCCAGTTTCCGAGTGGAAATGGAGTTCTATATCCATGGATTTTATCGCTGGTCTACCCCGAACTCCGAAAGGAAATAATATGATTTGGGTGATCGTGGATCGTTTGACTAAGTGTGCTCATTTTATTCCTATGAAAGACACTTGGAAGAAGAAACAATTGACTGCTGCCTACATGCACCACGTTTTGAGATTACATGGAGTGCCGAAGGAGATAGTGTCAGATCGTGATGCGCGTTTTGTGTCTCGATTTTGGTCTAAGTTACAAGAAGCTTTGGGAACGAACTTGTTGATGAGGATCCACAGGTGTCCCAAGGATTACTCCCTCTATCAGGCCCATTGTGGCTCCTAACTTGTTGGGGAGTGATGTACTTCTGTCATCTGCTGAACTTTTCATCAGATGTGTACATTGAAGACTGCTTCTGCTATGGCGATTTCGTCTTCCGCGCTGTTGATGACAAAATTGGTGTTCATCCTCGACAGATCCTTGGGTATTTAATGGGGGTGACTTCTTACGGGTACTCACTCCCTGTTGCCTGGAACCTATTTCTTTTGGCCAAACAACAAGAATTAAAAGAGGATCACTGGATCTATCGTGCCCTTCCTCTTTGGATGCAAAGTCTTGACATCACCCCTCTCGGGATTTTTATATCTTCTGAAGCAAGGAGTGCTTCTTTCGATGGCGGTTTCTGGTCTAGTGTACTTCAAACAAAAGACCTATACGCCTTTGAACCTGGGTTCCTTGGGTTTGAATTATACAACCCACAACTTGTTGCTCGTCAGTTTGGGCTGGTTCAAGGGTTAGCCGTCCCTTATTATCAAACTCAGAACAGGCCATGGTGGGAAAGAAAGGTTTTCTACGAGGACAACATCCTTAAAAGCAAGACTGTGACCATGTCGTCCCTCGCCCGCCCAGAATCTTGGCGATGGCATGCCTATGAGACTGCACACTTCAAACTCTGGTGGCGCCACATGCCTTACATTCGAAACTCAATCCGTCTTCCTGCTCATATGCGGATCACCCTGACCCTTAACATGGAAGGTAAGTCTCTCGCCTTACTTTCGATAGTTCAATTTATTCTCTAACCATTTCGTGATTAGATGTTGACCTTATATCTTATTTTCAGAAACCCCAAACAAGCAAATAAGGTCACTGGTGACTTCAACACAAAAAGAAGAAAAAGTCCCTGATAATTCTGACCAGGAGACTGATCTTGCTTCAGGCTCGGCCAATGATCTATCATTGGTGGTCTTTGAAGAGCCTGAAATATCCGTTCCCCAATTCGTTGAGGAATCTGATTTTGCTGTCGCTGAAGAGCAGGCTCCGTCGCGGCAGAAGCCTTCAAAGAAGAAGAAAGAGGGTGTAGTGGTAAAGCCAGATGTCGATGGGTCTGATGATGACCAACCTTTATCAGCCTTTTTGGACAAAAAGGTGAAGACATCGCCTCCAGCCATTCCTCTTTCAACTGAACAACCTGCTGCTTCTAAAGCCTCAAAGCCTTCTCAGAGCAAAGGACATTTCAAGGTTGTCCACCCGAGGAGGTCTCTCAAGCAGAAGCAAAAAGCATCAGGTTCGGCTAAGGTTGCCTCCAAACCTGCTTCAGAGAAGGGTTCAAAGAAAAGGGAACGAGAGACTCCTGAGTCTGCATCTGACTCCCCTCAAAATCCTCCCAAAAAGACGGCCATTTCTGAGCTATCTGAGGATACTCCAGTGGAGATGACAACCGAGACCACTGTTCCAGTACCATCTCCAATTGCAGCAGTGGAAGTGTCTCCTCATACTACAACTCCTCCTTCACCATCGCCAAAGGAGATTTCAAATGCTGTTAGTCAGCCGATCGCTAAGGATCAACCAAGCAGCGCACCTGTCAGCCCTGATCGTGTCGTGAGTCAGGTATGACTTAACATCTTGGTATTCAATATTACTTTGAGATTCATCATTATTTGCCAATTCTATTATTCTTGCACATAATAGGTCCTTGGGGAAATAAATGAGGAAAATCCCCCTTCTCCACCGAGGGAAGTGAGAGACAACATTGAAGACACAAGCAAACAAGTGTTTGAAACAGGTAATTTTCTTTATATTTAAAAGAGCAAATCACTGTTTCAAAATTATAAACTTCTGTAAATAACAAAAATTTACATTTGTATTGACAGAATCACTGGAAACTCTATCCAGTCAAATAGGGAGCCTTCTTGAAGAGAGTGCATCACCCATTAATGACCAAGTTACAGTTCCAGATTGCCTTGCTGCGCTGAAGTCTGATCTTACATCTGAGTCAGACGCTCTCGCATTGGTTGATTATTTGAATCAACTACAAGGGAAAGATGAAGTAGTCTGGCGCTCTCTGGTCTCTCTGTTGCAAACAGAGGTAATTGGGAAACAACAACGGTTGGTTGCCCTCCAACAACAGGCTGACCAAATGGGTACTGTCTTGCCCCAACTGAAATCAACTCAAGACCAAGTATTGCCTCTTGTAACTGATGTCGCAGCCAAGAAACAAACCGATGCAGAGATCAAGGCAAGGCTTCTCAACATCCAGCAGCAAATAGATCAATTAGAGGCTGAGAAACAATCCCTGAACCAGCAGCTATCCACAAATCAGGCTGAACTTGGTCAACTTGAAGTGCAGACAGAGACTACTCGAAAGCATGTGAAAGAGTTGCTGACTCAAGCACAAAACCTTCAACAAATCAAGAAAGAGATCCAAGGTGTACGCAGGGCTATGCTCATCGCGCTAGGTTTGGTTGCTCAAACCTTTCACATGACGACAACAACTGCTCTACCATGAAGCTGTGGGCTCCTCTGGAATCTCAAAGAATTGTTCTTCATAGGATTCTAGAGTACTCTTGTTTAGTTCACGCCCCAACTCTAACTCTCTCTTTTGTTCTTGTAAACTATCATATAATTGAATATGTAGTTTTTTGAATTCTGGACCATGTTGCTCCCATATCGATGGGTGAAACTTCTTAAGATATTTTGCATTTAAAGGCCTAGTTGAGACCTTCCCTTTTCTCGAAACCAGAATGTATTAATTTCCAAGACATTCCTTATGGATCTTAAAAGGACCTGCCCACTTAAGTGTGAATTTACCCCAAACTGGATCCTTGTGACCAGAAGGTAAAATCATCTTCCACACCAAGTCTCCCTTATGAAAAGACTTAGCACGAACCCTTTTGTTGTAGGCTTCCGCCACTCTGAGTTTCTGCAACCTCATTCTTTGTGCGGCTTCAAACTTGGTTTCTTCGGTATCTAAATGTTCGATACTCATTGCCTCTACGTACTCTTTTCCGAAGAGCTCTGATTGTTTGGCAATTCTTGCTGATTGTACAACAACTTCTGCCGGAATCACCGGGTCGTGACCATAAACTAACTCAAAAGGCGAGATGCCAGTTGCATCTCTTTTTGACGCCCGATATGCCCACAGAGCGTATCGCAGCTTTTCATGCCACTTCCTAGGATTCAACTCAATCATTTTCCGGAGGCCGGCAATAATAATTTTATTCGTAGACTCGGCTTGACCATTTGACTGTGCGTAATATGGAGTAGAGTGTATGACTTTAACTCCAAATTTGGCCAAGAATTCAACATATGGGTCACTGCTGAAAATACTCGCATTATCAACAGTAATAGATTCAGGAATTCCAAATCTTACGAAGATTTTTTCTTCCAAGAATTCTAAGACCGCTTTTGTATCGAGCTTCTTAAAAGGCTCGGCTTCAACCCATTTGGTAAAATAATCTGTAATTACCAACAAGAATTTGTGATTCTTGGATGAGTTAGGTTTAATTTCCCCGATTGCGTCCATTGCCCAACCACGGAAAGGCCAAGGCTTTAAAACACATTTCATCGGTGTTGCGGGCGCTGAGACAATGGGCCCAAATTTTTGGCATTTCTCACACCCTTTTGCATATTTAATGCAATCTTTTCTTATTGAAGGCCAATAGAAACCCGCTTTATGTAATGCCCATCGCATTTTTAAGCCATTTTGATGAGCGCCACATAAACCATCATGGATTTCGGCCATCGCGGTTAATGCTTCTCCCACGTCTACACATTTCAGGATTTGGCCATCAACATCTTTCCTAAAGAGTTCGTTTCCTACAAGGAAATAGTTATTAGCCGCCATTCTGACCCTGAAAGATATTTCCCTATTATACGGATCCTTGAGATATTCGACTATCTCATCTCTCCAATCTACATCAGAGCTAAGAATGTCAATGCTATTGATAGCATTGATGGGATCATTCTCATTCCATTCATCGAAATTTTTCAATGGATGTAGAGTTCTTCTCAAGAGAGTTACTGAATCATCCGGAGTTACGGCCATCTCTTTTGATGATGCAAATCCGGCTAATTCATCCGCAATGTGATTAATATCGCGGGGAATATGGTGGAACTCAACTTTCTTGAAAGTACTCACCAAATTCCTTACCTTGTGAGTGCCATATAATGCTACTAAAGCATTACACTTATACTCTCCCGTTACTTGGTTTATGACCAATTGGGAATCACCAAATACGCGGACTTTCTCAACTCCCATATCTTGGAGAATTTCGAGTCCGATAATCAAAGCCTCGTATTCTGCTCGATTATTAGTACATTCACCTTCCAAAGTTATGGCCAACTTTGTAGTGTGTTCCTCAGGATCGATGATTACGACCCCTGCCCCAGCAGTCGTCCTGGTAGATGATCCATCGAAAAACAAAGTCCAAGAATCCTTAGGATCCTCACAAACTTGCTCATCGCTGGGGTGCAACGCCAAGAAATCCGCTAGTCCTTGACCTTTAATTGCCTTTTGTGGCAAGTAAACAAGGTCAAATTGAAGTAAGTGGAGATGCCACTTACATAACCTTTCTTTCAGGAAAGGTTGGGAAAGGAGATACCGAAGCACATCTGTAGGTGACACCACTTCAATCTTAAAAGCCATGAAATAATGCACCAATTTAACAGACGCGTCGTAAAGACATAAACACCATTTTTCCGCCAGTGTATATCGCTTCTCTGTATCTTGTAAAATCCGACTCAAGTAGAACACTGCTTGCTCATGTCCCAACTCGTTTTCCTGGGTCAAGAGACTTGCAATGGAATCTTGAGTGACAGAGAGGTAGATTCGTAAGGGCCTACCATTTTGCTTAGGTGGTAAGATAACAGGAGGAGACGCAAGTTGCTTTTTAATTTGGTCGAAAGCATCTTGATGTTCCTTTTCCCAAACAAATGAATCTTCCTTTTTCAATTTCAGAAGAGGTGAGAAGATTTTCGTTTTCCCGGCTAAATTGGCCATGAACCTCCTTACATAATTAATTTGCCCCAAGAATCTTTGTAATTCTTTCTTATTTGAGGGCGGCGTTGCAGCTAAAACAGCTTTAGCCTTATTTTGGTCAATCTCAATTCCTTTTTTATGAATGAGAAAACCAAGGAAATTTCCAGCTTTTACTCCAAATGCACATTTAAGTGGATTCATTTTCAAGCCGAATTCCCTCATCCTCTGAAGTGACTGTCTCACATGGTTTCGATGTGATTCCAAATCATGTGATTTAATCAGCACGTCATCGATGTAAATCTCCATAGACTTCCCGATCATGTCTTTAAAGATCGCGTCCATGGTTCTTTGATAGGTTGCCCCTGCGTTCTTTAATCCGAAAGGCATGGCAACCCATTCATAAATTCCCATTGATCCAGGGCATCGGAAGGCCGTTTTGTGGCAATCTTCCTCGGCTATCCTAAATTGATGATAGCCAGCATACCCGTCTAACGATGAGATATATTCGTATCTCGATGCGGCATCTATTAACATGTCCGCGACAGGCATTGGATATTGGTCTTTAGGAGTTGCTTTATTCAAGTCTCTGAAGTCTATACAGACCCTGACTTTTCCATAATTTTAATGACGGGGACTATATTCGCAATCCAACGTGCATATTTAATTGGTCTTATAAAACCAGCCTTCAATAACTGCTCCACTTCCTCCTGGATTTTTGGCAGTAATTCAGGCGCCAACCGTCGAGGTTGTTGTGCAACTGGTTGAAAACCTGGCATAATCGGTAACCGATGTTCAACCACTTCTCTGCTTAAACCTGGCATTTCACTGTGGGACCAGGCAAAGCAATCTTTATACTCATGAAGAATTGCAATGAATTTGGCTTGCTCTTCTTCAGGGAGTAACTTACTAATATAAGTAATCCTTGGATTCTCTTTTGATCCAAGGTTTACTTCAAGTAATTCATCAGTTACGTTTTGTCTGATGTCATCACTCTTTGCCCATACTTTTTCCTCCTCTTCCTCTATTTCAAAGAAAGAATCATGGTCATCCGGTGTTTCTTCAACCGTCATAACATTAAAAGTAAGGCCAAACTTTTCCTGGTAATGAGACCAGAAAATCTCGTCTATTGTTTCATCGTCAGCCAAATAAGGGTCTTCTTTACAATCATTAATATTAAAATCCATTAATAAATACAATGATTATTTCAGAACAAACAGAGCTAAAAACTAGACTCTGCATCCTTATCGCCACTGTCCGAGCCATTCAAATTGTATCGATGACTGAAACCGTGACCAAGGCTATTTACAATAGTAGATACTTCCCTAAATTCTGAGGGAGGGGACTCATCCGTGAGTTCCCGTATCTTAATCTGATTTAACTTCAACCGACTCGTCTCAGCTTCAGTTAAATATTCCTGAGCAGGATGGCTCGCTTCATCCTCGCTCTCAACTACGTCCGTGTAGTCTTCATTCTCTATCGCCGATACTTCTTGTTCTATCTCATCAGCAAGATCAGGATATCGGTCTGTCCTGAACTTGTAATCTCTTCTGGCTCTTAGAGCAGACCTGGGAATTTCAAATTCAATTGTTAGAATTGTAAATTCTTTGTCGGCCTCAATTATTTCAAATTTCTTGCCGTTCCACAGGACTAATAATTGATGTAAAGACGATGCAATTGCATAATTACGATGCAACCAATCTCGTCCTAAAATGGCGTTATAACCAGAATCACCATCAATTACAAAGAAAGCCATATAATTGACACAATCTCCGACTTGTGTCCTAACTTTAACAATGCCCTCAACTGCATAGGGTTCACCGCTAAAACTAATAACTGTTGCATTAGTTTTCTTAATATCTTTCCTTGTCTTTTCTATCTTTAATAAAATTGACAAGGGAAGAATATTAACTGTTGCCCCAGTATCCACTAACACTTGGCTAATGAATTGGTCCTGGAACTTTGCGTTTATGTATAATGCCTTTTTATGATTCGTATCAAGATCAGGCCGTCTAAACAAAGCGTTTAGAATCTTTTGTGCGGTTGGGTCATCCAGACTATCGGCAGCTGGAGAAAAACCCTTACGCCTTTTAGGAAATGCTCGACCGTTTGTAGCTAGAGCAGGTTCCGTATTTGTCTTTTGGGTATCGTCACCCATCGCGACTTTAGTATCGCTTTTGTTTCTTTTACTGAGCGCAAAGACTGAAAAGTCTTCAGGCCAGGTTGCAGTATCTTTACGCGTACCTGCTTTTTCGGCTTGCTCTACCTCATCGGCCCAGGACTCCGTTCCTGACTTCTCGAATTCCGTTCCTGACCCTCTTAAAGGTTGATGGTAATGTGACTACATTACACTCCGGCGAGATTTCCCCAGGTTCAGGCTCGGACCCGAAATCTGAGAACTCCTCATCGCAGAGTAAATCATCGTCATCATTGATCTTGAGATCAAAATCATCACCATCTGAGTCTTGATCACCCTCCTTATCTCTGAATTGATCTTTATCTGGTATCGAACCAACTGGATCCTCATGCAACATGACCTGTTGCAACTCTTCCATCTTCCGTTCAACACCCGCGCTATCTGTTTTTAGTAGCGCTTCTGTTTCAGCGGGAGACACCAAATCCAAATCTTGGACTGGCCTATCAGTCTCCATCGCCATGGGTCCTTCTTGAGGTTCCTTCTTTTGAGAAACTTCTTTCTTACCCTTTCCAAGGGAAACTTTGTTAACGGACAAAGCTCCCTCCTCTTTGCGCAACGGAGCAATTTGTGCTTCTTGCTGCTGCGCCATCAAAACATCCTTCCGAATTTTCAAGGCTTTTTCTTGCCTACCTCTTCGGTAGTCATGTGAATCACTTGTCAGATCAGACTTTGCTGATCCACTTGAGTCACTTCCTCTGGGAGTAGAGAAAGGGATAGGTGACCGATGTGATCCCCTTCCTCCTTTAAATGCTCCTCTTCCACCCCTGCCTCCTCTACCCTCCATTCGTGGAGTGCCAGGCCTGGGTGTTCCGAAGTACTCAAAACTTTCATTGTTCATTCGTACTCGCTTGTTTGGTACCTTTTTGTATGCAGGTATCCATTTTGGATCATTTTCGATGACCCGAGTCCTAATCAATTCAAGGTGGAGTTGATCAGCACAGTTCGGACATAAATGGTGTTGCAATGTTTTCAACCCCTTTATGGCCTCTTCATGAAGAGGGTTATGTTCTAACGCCTCTTTATAAGTTTTCACTTCCGATGATTTGGTTGCATCGGACTGCTCTTGCTTCAGCGGAGAAGGCTTTGATTTTCCATCGCCTTTCTGCTTTTCTTCCTTGAGTGGAGCACGAATTTTGTCGAGATCCGCCTCTAACTCATTTAATCTCAGTGCCTTCGATTCTTTCTTGGTGATAGTAATGAATTTCTTTTCACACTTTCTCTTCACCAACCCCCTAAAAGAGACACAATCAGCAGTGGAATGAGCAGCCGTTATATGCCACCTGCACATTCCCTCCATTCCTTTTTCATCGACTTTTGGCAGAAATATGACACCATCATCGATCAACCGATGCAATACTGTGATTGCCCGTTCTTCACGCTCATCATTCTCCTGGAAAGCCTGCAAATCATTTAAAGCAACCTGATCAACAGAAATCATATTGCAGACAACAAACTTTCCTTTTCTTTCAGTCTCATCGGCAAACAACAATTTGCCTTCATCGATAAGATCCTGAAAACAGTTTTTAGCGTGATCACATTCCCTAGTCCAGTGAGTAAAAGTATCATGCCAAACACAATATCTTCTATTCCCTATTTTCTCTAAGGATTTGACCACATGCCCCTCTCTGGGCTTAACAATACCCTCCTTAAGACAATATCGGACCATATCGTCAAGGCGGGCTATCTCAAAGGTGTACTTTCTTCTTTCCTTACTCTTGAAACTTCTTTTACTGAAAGTTTCCTTTCTTTTGAGAGCAGGACAGACGAGGGGTGTGTCGAACTTGACCACCTCTAAAGCATTGACCTCTACTTGCATATTATTATATGTTTCTTCGTCAATCTCCTCATCAAATTGCTCGCCAATCTGATCAGGCTCGACTTGTGCAACATGAGCATGATAAGCAGTTTTCTGTTTGCTACCATGTTCCTTATGATTAACCTCTTCTTTTAACATTTTCTCATATTTGATTTCACATCGGGTCAGTTCTGAGAAATCAACAAAGGTATCGCCACCGAATTTCTTTCTGAATTCGAGTAACAATCCTTCTTGTGCCATTTGCACAAATTCATGTTCCGGGACTAACACTGGGCATCCCCCTTTTAGACTCTTAAAACGATTAAGATAGTCATTCACTGATTCTCTAGGTCTTTGCGTTATCCTAGCTAATTCACTCAAAGTAATTCCTGGATCCATTCTCAAGAAATGTTCCACGAATTTGTCCCTAAGGTTTTCCCAACTGAAGATTGAGTTAGGTGGTAAATTTATATACCAATTAAACGCATTTTCAGTTAACGAACTGGAAAACAACCTCAATTTCAAGTTCTCATTATCGGCGGCCTCCCGACATTGAGTCGTGAAGCGAACCAAATGTTCTGCAGCCGACATCTGATCATTACCCGAGAACAGGGTAAAGTCAGGAATCTTAAACCCTCTCGGAAACGGGTTATTTCTATCAATATAGGCTGGATAAGGGGAATGGTCGAAACTCTTATTCTTATTCCTACCGACAGGAATACCCATTCTTTCCACTATCGCCTCAATCATACCCTCAAGCGCATTTTCCGCTTGTCGACCAACTCCGAAGTTGGGCGCAGCATGGTATTGATTTTGGTAATCTCCACCATAGTTAGGTATGTTAGGTTCAGCCCTATAGTGACCTGCAACATTGTGCATTACAGGTGGCTGTTGACTTTGAAAATTATTATGCCCCGATCCTATACTATTATGAGTATAAGTCTCTGGGTTCTGATAAGGCATTCCAAATCCTCCCATAGAAACTCCTTGACCTCTCCCCGAGGCAGGATATCCATATTGCCCCGATGTTCCAAATGTGCTGTGAACCGGGATATGGTTAGGGTTAGCGTAATGTATCCCACTCGTAGGGACCGACGCCGTAAAACTTGTTTGGGTATTGTAACCCCCTAAACCAAAACTGTGTTGGTTATTTCCTGAATGTACTCCAACTGCCGGTATACCACCAGTTGTTGTATCATTGCCTATATGAGCAGGATCAACCCTATTCGATTGAGTGCCTGGACCTGCTGACCAACCTGACCCAGCCTCCGCTCCCTGGCTCTCAGATCTCCTAGGCTCTCCCCTGTCTTCATTAAGTCCAAAACCTGGAGGAGGGTTTTGGCGTAATGAAGAAGTTTGCGGGTCACTATTAGGACCCCGAACCCCTTGTCCGGTTAGGACTGTCACACTTGGTGGGTACCCTATCGGTCGGGCATCTACACCATGACTTCTTTCAATGCCACTTGGTTCATCAGTCGTTATGGCTCTACTTCTAGTTTGGGCAATAGTTTGTCCCAAATCGAGGATCCTCTCAAGTTTTTCGTTTAATTGAGAGTGCCTCTGCAGCAATGGTTCAAGGCGACATACAACCTCTGTTGCAACACTTCTTGTGAGTGCGTCAAAGGTCGCATTGAAAGTTTCATTGATGTCAAGGATAATTCTATCAATTTGCCGTGATATTCCATCCCGAGCATCCTCATGTAAGCTCTGAGCAATCTGAGCAAAGGCCCGCGATGACTCTTGTGTCAACCGCTGAATTTGGGATTCAAGTTGCTTTCGTTCAACTTCTTGTCCATTTACCAACAAATCCTTAACAATTTTCACATATGTTTTGTGAAAAATAGTTAACTGGGTCTTAGACACTTTGCTAAGATCCAAATCTGCTAGTAAACTTTCTTCTGCCTGACTACGGAGAGCCGGCGTAGTTTGGCCTTGTCCTTCAGAACTCGATGATGAGTTATCTGAACTTACATTGATAATGGGTGTATCGGTACCCATATTTTGGTTAGACGGCTCGGTCCGTCCACCCTGAGGAAGGGGAGTTTCTTGCGAATTGTCTCGCTGAGAAGCAGACCTTGTCGTAGGCATTTCTTGCTTCTTGAAATTGCAAGTCAGTTTGATGTCTGTACTTGATTTGATCAAAAGGTTTGTTTGGTTACGAAAGGTAAACATTTACAATTCCGTCTAAGAATTATATCTTACCTCCCACTGTGGTCGCCAAATTTGTTGAACGCTAAAATTAAGGACACTTATACGAAGTGTCGATCCTAAGAGCACTTAATTTAGACTGACCGCGATGAACTAAATGCCATGAAATAAAAGTACTAAAATGCAAAGACAAAAGACGGGTTCTTACAAACTAAAGTAGTAACCATTAATTGAAAGAAAATGTCAGGTTTGCTAATGAAGAGTCCAGGAAGAGATGGAATCAATTACCTCCATGCCTTCTATCTTCACCATGGAAAAGAAAAAAGCTACGCTAAAACATGAACTGCTCGCGCTACGGGGCGAGGCCACCCGATGTACACTAAAAAGAAAGAACTAAAAAGACTTTGATAAATGTTGTTGATGCTTGATTGTTGTTTTTATGCTGCTCCTTGCTCCGCTATTTATAGGATGAATCTTCTGGCGGTTACTTCAACCTCCCAAGCTTTTCCAAACATGGGGAAGAATACTTGCTAGCGGTTTACACTTCTTACTTCAACTGCTTCTCGTGCCTTGGCGCCATCTATTAAATTTGAATAAATGGACTTCGTATATCTGCTATCGGCCCAGACTGAGTATTGCATCCAGGTGGGCTTTTCCTTGTTTTCAGCCCATCGAGATTACTGGACTAAAACCTTCCATCGCTAAGACAAAATTATTTTTGTCATCAACAGTCTTATAATATATCTATATAGATAGTTAGAAACTAATCATATAATCGTATCAGGAATTTGAACAGGGCTCTTCGAGCAAGTTTGGCTTGATAGATAATCTCGGAAGATTGAGAACCCTGGAGTTAATTGATATATCGATTCAACAGCTTCTCTCTTTTGTTTTTACTGTCCGGTTGCTTAAAAGCGCTCCACCCTTGCAGAGATTGTACATTAGAGTAAGTGTTTTGTGTCATGTGTTTTATTTCGATCTCGTGTTTGCAATTTCGATGAATGATTGGGTTGGTTGATTGGTACCAATTATAGGTTTCAAAATGTGGATTATGCGGATATGACGATGAGTACATTCAGAAGTTGGAGAATGCAAACTTTCCGCACCTTAAATATGTGGAACTTGCTGGTGTTTCGGGTTCAAGCCTTGAGATGCAGTTTATAAAGGCTATTCTTGCTTCCACGCCGCTCTTGGAGACAATGGGCATCGAACCCCTCGAGGAAGTACGAGTCAAAGAGATATTGAACATAGCCAACCAGTTAATGAATTTTTCGCGAGCCTTTTCACATGCCGAGATTATGTTCAAGACTTTAACGACACTACCAGCATACGCAGATGTAGATGGCTAGATGGTTAAGTTAGCTTGATGCATACGCTTTTTTAACGAAAGTCCTCGGATTTTAAACATAAACAGTAGCCAAAGTTTCATGGTTTATATGAAATTCGAGTAAGTGCAGGCCGCCATCCTCGCCCGCGATGACCAGGGAGACTAGAATCGACTCCTTCCCTTGTCCCCTAAACCTGGGAAGAGTCCCCTATTCGACATGACCTGGCCTATAATTAAGGCCGTATGACTATGCAGTAGTGCAGCAATATTGTTCTTATGATTTTTTAGAAATGTTAGATTTTTAAGGGTCTAAACTTGAAACCTTATGTAATCGTGCGCTATTATATCTCGTGTTAACTCAATCAAATGCCCGTCATTTTTCTTTACGACTATGGCGAGCATTAGGGTTTCATAAATTAGACTGTCTGACTGTGTACGCTCTCCATTAAAATAGGCAAGTCAGGCACCAAGTTCTATTGTAGATAAGCGTTTACGGAGAGAAAAAAACAAAATTACATGTGAAATATTAACAGGATACATTAATTTCCTTAGTAGGGGGATTATCGAATAGATATTTTTGTTAATAATATTGAGATGAATTCCAGAAAATAATGGGTGTAGGGTGAAATCTATTAGTTAACACTTCATAATTGTAAAATTTCGGGTTTTCCGACAGCATTTACCGGGTTTCCTAGCCTCACTAGCTAAGAACTCTCCGGCCAGGACGTCATATCAGCAGACGTATTAGAAAGATTTGTTTCGGATTGTCTGCAGCTTAGACTTCTGAAATTGTTGGACTTAAACGTATGTGGTAAACTGACTATTTACGCCCCAAAACTGGAGCACTTTTTTGTACGAGAATATTATCAACACGGTTTAGTGGGAAGGAAACCCAACGGCATCAGACGACTGCATCACATTGATGATCCTGCTTATTTACCACTTCTTTATCAAGTTGACGAGGTTCAGTACCAGGTAATTCACTTCAATTAATAAGTTGAATCTGATTTTACATCGACAATTACATCTGCTTGACATGTTCTACCAAGGTCTGGTTTACAGCAAAAACTGTAAGGAAATGAAACGACACGAAATGTTCCTTGACAAAATAAAGTTCTTTTCTTAGAACCAAAGTGGAGAAGATTTGATTTTCTACGAATCCATCCAAAAAAAATTAGGCATTGAATCAAACAACGGATACTAGTGTTAAGGTATAAAACCATTATTAGCGAGTCCTCAACCATCAGATTAGCTTTTGGTTGAGTTGGTTCTTTTATATGAGGTCCTTGAGTTCCAAATCTGCTGGTAGCCCCCTCCTTTACCAGATAGATTCTCAAGCACATGGTATGCGAGGGCATGTGCATCATCTCCACGCTTCAAACCCAAAGAGCATTCGCGTAAGGAGGTTTGTTAATGTTGGAATAGAGGCGTCCAGTCCCAACAATGCTTGTTCGATAGGTGCGAGAAGATGAACAACTAACGTGATATTAAACAATAACACAACAATATGAACGTAAAGAAAAGACACCGAATTTAACGTGGTTCACCAGCAATTTTCCAGCTATGTCCACCCAACAGAGGAGAAACCAATTTCACTATGTGGAGAAATAATGCCAATACAAAGTTGTGAGTTCAACCTGAAAAGAACTCACCAAATACGAACGAGATGTAGCAAGCCAAACGTTCTTGCGATCAACTAAGAACCTAACTAACGCTCTCTAATCTCACCAACCAATGAAGCCACCGTCATAGAAAAAACCCCCTATCATGACTCAGTGTACCCACAATAGGTAGAGAATCACTCCATCTTGTGTCTTCGGTCTTCGGGTCTTCAAACGACCATGCTTGTGGCTAGGTCTTCAAACAAGACGACGACGGACCTTACATGTTGGCTTGGCTTCGCAGCCACAAGGCCCACAACTGCAGCAGGAGGCTATGAGGGGGTTAGGGTGTATTTATAGTCCCCTCGTAATACAAAACCTAACAGGCAAAGAGAAACAGATTAAGGAAACACAAAATACGCGTTGCAGATAATAGCCGGCACAGCGGCCCAGCCCACCGCGGCCCGCGCCAAGAGCTCGGCGGACCGCGCCACCCACCATGGCGGGCCGCGCCAAATCTCTGCATCCCGTGCTGGGAAATGTGCCTTGAGCACTCGGGTTTCGCTAACGGTATGATACAAGAATAGATGGTGAAGACGTAAGGAAAATAGGTCCTCGACAGGAACTTTTAGCGCCCCGCCATAGGTGGTGGCGGACCGCGAGGAGTTACGGAGAGAATTGCGAAGAAGCTGAGGCAGGGACTTTTGGCGCCCCGCCGTGAGGTGGGCGCGGACCGCCGTGGGGTCTTGGCGGTCCGCCATGGGTCCTTGGCGGACCGCCACGGCAGGGTCCAGTTTTCGCCCGCGTTTTTCCTTAAGCCGTTTTCACGGGTTTTTTGTTATTCGTTTGTTTCCTAATCTTTTTGTCTTAGGTTTTAAGGTAGGTGTAATATATAAAAGCCTATCTAGACCTAGCAATTAAATTAGTGGAGAGATGTGAGAGAATTAGAGAGAGCCAACCCGGGTTCTCAAGAGGAGCAGATCTTGAGAACCCAGATCATCTTTGTATCTGTACACTCCCTATCTACATAGTGAAATTGATGATTCCTGACCCTGGAGGACGTAGCTATCACATTGATAGTGAACCTCGTTAAATTCTTGTGTTCTTAATTGTTGTTTTTGCCATCGATTATCTTAGCGCATACACGCTTCCGCACAACAATTGGCATCAGAGCGATTGGTTGTAAAGATCCTGGGCAACGCGATGACTTGTTGAAGACAACGAAGATCGACGAGATTATTTGGGTGGAATAATTTCAGACTATGTCAGATAAAGATGAGATTTTGTCTACTGTAGTAGGCAAAGGGGTGAAGCACATCCGGGCGAATCTATGGTGACTGCTGCGGTAGTCGTGGTGGAAAGGGCTCAATCCATCACCATGCATTGATTAGCTGAAGGAGGTATCTTAGGGTTTTCTTATGGTACGAAGGCTACTCGGGTTTGGCAATATTTGGAGAGTTTGGACATGACAAATCCGCTCACCGGTAAGTTGTTCTTGGAACAATCGTTATTTGCCATGTATTTGCATGTGGGTTCGTCACTTAGATATCATCTTGGTGCACTTAAATCTATGTAAATCTGCTATATATAGATGTTAAATTGTTAGATGAGGATGGTGCTTAGTTATCTGCTAGTGTTTCATTATTGACGGTGTTGTATGGTCTTGTTGGGGTCATATGTTATCAATATTTGAAATTGTTATCCTAGATGATGTGGTAGTCAGCGCATTAGTCTATGGTGTTGTGTGAAGCAACGGAAGATAGAAGTAGTGGACTTGTTACGGTGCAGTTTTGTTAGTTGTTAAAGCATCTAATAGGAGAACTTCTTTGTACAAGAAGTTGGGATCTAGATTTTGAAATCTAGTGGCACTGTGGTGTATTACTTCTGCAGGGAATTTTGGCATATTGTTGTATGCTTGTGTTGATCGAAGTAGAATAGAGGATGATCTTGGATGTATGTACTTTCGCAGTAGTAGTGGCACATACATGGATCATTTGATCTTTATTCGGGGTTGCTTGCGTCACGGGTATCCTATGTTTCTTGGTCGTTATTCATACAAGACTTTAGTGTGCGGTTGTATAGTTGTTGCTTATTGGCAATAGCTGCTACTATTAAGGTGTTTGTATTGGATTGTACAAGTTAGGACAGGTGACTTGAGAAGCACGTGCTTTGATCGTTGAGACAGATTCAGGTTCTGAGTATGAACAGTCATCGATTCGGTTGTAGTGTTGACTGTTGGGTTCGATATGAGTGTTCAAGGCTTAGTTGTGAAGTGTCTCGTGGGAAAGTTCCAGCTTGATACTTGTAAGTATCAAGAGATTCACTTTGTATGTCTTACAAGGTGAGGTTACTGACTAGTTCTGCTGGTATTTATTATCTTCTAATCGCTAGGGGTGACTACGTCAAGTGTTTTGAGCTTTAGTCATGGAGGTGATAAGAAGATATGGTTGTTATCCTGGATGGATTTTCTTGTTGACTCAAGATCTGTATTCTTGAGTACTGTGAGTAGTATGTGTGTTTTTTGGTTGGGAAACACATGGGGAAGTTTAGCATGGGTGCTCACACCCGGAGTTCTTGATAGCGTTCATTCGTCGATGAACAGGTTCTAGTATGGGGCCAGTTGTTCAAAGTCTTGGGGCAACGAAAGACTTTGAATTCGAGATCAAGAATTGCAAGAAAATCAGATGGCTACGCATGGGATAATAGCTTGTTATTGTTACTTTTATGTTCATTGGTTTTGTGGCGGTATTGTTGGGCATCATACCGTAGTATATACATCATTGGCAGAACGGTGTAGCAAAACATATGAACTGGACGCTGCAAGAGAGTTGGATGCATACTCTCATTTGTAGGTCGTGTTAGGAGATACTGGTGACAGTTGTGGAAACTGTTTGTTTACTTGATCAGATGTGGACCTCACTGTGTGGGATAGACTGCGGAGTTCCGAGTGAGTTATGGATCGACATGGGTGGTATTCTTGTCTACATGTTTCTTGGTGGTGGTGAATACTATGATCGTGTTCGATTGGGTATTCTTCAGTTGAGGCCGAGATAGTTTGACACTTAGAGAGATACGGAGATAGAATTACGGGTTCAAAGCGTCATGTTGTGGCATGACTTAAAATTTTGACGAAATTCTATATTGTATTTCATGGTTGTGTTTGCAGGTATTGACAAGAATAGTGGTGTCGAGAAAGAGGTGGAGCTTGAGGTGGCTCCAGCCACTCTTTCCATGTTGCTGCATTTGGTGATCAAGGTGGATGCCAAGCCAGTGTTTGCCGAGCTGCTGTGTGTACCTTTGGAGGAATATACACATATTGCATCTTATGATTTTGTTGGTAGTTACTGTTTTACCTATATGTGTTAACATGACTATTGGCAAGTTCATTGGAAGATGTCGCACTACAATGTTTTGTAGTGGATTGCTTACTTATTGGATGATTGATGCATCTTAGTAGCTGATGGGATCGAGTCATAGGAGAATCATCAATAGTGAAGCAATAAATGGGAGCAAGTCGGGCGCAATGACTTGTTGCTATATGTTCGAGACATGAGATTTGATGTCATTACCTCGAAGCATAGAGCTGTGATTTTGCAAGGATGTTCTTGAGAAGAATTGGAGGAATTCCAGTGATAGTGTGTGTCAGAAAGTGTGGTCTTACAAGTTGCAATAGAGTTCAGTCATTAAGGTGGAGTTGATAGAGTTGAATTATTTTCAGCAGAGATTCAACATACATCTGATTAGTGTTGCTAGTAATAGTAGCATGTGGTTGACAGAGAATTTGAGCAATTTATGTCAAGATCTGGTTTTCTTCATGTGGTATTGAAGATGGTTTCTGATAAAGCTATTTGGGAGTTCGAGATTCAGTGGAGTGAGAACGGGGTTCCTTGTTGTTGGAGTCCTTGAGTGGACTCATACAGTTGTTGATGCTGAGGTGGGATTCTAGCTTTGTTGGCATTGGTCAGTTTTAGCTTTCACAATATGAAAGGTATGGGTCTTTCGATATTGTTGGTTACCTCTATCTAAAACTGAAAAATCTTGCATGTTTCTGAGTACCATGTGCTAGGATGGTAGTTGGTTACGGTTTATACTGTTGTATATGTTAGCCACAAGTTACGCGTAACTAGTGTTATTCAGGTTTATGACTCAACCTGAGGGAGAACACTTGCTTGTGGTGAATTTTATTCATCAGGGAAGATCGGCTTGGTTATTCTCATTTGTGGAAGTAATTGTAGGTGCTTGTTGTTTGGAATTTGTTGATTCCGGGTTGTGTTACTTGAGTAGATGTTGCTAGTTGTGGACCTAGTTTGTTACTTGGCACTTGGGGGTTCTTTTGTTTTGTTGGGAGCCAGGGTTGTGTCATTTGTGGACTTGTCACCCACAAAGACAAGTTAATGACTTTTGCAAAAGAAGTGAAGAAGTGTTGAGTTGTTGAAACTAGTTTGCTAGTTTGTTCTACGGGGTTTGATGCGGCAAGGGGTGATAGTTTGAAAACTATCTTATTGTTGATCATTTGTCAAGTACACGGTTGCAAGCGATGTCAGGCATTACTTCTTGGGTATTGAGAATGTGTGTAAGAAATAGAGATCGCTGACAATCTTTGTTATTTCTTTGCTAAGCTGATTGGCATTCTATTAGTTTTGTCGTTGCATGACCTAACAGAATGTAGAAGACATGTTTGTCTTGCACCTTTGGGGTGTTGAGCTCAAGGTGGGGCTTGAGCGACCTTATCCGGGTTTAGAGGATTGAAGACCCAGTTCAGGGTATATTGGACAGGAGACCCAGTCCAGAGTATATTGGACAGGATGACCCAGTCCAGGGTATATTGGATAGTTATAGATTCGGGTTTGAGTCTATGGAGTTCTAACTGTGCGCACATGAGCTAGAACTTAGATTAGTGCTCTTGTTGGAGTACTTGGAGAGGAATCATTTGGTGTGTATGATTTGAATGACGTTTGCTAAACGCGTGTTCAAGTCAAGGTGGAGAATTGTTGGGAAATGTGCCTTGAGCACTCGGGTTTCGCTAACGGTATGATACAAGAATAGATGGTGAAGACGTAAGGAAAATAGGTCCTCGACAGGAACTTTTAGCGCCCCGCCATAGGTGGTGGCGGACCGCGAGGAGTTACGGAGAGAATTGCGAAGAAGCTGAGGCAGGGACTTTTGGCGCCCCGCCGTGAGGTGGGCGCGGACCGCCGTGGGGTCTTGGCGGTCCGTCATGGGTCCTTGGCGGACCGCCACGGCAGGGTCCAGTTTTCGCCGCGTTTTTCCTTAAGCCGTTTTCACGGGTTTTTTGTTATTCGTTTGTTTCCTAATCTTTTTGTCTTAGGTTTTAAGGTAGGTGTAATATATAAAAGCCTATCTAGACCTAGCAATTAAATTAGTGGAGAGATGTGAGAGAATTAGAGAGAGCCAACCCGGGTTCTCAAGAGGAGCAGATCTTGAGAACCCAGATCATCTTTGTATCTGTACACTCCCTATCTACATAGTGAAATTGATGATTCCTGACCCTGGAGGACGTAGCTATCACATTGATAGTGAACCTCGTTAAATTCTTGTGTTCTTAATTGTTGTTTTTGCCATCGATTATCTTAGCGCATACACGCTTCCGCACAACATCCCGTTCTCACAAAATCAGCCGCGGTCCGCGGCTTCACCTCCGCGGATCGCCAAAACTCCCTGTTTCCGATTTTCGCCCAACACCCGTACGTCGTAGAATCACGTCTCGGGCTCCTTCCTCGATTACCACTACGACATACCCAAATTGGTAAAGGACGTTCAAGGCACATATTTCAACAGTTAAGATATAGAACCATTGTCGGGTCCTCAACCATTAGATTAGGCGTTTAGTTGAGTTGTTTCTTTCACAACTGTACTACTTCCCCTCGTATTCCCTCTTACGTCTTCTTCCTTTACTCTCATCAGATGTGGCAACGTGAGCAGAAATTCAATCAGCAATTTGAGCAGAAGCCTCTGCAAGAGCGAAGCTTGATAGTTCATCCGAACCAGCTGAAATCTCTTGAGTTGGTTGGCATATCAATTGAGTTAGTTGCTTCTCGAAAGAGTGTTCACTCGTCCACTGCTTACCGGCTCTTCGCTTTTGGAGAGACTGTACTGCAAAGTAAGTGTGTCGTTTTATTTTAATTTGTGTTTGTTGATAATCAGACGAATTTTTTTAAATTGGCTTCTTAATAATAATGACAGTGTATGGACTACCGATTGACCAACTATTATGACTTCCAAAGATTTAAGAATGCAAACCTTCTGCACCTAAAAGTTGTCGAACTTGTTAGTGTATCGGGCTCACGGCCTGAGATGGAGTTCATAAAGAGTATTCTTGGATGCACTCCAGTGCTGAAGGTAATGAGAATCAAACTCGATAAATTTGTACGAGGAGTCGAAGAGAAACTGTACATAGCCGAGAAGCTAAGGCAAGTATCCCAGAGCCTCAACAAGTGCGCGGAGATCTTCGTCAAGTCTTGACACAACACTACAGGTCGATCTATAGCAACACTGGTTAGATGCTCGCTCTAAGTTTGATGATAGTATATATGCAGTTATCAGTGTCTTCTCTATGTCGTATCGATCTCCTTAAAGATGTTTTTTTCTTAGTTTGATCATTAATTTTTGAACGAGCATAGCACTAGGCATCTTTTCTTTATGGCAATCGCGTTATACTGTCGACAAATTAGTGATGGTGCGACGTTATTGGTTTGTATGTCAGACTACTATATAGGCAATAGTTGATAAACAACGTGTGCTATGACAATTGAAGAAGACAATGCCAGTGATGGCTCCTGTCTCCTTATCTCTGATAGCCCACACACATAGCACCAACTTAACACACTGCATAGTGACTCCAATCTAAATAACCGAGTTTTTTCCAAGTCCATGTATTCAGTGAGAAAACAGACGATTGGTATACTAAACCAGAGTGTTGCTCATCATAACGTTCATATTCACAAAAATCTTGTAGCTGTTGATGGCCCGGATGATACATACCCGAATCCAACAGCTCCAATAAGAAAAATGTCATCATCGCGAATAGTAATTACAGTACTTGAGATCTAGCTAGGGGTTTCCTTAAAGTGATGGGTGGAAGGGTTCCAAATGGCAAAGGAATCTAAAGAAACGAGGAACACACATATGATCGAGGCCGTTACACGAATCTACAATAATCATATACAAGTGTCACTACTAATTCCGTAACATTACTAGTGTCGCATTTAAAGATGTAGCTTAAAAACTTTCAAACAGATATAATTCAATAATCTTTTGACAACAAGTATACTACACACTTCAATCAAGAGGTACATATTAAAAGAGTCGGATCATACATCGCGCATCCTATCTAAAAATGAAAACGATTCACATATAAAAATACGGAGATATAGTACTCCCTCCATGCCAAATTATATGACGTTTTCAAGTTACGAGACAAGTTTTGACTTTCAATTTCATGAAAAAATATCTTGTCAAAAATTATAAAAAGTATATCATTGGATTCGTTATGAAATATACTTTCACATGATCATAATTTCATAATTTTTACCCTTATATTTTGAGAGATATCGAAGGTCAAAGAATTGTCTCGTAACTCGAAAACGTCATATATTTTGAAATGGAGGGAGTATATGGTTGGATACCTGAATTTACAGCTGACCTATAATCTCCCAAATTACACTAATTAACTCCATCCATCTCGAGGAAATCTCGAAATTTCAAACGGTTGTTGATTATTGTTTTCCCTATGTTAAATTGATTACTTGATTTTGATTGAACCAATAATCATCGGAATTGGCTACCTTGAAAATAGCATGTCTTTAACTATCACACTTCACCAGGAAACTAAGCTATTACTCCTAATCACTTCTGCCTCTTCAGTTTTCCATAATTCAAAGCTATAAAAGCACATTAACAGGGGAGAAATAATACATGAAACAAAAAACACAAGTGTATAACCATTTCTTTCATAAACCTTAGATTGTTACATACATTATGTCTTCACCAGAACAGGTTCAAAATGCAACAGATGATCGACTTAGCAAACTACCAGCTGATTTAACGCAGCAAATCCTCGAGTGTCTACCCCTACAAGACGCAGTCAGGACAAGCATCTTATCGACTCATTGGAGATACAAATGGACTAACATTCGGAAAATCGAGTTCAACAAGGAATTCTTCACCAGCATAGCCGGCGAGAAAATGGAAAAATGGAAAACGTCATCGAATTATTCAAACATACTCAACAATATTCTTGTTTCTCACGCTGGCATTATTAGTGAGTTTTCTCTCTTCATCCCTAAGAGGTTCCGACATGATGAAGATGTCGATGAATGGCTCGGGCTAGTTTCTGACAAAGGTGTAACAGATATCTCTATAATTGATGATCGCGATAGTGTAGTCTACAAGTTACCATCAACCCTATACTCAGCTGTTGGATTGACGAGCTTGGAACTGTTCAATTGCGATCTTTCAACACTTCCACCAACATTTTCCGGCTTTCCGTGCCTTGTTAGTCTTAGTTTGATTAATTGCAAGGTTTTCCAATCGCCCGAACTCTCACTAGAGGAACTGAGTGAAAATCCTGTGTTCGTGAGTTGTGTATTAGAGAAGTTTATCGCGGGATGCCCACAGCTTCAGACTCTACAGTTCCGAACAATGGGCGGCCTTAAGGTTACTATAGACGCGCCAAAACTTGTGAAGTTGTGTGTTAATGGAGTTTTACATCAACTATGCTTTGGAAATGACACTAAAAATATAAGAAAGCTACAATTGAATGTGTTATGCACCTACTGGGGTGAACTTAGAGATTTTTTCAGTTTCCTGCCTCATCTTGAAAGCCTCATCCTCGGCAACACATTTTGGTTGGTAAGTCGATTTCTTATTTAATTTCTTTGTTCGTGTTTATTGTTCTAACTTCTAGCAAGTCTCGTGTAAAATGGTCTAGTGATCGATATATATACACTAACATGGCTCACATATGATAATTAAGGATTGTTTTGTAACTATTTAATTAATTTTAATCCAGCATCCGCTACATGGATTCGTCACAGCAGACGGAGGTTTTATAGACAATCTTGGACGGTTGAACACTCTTGAGCTTGAGGGAATACCGCTAGATTGCGAATTTGCAAATTACGTTGCTTTCTCGCTACTTGTTTGCCCTGGAAATTGTGAGCTTAAACGACTAATCGTCAAGGTGAGTATCTCCAAGTTTTGATTGTATCACCAAATTTGTCTCATGCTTTACGATAATTACAATCCTAACCGTACTCTTCTTATCTTCGAAATGTGTAGATTAATAAACGTACAGTGTGCTATTGTGGTGTACCTCTACACAAAACATTCTGTAGCCTCTTGAAGCTTACAAAAGTGAAACTTCAAAGCCTGATGAATGTGGAACTTAAATGTTTTTCTGATACGAGGAACGAACTGACGTTTATAGAGGCTATTCTTGAATGCGCGCCTGCGCTAGAGGCGATGACTATAGAGTTCAGCAGCGAACTTGAAGGAACTGATGAAGATAAGTTGTCTGCAGTAGAGAAAGTTATGCAGTATCCTCGCGCCTCGAGAAATGCTGTTATTAGATTCAAGCCCTGACGAAACAACCATCTGAAGATAACGTGATAGAATTTTAGTTAGTTTTCAATTGCATGTTTTCGATCTGTTACTTATTATTGCAAGTTGTATTGTTGTATCTGAGAATTAGTTCAGCTCATATGAGAAATTGAATTAGAGCTCTTTTTCACTTTGATTATTCTATCAATACCGTAACATCACATGTAGCTGCTAGGAAGGTACGTATGTCACTATGTCAGTAATGTTCATGACTTATTGGTGTCGTCGCACTATGTAAAAATTGGAATTAAAAATTAAAGATGATGTATTAAGTTGCTTCAATTTTTCATTGAAAACCCTTTTTGAGTTGGCATTTGCAAAGGATTGTCAAAGATTTATTACTCTTTGGTTTTTGGGATATAATGAAATAAAACAAAATGGCTCATAAAATTGTATGTGCTTCTTATTTTGTGAAGTAGCAGTCAGTTGGTGCGATTCTCGAAACAATTTTCATTTTGGGTCATCCATGGGCAGCATCTCTATGTTTTAATAGGGTTAAACCTTGCGTGCATCATACCCCTCTTTATCCCGCCTTATTGCGGGAGCCTTCAAAGCACATCCTTAGTTGAATTCCCCTAACACAACCATCTTAAATAAACGGTGTATAGGATAAGGGCATGCTGGCAACAAAAATCAAACATTAGGGGTATTTTAGAAAAGTCGAAAATTCCTATACTACACATGAAAAAGTCAGTTATTATTTGAACAAGGCTCCGATCATAATGATCTGGATTATTATGCACCATAAAACCAACAAGACTCGGCTCGACTCTACTCGGCTTGAAACAGACCTAACCGATTGCCTTTCCCTCACCATTTTCCCAATATGAAAGCTAATTACTCTTCCGCAGTTCTCATGTCCCGCCATTCTCCCCGACAGTTTTCACGCCTTCACAATGTGTGAGTATTTCACTGAAATGTGATTTTTATTCCTATTTTCTCGAATTTGCACTCCCTGCTATCTCCCCCACCCCTTTTCTATTAGTCCCCTAAATTAAAATTTTCGCAATATTTCAATTTCTTTGTTTGCAGAAATATGTGAAGAAATCTACAGTTTCTCTTCAAGATTGCAACATTCTCAATCAAAAGGTCAGATTTTTTGCCTGTATACTTCAATTTAGTATTCATGCAAAACCCATGATTTCCTTTTCGTTTTTTCTGCGATTTTAGCTGGTTTTTTAGTCAGTAAAATTGCCAAGGTTTTGCTTAATTAGAGTTTAATTGAATGGGAAATTAGGGTTGGTGATGTTGTTTTTCAATTCAAATTTCATAGTTTGGTATTTGGGTTTTTTTTGAGGTAATTGCTAATTGTGTTCTTATTAATGGAATTATGTTGGATTAAATAGGTGGGAATTTTCCGAACCTTGATTTATGTTAGCTAGCCCCAAATATGTGTGGATTAAGACTGTGATGTTGTTGTTGGCAATTTATGTCCTATATTTTCATTTTTACCCAAATTCTACCGTAAGACAATCTCATACGATAAAACTCGACTCGGCTCAATGAGACCGTCTCTCACACATTTCAAAAGTAACTACGGAGTATTACTTTTCAAAATATACCTATTCAAAAGTAACATGCTAATTTATCAAAAGTAACTGATTAATTGATCTTATACGATGAGACGGTCTCACCATAGAATTAGTGTAATATTGTCATTTTTAATAAGTTTATCTAGGTCTTGTTGGTGTGCATATGCTGGATTTTATGACATCTACTGTAGTTGTAGACTTGTGATTTCCCGAGTGCTGCCTATGTGACAAAGGTGGTGTTGTGTGGAAGAAATTGCTATTACTGGGTTATCAATTTTCTTATTAATTCTATAGTTATTGTTTTGATGTAATTCTTTCTTCAGACTTTGAGTCCTTGTTTGGTAGATACACCCATTGGTATTCTTACATTTGGAGAAGAGGATTCCATTAAGAATCAGTTGTTTATCGTTTCTTGGTTTATCTCCGGTTATAGCATGTTTGTTAATCACAATAAATACTTCCTTCACTAATCAATCTGGCTTGTTGCTGCAATCCTAGATGTAAATTCTGGTAGATAATTGATTTGGTTACTGCTTTTACGCTCCCTTGACCTTTATTTCACTGATCTAGATGTTACTGATATTACTTTAGGTTCTCTCTTGACCGGAACTCTGAAATGTCATGCAATGCGCGGTAATAGGTGTCACAGACTCACAACTCACAACAACAGTTTTCTGTAATTGCATCTTGCATGGCAAGTTGATTAAATAGTCCTCGGTTCACTTAATTATTGGCCTTTTATACTATCAGTTCTCTCCTATTTAAAGATTACGGCTTGAAGAAGTTCTTATTTTTCTCTATTTCCATAAAAAAAAAGATGGAGGACCCTTTGTTGCCGCTTGCAATTACTGTTATTTGAATGTAGATATTAGTTTCACTTATCTCTTGACCAGAAACTGGGAATGTCGTGGTATTAGCATGAGGGTTACAGCAGTTTAGCACTAATTTAGTACACCAGTTTAAGTAAATATCTTGCAAATTGTTTGAATGTGATTACTTGCTCAGTTTACTTAAAGCTATTGGCCTTCTATACTGTTAGTTTTGTACTTTAGTTACCTACGTATTTGTAAGTGTTGCCTTGATGATGGCTTGAATAAATTGTTATGTTTCTTTGTTTACAGAAATGATGGAGGGCTCTTTGTTGCCGCTTACAGCTGTTGTTGTTGAACTGTATAAACGGATATCTTCCTACTTTCAGTGCCTCAGTGGGATTGATGCTCTTTGTTTTTGAAGTTATCTCTCTATATGTCTATTTAAGGTTTTAAACTAATAGATGCTCTTCTATCGTCTCAGAAAGTGCTGTTAGGTAAGTTTACTGTCATTGTGTCACAGACTTGCAGACCAGGTATTGCTTGATCTTTGTGATATCTGGCATGCCAGATTTCCAGTGAGTCGTGACATGTCATTCTGATGCTGTATTTTCAGTATTTGTGTCAGAACTAAGAAAGGCTTTCAATATATTGGTTTTACAATGTTTGTGCCAAAGTGACAGGCTGGCTTAGGTTATTTCTGTGCCCCTTGCTAAGCCACTATAAGTGTAAAATGATGCCAAATCTCTGCGATTCTGCTTCAGCTTGTATGGCACCATCTGTTAGTGGTTAAAGAGAGATCATATTGTGCATAAGAGTGTTTTGATTTGCACCTAAGTTTCATCTGACATCATGATTTCATTTATGATAGGCAATGTCAAAGTCTCAAAGACAACATCTTGTTTAAAAGACCAGACCAACTGTCATCAATGATTAAGGTAGTCATTTATGTAGAAGATTGCTCAATATGGTGACACTGAAGTTTGAATTTTTGGGACAGGAAAGTCTGTCAAAAACAAAATCTATGCCTGACAACATATGCTATACATTAAAGTCCTTATTTGGACAAATTGAAAAATGTACTGAGGATTACTGTTTCTTGGGGTTACTGAAATTCAAGTAGTATCTACTACTTTACTGTTCTGCCAAAATTGCGTTTTAGAGAGGGAGACTAATAACCTGGAATTGGAAGAAAGTGATAAATAGAAAAGTACTTATCTATGAATTAGTGATTTAAGACCTGCAATTTTCTGATACCTATAATCTACTCTGAAGTTGTGTTACCAAATTTAAGTGAACGTTTTTACTACCTTGTTTCTTTGTGGTAAGTTATGAAATAATAAGGTGTTGAAGACATGTGTATTCCCTTCAGTTATGAGGAGCACAGACGCTTTCATGTGTCTTTGGAAGGATCTATTATGTTTCCAATTTTAACTTTTTTTATTTATGGCTATGATGGCTTCTTTTGTATTCATCTTTCAATCGTGAATTGTTGATTATACCATTCTTGCTTTCATTGGGAAGCAAAGGGAGAGGTTTAGGGGTTGTCAAATGATATCTTGTGGATTCTTGTCTCAAGGCTACGACTTAGCTAGTGAAGAGATATAAGTAGCTGTGTGCATAGACAAAGGTGCATTAGGTTTTTGAAGGTCAATACATGCATCTTTGTGTTAATCTCTTGCTCATTTTGAATTGTGAGATGATGTCCGTGTGGCTAACTTTTAAGTGAATGATTGTATCTAACATTGATATCTCGTTGATTGAACATTCAGTGAAGACAGATATGACCCGATGTATGGAGGCCCACATCACCATACTTGTTGGGCCAGCCCATATGATTTCTTTGTCAACCACGCTTTCCTTCCCTCAAAAAAATGCTCTTCACGTGCTTCCTCATGAGATTTTGTGGCTCAACTTTTTCCCAATTTTGCCGAAGGAGCAACCCCATTTTTGGATTCTATATATAATGTGGCATTGAATGGCTCTCAATTTGCAATGTTGTACTCGCCGCTCAATGCTTACATAGGGTTTGATCTCAACTTTCGATAAACGAGAGGTAAATCCTTTCTGCCTTTCTTCTTTGTCTCTTAAGGTTTTGATGATTTGTGTGTATATGTTTTATCATGTGATACTGATCGACCACAAGAATTTCATTGAACGATGTGAATTTGAAGATTTAGTATACGTTATCTGTTATCAACTCATATTGCACTTCTTTACTTGATTGACTGTTGATATTATCAAATTGATGTATGAATCTGAATCCCTTGCCATTGAATTGGCCAATTTTCTGAGGACTAGCTTATGGCTTTTTTCAATTCGCCGTTGTAGTTGATTTAGTCGAGTATGATACAAATTACAGATCCTTTGTCTGTCCATCTGTTTTGAATATTGATGATGTTATTTATCAAACTTTTTCTTAAAAACTTTTTAAACTCGTTTGTTTTAAACTGATTTCTGACATGTAGCTTTGCTGTTGTAGGTGACTAGGTGCATCTAGCTGTTTTAAACTTGTTTAAGTTAATGTGTTCATTGCCCTTTATCAATCTCTACACATGACTTAGTGTACAGAGTATTAGTTTTCTCTTGTCTTCTCTTTCATTAATACAATTTATCGAAACTGATGATACTGAATGCTGTTCTGCAATAAATGTTTATCATCTCTGATTGGTGTCAGATTTTATTTAGATGTACATAAGTTTATTTGGCCTTCTGCAGGAATTTGATTCAGGGGTTTCTTGATTCTTATGCCTCTTTGGACTTCGGGTACGTCCTCTTCTGAAATTCTGAAACTGGCCAATTAGAAGTAAAAAGGTTGCTCCGTATATAGAATTTCATCATTATGTCCCAATCACTTTCTGAGTTCAAGCTTCTGCGAGGTGGTTGTAGTAGGCGACGTCGCAAAACAAACATGGATCGACTAAGTGAGTTACCTGATGAATTGATTGAAAAGATTCTTATGGGCATCCCCAGTGTTGATGCTGTCAAAACATGTGTTTTATCAAAGAAATGGCAATATAAATGGACAATGCTGCCAAATTTGTTACTTGATTCATTAGTCTTAAAAGCCAAATCTAGCAAAGACTCAACATGCGATTTTGTCTGCTGGCTCAATGATCTCTTAATACATTATCGTAATCGTCGCCTTGAAGATTTCTTTTTGGTTGTTCCAGACTTGTGTTATTCAAAGAGGGAGTATGTTAGCCTAGTCATTCGTACAGTTCTTAGGCTAGGTGTAAAGAAATTAACCGTTTGTAATTGGTGTAAAGAACCAATTACGTGGTCGTCATGTTTCCCTAGATCCCCGAGTTTTACATCTTTGGAGTTGATGCATTTTGAACTAAAGAAGCAACCTTTTTCCAGAGGCTTCCCTAATCTTAGTAGCCTTAAATTCAATGATGTGGAATGTGATCCAAACACATTGTCCCGCTGTATCTCTGAATCTCCAAACCTTCAGAGAATAGTATTGCAGAACCTGAATTTTGAAGATCACCTCCTGAGCATCTGTGCTCCGAAGCTTGAATATTTGTATGTAACAGGCAAGTTCAAATCTATTTATTTGACGGAAACAAAAAAATTGAAGGAGATGGATATTAATTTGCGGTACATGAAAGAATATTCTGTGTGGAATATGGAGTATGTGATTGACTTTTTTGGCAACCTTATTCAGCTTGAATCTCTGAGAATGCATGCTATCATATATAAGGTATGTGGTGCTCTCATCTCTTTTTTTTTTTTTGACAATAAAACGAATATTTACTGGCAGCATGTTTCCGTCCAGTTGTTTCAACGTGCTAGTTATTTGACGGGCCTTACAAGAGGTTTGGGCCAACTGAGGTTTTTCAAGCTGATTGATGTGGATTTCTGGGATGCCATAATGCTGCGTTGTTTTATGTGCATCATTCTTAGTTCACCATGCCTCTCCATGTTGGAGATTGTTGTAAGTTGACTAAACTAATTCACTTTCGCAATTTAATGTATTTGACAAAGTATTGTATATGAGATTAGGAGACTTGCTGTGTTGGCCGAAAGCTTACTGTTCTTATATATTGGCTCATATAATGGTTTTCATCTAACTGTTTAGCTATATAATCTAAATTGTCTTTGCTCAAAAGAAGTTTTAATCTATATCGTTAGGGTAGTACATATGCTGCTGTTTGAAGCTCGGGTCTGAATCTCGATGAATACAACAGTGTCCATGTGCAAACTCGCTCAAAGTGTTGACTCAGTGTGAATTTGTTGATGTAGGCTTGTTCAGTTACTCTGCCTGGGAAAGATGAAGGGATTGAACTGGATGTATATAAGCATCATTCATTGCAACACCTCACAAAGGTCTACATAGGTCCTATTTCCGGTACGAAGAATGAACTGTCTGTGATTAAGATTCTGCTTTATTGCTCCCCAGCTCTTCAGGAGATAGTCATCTCAACTAAGCGATCCCCTGAAGGTGAGGTGATATATAAGGCGTTAGCGACATCTCATTGTGCATCACCAGATGTGGTCATCACTGTCTATCACCATGATCGTGCAAATTACTTTCCGACCATTTCTGAGCTAAGTTTTCCTTCTGGTTGTTTGGAAGAGCCGATGGATGACTTCGGTTTATGGCACCTCTTTGAACTCCCTCTTTGAATAAGTGCCAGTGCCTAAATTCACACCATTGCTTGTATTTTGTTTGTTAAACTTGAACTGTAAAATCTTTAACTGTTGCTCTATTTTCATTTCTCTATTTTTGAACCCAAAATATGACTCGGTTTTTTCGCATGTGTGTGTTTGTTTTGGGACCGGTAAAGCCTTTGGTGGAGGGAAAAGGTTCCTCCATATGACGTTATAAAACTCGAAACCCATAATCTTCTGGTCAGTAAGATCATGTGTGGTTACTGTCTGACTGATCACAGTATAATTGTGGTTATGGCTTTGCTCCATGCATTTGAAACATGTTATGTTCAAATTCCAGCCTAAAAATTAAATCAAACAGATGTGCATTTTTTCCGATTTCCTTTCAAAGACTAAAAAAAGGTGCACAACATTTATGTTCAACATCTCGAATATAATGTGTAATTCCTTTGTCAGGACTTTTTGCATTATTATCGTCTGTGTTTTTTTTTTTTGGGGGGGGGGGGTGGGGTGTATTGTTTGGTTTGTGTATGTGAGGAAATTTAAATTAAATATTAACAATTTAAGTGAGCAAAGGTTGTATTTTCTAGTTTCCACTACGCTGTTCTTTCGCCCAAATTATAGCTTTGCTTGAACAAGATTGCATCGTTTCGCCGGAGACGTTTTTGAAAGTGGGCTTGAAACCATTGCCTCTTTACATGATTTCTTGAACGAAATATTATCCCCCAAACTGCACAATACAGGATACATAACTTTTCGTTAGGCCACCGAGTATGATTTTAAAGGAGTTTATAAATTAAGTCGTCGTTAATAGAATAAGACATAGAGCGAGATGGATAATCTGACGTGTAACAAACATTGTTTGGCTTATACCTGGATGTTGAAGGTAGCGAGGTTTGGTTGCGAGCAATGGGTAGTTCAAGTGGTGGTTCAGTTGGACTGAATGGTAAGAAATATTGGTTCACCCTCTCTTCTGTTACTTGGTCTAAAGATGGAGGATCCCACTGCAAAATTGGTTAGCCAACACAAGTTAGAACAACAGTTTTTACCCCCTATGTATAAATAGCTCGTACAGATGATGAGAAACATAAAATGCAGATACAACTTATTGATAATACCTTAGGGGAAAATGTTTTATCCACTAATCGTGATCGAACACCCTGAAATCATCAAGTCGATGTTTAATGTTCTCGAAAATTAATAAATTTGATCGATTTAGAGTTTTTTTGAGGTGATGGCTAATGTTGACTTATTTTCTTTTTTGGAAAACACGAAAATTAGCATACCTCGTAGAAGTCCCTTGAAACGACTCCGTGAAAGGCTTGGGCGGTCATCCAAAATTCACGTCTCAAGCATTGCTCGATGGTTTGGGATCTACCTAGTCTAATCTATATTATCAAAGGTAAGTTACAATGTTAGTCCCGACATGATTTCAGTCGACTAACATGAATCATAATATGAACCCGTCATATATAAGAACAACAAAAACGTAGATACTAAAGCATTGATGAACAAGACGAGTGATAATACTTACAGATTTCAGAGCAACTTTTAAGCATAAAGGTGAGGCTGTTTTAAGCTTCCTCAGAAGTGAAGCACACCATACTTGGTCTGCTCCATTAGCTTTGGTTTCCTATAGCATCATTGACAAAACACAGACTTTTATACATGTCGGAAGAATCATGCTACTTAAAAACCTTAACGTGACATTACAACACCTAACTGCAACACAATTTGGAAGTGCAGAGCAGAGGATTCTTACCAATGTTGCAATAATCTCCTCGACAGTAGCACACCCGAAACACTCATTTATAACCTCCATCCTAGAATCGAAACACGAGTCAATGTCGAATAACACCATCATTCATTCAAACTTTTAGATCTGTGCAGTATAGCAAGTAATTAGAGTATGATCAAATGAATGAATAACAGGCATATACCTGTTCAGGATGCTATTGTCATGAATGCGTGTTGTGTCGCTGTAATGGTCGAGGAGATGGCATATGGCTGATGGATCATTGGTCTCAAGTTGAGCAAGCTTATCTTCAATCAAGGGAATTTTCTGTGTATCAGAGCATACCTCATGAATAAACTCATTCTAGGGTATCTTAGAAGAAATGTACCCTTAAAAGACGAGTTTAAATCAAAAGTGATCGATCTTTTTATATGTAAACAGGAAAGGCAAAGAGTCTAACTTTTGCATGAATAAAGTGAGTTGCTAGGCCACAAGCAAGTAACTCTGATCCGTTGAGACGGTCTCCGGTTAGAGCCATATATTCCCCTGATAAATTTACGGAAACAGAACATATCATCAATGTAGGATAAAAAACATTCCAGGGAACGTTGCTTTCAACAAAAATTGAAGTTAATTGAACAAAAAATTGACAATTGCACTCAAAAGTTTCGTTATTAAGGTGTAGCTTAGAAAGTGCACGAGCTGTGAGCGAGAGCTCACCGAGGTATCCGGGCAAGCGGGGCAGGTAATAAGAGGCACCAGAATCAGGATGCAGGCCAATTTGTGTTTCAGGAAGAGAAAGGACCTGCAGTAATTTACATTTACATCATAATATAATGTTAATGAGCTTGAATTATGTACAACAATGTGGTAATTACTAATGAGTATAGATTACTGTATTAAAGTTAAACATACTGTTTTGTCTGTTGCAACACGAAATCTTGACAGAGCCGAAATCCCTGCACCACTTCCTACTGTTAAACCATTCCAGATAGCAACCTGTGAAAACCATCATAACACATGTTCTAGTTCAGAAAGATGTAGTCGAATCATACGAGGCCTAACACACGTGAAAGACACGGTATAAGCTTTGCGAAGAGATATTGAACGCTCACATTCGGTTTGGAGAAGCAACTTGTAAGGTGAATAAGGGTGTAAATTGCTTTAAATATGTTTTTGCACTCATCCAAATGCCCTGTAGTAATTTGTTTCGGAGGTAAAAATGTAAAATTAGTCGAATTAACGCTACTTACAATTTCATACAAGAATTTTGTAATAGAACACAATGAGAATGTTGATACCTGCAATAAGTTTGTGATAGATCTGAACAACGTCTCCTCCCGCTGAGAAAACTGGATCATTGCCCTACAAAAGATATCAACAATCACAAAATAAAAAGTCAGTGCAACATTTCTATATACTCCGTATTAAGATTATTAATGAGAAAGTACCGCAATTTGTTACATTGTAAAACTAAACAAGTTTAAAACATGCTAAAAAGCATTCAAGGACAGGCAGCCTAAAAAGGCCGTTCCTGAAAAACATTCAAGGACAGGCAGAGGAATCGGTTATACTCCCACTGATCAAAAGCCTAATTACGGGTAAGTTCCACTTGTTTTCAAAGGAAAACCTTCCCCGTCTTGGGTCAGGTTCGAACACAAGACTACTCATCTTATTCCCACCTTTGAAACGGATACACACTTACAAGTTACAACAACAACAACTGGACGACGACGACAACAAGTGAACAACAACAACAACAACAACAACAATATCCACTCAAAATATCTCTTTTAGGAAGCTCAATGAAACGACATAAGAGTCTTATCCACAAAATAATACATGATCCATTTCATTACCTTTATTATAACGATTCCAACATTCGGGTCCGTTTCCCACGACCGATAGAGCCGAAAGAGTGGAACGAACTATCAATAATCAAAGAGAATTTAATCAGACCACTTTGTACAAATTTCTAGTTCTATGTGAGTTTGTGACAAAAGTCAATAAAAAAAATTATTTACCACAGTATTATTTATAGCATTCAAAGCTTTTGGCCTGTTGAGAATCGCAAGTTTACATCCACCAAGTGTTTGAACCATAACCTGGAAACACAAACAATGAACAAATTAAAAAACATTACCTATTACCGAAACGTACAACATTCTGATTTTTATGCTCGTTCATTTCTACCCATCTAAATATACCGAAAGAAAAAACAATATTAATCTTTGGCAAACAAAAATGACTTGAACGCCAAAAGCGGGTACATACCGAAGTTTGAGACTCATCTTCATCAAAGGAAAGATTAATGTCGTATCGAGTAAGATCAAAATCAGCATAAAGCGATTTAGAACTATTCGAGATCTTCATTTTTCTTTTGATGTATGTGTTGAGTGTACGAGGAGCTTCTAATTGATAATAAAGTCTGATCTATTTATATACTACACTACAGTACACGATGTCAAAGTCAACGACTACATTGTTTTTGTAAGTCAAACAAGTAATCTGGCTAGTTGGAGCTGAGTAGACAATTAAATAAATCATTGATTTCAAGAAACTATACCATGATGTCTCTAATGAATGAAATGACAAATACAAGTAGTTATCATAGATTGGGATCATGATTTTTAACTTTTAATTTAATTCTAACGTGACAATATGTTTAGAAAGTTAACAAGTTTACGGATTATAGCATTATACTCGTAACGAAAAATACTTAATTTCATAATATTTACTCATATACACTGAGAAAGATCCAAGCAAGAATCAAACCATAAACTCAATTGCTTAAGAGACAAGAACAACAGCTTATATATAAAAAAAAATGGAGATAGTATAGCATGCTTTTCGCCCCTCAAATTGGACTAATTGGAATGAGTAAGAAATGTGGTAAAGTTGACCTTAATATTTTTTTAAGGTCAAATGACCTTAGCTAAGATTGGGATTCCAATAGTATTTTAAGGTTTACTAATATAATTAACAAGTACTTGATTCATGTACCTGGTGAAGTAAGCTAGCTAAGGAAGAATTCAACAAAAGTAGAAATGATAGTCTAACTCTATCCGGCGGAGATTCAATAGAGGTATAGACTTTGAGAGACCTTGAACGTCGTCAAACCATCACATGGAATAATAGTTCTTCCCAATATTTATATCATTGGTCATTTGATCATGGTTAACTTCATGTTCCCCGTCAAATGATACGATTTAAAACGATACGGAGTACTCCATATTATTTTTTATTTATTTATAATTTCTCAATGTTATTTGTTGAAGTGGAGCATCACGCTTCTAATACCTATGGATGGATCATGATATACTTTACCAATTCTTCTACCTAGAGGTTTTAAATAAGAACCACATATTACAAGAGAATGTAGAGAAATGCTAGTGACTCCTTTCGATTAAAAAAAAACTAAACTCATGGTAGAGAATCAATTGATGAGTTTATACCTTAACACACCCGCTCACGTGAAATGGCTTATTTCATAAAAGAAGAACTAGCAGTATCTAATCTTGAAACCTCATAAACATGGCAACTATCTCATATATTATAATGTAAATAAATCATTTTAACCAAAAGTTAAAGTGTCCTATATATCAAAGGTGAGCCATGGCACGAATTCTCTAACACCCCAATTTGAGATGAAGTTCATCGGCCCACCAACTAAGACAAAGTTACAGATCAAATAATCAAATCTTAGATTGGCTTGGGTCTATAATCATGTAAATGGGCTATATGCACCAGATGTCTAAACTAACTGTTGAGATCCACTCAATGGTTTCATACCTTAACAACAAAAGATGTTAATTAGACGAAACCATTCAAGAACCAATAATAAAACGAGTTCTTCCATTATAGTAGGTGTCAGCTTTTGCGAACTAGGGTTATAAAACAAAGAAATGAGGTGGTCGACCCTAATTCTAAACCAAACCAAACTCGACTCGACCCACCTAACCAATTGACAATTCCACAATGCATGCTTGTTTCAAACCGGTTCATGAACTCTTCTTCCCCATCACTCTTATGCCTTCCCTCCACTGCCCCGCGATTCTCCCAACAAATTTACAATCAAATTTCTTATCACCAGGTGTAAGATCTGATGTTCATGCAAACTTGTTACTAATTCTGTTGCTGTGAGTAATCCCTTTTCATTTTATTTTTATTTTTCGGCGAATTGTAATCACTCTTTCTCCCATCCCCACTTTATTGTTTTGCATCAATTGACATTTCGTTTTCTTTTCTTTTTTTTTTCTTTTTTTTTTTTTTTTGGTATGCAGAAGTACCGATTTCTCTTCAAGATTGCAACTTTCTGACCCAAAAGGTTAGACCCATGATTTATTTCTACTTTTTACTGCGAGTTTAGCTGTATTTAGTCAAATTTCATGCCTTTTTTTTTTTGTATTGGGGCTTTTTTTTAGGTAATTGGTATTTGTGTTCTTTTTATTGTGGATTGTAGAGTAAGATTCATGTTATCTAGCCCCAAATCTGTATGGATTGAAACTTTGATCTTATTGTTGGCGAATTATGTTCAATATTAGTAAGGTTGTCGAGTTTTTGTTCTGTGCTGGATGTTATATCATCAGTATTGTAGCTGTAGATGAGTGATTTCTAGAATGCTGCATATGTGAACAAGGGTGGTGTTGTGTGGAAGAAGTTTCTATTAGTGGGTACTTTTTTATTTTTATCATTAGTTTGATGATGTTCTGGGATATTTGTTGAATTTGTGGAAGAATGTTGTTGTTGTTGTTGTTGTTGTTGTTGTTTGTTGTTGATATTGAGTGTAGATGATGATTCATATTAGCGGACCCCAAATCATACTGGGACTAAGGCGTGGTTGTTCTTGTTGCTGTGGTGAAGCCCTTTTGCTTTCTTTACTGATTGCCTAAATTGTATAATGAACATCAATCTGAAATTTGTACAGATGGAATTTTAAGCTATGAGCCGATGATTATCCTCAATTTAGGTACAACTTAAGGAATTAGAATTCCAAGCTAGTAATGTCTGCATATGGATATCAATGTAGAAAGAAGCAGACCTGTTGCTGTCTTTGTGGCGTTTGGGACAAAGGGGGGATGTTTGTCCTGTTGCTGCCCTAGCTGTGGCTTTTTGCTTGTGATCAGCAGAAGTATGGTGTGTTTTTTATCAGTCATTCTGCTCAACGAAACTCTGCACGTTTGGTGGTACGAGATGTTACGAGTTGTTATAAACAGAGCAGTTTCTTCAGCTTCTGTCTTATCACCTTTAGACGGTAATGAGGGTGATGAGACTTTTCATGCATCCTTTTGTATCCACAAAACCTGAGTGGTAAAGGGTCACAAACAAGAATGTCTTTCTATGATGGAAAAGATCTTAGGCAGTGGACCAAGTGTGAGGCTGATTTTATTTTCATCAACGTTTTCGCATTGGAAGGTTGGGGTCTTGCAGAATTATTTCATATCAGATATGTTGTCGCTGCCCTGTATGTTGTGCATTATTCTGCTCCTTCATCACCTGCTCTGGTAATTTGGGCTTCTCGAGGAACCCTATGGCGTTGCTCCAAGTCTTACAAACTACCTCTGCGATCACCAAGTGTAGGTTCATTGTTCTTACTGCTGGCCTGGGTTCGATCCACTCAATGTGTCTGCTCAAGTTACTGCTGCTGGAGATTTGCCAGCTTGAGGACAGATATTTCAGTTTAGATAGCAGAGTTCCTTTTATGGTGGCCGTTGGTTTTGCTATTTCCGTACAGTTGGATCGTCCAAAAAACGTGCGGTTTGAAATACATCATGGTGGTAGTGGATCCACTGCTGCAGGGCTCAAAGCTGAAATACCCCAAATTATATGCCCCCTTTACGGCAGATCTGTTTTATTGGCCTGCAAAGATGTCCTGGCTTTGGTTTGCACCAGAACGTTTAAAAAGAAACCATCTGGTTCCATGAAATTGTGACGATATAAGCTTCAAGGACAGGGCGTGTATCGCAAGCTATAACGTTTCCTCTACCACCTGAAGTCAAGGAACATGGACTCGAGATTTCTGAGAGATTTTCACAGGAGGATGGAGTCCTAGAAGATGTCAGATTTCTCAAGGAAGAGTTGACCGCAATCCTATGTTCCAGGTGACTAATTTTTTGGTGTCTTTTCTCATGTTCTACTCCTGGTTACCTTTTTTTATTTGCTGGGTGCATAGGAGCAACTAATATTCCTGGTTACCTTACCATGAATGCGTATTTAGACTAGTTTCTTGTTCAACTTTCTTCCCGGGGAGGAGCTGGAAAATCTTCACTCAGGTGATGATTTAGTAGCTGTGGCCTGTGGGTGCTTCCCTGAAACACAAATTAATCACACTTTGAGTACATAACATTGCTCCTCATCAATGACCTTCAGCATCCAACAAGAAGTGTCCCCCACCCCTTTCATAAAAACCTCTAAATCATCTAGCACTAATTTAGCTTCACAACACCAGTTGAAGTAATTATCTTGGAAATCGATTGAATGTGATGACTTGATCAAGTTACTATTAGCTTCCTTACGAACTTAAGTTTCCTTGATGATGGCTTTATAAGTCGTGTTTCTTTACAACAACAACAACAACAACAACCAAGCCTTATTCCCAAAATGATTTGGGGTCGGCTAACATGAATCGTCATCCAGTAACCGTCTTGTGTACGCCAAGTAATTTCGAAAACGTTGTAAACATTTTAGAAATATTTAAACACTTTCAAAAGAAATTTAGAAAGTCGTCAAAATAAATAAAAAGTTTAAAAACAGATGAACTTTGAACACAAGTTAACAAGGTTTGGAAAAATAGTTGGAAAAACCAAACAAATAAATCAAAAGGGGTCAGAAAAAGTCCTCCACATGGATAGAGTCTCGCCACCCTGCCCTATCCAACACCATACTCTCTTCAAGCCCTAGGAAACTCATATCACTTCTAATCACCCTCGTCCAAGTCATCTTGGGTCTTCCCCGACCCCTACTAATATTATCACTTCTCCACCCTTCTACTCTTCTAACCGGCGCCTCACTAGGCCTCCTCCTCACGTGGCCATACCACCTCAGTCGGTTCTCCATCATCTTATCCCCTATGGGTGCAACCCCTACTTTCTCCCTAATAACTTCATTTCTCAACCGATCACGTCTTGTATGTCCACACATCCACCGTAACATGCGCATCTCCGTCACACTCATCTTATAAGTCGTGTTTCTTTATGCATAGAAAATCATGGAGGACTCTTTGTTGCAGTTTTCACCATTTGTTGGTGAACTGTATAAATGAATATCTTCCTACTTTTGGTGGGATTGATGCTAATTGTTTAATGTTATCTCTCCTTACTTTTTAAATTAAGGGATATTCTACTATCGGTAAGAAAATGCTTTTAGATGTGCTTACCCTGGCAGGCCAAGTATAGGTGGTACCATATTACTGTAATGTTGAATTTTCACTGTTTGTGTCAGAGTGGCTTTCAATAGATTGGTTTTATAATGTTTGTGCTGAAGTGACAGGGGTCTATCTTTGGCTCTTAGCTTAGGTTGTTATCGTGCGTCTTTGCTACTCAAAATTACAGGGGTCTATCTTTGGATAGGTTGTATTTTGCCACTAGGACTACTTTCACAATGATGCCAAATCTATGTTTTAGCTTTTCTGGAGCTATCTGTTAGTGGTCGAAGAGAGGTAATACTGTGCTTAAAGAGTTTTTCTAACTTGCACTTGAGTTTCATTCATGATAGGCAATTTACTACCAGTCCTACTGTCATCATTGGTAGAGCTAGTCTTTCATGGTAGTATATATGCAAATCAATGCTAAGTTAAAATTGTAGACCTGAAAAGCCTTGTTCGGAGAAATTAAATGATGAAAGGAAATTAATGTTTCTTTTTGTTACTAATATCTACTGCCAAAATGAACTTTTAGAGAGGGAGACTGGTTACCTGGGAGCGGAACAATTGGTAAATAGAAAATCTACCCATATATTGAATTAGTGATTGCAGGGCTGCCATTTTCTGAAACCTATAGATTTTCTTTGGGATTGTGTTTACCAAGTTTTTAGTATACTTTTCACTTGTTATGAGAAGGTTAGAGTTTGGACTACTTGTATTGTCCCCTCAATTAAGTTCACTGCAATCGCTTACAAGTATCTGTGGAAGGATCTATTAAGATTCCAAATTGAACCTACTTAAAAATTTGTTTACTTTGGCATCTATCGTATTCATCTTGCAATCTTGAATTGTTAATTTTGCAGTTCATGCGTTCCTTATTTGGGAATGAAAAGAGGTTTTAGGGGCTTGTCAAATGATAATCAGGTGTGTGCACATAGGTGCATTGGAATTTAGAAGGGCAGGAAAAGCACCTTTGTGTTGACCCTTTGCTCAGTTTGAATCGTGAGGAGATGTCCTTGTGACTACATTTTCAAGTGAAGGTCTAGTCAAACATGATCTGGATGATAGTATTTAATCTTGATTTCATGTAAGAGTGAACATTTAGTAAAGACGGATAAGATCCAATGTATTGAGGCCCAGATCACCATACCTGTTGGCCCAGCCCATATGCATTTCTATATATAATGCAGCATTGAATGACTCTCAATTTGTTAAGTTGCGATCGCCGCTGCGTGCTTGATTAGGGTTTGGAGATATCAAGTTCCAACAGAAGAGAACGGTAAATCCATTTTGCGTCTCCTCTATGTCTTCTTAAGGTTTTGATGATTTGTGTCTATATGTTTTATCATGTGATATTGATCTACCACAATTGAAGTGGAGTTAGTCTGTTCCGATTTTTGATGGAACTGTCTGGGAAGCGAGAAGAATTTCTTAAACAATGTGAATTCAATCTGATGTTTAGAATCTTAAGCTATTGTGACTTGTTGGTGCTTTATTTGTTATTCGTATCTTCTTTACGAAATTGAATGTTGATAGTACGAAGATATATAAAATCTATGGATGATTTTTGCATCCCTTATAATTTGAATTGAACCGCTCGTATCTTGGAATTGCTAATGGCTGGTTTTGCTTTGCCATCGTAATTGATGGAGACTATTTGCCAAAGTATGAAAACCAATTGCTGAGCCCTTATCCACCCCTCTCTTTTGAATGTTGAATGTTATTCTCAAACTTATGATCAAACATATTTCTAGACTTGTTTGTTCTAATATCGGGTTCTCCCTACTTTCAACAAATTCATTGCTCTTACATATGACGAGTCATGTTAGCCAAGTCTGAATCATTTTGGGGGTAATAGTTTTGTTGTTGCAGGCTTTCTAGCTGATTTTAAGTTGTTTTCATTAATGTGTATCAGGAGATCAATGTGTCCATCACCCTCTATCTATCTCCTGATACACATGCATTTACTGTATTTTTTTCTCTCTTGTATCCTCTTGCCTGAATTGAATTTAATGAAACTGATGATACTGGATGCTCTTCTGCTGTGAATGTTTTGTATCTAGATTGTCCAATTTTGCATAGCTTGTGCTTTTTATATATGTATCTAGGGAAGGTCTGCAGAACTTTTAAATGGTCTATGTATCTATGATGTTCTGATGTTACTGGTTCTATATCGTTATACGGAGTATAATGTTCTTTGCAATTTACACGAAGAAAACTTTAGCATGGCTAGTTATAGAGCTTAACCGAAATTATCAATGTGTCAGGGTGTCTGGTTTATAATTGTGCTTATGTGGGCTTCTGCAGGAGTTGGATTCAGAAATTGATATCTAATCCAGGGATTTGCTGATCTTATGCCTCCTTGGACTCTGGGTATGTCATTTTCCAGAATTCCGTAATTAGTCAATTAGGAGTAAAAAGTTGTTCCCTGTGAAAAAATTCATCAGTATGTCCCAACTGAGTTCTCAGTACAAGCTTCTCAGAGAGCATTCTAGTATGCAAGATTGCAAAACAAGTATGGATCGACTAAGTGAGCTGCCGGATTTTCTGATTGAAAAGATTCTTTTAGGCATCCCCACCCTGGATGCTGTCAAAACATGTGTGTTATCGAAAAAATGGCAATATAAATGGACAACGCTGCCAACTTTGGAACTTGATACTTTATTTTATCAAGTTAAATCTTTCAAAGCGGTGCCATTCGATTATGTCCATATTGTTATTAGTGTTCTAATACAGCATGTGGGCCCTCTCGAAGAGTTACATCTGGTAATTCCATACCTGCCATATCCGAAGAGATATTATATTAGCCAAGTGATTCGTACTGTTCTCAGGAGAGGTATAAAGAAACTAAACCTTTACAAATGCCAAGGACGACCTTACAGATGGCCGTCATCTATACCGAATTCCCCGAGTTTGACGAAGTTAGAGTTGAATTATTGCGAACTAAAGCAGGAACCATTTTCTAGAGGCTTCCAGAATCTGAGTATCCTTATCTTCATTGATATAGTATGTGATCCAGACACATTGTCGAGCTGTATCTCTAATTCTCCAAACCTTCAAAAAGTAACTTTGCTGCACCTGAATTTTGAAGATCACCTCCTGAGCATCTGTGCTCCGAAACTTGAGTACTTATCTGTACATGGCAAGTTTAAATCCATATATTTGGCAGAAGCAAAAAAATTGAAGGAAATGGAGATCTATCTGTCTTACATGAGAAATTATTCTGTGTGGAATATGAAGTATGTGATTGACTTTTTTGGCAATCTAAGTCAGCTTGAATCTCTGAGTATGCATGCTACCATTTATAAGGTATGTTTTTTTTTCCTTTTGAAATAATTTATGAGGTATGTTTAGTGGTCTCTTCTATTATTTTTGACATATATTGATTGGGAGCATATTTTTTCGCCTAGTTGATTCGTCATGCTAGCGATTTGACGGTCTTTCCAAGAGGATTGGGACAGCTGAGGTTTTTATGGCTGATTGGTGTGAATTTCCAGGATTCTGCAATGCTGCGTTGTTTCTTGTGCCTCATTCTTAGTTCGCCATGCCTCTCCAGACTGGAGATTGCTGTGAGTTGTTGTAACCTACTTTCACAATTTAATTTATTTGACATAATGCTGCTCTACTGTATGAGTCTAAGAGATTAGCAAACAAGCTGTGTAGGCCGAAAGCTTACAGTTCCTTAATAGTTGTCTCACATAAAAATATTCAGCAACTGGTTATTACATCCCAGTCGCTTTGCTCAGAAGAAAATATAATCCCTGACGTTAATTAAACGGTAGACTGGTAGTAGTAGTAGTAGTAGTAGTAGTAGTAGTAGTAGTAGTAGTCGACTAGTACTACATATGCTGCTGTATGGTGGACTTTAAATCACACCTTATAAAACAGTGACCGAGTGCGAACTTGCTTGATGGGTTGACTGAGTGTGTACTTGTTGCGGTTGATGTAGGGAGATCCGCGTTATACTCCTAGTGAAGAAGGAATAGGATTTGAAGTGAACGTTAAGGAGCATTATACATTGGAACACCTGAGAAAGGTTTATATAGGTCGTTGTTCCTGTTTGAAGACTGAACTGTCTGTGATTAAGGTTCTGCTTAATTGCTCCCCAGCCCTTCAGGAGATATCCATCTGGACCGTGCGATGCCCTGAAGGTGAGGCCTTTTCTAAGGCAATAGCGGCATTTCACCGTGCATCTCCTAATGTGGTCATTAATGTCTATGCTGAATTTCGTGAAAAGTACTTTCGAACCTGATTAAACTATAATTGGGCTAAAGTTGCTTCTTCCTGAGATAAGGTTTTTCTTCTGGCACAAGCTGATGGACGATTCCAGTTTTATGGCACAACTTTGAATAAGTGGCCAGTACAAAAATCCACACCAGTGTGTTTGTATTTTGGCCATTAAATTTGAACTCCAGAACTTTTATTTGTATTTGTACTCCAAAAATTTCACCCTGTAGATTATTTATATTTTCAACACCATGGATACAATGAGTATAATTCCATTGTCCAGAATTTCTTGCACTATATTACGTCTTTTCTCGTGGATTGTTTGCGAAATTTAGACAAAATGCTACCTATCCAAGTATGAACTAAGGGATGATTATTATCCATTAGGCTGACTCGGAAATCATAGCCTTGCTTGAACAAGGTTGAAGGGATTCTTCGGAGACATTTTCGCAGGTGATCTCAAAACTCTTGCCTCCTTACATGTTTCAAAACTGCACAGATACAACACTTTTCGTTAGGGTAACAATTGAAAGTACATACAAACGAAAACGACTGCATGCTTAAGAAAACGAGTTCAAATGAGGTTATCAAGTAAGTTGTCGTGATCTTAATTAAACGGGACACATAATGAGACCGAGAATCTACATTGAAACACAGGCTAGCAAGTTGGATAACGATCTGTACCTGAATGTCGAAGGTAGCAAGGTTTGGTTGGGATCAAAGGGTAGTTCAAGTGCTGGGTCAGTTGGACTCAAAGGTAAGAAATATTGGTTCACCCTTTCTTCTGTTACTTGGTCTAAAGACGGAGGATCCCACTGGAAAATTGATTAGCAATACAAGTTAGCAACTTAGCTCAAGAGTTTTACCATCCTATAAACAAGCAAAAATTGATAAAACAATAGAAACATGAAACTCAGTATATGTTGAAGATCAAACCTTAGGGGCAAATGTTTTCTCCACTAACCGAGATCGAACACCCTGCAATCATCAATTCGATGTTTAATATCCTTGAGAATTCATAGATTTGATTTAAACCCTTTTTGTGGAAACCATTATTCATGATCTTAAGGTAAGGTTGTTGTTATAGTGAAAACATTATCAGTCAAATTTCAATACCATAATCTCGCATCACATAGTTGGTGTTGGACAGGATTTTTTTTTTTTTTTTTTACCTCATAGAAATCTCTTGAAACGACACCACTAATTGCTTGGACGGTCATCCAGTATTCACGTCTTAAGCATTCCTCAATAGTTTGGGATCTACCAAGTCTAATCTGTATACATAAAGGCCGCATTTCAATGTTAGGTAAATATATATGATTATATGTCATAAAACAACAAGATCGACGACACTTATATGTCTTAGATACAAATGTAATCGATTAGTATAAATTTATAGTCACATGAAACCGTCATATAAAACATCGGTGAACTCTCACCGATTTCAAAGCAACTTTTAAGCATAAAGGTGAGGCTGTTTTAAGCTTCTTTAGAACTGATTTGCACCATACTTGGTCTGCTCCACTAGCTCTGGATTCCTGTAGAATGTATGAATGTATGAGGTACACCAAATAAACATGCCTTAATTTTATGAATTTAATTTAAAATGAGTCGCGCTAGTAAACAGGCAGAGGATTCTTACCAATGCTGCAATAATCCCCTCGACAGTATCAGACCCGAAACACTCATTTATCATCTCCATCCTAGAATCGAAACACACGTTAGTGGTGAATGCCAACATTTGGATACGTATAATAGCAAGTAATTAGAGTTTTCGGGATAAATTTATTACAAGCATGTACCTATTGAGGATACTTTTGGCGTGAATGCGTGTTGTGTCGCTGTAATGGTCGAGGAGACGGCCTATGGCTGATGGATCATTGGTCTCTAGTTGAGAAAGCTTCTCCTCAATCAATGGGATTTTCTGCGAAGCAGAGCATACCTCATGAGTAACTTATTTTAGGGTATCGTAAAAGAAATGTACCCTCAAAAGACGAGTTTAAATCAAAAAACGATTTTTAGGAAAAAAATATGTAAACAGGAAAGGTAAAGAGTCTAACTTTTGCATGAATAAAGTGAGTTGCTAGGCCACAAGCAAGTGATTCTGATCCGTTGAGACGGTCTCCGGTCAGAGCCAAATATTCCCCTGAAAATTTGTAAAAACAGAACAACATAACTTATCATCAACAGAAACTTACAATTCTTGAACAATATAACTTGACGATTACGCGCAAAATTTCTGCTTATCGGATGTAGCTGATTACAGTGCGTGAAATTTTGGTCGAAAGCTCACCGAGGTATCCAGGTAACCGAGGCAGGTAATAAGAGGCACCAGCATCAGGATGCATGCCGATTTGTGTTTCAGGAGTAGAAATGACCTGCAAGAATTTTCATTCAAACCTATATTATATACTAGTATAAAGTTTAAGAGCATAATTACATTAATTAGAATTTCAGATCAGGGTCACCAGACCAACAATATCGTAAGGAATAAGGATTAATAATGAGGTTAGACATACAGTTTTATCAGTTGCAACTCGAAATCTCGACATAGCTGAAATGCCTGAGCCCCCTCCAACAGTTAAACCATTCAAAAGAGCAATCTGCGGAAACCATTGTAACACGTGTTCTAGATCAGCAAAATTCAGTCGAATCATACAAAGGCAAACACTAGACGCAACATTATTGTTACACTCACATTCGGTTTGCTGAAGCAACTTATAAGGTGCATAAGTGTGTAGGTTACTCTAAATATGTTTTTGCAATCATCCAATCTCCCTGCAACATTGACCAGTTTCGAAACAATAAGTCAAGGCGACGTTACTTTGAGTTTCATGCAAGAATTTTATCGATGCATTAGTAAATTTAAATTTACCTGCCATAAGCCATTGGTAGATCTGAGCAACGTCCCCTCCTACTGAGAAAGCCGGACCATTGCCCTTCAAAAATATCAACAATGACAAGTAAAAACATTAAATTACTCTGTTCTTCTAATTGGCTTTTCTACTAAAAGAAAGTAGTGTGTGTGTGTGTGTGTGTGTGCCGTTTTTGGTGTATTTAGTACTCTATTTGAGAGAGTAAGATGCAAAGATCATTACAACATATATAGCCCGAGTCGGATTCGAACCCAAGACCACTTGTATTTTAATTTTTAAATGTAATCTTTGCTTAGAAACTACATGCATGATATGCTTTAGTTTGAATTAAAATTGGGTAGATCGATATAAATAGTCAAACTATTAGAGCAGTAGCAGCAACAATAACACCAACAACACAGTCTTAATATGCCAACAAATTAAATGAATTCAAGTCGGATATAATACACTCGTTCTCGTCTTAATATCCCAACAAATTAAATGAATTATCGGATATAATACCTTTGTTATAACGATTCCTACACTCGGGTCAGCTTCCCACGATCGATAGAGCCGAAAGAGTGGAACGGCCTGTCAAAGACGAATAACTAATTAAACCATTTGTGTTGTAACAATTTTTCTATAATTTGGATTTTGAATTTGGTTATAGTAGCTTTGGATGTCTTTTAGTTTGGTTTATTGTTAAAATGTGTTGGGCCTAACATTTAACTTTATAAGTTAATTTGGCATAACAATCCCAGCTTTTTTTGTAAACATTTATGCCTAATTTTTGTGGCCACGAAGTACAAAACGTTATTTATTACCACAGTGTGATCTATGGCATTAAGAGCTTCTGGCCTGTTGAGAATCGCTAGTTTACACTCACCAACAGTTTGCTCCATGACCTGAAAATAAATCATTTAACAATATATTATCACTAATCGTACAACATTATTCTAATTCCATGCTCATTTCTAATCAACTAGTTAAACATACACAAGTTTAACACAATTGATATTCAGTGAAATGGAGATTAGGCAAATAAAGACGATTAAAACACCTAAGTCGGCCTTTTCAGAAGAAAAAAAAAACACCTAAGTCAGGTAGTATTACGTAGGGCCACTTAAAAGTGCATTGTGAAAAAATAACTACTTACGGAAGCTGGATGATCTTTTTCATCAAGGGAAAGATTGTTGTATCGATTAAGATCGGGAGAAGTTGCGTAAAGTGATTTAGAACTGTTGAAGATCTTCATATTTTTGTTTTTTTGGTATGAAGTACTCCGTATGAACTATGAAGTTGTGCAATGAACTTGAATTAACGAAGTTCTGGTGTAGAATGAGTGACAGTGAGCTTCAAACTTCAATCATGCACGTCTAGTTTATAGACCACTCACGACATCAAATATTTTAACGTATGCATAACGTTTCCTAGTCAATACTATGATACTTTTCTCGGCCCTCAAGTTGGACGGACAATGACAGAAATGAGGCCTGATTAGTGGAAAAGTCCTTAATTGTAGAATGTTCCAATAGGAGTATTACACTTTTGTAGAGAAGTTTGTGATATTTAATTCTATTTTTAGATTATTAATCAAATTTGTTGTTCTCACTTAGCTTCTTAAATCAAATTTGTTGTCCCCAATTATGTTTAAATTTCCCGCAAAGCATTCTGGCTCTTGTGAGACTTGTTTTCCACATTTAATAATATTGATGCATGTCATAGTTTTTGGTTGTACATTTCTCTTAAAAATCAAAAATCAGATAATCACTCGATATCCGGAAAAGTATCAGATAAACCTATGGATGTAGTAGAAAAATTCAGATAATCACTACTAGTCAGCAAGTCAACTTTCAAGGCAAGTTACCCAAGGCCAACATTGACTGCAACTTTACAATGCAAGGCCACAAATTGAGCAAAGATGTGAAGTTGATCGATCTGATGGCAAATTGAAGCTTACCACTTGTTAAGTTGTTATTAACAGCGTGTTTGGTAGAGAGTTTATAGACGGAAAGAAAACAAGTTTTACAATTTTATTATGTTTGGTTTATAAATATACATGGGAAGCTAAGGGGAAGGAAAGGAAAAGAAATCGAAGGGAAATTCTTTAATTAAACTGTCATTTCTTTTCCCTCGCAAAACAGGCGGAATTGAACGGAAAGCCAATTTACAATATAAGAAAATTAAAAACAATCACTTTTTTTTCCAATTCCTCCAAAATTTTAATAATTGAACCAAACAAATGAAACCATATATAGTTCCCTTCCTTCCTCTTCTTTGTTTTTTTTTTTTTTGGTTACAAGACAAAAACGAAAAGTTAACTAGAGTCTATTACATCCTGCCAAGGAGGAACGAGATTTGCATTCTTGTCAAAGTAGTTGGAGATGCCTTCCACGTCCCCAAGATCCACCTCCACCGGCTGAGACTATTCTTGAAAGTGCCCTGTTGGAGGATTTGCTTGCTCGTGAGGCCATATGATCAGCCACTTGCATTGGTTCCAGGACCGTGGAATGTGACGGACACGCGCATGCATGGTCCCTGCGAGCTCCCTACATTTCACATACAAATTGTTCAATCTGTCAAAGGGTTGTTTCTCATCATTTATACCATTAACAACAACAAGACAATCCGAGAACACATCCACACATGCTTTTGGATGCGGGAGATCCATGAAAGACCCATCAAAATCGCAAGGCACTCAGCATCATAAGAATCTCGAGTCGCTACACGAGTGACAATACCTTTCCCCCATGGCCATGGGAACCAAGTAAGCACCCTCCAAGACCTGCAGAAAGATTAGGACCCACAAAAGATGCGTCCACAAACAAGAACGAACCATTGGAGGGAGGGGGGAGGAAGCAAAATTTTGTAAGTTGGTTGTTGAGAAACTTTGTAATTTTGTAAGTAATCATCCTCTTCTTTTTATATCCGTTCATTTCTCTTCATTCCAATTCTTTCCGTTCAATGTCTCTCTACCAATTAAGCAACCCGTAAGTGGTCGTTCGTGGTTGGAATAAAAACGGGTTAAGCGGCGAGGTTCAGGTTGGTTTAATCCTCTATTCCTCTTCATCGGAGTTTTTTAACATTAAAAATATGATTTTATACTTACTTAATTTTACTAGTGTTTTATATAATATATTTTATAATAATAATTACATTATGATTATGTCTTATTATAGGGAGTACTAGAATGAAGGCTCGTGCATTGCACGGGTCACATGATAATGTTTTCTATTAAAAATAATATATAAAGTGAAAACTATAATTTTCACCGGGGAGATAATGTACGACTAAACACCTAAACATCCAAAAAATAATATATGTTTTATATATAATCAGGGATTAGTGTAATCAAATGGGATATGAGAGTTAGGTCATTTATGATACAACTTGAAAATTACGGAGTAGTTAATTTAGTTCGGAAGCAATGAATCGTGTTCTTATGTCAGCATATATGTACAACTTCAATTCGGATCAGTTTGAATGTTGTCAGATGGATCATGGGGATCTTAGTATGTATGTACGTATGGTTAGAAATAGAGTTTGTTATTGTGTTTAGATGGATACCAAATACTTTAATATTATTATTAAATTGAGTATGTGAGTTTTTATGTTTATATGTAAATCAAATACTTTTAATATTATAAAATTATCAAAACTCTCTAAAAATCTCCGGTTAATGTGAGAGTTACAAAAAAGTCTCATTTAATAGTATAGAAGGATTATATCTTAACTAAAACCATTATTAATATTTTAATAATGAATGCTAAGAATACTTTAATATTTTAAAACCAGTATTCTCAGTGTCAGGGATGAAATTTTGATCACAGCGGTGTCTAGTCCAAATGCCAAAGATCAACTTGCTTTATGGCGCAACAATGGGAATGTCAAGAAAGCCTATGATTTCTTTCGACATGATGAAAGGAAGTAAAGTGATTTGGAATGCCATAAACCTCTCCAAACACTCCTTCATTGCCACTCTATACTAGCAAGACAAAACAAGCTCCTCACACTGGATAATATGTGCAAGAGAGGCTTGATTATGGTCAACATGTGTTGCCTATGCAAAAGAGAAGCGGAATCTAGGAGTCATCTCTTTTTCGACTGCACCTATGCTAAGGCAATTTGGAGAAGCATGCTTTCTTGGATGAAAATAGGACGACAAAGTTGGAGCCTTAAGAGAGAAATCAGCTACCTTGAGAAGAGAAATTTGAATAAGAATTGGCAGGCTAAATGGATTACTTGTAGCCTAATCTCCAGCACCTACGCTATTTGGCAAGAGCGTAACATACGCTAGGCTATTCAAGGAAACCGAGACCGGGGTGGAGGAAGTAGTAAGGAGGATCAAAATCATAGTTAGTATCAGAATGTTAGCTTGTACTAAGAATGTTTGGCATACTATGTCATTGAGAGCCTAAACTCCTAGGCTAGTGCGTGGTTATAGTTTTTTTGTAAGAGTTTTTGACTTTATCTTTGACCTGAGTGGAAGAAAAAAGTCTAACTAATTTCTTGTAAAAGAAAAATATTTTGATAATGATAATTAATATATGGTAGTTTTTTTTATTATTATTATAACATATATTTTTTTCTAATAACGTTTGACCCAATGGATGGACCGGTTGGTCCGTTTCGGCCCTGGCATTTCGAGTCAATTCACATTTTATGTGCTTTTCAGGTTCGGGTTGAATATGTCTGATTTCCGGGTTATGCGTTGTCGAGTCTCGAACAGTTTTTCGGTTGGGACAGTTTCTTACGAGTTATGAATACTAGCAGTAGCAGAGTAGTACCCTGTACCTATATGGTAAATTGCAACATAATTTTGCGAGGAAAAAAAACAACTGTTCCATCCATTTGAATTTTTGAACATATAATAACGTTTACCGCTCTTAAAAATCAAACTCTGATGAAAGTGAAAGGTCACTTTAATTTCTTCATGTAATCATGTACAATATTTGTGTTGAACATACACCACGGATAAAAAAGATGTACTGTACTACATTGGTTCAACATACACCACGCATATAATAGAAAGAGTATATTCCAAAACTATTATCGTAATTATTCAAGCAAAAACACCAAGTATTCAAGTGGTTTAGAGGCAGAATATATATTCCACATTTCTACTAGTTTCAAATCATAGCCTTGCTTGAACAAGATTGATGCGTGGATTCTCCGAAGACGTTTTGAAACTGCACATTAAGATACACAAGTATATGTTAGGCTTAAGGTATAGTATAGTATATTCGTATAAGAAATCCATTTTAAAAGAGTTTATATCATCAAATAAGTTGTCGAGATAGACTGGGATAGAAAATCTGCTATGAAACAATTAGACTAGCCAGTTGATGTCACCAAACGATTTATACCTGGATGTGGAAGGTAGTTCAAGTGGTAGTTCAATTGGACTCAATGGTAATAAATATTGGTTCACTCTCTCTTCTGTCACTTGGTCTAGAGTTGGAGGATCCCACTGCAAAATTGGTTAGCCAACACAAGTTAGAACAACATTTTCTAACATATGTTGGTGTGATAATAACTTGAGAAACATATAACTCAGTATATTAGTATAAGGTTGTAGATCAAACCTTAGGGGCAAATGTCTTGTCGATCAATCGAGATCGAACACCCTCGTAGAAATCTCGTGAGACGATTCCATGAAAGGCTTGGGCGGTCATCCAGTATTCACGTCTCAAACACTGCTCGATTGTTTGGGTTCGACCTAGTCTAATCTGTAAATGGAGGAAGAGAAATGAGAATGTTGAACGAAAGTGTGATCAGCACGATATGAAAGCATTGAAGAACAAGACAAGTGATGAGACTTACCGATTTCAGAGCAACTTTTAAGCATAAAGGTGAGGCTGATTTAAGCTTCTTTAGAACTGATTTGCACCATACTTGGTCTGCTCCATTAGCTCTGGATTCCTAAAGAGTTATTGACACAAATCAGACATTCAGACGTCTAAATCTATACTCACTTGTATAAAGTGTACGCAATTCAAACAGCTTAACATGATACTAAAATACCTAAATACAACACATTTCGCAAGTGGGGAGCATATAGGATTCTTACCAATGCTGCAATAATCCCCTCGACAGTATCAGACCCGAAACATTCATTTATTATCTCCGTCCTGCAATCGAAATAAAACACAAGTCAATGCCGAATTCCAACAATTACATATGTGTGTAATAGCAAGAAATTAGAGTATTAAAGATGAATAAATTCCGGGCAATGTACCTATTGAGGATACTTTTGGCGTGAATTTGTGTTGTGTCGCTGTAATGGTCGAGAAGACGGCTTATGGCTGATGGATCATTGGTCTCAAGTTGAGAAAGCTTCTCCTCAATCAAGGGAATTTTCTGTGAAACAGAGTATACCTCATTAGTAAACTCAATCTAGTTATCTAGACTATATAAACAAAATGTAGTGCTCAATTGCGAGATGTTCTGATGGAGTACTATGATTATCCTTAAAAACGGTTTCAATCAAAAGTGATCGATCTTTTTGGGACGATAGTGCAAATAATATGTCAGCAAAAAAGGCAAAGAGTCTAACTTTTGCATGAATAAAGTGAGTTGCTAGGCCACAAGCAAGTAATTCTGATCCGTTGAGACGGTCTCCGGTTAGAGCCAAATATTCGCCTGAAAAATTATAGAAACAGAACAAACATATCATTAATGTTACAATATAGGAAAAAAAATCTAGTGAATGTAGATGCACAAGAACTTGACGATTTTAGGCAAAAGTGAAGCTTTGATCGAAAACTCACCGAGGTATCCGGGTAAGCGGGGCAGGTAATAAGAGGCACCAGAATCAGGATGCAGGCCAATTTGTGTTTCGGGTAGAGAAAAGACCTATAAGAATTTGATTTGGAACATAATATAAGGTTAACGAGCTTGAAAATGCACATTCAGGCGTAAGTCCAATTATGTAATGATGAGTATAAATTATTCAGATAAAACATACAGTTTTATCCGTTGCAACTCGAAATCTAAACAGAGCAGAAATGCCTGAGCCGCTTCCTACTGTTAAACCATTCCAAATAGCAACCTGCACAATCGATCGTAACACATGTTCTAGGTCAGAAAGTTGTAGTCGAATCATACATTGCCCAACACACGTTAAATAAATCGAGTTTACACATTTGCAAAGAGATGGTGAACACTCACATTAGGTTTGGAGAGGCAACTTGTTAGGTGAATAAGGGTGTAGGTTACTCTAAATATATTTTTGCACTCATCCAATTTCCCTGCAAAGATATGATCAGTTTCGAAAAGGTAAGATAAATAAGATTAGTCGAGCTTATTTAAGCTACTTTCGGTCTCATTTTTCGTAAAAAGACTAAATTCATACCTGCAAGGAGTCTGTGATAGATCTGAACAACGTCCCCTCCTGCTGAGAAAGTTGGACCGTTGCCCTGCAAAGATATCACAATCATAAAATAAATGTCAATGCCAAATTGACAATGAAACACTGATGAGTCTAAAGAAGGTGTCGCAGTACAACAACAACAACAACAAAATTTAGGGTTCGAATGAAAATGATATATTGTCAGCTTTATTACCTTTAATATAATGATTCCGACATTCGGGTCTGTTTCCCAAGATCGATAGTGTCGGAAGAGTGGAACGACCTGTCAAACGACGAACTAATCAAACCACGCACTTGTATTGTTATGAAAATCTACAGTGAAAACAGAGTAAAAAAGAATGAACTCAAATTACCACAGTGTTATCTATAGCATTGAGAGCTTTTGGCCTGTTGATCAGGGCTAGTTTACATTCACCAATTGTTTGAACCACAATCTGAAAACCAATCAGTTAACAAAATGTCATTACCAAACGTAAACCATTCTAATTTTCATGCTAACACTTTTCTTATCATAACGCGTATACAAAAACAAAACTTTTTAGCAAAATGAAGACTAGCAGTACAAAAGACGATTGAGATTATGTCAATCAGATACTTACGGAATTTTCAGACTCGTCTTGATCAAGAAAAAGATTACTGTATCGATTAAGATCGAAAGCAGTTGCATACAGTGATCTAGAACAATTGGAGATCTTCATTTTAATTTATTTTGGTACGTGATTGCGATGAATTCAAAAGCGAGAAATCTAAGTGTTGAATGAATGACACTAGGAGCTATAATTTTCAACCATGCATGCCCAGTTATATGTACTAGTGCAAAACGTCAAAGTCAATGGATCCATTCATGCATTAAAATATTATCAAGTCAAATATGTAATGTGACAAGCTGGAGTAGACGACAAATCGTTGATGTCAATAAAATGTTGAATATCTGGAGTATTTTGTTTTCTCGCCCCTCAAATTGGACCTATGACAAGAGAGGGGGGAATATGGATAATTGACCACAAGACTAAAGTTCAAATAAGAGCGATATTATTAAAGGATTTGTTATTTTTCTGTTATGTTGTTTAACTCTAGCTTTCGGGTCTGTTTCACAAGATCGATAGTGTTGGAATATTATTGTGAAAATCTACAGTCTTGTGGCCTGATCGATCACACGACAAACCACTTGTATAACGTACAATATTGGTAGCTAATACCGATTAGTCGATTACAACACAAGATTATTTGTCAAACGGGCATTTTTTAAAATTTTAAAATAATTTAGCGTCATTAAAATTAATATATTTATATAAGTTAATTATCATATTAGCTGACGTGTACTCGCCGGCTACCCTTTGTCAAATAAGGAGGCCGTTACTCTCCTATATATGTTTGTTGTTTTGCTGCGTAAGAGTTTTGAATTACTTATTTATTTATTTGGCGTGATCATTATTTCAAAATTTGTCGAAAATTAAAGTGAGCCCGAAACTCCGATCCTAGAAATGCATCAAATTTGTCTTCAACTTGAGTTCGTGATACACGATATCTAGCTCCAACATTTCTAGATTGCAAAATGAAAATGGAGTACCAGATAATAATAGTAATAAGAACTTGAACTAGCAAAGTAATAATTACCGGCCACTTCATCACTCATCAGTAGCGGTCACGGTCAGCAAGCTAAGTCAAGTTAGTCAAGGAAAACCAGAGTCTTACTCAGCCAAAAAAAGGAAAACCAGAGTCTAACTTTGCTGCTTTGCATCCTTTCCTTTGACTTTACAATTAGTCATTGACCCTGATCAGAAAAACTGCATAATAACACCTAATAGAACTAATGTGCACATCAAATCGATCAGATCAAATGTAACGTCACTACTTCTCATAAATCATTTCCTCGGTTAGTACTCCATGTCTCCATAGCTTATAACTTACTCTTTAGTCTTTTTCTTTGTAATAATATATGTTAAGTATACAACAAGAGAAATGATTCAACTTTTATTACAGGGTTTTGGTCGAATTGGATTTATTCAAATCAGATTGGATCAAAATTCGTCACTTTCAAAGAAGCTAGTCTTGTTACGGGTATTATTCAACCAACATCAGTGATTTTTACAATAAAAGCAAATAGTCCATTTTAAATATGATTAAACTAAGAATTATCCCAGGTAAGTGTTTGAAAAACAAAACACCACAATCTATAATGGGTTGATGTTCAAATCGCTCAACCTATATATTTACAATGTCATTTACAATCAGTGAAAAAAAAATGATTATTCTGACTTATTTGACTTTAGAAGTTAGGGAATCCTTATTTAATCTGTTTTTGTACATTAATAATCACCATTTAACTCTTAATGAAAAAGCCCAAAAGTATATATAGAACGAGCCTTCGTACAAATAGGTTTACAGACGCCGGCCCAAAGTCAATAAAAATGACACTCAAGTAGAGTAAACACTGGTCATGGCCAGATCTATTCCGGCTTTGGGCTGACTTCTACGGCCCGCGTCGCCTTTCGGCCGAAAACGCATCCCACTCAGTACCTAAGTAGGTTGTCTCTTGTCAGCCCAAAGCTTCCGCAATTCAAAAGGTTGGCCTATTCGATAATTTCCGCGTTTATGCTTATTTTCAACTACCTGGCCTGAAGGCTGAAGCATTTCGTCGACCACTATACGTCAGTACCTTTCCTTATATCCGAGACCGAGAGTGTAGGCATCCACCATCATCAGCCTTTCCTAGTTTGAACCACACACGGCACATCCTAAGTTTTTTTTTTCGAGGCCAAATCTTATGGTTTGACTTTATCAACTTCGTGTATTTGGTCGTGGTTGTAATTTTGATTTAGAATATACGTATATAACTATTTTTCTTATTTTGATTGGGGCATTGGGCTGCAGTCTACTTCCGACTATAGTGTGTTCTTAGATGATTACATCCATATTCGTCTCGTGGTTTTCTATGTATTGCCATAATGTTCCTCGTGTTAGTGCATGTAAAAGAAGAGTATCGAAGGGTTGCAAATGTTACTCTTAACTCTTTACGTTGTATATCGTGAAAATATCAGCTTAATTTATCAAAGTGATTACCCCGATTGCCCGAACCAACACCAATTCAATGACCTTTATGCATCATCTTAGAAGAGTAGTCTCGTAAATCGACTACATTATCAAAGAGGAGATGGATGCGCACTTTGCGCAGTATAATTTTTTCATCAAATAGTCAAGTGGCCAGGAGTAAATTAATTTGAAATGATCTTTTCTAATCTTGGACTCGTAGTCGACTCTTTGTTTTGAAAGTGCAATATGCTCGTATCTAACTTGTGAGTTGTGACATATCAATCTTATATTTGACATAAAATATATTTATCCGTGAGTCTGTGACTGTGATTTAATTTGTTAAGCTGATAGTTAAATCTTCAATTTGCGCATATATATTCAACCGTAGAACTATTCTTTTGATCACTTCTACAGATACCGTTTATATCTCATTAGTATTCACTATTCAGCTTTAGAACAACGAATTGAGTTCACATCAAATTTTATAAGATGAGACCAAATCATAATAAATATCAACATTTAATAAATTTAGTCTAGTAATTTCTGCTACAGAGGAGCAGCTAATGTTGCGGCCCCGCATGAGATGGGAATATCAAATATGAGCGAGGTTCAAACTCGGACAACCCTCAAATTTGTTTCCGAACCACTATAGGCCACTTTAAATTCAACAGGCCGGGAGAAAGCACTATAACAAGCTAAACATATCCTATGCTCTTAAAAAAATAAAGGACATTTGACACAAAATTTTGCCTTTCCACTTGAAATTAACTATTACTCCATCCTCTGTAAGTCATACTCCGTATCTCTGATAAGAAAAGGCATAGACTTGTAAACTGTGGACCTGTGGTCGACTTTTCAACTTTAGTTACATTATTATTTGATGTGGAATTCGTCTTATTAATTCAAATTGTTATAGATAGAAGTAGCTAGAATATTTCTGATCTATTTTATGCTATAGTATGTATGATGTATATATCAAGCCTCTATCAAGCATTTTTATCTTTTACAAAGAAAGAATTGGCCTGGTATATATGACGACCGCCCAAAGAGTGCAATTAAACTCTCATGAGTCTAAAAAAAAGTTTGCCGCGTTCAATGATATATGAATGTGAGAAAATTTCAATGTTAATTGAATAGTTCATCACAATTGAATAGTTCATCACCTCATGAGATTGAATTTCACCTATAAAAGGAGTTGCTCATTGCTTTGAACATAGCCAGCAAAGCTCATTTACACTTTCTGCTGCTTAATTACATACAGAATATAATTATAATACATTATTATAATTATTCAAACCTAGTGACGCTGTCGTTATGGGTTCATCGAATGCCGAAGTTAACACCTTGTACCTCTTGCTACTCTTCATCGGAAGCCTAGTTTTGCTTACAACGCCTCATGTCGAAGCACGGCGAAATCTTGCTGATCTCCAAGGTCCCCATTACGAGGCAAGTTTTATCCTCAACTCATAGCATAGAGCTTATGTCCCAGGAAATGGTGATTAAATTAGGTTATTACGTTATATAAACGAACTCTGTTTTTTAGATTGTTGATGTTTAGTTTAAATATACAAGAGAAAACTAAAAATTGAAAGAAACGAATCAAATTTGTTTGTATATTCCTCAAATATTTGTGCAATCCGTACGTAATTTGTTTGTGAATATATAGTGTTAGAGATAGCCTTCCCAGAGATGAGTTTTGCAATGTTAAGATTATTGTCTTATATTGGAGAAGTGAAGTAAGTTTAATGTGCTTACGGATTAATGTTCTAAATACGGTTTGTTTTATTTGGTGTTGTAGAACTGTTGGAATGAACCCCTTGGAGGTCTTTATATAGTGATACATACAAGAGTATAAAAAGAGCCTACGATATAAATACAATGCATATGATCTTCGTACAATATAAATGTATACTCTAACAAGTGCCTTTTGGATAAGAACAAATAACTACCAATATAACTTCGGTTAGTTATATTTGGTGTCCTTTCACATGTTATATAAACGTAATTAGTGGTGACCAAATCCTTAACACATTCGTCTTCCTCCAAATTTCTTCAAAATGTTAATGTCCATGGAGGTTACTTGATTGTTGTTCTTGACTTCTTGTAATCTAGTTTAGGGATTCATCCTACGGGTACTTAGAATGTAACCCAACAACGTTGATAGTGATGGCTAATAATACCTTATCCCGTCTCTAATTGTAATTCGTATTAATTTATAATTTGTATTGTAATTTCCTAACATATAGTATGCCACAATCGGAATGCTTCGATCACCTGAAACGAGGTTTCTTGGAGGGAGAGCCAAAATAAGCATATGGGATCCAGCCGTATCAAGGGTAAACGACAGCAGTTCATCTTCGATGGTGGTACTTCTTACCAGTGATGGCAGTGCTTTCTTGGAGGCTGGATGGATTGTAAGTCAAACAAATTTTAATTATATGAAAGCAAAATGCATGAGTAAAAGAAGAACGAATTCGGATTAAATTATATTTATTGAATATACATAAGTAGAAATTACTGGTAAATTAGAATATAAATTCACGTGAGTTTAGCTAATTTATTTAAGCATATTGCTAAAGGTCTACAATGTAGACACAATTAATTTGTCTACAATGTAAAATTTAATGTAAAGGATTAAATTAAAGTAACAAATTTGAGGTTTAACGTATATGGTTATTCATTTTTCAGGTATACCCTAACCGATATGGCGACTCAAAACCTAGGTTGTTTGTATACTGGACGGTACGTGTAAATACATGGTCTTAAAATTATTGCTACCTTTGGTTATAAAATATCATGTGAGTGTGCAAGGGAAAATCTCGAGTCAGGCCCTGTTTGATAGGACTTATTCGCAATAGTATTCAGATCAGTTCACAATCATTCAGATCAGATCAGTTCAGAATCATTCAAATCAGCTCAGAATCATTTAGATCAGATCAGATCAGATCAAATCAATTTTTTATCAATGCATTTGGCCCATAACTGATACTAATTCGTTGAAATTCAATCAAAATTTCAACACATTCAGATCAGATCAGATCAGTTCAGAATCATTCAGATCAGATCAGATCGGTTCAGATCAGAATCATTCAAATCAGATCAGATCAGAATCATTCAGATCAGATCAGATCAGTTCAGAAAGATGCAGTCCTATCAAACGGGGCCTCACACGGTTGGTAGTACCTTAATTTGTATTAATAAATGGTATCTCAACCTTGTAGAACTTCCGTTGGATAGCATGAGCGCAGCTGAACTTGTTGTTCTTACAAGTGTTACAACAACGTGACTAGGGTGATTCGAAATTTTGACAAACTTTCCACATATAGAAAAGGAACAATTAGACTATTTGAGGGACTATCATGTTTTCACAATTTCCATTTTTACCACCTAAGGTAGTTGACGTATGCTACTAATAATGTCAATAATAATCATGATCCTCTCAATAAATTTTGTCGCCGATAAGCTAGCGTCAACAAAAACGGCCGTAATTCTTCTGCAAAATGAGTAACGTTACTAACTACTCTCAAATGTACATGTATGGTATATACAGGCAGGCGCGGGTACCGGCTGCTTTGACTTGGACTGTGATGGTTTCCAGTTATTTAATAACGAACTAATTTCTCCTCTTGGCCAACCTGTAATCCCGGTTTCAATCCTAGGTGCGTCTACTTGGTCGGTTATTGACGTACAAATCTTCCAGGTAATGATTAATATCTTTCACCATTTTTATTTTTGCTCAATTATGTTCGCAAAAACAATTTTTAAAGCGGTTTACCAATGATGCGAAAAATAACTATTGAAAACGGTTATCTTACAATAACTTTGTTCTCATAAATTCAAAATGATTTTACTCTATATTGATACTGGTTATTTTCCATTGGTAAACTAGACTTGTTCATATAATTAGCTCAGGTGAACTCTGTCTCATAAACTTCATTACATACATATATTCTAGTTGATTAGTTGTAATTGGTACTTAGATTGAATTAGTTTTTGTATCAGATTACTCTAATTAAGTAAATCAGATCATGTCAGATCAGATTACTACATATATAAATCATACAGATCCTTCTAAGTGAACCGTCTCACGGAAAAAAGGCCTCATTGCATGCAATTAAATTTTATCCCTAGATATGACAATGTTTCGTAGTCTATCTACGTACTATCATACTCTGTGCGCCAATTAATCACACATTTACTTCAAATGTAATATTTCTAGAGCCAAACCACTGGAAATTGGCAACTCAACGTTGAAGGGGTAGCAATAGGAAGCTGGCCAGCTACCTTGTTTGAAGGCATACCGGATGGGGCTACGTCAATAACATGGGGAGGAAGTGTCTTTGATTCCGTAGGTGGCAATGCTCACACGGACACGGACATGGGCAACGGTCTATTTCCGGACATTGCGACAGGCCTCGCAAGCTCCTTCTGCACGCTCGAGTATGTGGACGATTCATTCACTTTCCGTAGACCTCGCCGCTCTATGCTTGGGCTAAGTGTCACTAATGCTTTGTGCTACGATGCACAACTACTTCCGGCTATCGACACTCACAATGGCTTATGTTTCTTGTTTGGAGGTTCTGGACGTAATCCCGAGTGCCTGTAATTATGATTCCTAACTTTAAAGTGTGCTCATTAAATTAACTTCCATTGCAATTTTCAGTGTGGATAACGACCAATACATCGCAGCAATTTGTAAATGAAATAATTGTGTTTCCGAGTGTGGTAATGTACTGTAATGTAATGTCATTAGGCATACTCTGAATGAAGTTGTTATAAGTACATGGTAAATTTGTCATAAACTTATTGTGTGGCATATATTACGAGCCGGTTTGGTTCAAATTCTGAAAATTAACCGGGTCATATATATTTAAGCAATACCTTTGAAGCTTTAAAAGAAAAAAGCAATACCTTTGAAATTCAAAGACTATTTTAATTGTTAGGCTAAGTCATATCAAAAGCCATATTCAAGCAAAATTAGTTGATATTCAAACGTTTTTTTTTTTTTTTTTAAAATGATATTCCGACGTTTTTATGAACAGCCGTAGTATAACAGAGTCTAATTTCAAATCATGCATGTGAAAGTGATTTGAACTTTTCAATTGTAAGAACAACATTATTAACCCAGGCTTAAAAGCTCCCGCCATAAGACAAGGTAATGAAGGAGCAACTTTTTATGAATTTCCCATTTTTCAGTCAACGAATGTACACTCCTTAGGTTTTTTTTTTTTTTTTTTTTTGAGGTCATACATATTCCTTACGTTGAGAGCATAGAGAGACTGATTACAGATGACCTTTCAATAATTGCATCGAGTCACTGCTACTAAAGAAATGCAGTTTGTGAGTATTTTTGCTCAATTTCAATACACACCAACGCCAAAAGAATACTATATTTTATACGGAGTATTTGATTCCGGTGAAAATTGAAATTTCAATTAGTTGGATCAAATATTCGCTTCGCTTCGGTTAACCAAAATGTATGCATCCACTCTAGTCCGATCCATCTCCCATAGATCATAGTCAACTAAGGGGGCGTTTGGTTCACTTTTTGGAATGGAAACGGATTGGAATAATCAAGAATGGAAACGGATTGGAATCAAGTTTCATTCCTTTCAAAACATTGTTTGGTTAAATATATGCATGGAATGATTCCATAATTAGGGGCAAAATGGTAAATTTCTCTTTAAATAAAAATAACCAGTTAACCACCATCACCTCAACTATTCTCTCTCCTCCCTCGACCGCCACCGTTGACCACCCTGCCGCCGCCGTTGACCACACCAACCACGACCATCCTAATCACTAACACCATCATTCTAACCATAATTGAATAATTAACATCACTATGTAATTAGTTTATACTATTTCTACTCAATAAATCGTAGATCTTGAGATTTAAATTTGATTTATCGTTTTTTCAAAAAAAAAAAAAGTATTGGGGGTGAGTGAGGGCGGCAGTGGTGATGCTTGTGGATGATGGCGGCGTGGTCGAAGTGGCGGGAGAGGCATGGGGCGGCGGCGTCGGGAGTGGAAGGAGGAAGAGAGGGGATAAGAGAAGAAGAGAAAATAAGGAGAAAGGGGAAAAGAAGGCACGGTGGGTCCGGCGATGTCGCCGGTCGACCGGTGGCCTCGCCGGCGACAGTGGTGGTGGGGCGTGCATCGCCGGCGGTGGTGCGGGGTGGTCCAGTGCGCAAATTATATGGTACCCCCGGGGTACCATGCGCACGGTACCCCCCGTGCAAAATTAGAGCTGGGCTAATATTTTTATTTGGGCCTTTTTATTTCAGTTGGACTATTAGTTTAGTTTGGCCCAATACAATTACAATACCCAACATCTTACTCCCTCCTCTCACGATCTAACTATTCTAACCCCTCTTCCCGTTCCCCCACCATACCACCGCCCCCACCATCACCTCCGAACAACAGCTAAACCCTCCTGCGCCGGCGCCACCACCACCACCGTAAGCATTGATCGGCTTCGGCGTCTTCCCTTCCACCACGCCTCCTTTCGACAGTCCCCAATCGACCCCTCACGCCTCCCCCTTCCTCCCCATTCGATTTCGCCTTCCTCCCTGCTCCGCCGCCATCCACCCTCCTCGACAACCCCTCGCTGACGTTCGTCGGCCAGAAGGCCCACAACCTCTCATTAATGACCGCTGTCGGTCGTAGGAGAGAGAGAGAAACGAGGACATTGAAGAAGAATAGAGAGAGAAAAAGGGAGGAAGTAAGAGAGGTGACGTCAGGGTGGCTGTGGTCGCCGGAGAAATGTGTCCTTGTTGTGGTGTCGCCGTGGGTACACAAGAAGGGGAAGTTGGCCGGCGGTCGAATGGACTGGAGGAAAGAGGAAATTGTTTTTTTTTTTTAATATTATTATTATTATTATAATTAAGGAGTAATTTTGGGTAACTAATGATCAATTATTTCATTTTCCTTTATAATTTATGGGTTTGATAGTAATGATCAATTTATATATTAATAATGATCAATTATGTTTAGATAATGATCTGTTTGTATTGAAAATGATTATGTAATAATAATAATAATAATAATAATAATATAAGGTAATAATAATTAATTTCATTATAGTAATGATCAATTTTCGTGAAGGTAATGATCACGTTTGCTTATAGTAATGACCAATTTCGTTAAGGTATTGATCACGCTTTCTTATAATAATGACCAATTTTTATAAGCTAGTTACCATATTTTTGTATAATATTACAAAGTTTTACAATATAATGATCGCGTTTGTGTATAGTAATGACGAGGTTCTATAAGAGTAATGACTATATTTGTATATAGTAATGATCATATCAGTGTATAGTAGTGATCACGATTCATAAGGGTTATGACCATGTTTCTATATAGTTATAATCAGGTTCTATAAGGGTAAGGACCATGTTTATGTAATAATGATCATGTTTCTTTATAGTAATGATCATGTATGTACATAGTAATGACCAAATTATATTAGGGTAATGATCATACTCGTGTATAGTAATGACTAAGTTATACAAAGGTAATGATCATGTTTATGTATAGTAATGGCCAAATTCTATAGGGGTAATGACCATTTTTTTCTATAGTAATGACCAAATTTTATAGGGGTAATGACCGTTTTTGTCTATAGTAATGACTAAGTTTTATAGGGGTAATGATCGTGTTTGTCGTTAGTAATGACCAAGTTGTATAAGTGTAATGACCGTGTTTGTCTATAGTAATGATCAGATTGTATAAGAGTAATGATCGTGTTTGTATATGATCATGATCAAGTTCTATAAGGGTAATGACCATATTTGTGTATAGTAATGACCAAGTTGTATAAGGTAATGAAACATGTTTATGTATAGTAATGACCAAGTTCTATAGGGGAAATGACCGTGTTTGTCTATAGTAATGACCAAATTGTATAAGGGGTAATGACCGTATTTGTATATAGTAACGACTTCGATCATTACATCACCTAATGGTTGATCATTACCTTTGAAAGATTTGATCATTTTTCTTATAAATTTCGATCATTACTTTATAATTATATGATCCTTACGTTAATTTTAAGAATTGAATCATTTTTTCAATTGAAATCGGTCATTACTCAAATATGACTTAATCATTCCTTTGCAAAATTTGACCATTTTCTAGTCTCACCTACATTTTATCTCTCATCTCCCCATCCCCCATCCCGAGAGCTTATACCATGCACCACGGTTCACAATGCCCATGGTGCACCTCCTCACAATAGAGGAGTAGGGACCACACTTAGAATAATTTAAATTATTTTAAGTGTGGTCCCTACTCCTCTATTGTGAGGAGGTGCACCATGGGCATGGTACACCGTGGTGTACCATATAATTTGCGCCCCATCCCCACCTATAACTGCCACCACTACTTCACCTGGACGCGGCCATCGACACACGAAAGTCGATCGGCTCAGGCAAGTCACCACCAGAATGGGCGGCCGACTCCGGCGACCTCCCCTCCACCACCATTTCCGCCATCCACTCTCCCACATCTACCATGCGACCCATTATCTCCCCTTCTCTCTCTCCTCACTCCCTTCCTTCCCCAGCCCCTATGCCGGACACCGCCGCCCATAAACCTTCCCCCGCCCTCTTCCATCGCCGCCAACGCCACGCATGATGCCGTCCCATCACCATCGTCGCCTTCAAGAGTGATTTTTGTTGGAGGAGAAAGTGGAGAAAAAGACAGAAAATGATGTCGGAGTGGTGGTGGGATGAGCTCGCCGGAGGACTGTGGCTACTGTGGCGGCTGCCGGGTGGTCTGCAGTGGTGGTTGGTGACGGCAGTGGCGGTGGGTAGGGGTTGAGGGTGGTGGTCGGGAATGCAGTGGGTAGGGAAGGTGAGGAAAGAGAGTTGGGATGTAAATTGGAATTGGGCTGTAAAATGGAATTGGGCTCAATTTCTTTGTTAGCTGAAATTAGAATTGGGCTCAATTTCTTTGTTGCTGAAATTAGAATTGGGCTGAAATTTCCTCTGGATTACAGTTAGAGGGGGAGGCGGGGGGTACCATGAGCATGGTACCCCGGGGGTAGCATATACTTATTGTGTCCAGTGGGGGTTGGGGTGTTGGATGGGAGAGAGAGGGGGGAAGGGAGCTGAGAGAAAATGATAAGGAGGGGATTCAATTTTGTAACCTTTGGTTTTTTATAGGATTCATTTTGAGGGATTGGAAAGGGAGTGGGAAAGGATTCATAAAAAAAAAAAATCAAACCAAACACAATGTAATGGAGTGTGAACCCAATCCGTTTCCAATCCCCCAAAATTGGTGAACCAAACACCCCCTAAACGTCCAAACGTTAAACGACCACTCTACTCTTCCTTTTTATCCTTCTCAGCCCCGAAGTCTTTACTGTACTTTTTTTTGAGATCAAGTCTTTACTGTACTTCGGAGTAGCTTATAGAGTAGCTTATATAACACGCTGACGCCGTCCAAAATCTAAATTTCGGAAAAAAGAAAAACATCTGATTACTTCACAGTTGCCAGCTTGCCACCCACATTCCCACTCTCCAGGTAAATTTTCTTTCTCGCCATTTTTACCATTAAAAACTCGATTCTATGCTTCCTTCTCCTTTATATGCCTGAAAATTACAGAATGTCAGCAAAACAGTAAATTTATACTTTGATTTACTCATCTCTCACAAGAATTTACCCTAATTGCTCGCCAATTTACTTCTCATAATTACAATGCTCCTAAAATAAAGCAGTTTGCAAACCCTAATTGTTCAATTGAATTGGGGATTTCACCTGTTGTTGCTGGATAAATAAGGGGTTTTATTGCAATTTCAATTAAATCTAATTTCATTGTGTTGGTGAAATTGCTGATATTTGATGCTGATTTTGCAATTGCTGAATGTGCCCAGTTTTTAATTTATGGTTAAATGAGTTGAAATTCAATTGTGAGGATAAATGTGGGAGATATCTTGTGTATTATAAGAGTAAAATGTTTGATTGTGTAGCTCAAGTTTGTTACTTTTGTTCATTTGCACAGTTAATTGCTTTAAACGTTGTAGAAATGGTGAATTAATGGTGAATTAATGGTGAATTTTTTCATTAGATATCATATAATTTAATTGATTTGGAACTCAATGTTGATAGACTACTAATAATAATAGATTGCTCGTTGAAACTGATTCGGGTTTTTCGAAGTGTGTGTATACTCGAATTTGGAAGGAATGATTCGGCTTTTGATGCTCGATGATTGACTGGAATTTGCTGCAGATTTAGGTTTGTTGAGTAGTCAGTCTTCACCATATTGACCCTTGTGTGGCCTTTCGAGATATGTTTGGAATGTCCTTGTGTGCGTTGTGCAGACATTTTGCTGCTTCTGTTTCGGGTTTCTTATTGCAGCTGTCTGATGAATTAGTTTGGTGTAGGTGATGATGGGAGCATTCCTGTATGTTTGAGAATGTCAACTTGAAGGATGTCGTTTCAAGCCTAAAACTTGTGGATATTTTAGTCTGATGTCTGATAGCTTAATACTCAGTGGTAGAATGGCCCATGAAGGTAGATTCAAGAGAGGAAAGAGCCTTGATGGTCCTGCAGACTTGATTAGTGAGTTGCCTAGGGGTGTAATAGATGCCATAATGGAGCGCTTGCCCCTTTGTGATGCTGCACGGATGTCTGTTCTTTCGCGTAAGTGGCTTGATATTTGGACATCAATACAGAAACTGGCGTTTGATGCTCACTTTTTTTCAAGTGTCCTTAAAGGTGATCTACATGACAGCAATGAATTTTGTCGCATTGTGAGCAAAATACTCTTTCATCATCAGGGTCACCTGTTGAGGTTCCATTTGTACATTCCCTCGCTTGATTCCTCTCCGGATGTCAATCAATGGATATGCCATTTGTCAAGAACGGCAATTTCAGACATTAGCATTCAGAATCAGTGCAAGGATCCTTTGAAGCTGAGCTCGCACATCTTCTCCTGTGGTAACTTGGAAAAACTGAAGCTGCAATACGTCATAATTAGTCCCCCTCGAAGTTTTGAAGGCTTTAGAAAGATGACGTGTCTCGAGCTTGATAAAATTGCACCGACAGCAAAGGCATTTAAATTCCTGATTCATAGTTGCCCTTTTCTCCAGAAACTAAGATTGACCAATTTTGCTATAGAGCATGTTCTTATTGACGCTCCATGTATGAGTAGTTTGATTTTGGATGGCATATTTTTGTCACTTGATGTTCGGAACGCTGGAAATCTGGCTAATGCTCTATTTGGTTTACGGAAATGGGTTGAAATTTGTCATACGCCCAGTTTACGTTCCTTGATCCAGGCTCTGTCAAGTTCGTCTAAGCTTCAAAAGCTTTTTTTCAGAGGTCACTTCTGTAAGGTGAGCATCTGGTGCATTATTATACAATTAGTAGTTGTACTGACATTGGGGTTCATTCCTAATCCTGTTACTTAAAACCACTTTCTACTGCAGGCATTATATAAGAAATCCTTGCTACCTACAGTTTTTGGGAAACTTAAAAATCTTGATCTGTCATCCATGCATTTGAACGATGTGGATGATTTCTCTGCTATCATCAGCACTATCCAGAGCTGCCCTGCTATCGAAAGGCTTTTCATCGCTGTAAGTAATTTGCTTATATTTGTGCGGAAGTGACGTGAATTTTTTTGGAAAATTAAGGTCCATGATAGATTCAGGCTTGCTCTTAGTTCAGAGACAAATTGGGCCAAAGCTGGACTTTATATTGTTTATTTGCCTATGCAAATTGCAATCTGAGATCATCCCATTGCATATTATAAATTGATGATGTAGATTATTGTTCGGATAGCCATTAATATCATTCCATGTTCTTATTCTTAGGTTAGTACGAGCGACCATCCAATGCTCCAGTTAAACTACAATCCTGATCCTTTACTGCACCATCTCTGTTATGCTGATGTCAAAATTTGTAGTGGCTCTGCCATGGAGCTCAAGTTGATTGAGTTTTTGCTCGGATGCTCCCCTGTCCTGAAAAAATTATCAGTCACATCCAATGGCGACATCAGGCAGATTTTCAGACCAGAGATGATGATCCAGTTAATTCGTTTTCGTAGAGTCTCACAGGTGGTGGAAGTCATCTGCCCAGAGCCAGTAGCATCTGTTCGTTTGGATAGCACTCATAGCAGTGATTTGGATTCATTTTCGTCATCCTCTGAAGATGCTGGTGGATCCGACTCAGATTAGCTTCCAGTTATAGATAGGTGTGGTGCGATCGTGTGTGTGACTGTGATCGTAGGGAATGAGTCGAGGACCCTCGAAGTATTTGACACTCCTATTTTGCCTTTTAATCAATTTCTTTGGGTTTAACGGGTTTAATTTGCTTGTAGTTGGGATATGCTAGAGATTCCATCGTGTTTAGAGCTTATCAAGCAGGAATGTAGGATGGCTGGAGTTGTATGATTGAACGCATATGTTCCTTTTACCTTTTCGGATATGGTTGCTTCTGGTGAAAGATTTTGATACTCAGAATTGCAACGTTTTTTTTACGTCAATGGCCCAAACATTTGTGAGTATAGTAGTGTGTAACTGTGTACAGTATACTCCGATCCGTTCACAACTGTAAACTGTATGAGCAGGTGAAGGAGTCTTAGTACCAAGTCGATCATAAGCCAATAATTCGTGGCTGGAGTTGTATGATTGAACGCGTATGCTCATTTTACCCTTACGAATATGATATCCTCTACTCATTGATACGGAGTATGTTACAACCCCGCCATAATTACGTGATTTTGTAAGCAGTATAGACATGCAATAAATATTGATTCCTGTGAAGCTTGATTTGGGTTTAATTTCCCCCTCTTTCCTCTTATCGAAAGATAGATAATAGTATTATGAGAGTTTAGTCACATGATTTTGATTTGTATTTGTTGGTGTTGAAAATGGACTAACCTTGATGAGGAAGGGTCGTTTAGGATCGTTGTGCTTGCACGCTGCTCACGGTCCTCGTCGGTTTTCCTCTGGTGACTACTAGAGTCTCGGAATACGTCCACGCCTCAAAATTCACGTCACTCTACCGATGGTTCGACTTAACTTAGGGATATACGTAATGAGTATGTGTGTATTTTCTAATTGCATATGAGAACATTAGTCGATCATACATCATATGGGTAATATGATTCTCCATATATATTAGCTCACGCACATAGACCATTTATCATATATGGAGTTAATCTAACGTAATGCTAAATAATTTCCACTCATCAGTTAGGCCATCTACCATGCCACATGGAACGTCCCTTTACATTTCAGTTAAAAAAATATTTGAAAATGTCATTTATGGTAAAGAGTGAAAATGGACATTCCATCCATGGTGATAGAAATATCATTTTGCATATCTTTGATTGACAAATTTAAAAATTAAAAGTTCAAAAAAAAAAAACAAATACTTTCTATCAGTTGATTTACTCTTTTACCTTAGACCATCTCCAATGGGGGTCTCAAGATGGGTCTCAAAGAGGAGATAGAGGATTTTTTCCCAATGGAGAATTATTTGATGGGTCTCGTGTTTAGAGACGGTCTCTGTTTTCAGAGACCGTCTCATTGTCAATGAGACCCTACTTTTGCCAAAAATAGATTTTAAAATAATTTAATATGTTTAAAGCTCAATTATAGAGACCCATCTCAAAATTTTACCAATGAAGTATAGGGTCTCAAAGTGAGTCTCAAAATTTAAGATAACATAATTTTGGAAATAATTTGTATTTGAGACTCAAATTGAGTCTCACCAATAAAGATGCTCTTATACCTACCTTATTTTCGTTATTCATTGTTTTGTGTTCTCTTTAGTGAAAACTAGATGTAAGCCCGTGCATTGCACGGGTCTCTTAAGGTTGATATTCAATTATGATGATAAAGTTGAACTGATAAATATTTGGCCCTTATATAGGAACTATGCGTGCATTTAACCCGTGTAGATAATCATTTACAAACTTGGGAACTTGTACTTTCAAATCAACATTTTTTAATGTCACTGCAACTATACTTTTCTTCAAAAACAATAGCTTAAATATTGTTACTAAATCTTTTAAAAAAAGTTATTATCTAAAACGTTCATATGGTACTGTTGTGTTTATATATTTAGCTGATTTCCACAATTTCAAGTTTTTGTATAATATGCACCATAATTTTTGCCACTCGGACACATAAACGGGAAAAAAAAAATCATGCTGTATAATTTATAATAAAATATTTTTTTTTGAAATAAAATATTCGTTCGTCTTTAATTGTACAATTTTAAATAAGCACCCTCTAATAAATTAGAACTACATTAAAGTTTTGTTCAAAAACACTATCTTAAATTAATATTTAGGAACATTCACACGGTACCCTTATTGTTTTATTTTTCTCATGCTTTTCAAGTTTGTATATCTTTGAGGTTTCATATTTATGATTATGTATGATATTTTTTTCTTTTCCAAGCACTAAACTCTAATTTCACATTGTTTTCTCTATTTAAACTTCTTATTGATGCAATGATAGATAATAACTTCATAATTTGACTCCTAATGCTAACATTTAACTTCTTATAAGAATTTAGGAAATGAGTATAAAATGTTCACAAAAATGAAACAATGTGGGTACCATTTACACAAACATACATGTAAATGCAATACCTTTAAAAAGGGAGCAAAGAGATAGTAAATTTCATTTTTAACAAATTTGCTTATAACGTACTACCTTTATATGTTTTAACATACGCTCCCACAAAAGGCTACACATATCTTAAATTTTTTACCCTTACATCTTATCACGTTAGTTAACATCTGAATGCTGATTTTTTTTTTTAAACTAAAATATAATAACATGTCAATTTAAAAAAGGCATCGTATTTAAAACTTTTTTTTATACTAAAATTATGAGGGTACTAAAAAAAATTATTAGTATGTTGAATATGCATACAAAGAACAATGTTTAAACTTGTCAATCAATACTTTACCAGCTTATTACAGCCAGCCGAGTATATATGATCATGCATTATAATTGTGAATGTTGATCTAGGACTTCAACTATTTATAGCTAGTTGATTGTTTAACTTCGATTAGGATTAGGAAAATATACCAAAAATCTTGCCCGATAAATCCCTCCTTTATCGATTGATATGGAGTTTCTAGAATGTTCCAATATTATTTATTTGTTTTTATTTACCATATCATTCACAATTCATATTAAATTGAGTTTCCAGTGTTTTCCATTCTTATTTAATAATTATTTACTTATCATATCATATACAATTTACATTAAATTATTTGGTGAGTTACCATATGTAAGATTCAAATATAAATTTTATGATAAAAGATATGGAAAGACAGACATTCTAGAATGTTCCAATCGTTGTGGGAGCACAAAAAAAGCCTCTTTTAATAATCTGATTGATTGATTGATTGATTTAGTATGTTAATACTAGTATTGTACATCTATTACATAATCATTTATTTACAAGAAATAAAATGATAAAATTTATTTCAGGTGTACGTAGTCCGGGCATCAAGCTAGTTGCAATTAAATTGACACAATTGAAAGTTAAGGGCCCGTTCGGTATCACTGCCGTTTTCATTTTTTGGTTTTTTTTTTTAGTAAAACATTTAATTAAATAAGTTACAAAATTATCTTTAAATTGTTTGGTTCTATAGTAGTCATCTGGAAAATGAAAGCTGACAACTGAAAACTGAAAACCACTTTTTCTGTTTTTCAAAAACGGAACTTTTGTTTAAAAAAAAAAGAAAACTGAAAACTGAAAACGATACCAAACGAGCCCTAAGTTGGTCAATTGCACAATCGAGTAAAGCCTAGAGGTCAAATTGCTACTTTCGCCCTTTTAAAACACTAAAACATAATTTCATCCCACTTTTTTTTTTTTTTTCCTTTTTCAAAGAAAACAAAATAAAAACACTAAAACATACCGGCAAAAAAAAAAACGTCCCTAAAAAAAGGACTTTTTCACGTGTGCCCTATTATATGATAAGACTTAATTTGATATTCTCTTGAACTAATCAAAAAAATTTCACTATTTTTTTTCTTAATATTGAAAAAGCTTAGTGATAGAGGTCTAAACTTTAGACAATTTATTATTGTCTAAAGGTGACATGGCGGTGATGTGGAGTATGATATGGCATATATGTGGGGTCATTCATAAATGGTTAGGAAGTTGGTTAGGAGAATTTGTTTGGTTAGGAAATAACTAAGCAACAAACTAAATTAGGAAAAGGCCAAATTTAAGCAAACCAAAGAATTATTGATATATACTAGTTGTTGGCCCGCGCGCAAGGCGCGCGGTCCCCCAACATGTGGCGTCAATTGGCAAATTTCCGTAGACGTTTTTCTTTTTGCAAAGTCATAAACAAATATAATAGCGTATATACATGTGATTGTCGCCATTGCATGACCAAAATTATCTTAGTTATACCTCGTTCATTTTGCTAGCAAACTCCTGAACATATCGTAGTATTACCTTTTAAAAATAATAACAACAATACGCGCACATAAACCATTTAGGCTATTTGGGATTCGAACCCAAAACTGCACAAATTTGCACATTGCTCTTCCGTTGAGCAGCCAATAGCCTATAAGAAGAGGAGTCCCATAAACAATCAATCGATTCAAACCTAAAAACAAGTTCACAAAAAATTAACAATATTTGGCGATGTCTAACATATTTCGACAAACTCAAAGCTATTTGGGACTCGTCGACATGTTAGCCTACCCAAATTATTTTTTGACTAAGGCTATGATGATGTTATTATTTGTAACATGAACTATAGGAGGAGAAGTCAAAGATAAAGAATAACCATCCCCTTCTCAAAATTTATTTAAATCTCAATCCTTGCATATTCTGTAAGACCAAAAAATTGTCAAAGCTTGATAAGCAAGGCATAGTTGAGCAGCAGCTAACTAACCCGTGCTTGTGACTGAAAATTCAGTGTGCCACCTTTTCAGATCAGCACATAAGCATTATCCTAATACCTAGTATCTGGAATGTAAAGCCACCCACAATAGGTGTTTAACTTGGTCATATTAGAAATGCAGTCCATAAGACACATACCAGATTTACCAGTACATCCAACAAAAGCAGATTAAGCAATATTGAAGTACAACTTGGCTACTTTGACGGGAAAAAAAACACAACTTGGCTTGACCAATCACATCACGCAGTTGTGTAAAGAACAAACATTTTCTCAAAGAAAAGGTTTGCATCAACAACGTCTAGGGAGCAGACTTCCCTCTCAATTTTCTTTGCAACCAAAGTAAAGCATCTCAAAAAAGTAATTCAACGGAAAAAAAAAAAACTGCACTCTAAGGTTTCCTTATCAGATGCATTCAAAAGATTCAAAGTCAGGTTTCCAAATCCCCCCAATTTGCTTTCATTCTTCTATATATCACCTTACAATTTCATATAAACTGTCTTTCTAAAACCATGTTTCAATATGAGTCGTTCTCCTCTTACATTACAACAGCAAACTCAATACTCCCTCGAAAACAAAAAAGGCATATACGTGACAGGTCATGGCGTCAAGCTACACAACTTCCAAACAGTATTTATTTTTGTGGTTAACCTGTTCAAAGAAATAGTATTCACTCACTTACCAGTGCCATGACAGGATTTTCAGAAGTTGCAAACGGAAATCTACTCTCGGAATCAAAATCTTGAACATCAGGACCTGCACAAAAATAAGAGATGGCCGCATATCAAACATAGACAAAGGCAAAACTGAGAGAGATGCCCAATGAGAGTAACAATGCATAGATGCAGTACAAAAATATAGAGATGCAGTACAAAAAAGTAGACAAACAAAAAATAAGAATTGTAACCTGATGAGACACCATTTGCATTCGGACACACCCTGTCATTATCAGTTGTCTTTGACCCATTAGATTCAGTGGAATTACATGGTACTTCTATGTTCTCCAGTAATCCATCCTCCATGGGCAAACGGAGAAAGTGAAGAATGCATTGTGACTTAGACTTAGTCCCGACATGCTCTGCTATATCATTCCAGTTGTCATGATTTCAAGCGCCTCTAGTAGTAAGAATGTCTCCTGATCAGTCCAATTGTCCCCATCTTGATCACCATACTCTGCCTCGGTATCAGCAAGTTTATGAATTTGGGCACGTTGACCATCATACCTATACAAATCGAACCACCAGCAGTTATTTAATAATAACTCCGTACTATCACACAAGCAAAGGCACTTATATTGAACAAATCTCATCTTTTCACAAGGTTACTAAATAATGGCAAAATCAATTGGGCCAGTGAACAAGCATGGATGAAAACATCACATAAAAGGTGAGCACTTAAGTCTTCAATACGCTAAAGATACAGCGATTTTAAGTTTTTAACCATTAACATTCATATTAAATATGACGCAGACATACCCATTCAAAACTTACTTGGTTTTTGATCGTCCAATTCATAAAATCAAAGGATTACACCAATCGTAAGATTATACACATAGCACAATTATGTCCTCAAAAAACATGCTAGAGGTTCATTCCCCACAAAATTTTACCATAAAGGGCTCTGCAAATCTACCAGTCCTTTTTACTGGTACCCCACAGTAAAAGTATTAACTAAGTTTTGCCCTCCTATCTATCGACACTCAGTACTTCTCATAGAATATACAAATCCACCGCACCCTTGGCATGTCCACTATAATTTTTAGCCAGAGAAGTCCAAAGGACGTTACGATGAATCCTAGATAATCAAACATAGCAGTTAATTTTCACCTTGCAGTCTGTTCATTATTACAGTCTGAATTAGGATCATCATTAGCCCTCAAGCACCTCATATTCCAATTTCCGACGAAATGTAATATCAATGGTTCAAATTAGATCTTATGCCAAACAGAAACTTCCCTAAATTAAAAGGCCATGAATCATTGGAGGCTAGCTACTTTGAAACCTACAATTAATATGCACCTCTATCATCATTCTTAACATTTCACATGGACGTCTTACAATACAGTGCTATGATTTACCTTAATAATTTAATGGAAATACGTAACTATCAGCAAAAAAAATTCTGTAGATCTCCGTCGGATCATTTTCCATCCCCTGTCCCTTAGCTTTGTCTAATATCGGCCCTCAAGCAGCCATCATTATTTCTCACTCACTCCAAATTTCAAAGAATCGCCGAATATAATGCATTGACGTTCGAGAACCCATGCCTTGAGTCTGAAATCACCTTTTTCCATAAATTGACGACTCAGAGTCTCTGATAAGCAACCCCTCTCCCACTCCCTCCCATCTCCCTCTGTCTTTCCGTCTTACTCTCGCGTCTTTCTTTCTCTAATTGTAAACTCCCTTTCACTTTCTCGAGCCCCTTCTAGAGCCCCACAGTGACTCCCTCTATCCCAGCTCCTGAACCAGCCACCTTATTGCTAAAAAATGCGAACACTAAATAGATCTAAAGAATTCAAATAAGAGAGGGCTAATATGGTGAAAGGTATTGAGAAGAACATATGATTGTGGGAAATTTTAAATATCGAAGGTATAGAAAGACTGTTTTCAACATCCAACATCGTATTAAGTCCAATAAGCTGACCTTATATAATATAAAACCCAGAATATAGGCCTACGATGATATCCTTACAAAATTAAAACATTAAACGATTCCTAGCTTCACCTGTGCATTTATTTTAAGGTGAACATATGACATGATCACAGAGGACGTCCTATATGGTTATTGAACATTAGTATAACTAACATATAGTAAAGAGGGGGATAAAACACCAATACACGATAGGATCGCAAGGTTGTGTAAGAGAAATAGTTGACCGCATCATTTGTTAGTATCTCAAACCAACATTCAACCCTCAAAGCACAAGCCCTATCTCCTAAAAAGAATAAGAACAAACAAGTCAATGGTTTCATATTTATGAATAAGAAAGATGCGAGCTACTTGACTCGCTATGCTTAGCAATATACGATTAGTATGCTTACAACCACTCAAGTGTCAGAGTAGTCCATTAGAACACATTGTTTGACAAATTAGACATATATTTAAAATCAGTAACTACGGAAGACCGCTTGAGATCTAAATCAACAAAATATTTAAAAACAATCGCTAGAATCAATTTTGGCTAACCTGAAATGCAATCAAGGGAATCTACTGAATGGATGAGATGGTGTTCATCATCAGGTAGATACCTAAAAATCCACGGAGCAACCAATGCAAACTATAGGCACACCTTGCCTATGCTTCATTTTGTTCTTCATCATCATGTAGAAACCTGAAAAGAGCCCATTTTGTGAGATTAGTTCTTAACTAAAGAAATAACAGCGAAACAGATCGAGACACTAAATCCGACGGCACTGAACTTAACGTCAGACAAGCACTATCATCCGCACACCCATTTCATTAATACAAATGTATCCAACATACCAACTATCTTATTTCAATTCTGATCAACTATCTTTCCACTTTACCTCATCAAAAGTAATGTGTCAAGCATAACTAAATTCAAGCCTAAAAAACATGGGAAGAAGAGACATAATCAGTATTGAGAGAAGAAATACCTTCAATGTGTAGCGTTTCAGCAGAATATTGCCGTAGTCAATGAGATTTCTCCAACATCATCCTTCCTGTGAGAAATAATAGGAGTATGAATTTGTTAGATCTAGACAAACTTCGAACCATGTCACTTTATCATCATCAAGATGCAAAAAATAATCTTAGCATTCCATGGCTCATTTCATGACATCTAGATTTTAAGGAAATATGCAGGTAAAAAAACTCGCTTATTCCATTTACAGGAAGTCAAACAACCCAATACGTCTGAAAGTGTCTTTGTTTTACTCCCCACCCTTTGGGGCCTGTACTCCTACTATTTCCAAAGAATTAACAATGAAGTTGTAGACGATAATATTATGGTTCATTCTTTTCAAGAACGATAAATTAAATCTATGAAACAAAAAAAGCATCACATTACAAGATGACCAAGAAGACAACCGTCAGTTGCCATTTTACAAATTGACCTAAGAAATTGCATCTTATCATCAATATCATTTCCCCAAAGATAATAAAGCAGCATCTCACGCAATCACTACTTACCATGCTTGATGCGCGGATTTGTAGTTCTCAGGAATCTTTTAGTAGAGAGGATTCAGCCACACTCAATAAGCGCAGCCCTGGACAACAAAAATATAAACAGAATAAGAACTTTTAAAATCCCTACATCATTGGATGGACTGCAATTAGATGTAATTTCAGACTAAACAGAGCTGCTCCAGTGATAGAAATCACTAAAGGAACAACAGTTGGAAAAGCAAAGCGTATAGATTGTATATTTCGATTTGCCGATAAATATTGTCTTTCAGAAATAGAAAAACAGGGCCCCAGGATCAGGAAATCAGCATCATCATCAAATCAAGAGGCCAATTAGCTAAATAACATTTTCCTAAAAGCGTCAAAGAAAAAAACAATCAAATTAATAAAAAGAAATATGAAAAAGATTACCTGGGGTATATCAATAGATGAACAAAACATTATATGAGTAGGAAGAGCAGTAGCCTTGATCTTGCTCGAGGGCAATCCACCACAATTCAACCAATCAATAACCAATTACTTTAGGACCCCAAATACAAAATCAAACCATACACATTCAATAAGCACGATCTGGGCACTAAACAAAACCCTAAAATAAAACTAACTCAATCGGAATCGAGGCTAACACAGAATAAACAAGACCCTAAAATTTAAGGTAGCAAATATACAATGCAAGTCAAGAAACCGAGAAATCAGAAGCTCTAAGATAGGTACTGGTGGGAGAAAACTTAAAAAGTAGCAAATCACACTCTCCATCAATCTGTCTATACTCCCCATCTGCCAGCCATGATTCTCATCATGAGGAAATATAGCAAGTTTTAGAAGACCAAAGAAAGAGACATATAAAAGGGTGGTGAACCATTGTCAGCCAAGTGAATTGGCGTAAAAGGGAGAGGCTAGGAAGATTAAAAAATCACAAATTAAACCCAAAATGAAATATTAAAGCAAGGATAAACCCGGTAAAATTAATTAGAAAAGGAAAGTAAAGCAACCAGCCAAAGAAGTACAAAAACTCATCACCCCTACCGTCACTCCTCCCACGACAACGTTTTTTAATAGGCAAAAGCCATGGCTTCTCTTACACACACTCTGAAGGTCCCACGACTCAGTTTTCTCGACATTTTCGGTACCATGAGAAACTTCTTCCCTACGTCCATTAACATGCACTTACTCCAGTAATTAAAACCCAAAGTCCCTAACTCCCACATGCCCTCCAAACATGTCCGAAACCCAACATTTAGATTTGATAACAACAAATTTGCACAAAAAATAAATTCAATTCAAAATTAATTACAAAATTCAAACTTTCAAAACCTAAAAAATTACACTCCCGAGATCTCAAACCTAAAAATTCCCGATTAGAACATGAAAAAATGCAAACAAACTCGAATTAAACCAGCATGCTGTAGAATTAAGGAAAATTAAGAGCGCATACTAAACAAAATTAGAAGAAAAAAAAAATCAGATTATTTTACCAGTTCAAACAAATAAATCACAAATTAAATAAAAAATGAGAACATTACAACATGAAAAAGGGGTAAAATTATAAAGAAAAATTCATCAACTCTATAATCAAAACATCAACAAAAATACCCAGAAATATAAACAAACGAAAGAGTGGGGAAAAACGAACCTTTTCAACCTGGGCGCGATTTCTTTCTTGTAGAAATCATATTGTTCCTCCTTGTACACACACAAAAACACGATGAGATAAAAAAAATCATTAATCATCAAACAATATCATCAAATAAATCAGACAAGGCAATGCTAATTCAAAAGAATCTGGAAAAAGGAGCAGAAAATTTACCAATCAACCCAAAACAATCCTAATATTGAAACCAATGAGCAAACCCTAATCCACGACTCACAAATTTGCCGAAAAAGGAGATGAACAACCTAATTTTTGCAATCAAATTACAAAATCGAATATAACAAAAAAAGAAGCAATAATACAGATTAAAATCAAAACAAAAAAAGAAGCAATAATACAAATTATAATCAAATGAAACGAAAGAGGTATAAAATCCCAGAAATTGAACAAAATAAGCAAATTTACGAAAGGATTACTTACCTGGAGGATCACACTTGCGGGAGTGAAATCCTGCAAAGGAGAATTAAGAAGGAGGAGGAAACGTTTGAGGAGAGAGGCAAACAAATGGTGGGAGCAGCGGATAGAACAAGAGAAAGAAAGAGGAGAGTGAGTGATGGGAAGCAGCGGAGTGAATGAGAGAAAGAAATGAGGAAAGTGAGTGATGGAGAGAGTGTGTACGTAGCCAAAGTGCATCAACGGTCCAGATTGCAGCTTAAAACGAGGCTAGCTCACAGCCGTCCGATTTGGCACTGTTCCAATGAACAGTTAACAAGCCTTAGAGGCTTTTATAAGGTGTATAGATACACCCAACATATATATTTTTTCTAGGAAAAAGATAATAAATAATAAATAAATTTATATATCTTTTTTTTTTGAGGGCATAAATAAAAATATTGAACTAAAAAACGAAAATAAGGGGAAAAAATTAAAAAAAAATAAAGAAGAAGAAGGACGATCACACAATACAAATTCCAAAAGATTAATGTTTTAGATTAATAACAAGTCAAAAAGCATCATCTAGAGTTGGGTTTTTTTGATATATATATATAGGGTCAAGTTCAGGTAGGAACCTTACATATATAAGAACTGTAGGAACCATTATATACCACACGATAATATTCAATCCAACCGTCACTAATTATGCACCTGACCCCCATAATTCCTAACTCTCACAGGCCCAATTTGACATGTGGCAGCAACTCCATCTCCTTTCTCTCTCTCTACTGTCACTTTACTCCCTTGCGACAACATTTCCCACCCAAACAACCAAATTCAAGGCATCAATGTCATCGATATGGACTCATTTGTTCATCGGAGTGCAACTACAAGTTCATCAATCTAGACTTATATGTTCTCTGTCGCCATCACCCACCACCACCTTATCCCGTCGCCATCACCACCACGCGAAGCGCCTTACGCCGGCCACCACACCGAGTCACCGACCACCTCCCGTGTCACCACATCGATTTGAAGTGAAAGTTCATCAATTTATTGTTGTATGTTCATCAATTATTAGAGTATGTTCATCAATTTATTAGAGTAAAAAGTTCATTAATTAAATGAGTATATCCAACAAATTATTGTTGGATCTTGGATGTTCATAAAAAATCATTGAGTCATTTTCTATTCTGATTGTGCGTGATCCTTTTTAATGTAATCAATCTTGCTTAAATGTTCATCTGCACATAATGTTCATCCACTTTAGTTCTATGTTCATCAATTTTTGGTTGCATGTTCATCGAGATTGAACTCTATGTTCATCAAGAATTATTTTTGGAACACTGGAGGTGGTGGTTTTCAGATCAATGGTAGGGGAAAATATCAGACGAGAGAGAAATCATGGATAAATGTTTGTAGTGTTCGTAGGGGGTTTGGTACTTTGGTCGATGTGGAGGGGAAGGTGGTCTGAAAGGGAACCTCGCCGGCGACGACAGAGTTTCCCGGTGGCGTATAGCCGGCGACGGCGTTTTGGGGTTTTGGGCGGTGATGGTGATGGTGCAGGGCGGAGGGGGAAGGGGAGATGAGAGAGGAGAGTTTTTTTTGGGGTGAACACAAGTCACGGTAGTCAAAATGAGAAATATCTAAAAAAAAAAAAACTGTTATTTACACAATTGCCATTAATGAAACGCGCGAAATACAGACCCTTGGATTGCACTGATTTAACGATTGAGATTGGTTCCTAAAGTTCCTATATACATAAAGTTCCTACCAGAACCTAAATCTATATATATATATTTTTTATGACAAAGTAAAGAAAGTTGGTTTCTTTTGTGTGTACATTACCAGCTTTTTCCCTACGGCAAATTGTTTTTAATTTGTTTCATTTCATATTTAGGAAAGATCACTTAGCTTAATCAAATTTTTATTTCTAATTTGTATCATTTTAGGAAAGATCAGTTAGCTACTTAGCTTAGTACAAGATCTTTTAGTTAGTTGGATTACTTTGCTTTTCTCATGCTTCTTTACTATTTGCGGTAATATTTCTAATTTTGAATTGGCTATATTTTTGTACAAAGGAGCAGCTAATGCTGCGGGGGGTGGGGGTATGAGGATTTGAACCCGGGACAACCCCCAGGCAGGTTGAGTTCCTATCCACTAGGCCAAGCTTAATCCTCATTTTGAATTGGCTATATACAAACATAATAACTAGCCTTTCTCATGTCGGGTTTCTGAGCTGAATGAGTTTCACATCGGATACCCCTAGTTCTAACCCCAACACCTATCTACCAAAAAATAATAATTATTATTTTTGTTTATTAGTAAACATTTAGTATTATTCAGGACAAGTGGCGATTTGGTGTTATAAGTAAGTTAGTAAAACTATGTATCTCAGGCCTAGTGGTCAGAAACACAACCTCTCTAGGGGTTGTCCCAAGTTCGAATCCTCATATCTCCACCTCCGCATATCGAGTTTAAGCTTGCTTAACAAATAAGGTAACAACATCGAGTATAATGGTAAAACGCTAAGTTTGAGCTTTTGATGTTGATTTAAGTGAAAAGTAAGGTACATACATGAGTGTGTAGTGTAAGGTCAACTTGAGCTAGTAACTTTAATTTTGAGTGTGTAGTGTAAGGTCAATTGAATTTAAAATAACAAATTATTTGTACGGAATTTCGTATGCATGAACAAAAGAAGTACTCTATATTGTAAGTTGCTTAAGGCAAATAAGTGTTTAACAAACCATAAAGTGAAAATCACAAATAAGAGAAAGTTCGGAGATATGACAATTTGCTAGTCAATCTAGTTAATCATATAGTCTACGACAAAAGTTTGTTGGATACCTTTTCATTTCTCTAATTATTTGATTTCTTTAACACATTATGCATATAATCATTAGGGTTATTAGGGTTATTAGGGCTATTAGGGTTATTAGGGTTTAACTTCTGAATATCCAGACCTGCCATAATCCTTTGACATACCTTCCTTATATATCATCCCAATCTCAATTCTATCATAGATAATAATTCAAAATTTTAGCCCCATTATTAGATTGCAGTTTTAAATTTTAAAAATCAGGGATTAACTTTTCAAATAATGACATCGTAAAATTACCTTATTGAATCAATAGAAAAAGATTGGATTGAATCAGAATTTAAAACATCGTAAAATTACCTTATTTAAAATATTATTTGGGTAGTAAAATTTGACTAATGGGTAGTAAAATCGCAATGTGTGTAGTCACAAAATTTATTTTGGGTAACTTATCTACTATAGGTGAGTAGCTATAACATACGGAGTATATAACAATGCGCCGCTGCAAATAAAAAAAAAATATTTTGGGTAGTAAAATTTGACTAATTGGTAGTAAAATCTTAATGCTTGTAGTCACATGTTGTCTAATGCATGCGTAGTAAGATTTGACTAATGGCTACATATCATACCATAATTAGTAGCTAAATTAATGGACCTTGAAAATACTGTACACATTTGAGAGGTGGAAAACGGCTAAAACAATTGCCATAAATATCTACAATTGCTAGAATTAAAGTATGTATCTACAATTAGGATGTTTAACCCCATTAATTAGCTATTACTGAAAATTTTGGATTGTACTACCCCCATTAAAGTATGAGGCTATGGATAGTAAAATAAAATTCCACTATGGGTAGTAAAATCTTAATGCTTGTAGTCACAATTCTCACAAATATTATTTTGGGTAGTAAAATTTGACTGAAGGGAAGTAAAATCTCAATGCATGCTTGTAGTCACATTTGACTAAAGGGTAGTAAAATCTAAAGGGCATTTTGCCGTTTTTATGTAAATTTTGAACTTTGATGTTTTTTTTCTTAATTAGCTTCGTTCTAACGTCTTTTAAATTAAATGACATTGAACTAAAATCAATGCTCGACATGTTTACAAATTTTAAGTTAGTTAAATTAGTTTTAATGCCCAAAATTAGCTAAACTTTAATTTTTCAATTTTAATTCTTGGAAATAACATATCAATTAGTATGATATCATACGATAAAGTATACTCCGTATGATATTGTGCAAGGATGCTTAAAGATTGCCATAAAAATCTACTTTCGCCTTTGTTTATTACATCGACAATGCATTGATTTGTGTCCATCACAATTCCATTACCCAGATGTATAACTTCTGTGAATTTTCTTACTCCTTGACGGCTTTGTCTCGATATATAATTTCATGCAAACAAATCTTCGATAATTTGATCCTCTCCACAACACTTTTTCCGCATAAATTAGTGTCATGATTGACAATCTTCAAGGCCAATTCTTCTCTGGTATAACTAGTGTCCGTACCTATAAATCTATAATGGAGTTGAAACACCTTTTTTTTTTTTTTTTTCTTGCTGATAGTTGTCTGACTACAAGAACTTTTTTTTCTTTACTTTTCAATAATAAAAAGTTAACGTTAGTTTTTGGCCAAAATATCATTTAAAAGAAAAAAAATCTGATTGCACAATCAAATCTCATATAATTAATTTAGTTTATTTTATGTCTTCTTAATACATGGGTTGATTGGAGAGAGGATGGGGGATATCTACACTATTAATTACTTTCCTTCTATGTTAATAGTCCTTACCTAAACTCTCATACCTAAAATCTTACCCCAACCCTTACGGCCTTACTCTTCCTAGGCAATTTAATTTTACTACAAATAGCTAATTTTACTACTTAATATGACATGGCAAAGTTTAGACAAGAAAATCTTGTCTAAACTTTAGACCCCTATCAGCATCCATTGAAAAAAAAGACAATGAAACATAAAAATACGCGATGTTAGCAAAAACTTGTTTCACGAATTCCTCTCTTTTAATTTCTCTCCTTCCGGTCGTCATGTTGCACATATATAAACAGGTAAACCAGGATTAATTTCCTGAATACACAAAAATTGATCTCAGATCATCATCTACACTACCATTCCGATTTCCAAGAAGGTTTAATTTCCATGTCTTCCCAGAAATCACTTCGACTAAGCGAAGATTTTTTCGGCAATCTCCCGGATAATGTGACCGATGAGATTCTCGAACGCTTGCCAATTACTACGGCAGCACGGACAAGTGTGCTGTCGAAACAATGGAGACGTAGTTGGTTATCATTGAAGCGTCTCGTCTTTGACTACGAATTTTGGAGACGACTCAAGTCACTCAACCCACTCACCCAAGGAAATACGAATGCTACTGCTAATTTCAAAGGCTGCGAAGCTATTATAAGCAGTATACTTTTCTACCACAAAGGCCCCATCCATGAATTTATTCTCAATGTTCCAACAAGATTACATCCGAACCCATGGTTATTTTTTCTGTCCGAACGTCGCGTCAAAAAGCTTAGTATCACTATGTATGACTGCTTCGGTAATGCTTATGATTATTCTATTGGTTCGTATATCTTTTCGTGCACTGATTTAGTACATCTACATCTTAGTGGTTTTATTGTAAATCATGCACCTGATGGTTTTAAGGGCTTACCGAATCTAATCCGACTTGAACTCGTCAACATCAAGTTTTCTCAGCCCCATGTATTCAACAGTATGATTGCGAATTGTCGTCAATTGACTGTGTTAAGGCTTGAGAATTGTATTGGTATGGATCATATCGTTGTCGATGTACCTAGTCTCCAAAGTTTGAGTGTGAATGGATCGTTTGAGTCTCTTGGTTTCGGAGTTCTACCCTGTCTCAAAAATATTTCGCTGTGCATTACAACGAAACTCTCCAAACCCATCGCGGATACAGTCACGGCTGCCAGTCTTGAGAAAACAGGCAAGGCTTTCTATAATCTTGCAGGTACATGTCAACTCGAAACCATCCAATTTAATGGTCACTTCACTAAGGTAATTGGTCTCATAAGTTTAATTTATCTTGTGACATACGCATGATTAGTGACTAGTCTGATCTTTCAATTTTACATTTGGTTTCACTAATTGCTAAACAATTGATTCACAAATTAACATGTTACCGCTTAAATTGTTAGTAACAACTGTGCTAATGTGCCTGCCCTATCTATGTCGTAATCTGACGTCCCTTTCGCTTGTAAGATCTGGCCTGCAGGTGCTTCGTCAATATCTTTTCCTACCGAGTTCAACCACCTTCAACGGCTTTGTCTAAGTGATCTAAGTTTGACTGACACTATTGTTTTGTCTGCTGTCATCACCATGATTGAGATTTGTCCTTGCATCAAGGAGCTCGAAATTTCAGTAAGTTGATCATTCTTTAGTATTCCTTCTAACTTCTCACACGTACCAACCTTCCTTAAGTTTTAGACAGAATTTTTTATTTTTTATTTCTTTTTTGTTCTTTTCCTTTCTACAGGCTGTTTCGAGCAATATGGATGATCAACGCAAAGTCGTCTGCAAGACAAACCATAAATCGAATCACCTTCGTAAGGTTAAAATTACGGGAATCAGGGGATTTGGGAAGGAGTTGCTCTTGATTGAACACCTGCTCGCAATTTCACCACAGCTCGAAGAGTTGTGGTACAAATGTGACCCGATCTTGATCAAAACTCAGCTTGACCACAAGGTCTTAAAAAAACTGACGGGATTCACAAGGATATCTCCAAAGGCAAGACTACTTTGTTTGGAGAACTAGATGAGAAGACACCCTTACACACATTGAGCAGAATTATACGCTCTGGTTACATCGATGCTTTTCTTCGAGTAGAGCAAAAGATTTCCGAGTGGTTGAATCTTAAGAGTACCTGAAACCTTTGCTCAGCATATATACTCGAATGTTTGGGAAGAGTTCAGTTTATCAGATGCTCTAATTTAATGATTCATGTAGACTAGCTACCCCTTTCGCCTTGAATTGTTTGCTAAATGTCTGTTCTTGCAAATTTCAACCAAATTCATTCAGTGACTCGAAATTCAGTCTATTCGCAATATTGAAAGTTGGTTATTGGCTTTCCGCTGAATTTGATTTAGTGGAACAGTCGAGTTTGATCGGGGCGTATCAGCAGTGGCGGACCAAGGATTTCGGGAATGGGGGTGCACAATCGTTCTATATTGGGCGAGGTTTGAGAGATGAAAATGGAATATTTTTTTTTTTTTTTAAAAAAAAGACTTTTTTCTTTGATATGATATAAGCATTCCCAAAACTTTAACCCAAAACAGGAAATTTAAAATAGAGTTTTTTGTGGAGAACCACCTACAATTTTGGTGGTTTTTTGGGAAACCACCTTATACAATTTTATTTTTGAAGAACCACCTAATATATTCCAAAACTAATGTCGGAACCACCTATACTCACTTGGTCGGCCAACTATGTCGGTTTTTGCTTACATGTCACCTCGGAAAGCCAAATACGCATGCCAACATGGCTTGGCTCAACTTAAGGGAAAAAAAAAAAGACTAAACTACATTTACCCACGATCAGATCGATCACCCACACGGCCACACACAACCCAGTCTATGGCTGCCAGCAGATTTGTTGCCGATGAATGTGGTCAGCCTCTTTCTGCTTGCAGTGATATATACAATTTGGGTTTGGTAATCCAAATTTATATTTTGGAATTCAAAATCTCAATTGACATTATAAAAAAAATTGGGGATTCTACTTCAATACCCCATTATCATAACAAAACCTACCAGTACTCACCTATTCACTTTGGTTTCAAGAACTTTGTGAGAAATCAGATGGAAGTAAGTAGAAGTGATGATATTTTGAACATAAGTGGTAAAGTGTGGATGGAGTGATGTCGAAGACGAACTGACATTTTTGCTGAGTGGTTGAAGTTTAGGGGAAGTTGGGTTCTCGGTAAGTGAAGGTAAATTTAGTTTTTTTTTTTTTTTCTTTTTTTTTTTGAGCCAAGCCATGCTGGCATGCGTATGTGGCTTTCCGAGATGACATGTAAGCAAAAACCGACGTAGTTGGCCGACCAAGTGAGTATAGGTGGTTCCGACATTAGTTTTGGAATATATTAGGTGGTTCTCCAAAAATAAAATTGTATAAGGTGGTTCCCCAAAAAACCACCAAAATTGTAGGTGGTTCTCCACAAAAAACTCTTTAAAATAAGTAGGTAAATGAATTCATTTATCAACAAAAGATTCAGATTGCTTACATGGTTTAATTTATGGGTTATGATATAGTTAGCCCTTAGGGCTGATTATAAGAAATTAATATTGCTATGAATTTTTGTGAAACCCCATTAAATAGTATACATAGAAACTCGGAATTGACAAAACAATAAATGAACCCCCAATTAGTTAGCCTTATATGCACGACTCAACCCATATCTACTACCGTCTACCACCGCCTCTCCTATCCTCCGGTGCCCGCACCACCTCTCTTTGACCGGAAACAACGCCCCGGCTTCGCCGGGGAAACCAAATGACACCCTAGTTAGGGTGTGGTGAACCCCAACTTGGGACTACTATCCTGAAGTGGCCGGAAAAAGGGTTTAGGGTCCCACTTCCCGCCGCCGCTACCGCGGCGGCGGGAAGTGGGACCCTAAACCCTTTTTCCGGTTGACATCAACGTGAGCAAAGGACTGTGGCGCTGATTATGGTAGCCGCAATCGACGGTGGTGGTGGTGTTTGATAAGGTGGTGAAGGCCGTTGTTTGCAATCTTGCACATGTGTTGGTACTTGGTATTTTTATTATAATTTTATTAAGGATTTTGCTATAGTTAGCCCTTAGGGCTAACTATAAGCCATTAATATTGCTTTGATTTTTGTAAAATTCATTAATATCATAAAAACAACAATTAAAAAAAAAAACTACCAGACTACCACACATTATCTCTCCTCTTCATATGTTCTATTTCCCCATTCAAATACATCAACAACCACCATCACGATAGATAACGGCCACCATAATTGGCACAACGCTCCTCTACCCACCTTAAAGTTAACCGGAAAAAGGGTTTAGGGTCCCGCTTTCCGGTGCCGCGGTAGCGGCGCCGGGAAGCGGGACCCTAAACCCTTTTTCCGGCCACTTTAGGATAGTAGTCCCGAGTTGGGGTTCACCACACCCTAACTAGGGTGTCCTTTGGTTTTCCCGGCGAAGCCGGGGCGTTTTTTCCGGTCAAAGAGAGGTGGTGCGAGCACCGGTGGATAGGAGAGGCGGTGGTAGACGGTGGTGGAGAGTCGTGCATAGTGCTAACTAATTGGGGGTTCATTTATTGTTTTGTCAATTTTAATTTTCAATGTATACTATTTAATGGGATTTCACAAAAAATCATAGCAATATTTATTTCTTATAGTTAGCCCTTAGGGCTAACTATAGCATAACCCTTAATTTATTGTGTTAATAATGTGAGTGGAAATTAAAAATAAGTAGGCAAATGAATTCATTTATCAACAAAAGATTCAGATTGCTTACATGGTTTATTGTGTTAATAATGTGAGTGCGTGGAAATCTGGGTAGTGAAAAAATAGAAAAATTTGCATAAATGTGTTCAATAAGGTTCCAAAGAGTTAACAGCCAAGCATCTACCACTGAGCTACAAGGATAATTATGTCATCTTAGGAATCAATAAATTTATATTACGTTTTCTAAAAATCATGGGGGTGCACTTGTCCCCCTATGCACCCCCCTAGGTCCGCCCCTGCGTATCAGGAACAAACAGGATGGGTGAGTCTTATAAATTCCCAATTCGAAAGTACGATAGGCTGGGCCAAATTAAGTTCAGGGTAGGTTTAATTAATTTGGTTCGATGTGACTTTAATTGCTTTAACGAAAAAAGAAGAATAAACGGAAAATTGATTATGTTCAAGGGACCCCTAAATTGTTGTTAACCTTAAATCGAATCATAATATGGGGCCCTTAACACACCCAATACCCAACCAAACTTGCCCTAATATAATCGGGGGGCCTGGGCGGGCGCCCTTCTCGCCCCTCCCCCCCTCTAAAGCCGCCACTATTCAATTCCTTTCTTTAAATCTGTTTTCCATACTCTTCCTCTTGCCTGATTTTAACAGGTAAAGTCGGTCTCCTTATTTCACAAAATTTGATCATCATTTACACCGTTCCACGTCTTCCCCAAAATCGCTTCCACTAAGCGAGTATTTTCTCGACAATGTCCTGGATAACGTGGCCGATGAGATTCTCGAACGCTTGCTATGGCAGCAAGGACAAGTGTGTTGTCGAAACAATAGAGACGTAGTTGGTTATTGTTGAAGCTCTTGTGTTCGACATCGATTTCTAGAAAGCAGCTGATTTTTCAAAACTGCGGAGCTAATGTAATAAGTGGTATACTTTTCCACCACGACGGAACAATTCATGACTCCATTCTTGATATTCCTAAAAATTGGGCTAAATCAAAGTTCAGATTATATGCTCATGTCTTACTTACTTGATAGCGGTCTCATCCTAATATACTCCGTGACAATTTGTAAAGTTTGGGTTTTTTGAGATTTTGGGTATGGAATGATAGAGTACGATATAGGACTGTTCTAGACCTAGGGTTAGGGTTGGAATTGTACTATATATAACGAGGCTTGCCTCTTCAATAATACCAAGGAATTATTCAGTATTCTACATGGAAGATTTGCAAAGAAATACTATAATGTTTCCCGGGATGAATTGAACAAGATATGGGAAACTTCCCAATACCCGAGTTTTAATCAAGGAAATTTTGAGACTACAGTAGGTCTTCTTCACACTAGGAGGGAGAATGAGAAAAAAACGGGGTAGGATAAGTGTTGTGTCCGGCCCGTTGATTCAAATTGTTTCTGTTAGTGTTCAAGCTGCTGATCAGAAACCTTCTAGCGTCTACGGGACGATAGAGTTTGAATGTCCCACAGAATCAAGGCTGCTGCGAGTCTATGATCGTGATTGTTCCGAGCCTTAACTTTTGGGACCGACCCATTCGTTAGATCCCATATGCCCCGATCTTCCGTCTGACTTGTCTTTACCCGCGTACAATACAAAGATTGGGGTAGATATTTCTGATGGGATTGAAAGGTTTGCTGCAAAATTTGATTGTGTTGAGGATACAAGTAAGATGGAGGATGTTAGAGTGGAATATCTTCATGGTAAACATAGTGTCGTTGCTCTCCGTTACATTGTCATGCCCTTTGCTGTATATGGTCGCGTAAGCCTTTTCTTCTACCATCCCTCACAACGGTCCCTCCATCTTTTTGGAAAGATTGTCGCCCGTTATGGCAATACATATGATAACTGCAGTTCCGTAGAGTGCACACTCTTTGAGAAAAATGCTAATGAATTTGATATTGCAATGATCGATGGGAAAGGAAGTCTCGAGTTATCCAGGAGTTGGATAGCAGTCCCCGTTTACTCTACTCTTGTTATTGATCTTCAATTATGGGAATTTGGATCCAACTCCAAGTTTCTTGAAGAAACAGTTGAGGTTCGAGTCAAAGATAGCACAGTCCCTAATCCCAAATTCCTGGTCAACGGCACCCTTGTCATCTTAGATGTTGCGTGGTTTTCGCCGAAGCCACAAGGTGCTCTTATGCCACAGCCTTGGTATGACCTCAACATTTCTCATTACCTTTCTCTATAAATTGCTTTGTATTTGTCTACTGTTTATGAGGGGTACTTGTTTTGGTCAAATTTCCCGAAAATTAGGCACATGAATTAAATTCTTCTCGGTGCTTCTAAATTATTCTCATAGCATATATGTTTGCTAAATTTAATAATGTTTTTATTTCTTCTTTATAATAATACCATTTGTTGGTATAATTTTAAAAGAAAGATTTTCATTTTGGGTACCCAACTTATGAACAAATTCCACTTTGGGTACCTAAGGTTTGAGTAATTCCATTTTAGATACCCAAGGTTTGAACATTGTTCCACTTTGGGTACCTCACTAACCAAAATTAAAATTTAATTAAATCTTTTTATTTTATCAAAAATATTATTGAATCTTGTTTTTTTTTTTTTTTGAAACATGATCATTTTGTTGATAAAACAAAGACTAATTTAAGGTTCTAAGCTAATTTTTGAAAATTCTATATATCTTTTAATTGAACAAACATCTTCATAATAATTACGAGTGCAATGTTCACAAATTATGCGGTTTACTCCTTTAGTAACATAACGATAATATACACTCCATATATTTACATTTTAACTAACATAATTTTCTTGAACGATATATTTTTTTTTTAAATATATGTTTATACTCTAGCTAATTGTAATTTTTTTTGTTACTAATTTAATTGCACCGAAAGATAGATACTATGAAACCTCATCAAATTTACAAGAAAATCATACTTTTAATATTTTTTTGTTTGTATGAAGTTTTGATTTAATAAAGTAACTAATTTATAAAAAGAAATGTATTAATTTTGCTAGAGGTACCCAAAGTGGAACAATGTTCAAACCTTGGGTACCCAAAATGGATTTAATCAAACCCTGGGTACCCAAAGTGGAATTTGTCCAAACATTGGGTACCCAAAGTGAAAATTTTCCATTTTAAAATGTGTATGTGGTCTTTTCAGGCAATTATCTCCACACATGAGTAGGGGGCCCATATCAGCTTCGGCAGTAGAGATCTTTTCTGTCTACGTTTGCCGTAAACGGTTTGGAGCATTGCAGCTTCATGGTTCCATTGAAATATTGCGAGGGAAGAACTCTTCTTATGGGTTCAAAAAAGTAGCAGGGGATGCGTTTATCTTACCTCAACATTGCAAAACTCTTCCTGTACTTGATGGACGTCGACTATAGAGTGAGTTTGAATCACTAAAGATCAAAGTCGACATTAGTGATGTCTACAACCATTTTCACGTCAAAGGTCGGGCAACTTGGGATAATAGAGACCTTCAGTTTGATACGAATCTTCTGAACACACAAGTGTGCTCGATATTCCAAAGTAATTTTGGTTTTGTCGCAGTTCACTATTCAGTTTTTCCGGAAGCTGTGCAAGCTAAGATAATATGTGTCGTTTGCACTACCAAAAGTGCACCATGTGTTATGCTTCCCCAGGTCTCTGGTTCCATTGTTGCCTATTACAATAACTATGACTATATGTCTGGTTATAACAAGGAGTATTACCGTGTGATACTATTTCAAAAGGACGGAGATAATGCGGTAAATATGGGTTCCGGTGGGGTCATAGCTCTGGATAGAGCTACTGTCGTGGTTCCGCTCAAGTCCGCGCTTGTTATTGAAGTAAATATGAATTGAAGATCGGAGCCAATCATGTTCTCATGGAGTCTATGACATTTGCTATCGGCAAAACTCACCTCGTATTGGAGAACAATGATTATTCCGTTGGTATCCATTTGACATGGGTTGAGGTAGATGGTTAGTTTGGATGAAAAAAACATATATACTTGAGATGGTCGAAATTATGTGTAAGGTCATCGGACGATCTTTTCATCGTCTTAATATAATGTAATAGTATGGATTCAATGTTTATAAAGATAGATTCTGCATTATTCCCCCTTGACTCTGCATTCAAACACTAATGTTTCAAAGCCAACCTATTTCAAAAACTGATGTTTTCCATCCAATCCAAAAAACGAGTTAAAAAAAAAAAAACTTTCCTTCCTTCTAAACTTAGAAGTTAGAACTCGCTTTGAATATAAAAACAAACTCAGCTTAGGTCAAGTCAGCGTTGAGATTTTATTTTCTCACAAATTGTTGTTATTCCTTTAGGATTTTTGATGATATATTATCATTCTAATAATGTAAGAGCTTTCATGTCTTCCTTGAAAATTTGTCGTCGAAGCGAGGATTTGATCAGCAATGTACCAGATAATGTGGTTGATGAAATTTTTCAGTGCTTGCCAATACACATGGCGGAAGGACAAGTGTACTGTCGAAACAATTGAAACGTAAGTGGGTATCGTTGTCCAAATTCTCCTTCCATCGTGAATTCTGGCCGCAATTTCGAAAGAAAGATGGGAAGATATATTGGGAGAAATGCAGCCACATTATAAGCAACATACTTCTCTGTCATAAAGGCCCAATAGAAGAAATTTTTCTTCAAATTCCAGAAGAATTCACCTTCACAATCGACTCATGGCTATCTGTTCTCGCTGAAAAGGTGGTAGAACGGATGTTTATTGGTAATTTATCCAAGTATCTTCAACCTATGGCCACATCTATGGGTGCAGTGAACTCGTAAATAGTCTAGCACTAAATAACTTGACTTTAAACCAAGTTTGAGAAATTACAAAAACTTAAGCTTAAAACAGAAAAACAAAGTAAACATAAAGCCTAGAATACAACCTAAAACGATACATATTAACAGAATCTGGCTTGAATGACATGAAGATAAAATTCTCATCGAAAAACTCGTTGATTTCCTCATCTGGGATTCCATGATGAACAACCAGGTGGAGGTCAAGTTGCCTTACATGATTAATATTGTTTAGTCTTTTGTGACTAAGAACTTATGTTTTTTTTTTCCCCCTTTCTGCAGGTTGGGGAAAGCAAATTAAATGCCGGTGAACACAAAGTAAACTACATCAAAAACCTTAAATTGAAACACCTTCTTCAGATTGAAATGATGGGTATCCGGGGATCAAATGCGGAGCTCCAAATGATTGAATACCTGCTTACGATCTCAGTAGTGCTCCAAGAGTTGGTTGTCAAATGTCTCATATCTGATACCAAGGAAGAGCTCAAGGTGACAAGAAGGCTGAATGAATTTAAGAGAGCATCTCCAGAGGTACGCCTACGTTGCCTGGAGAGGTGGATGAATTAGAGTTCATAAGACTACCTTACAGATTTGCAGCGAATTTTAGGCTTAGTTACATACTCGTACGCTATTCTAGTTGATGCTTTTCTGATCAAATAGAGAAGTCCCTAACAGTCCTCGTTTTCGTACCTAACCAATGTGTCGGTCATTTAAGTTCCTGTTTTATTTCTGAAGATTCTTCTGGTGGTTCCGTTTGAGTTTGTTGGGCCACTGCGTCTGCAGACCATCGGTCCAATTAGTATGATATTGTCCGCATTGGGATAAGCCCTCACGAATCTGTCTTTGGTCTCTTTTCCAAAAAGCTCCATACTAATTAGTGTAATGATCATTTATAAACAAGACTTTCACTCCTTATTTCTCCGATGTGTGATTTGGGTAATCACCTTTACAATCCTCCCCTCAAACCACGACCCATCTTTTGAACTTGATTTTATAACCTCCACTCAATCAACAATCTGTTGGCATCACACATAATTCGCGAGTTTAGCCCATGCGTGCTAGTGGGCACACGTACATTATACGTAGACCCTTTACAGATTGGGGATCACAACCCTCAGAACCAGACACCCCTAACAATCTCGAGTCTTAATAACCTCCTAGGCTACACTTGCACCTAAAGAGTCTTAGCTTCTCACCCGTTCCACAGGGTTGGCTTCAGCTCACCACTCTTTCTTCTAGGTTGGGCATTTTTTTGTGTGTACTGTGTACGCCATACCTTCAAGTCTCGATCAATGCTCTTCAACGTGTCACACATGAACCTCATCTCATACCATACGTAATTAAGTTTAGAATATGAGATCTAAGACATGATACTATAGTGGTAAGTTAATTTTTGCTAATAATTTTAAATAATGTGATATAACAGATCATTAGATAGTAAAATGAAAAGGAAATATTTTAACGGAGGACGAGATAGCGGAATGAAAATGAAAATAAAATATTATAATGGGTGACGTAACTATGGAAGGTAATGATAATATGATTATCGTGCAAGGGTGTGACTCAATGGTTAAAATAGTGGAATGCTGAGTGGAGATCCTCTGTCCCATTCTTGTGTCCCACTCACTGTACCCCTCCAATCAAATCATTTGAAATCAATTAAATTATATGTTTAAATAATTTTTTTTAATAATGGCAAGTGGGTTTGCAAGGTTGTGATTGAAGGGGTACATAGAGTGGTACACAAAATGGGACAGAGAATCCTCATTTGTGGAATGCTATACACTTGGTCTCAGATTCAAACCCCACTCTAGTTGGTGTTATGCTTGAGTTATGCCTCTCTGGCATTCTCCTAGCTACCACATACAACTGTGTCTTACCTGTTTGCGTGTCTTGTTGGGTGTTGCATATACCCGCGGAGTTTACCCAGAGCGCACTTAAGGTAGCGGCTTCGAATTTCCCGTCTCATAAAAAAATGATAATATGATTAGTGAGTAATATTAGATTGATATATAATATGACGGGTGACAAAAATTGAAAGAATAAAAATGCATAATATTGTTCGTAATAAATTTGAACAAAAATAAACCTACAATCTTTTTTATAAAAATAAGTACAATCAGTATAAATAGACATATTGGGTGTGACACGAACATGTAGAGTAATTGATATTGAAAGTTGGATTTTGGGAGTTAGTCCCTGCACGAAGTATATTGACGATTAGAAAAACAAGTCTACAGAAAAGAAAAACAAAAAAAACTACACGCCGAAACATATTATCCCAAAATACAAAAAGAACTCCAAAATGAAACTTAAAAAAACTCAACGATGTTTGCAGGAATTCTTTCAATCAATATATATATATAAAAGAGGTTTTTGACAAATGCATACGGCGCTCTATAAATCAAGAAATTCCCACAATGCACTAGAAATGAAGAAATGCACAGAGAGAGTCCAATATTTACAAAACTCTCACATAAAGTTATCTAAATGAAACATACATAATTTGTTATAACTTGGGCTACGTATATGAGAATCTTACGATACATGTATCAATAAATTCGTGTCGAAATGCACTTCAATATAAGATCCATTCACACATATTTTTGAAAAACTAAGTGAAGTGTGAATTTGTTTGAAATATATCGTCAAGATTGAGACTTTAATGAAAAATGCGTTAAAAAGTAAAAAATAAAATAAAAATGTAAAGATAAAGTAATACTCTGTAAGTGGTTTAGTGAGATAAGGAGACATCTTAACTAGGAAACATTTGATTAGTCCATATAATTTAGGATTTTTGGTTGAACTACACTTATTAAAAGTAAAATTTGATCAACACACGTAATATAATCATTTTGTCCAACCATTACACCATATACCAGCTTCCGCCCCCATTTCTACCCCATACCCACCCAATGCTATCTTTACAAGTTGCAAACGGAGTGGCTACGGGAGGCAATAAAATTAAGGATAATACTACAAGTTTTATTTAAAAGAAAATAAAATAGTTATTATGTACGTCATACGATATAATATTTTAACCGTGCAACGCACGGGTTTAAAACTAGTATTCAATAATAATAAACCTTAATCACTTCATTTAAAAAAAAAAACAAAAAAAAAAAAATTACTTTTATTTTGGCAAAAGAGGTGGTAGATAAATAGATGAAACATAAACGTTTTACAAGCTTAATTACTTAATCCTCATACCCCCACCCCCGCAGCATTAGCTGATCCTTTGTACCAAAAAAAAAAAAAAAAAAAAACAAGCTTAATTACTTCAACTTCGAGCCTCGAGGTTTTCTTCTTTCCTCCCTCCTCTTTCCTCCTTCCTCTTCCCCCTCTTAGGCAGATGTACTAGACTCGAATGCTGCACATAAACATATATGTAAACACGGTGTCCTGAATATACAAGATTTGATCTCATATCATCATACAATACACTGTTCCAAAAGGGTTTCCATGTCTTCCCCAAAATCGCTTCGATTAAGCGAAGATTTGCTTGGCAATCTCCCGGATAATGTGGCCGATGAGATCCTCGAACGCTTGCCAATTCTTACGGCAGCAAGGACAAGTGTGTTGTCGAAACAATGGAGACGTAATTGGTTATCATTAAAGCGTCTCGTCTTTGATGTCGAATTTTGGAATGCTGCTGTCCGCCAAAACTGTGGAGCTACAATAAGTAGTATACTTCTCCACCACGACGGCCCCATCCATGAATTTGCGATTCTTAGCTTCCCAAAAACATTGGATAAGAATTTGAACCACAGCCAATGGTTATGTTTTCTATCCAAAAATCATGTCAAAAAGGTCACCATCACAAATTTCTGGTCCAATACTTGTGACCCTATTTGTTCGTACATCTTCTCGTGCACTGATTTAGAACATCTACAGCTTGATTTCTTTACTGTAAATCATATACCTTCTGATTTTAAGGGCTTTCCGAATCTAAAGAGACTTGAACTCGTCAACATCAAGTTTTCTCAGCCCCTATTATTTGGCAGTATGATTGCGAATTGTCGCCAATTGAATGTTCTAAGGCTTGAGAATTGTACTGGTATTGATCATATCGTTGTCGATGTACCTACTCTCCAAAGTTTGACTGTGATTGGATCGTTTGCCACTCTTGATTTCGGAAATTTTGTCAGTCTTAAGGACTTTTCTCTGTGCACTGCGACGAAACTACCCATAGCTAATAAAGTAGTCGAGAGGGTCAATCTCGGGAAAACGGTCAAGGCTGTCTATGATCTTGCACAATCGTGTCAACTCGAAAGCATCCATTTTAATGGTAACTTCAGTAAGGTAATCTTACAAGTCCGTCTGTTGATTAGTGAGCAGTATTTAAATCTATGTTGAATGATATCTGCTGACATCCTTTTCGCTTTCACTTGTAAGATCTGGGCTGTATGTGTTTTCTCAACATCTTTTCGTGTCACGTTCAACCGCCTTACAAAGCTTTGTCTAAGTGATCTAAATCTGGCTGACTTCACTGTTTTTTCTGCAATCTTCACCATGATTGAGATTTGTCCTTATATTAAAGAGCTCGACATTTCAGTAAGTACATTATTGCTAAGTATTCCTCCTAACTAGGCCCCGTTTGATAGGACTGCATCTTTCTGAACTGATCTGATCTGATCTGATCTGAATGATTCTGATCTGATCTGATCTAATCTGAATGATTTTGATCTGAACTGATCTGATCTGAATGATTCTGAACTGATCTGATCTGATCTGAATGTGTTGAAATTTTGATTGAATTTCAACGAATTAGTATCAGTTATGGGCGAAATACATTGATAAAATTTTTATCTGATATGATCTGATCTGATCTGATCTGATCTGAATGATTCTGAACTGATCTGAATGATTCTGAACTGATCTGATCTGATTTGAATGATTCTGAACTGATCTGAATACTACTGCGAATAAGTCCTATCAAACAGGGCCTTAGTCCTTCGATCTAACACGAACCTTCCTTAGTTTTCTTTGAGATGAAAAGTTAACTTTTTCTTCTTCTGCTCCCTTCTATGTAGGTTGTTACGAGCATGACGGCTGATCATCGACTCAAAGTCAAATACAATGAAAACCATAAATCGAATCACCTTCGAAAGGTTAAACTTACGGGAATCAGAGGATCAGTTGCGGAGCTGCATTTGATTGAGTACCTGCTCACGATTTCACAAGTGCTCGAAGAGTTGTGGTTCAAATGTTACCCCTCGTTGATCAATACTCCGGCTGAGCGGAAGGTGTTTACAGCGCTGATGGGATTTACGAGGACATCTCCAAAAGCAAGAGTACATTGTTTGGACAACTAGGGTAAGAAAACACATTGATGCGAATTATATGCATGGTTACATGCGCCAATAGCAGTAGTATACGGTATACTTGTTAAACATACAGAATATTCAGCGTATGCATTTGGCCGGCAAGTTTACAGGAAATTCCTGATGCTTTTCTTCGAGTAAAGCAAAAAAATATCCGGTGTTAGTTTGCGTCAGAATCTTTGAGTAGCTGAAACTCTAGCTCAGTTTACTCAAATCTTTTGCAAGAGTTCAAGATAAGTTTCTGATTCTATAGATGAAGAATACAGTTTTCAACTGTGAAAATTGTATTGGAGGTTGTATTTCATTTTATTGTTTGAATGTTTGGCTGCCAAGTCCATTTAGTACTTCAATGATTCCATACCGATGTACTAAATCGACTAACAAAATGTCCCAAGTTCGAATCTAGAGAATAATGCGGCAGTGTTAAAAGTCATTTGCAAAACTAATAAATCGAAGATTTTCAGAAAAATTTAGAGAAAGGTTCGGCTTTTAAAAATACTGATTTGAAAATTAAATTTTCACTTGTATCTTGTTGCTTTTGGAGGATTTATTTCTATGTAACGCAGTGATCAATGGGAGAAACTCTACACATGAGGTTAATTCCTCCTTTTATTTTCTTTCTGATTAGTTAGATTAGATGTCTTACCATGTCAGCACTCTAGTGTGCTACGTAAGAGATTTCCGCCAACTTAAACATTGCTAATAATGGAGAAGGTGAGGAGTGAGTGTGGAGAGTCGTGGGTTGAAGATGATGATGAATGGGGATAGGACTACGGTGTAAGATTATGTTTTTGGTTTTTGTTTAATTTATCTCATTGATCTTGAGAACAAATTTGAGAGTGATAATTTCCTTGACACTACCGCTAATCGTTGACTAGGCAAAATTAAATTAAAGATAACAAGTAATAAAAATATGCTTGTGTAGTAAATTTAAGATAATTGCAGTAAATTTATGACATTGGTAGTTTAATCTATCAATAGAGAGAAATTTAAATTGATCTATTTTGAAGGTAATCCTAGGAGTCTAAGTATAGACACATGAAAAATTGTCTACATTTTAGTCAAAAAATCTCGAGAGTAGTAAAATCAAGATGGTACAAATGCATTTACATTAAATTTTCGTGATATGCAGTAAATTTATAATATCGTAGTAACATCAAGTACATAAGTACAAAGAATTTTGACATTGATTTATTTCCCTCACTTTCCAATTCTCAAATTAATTGAGTTCGGGGGCACCACGGAAATTTGCCGTAAAATTTACTACAACCCTAATACAATTTTCTACTCATACAAATAGACTCCTAACATTTTATATTCCAAAATTTATAATAAATCATTTCCTAAATTATGCAACAAAACTTACTGCACTTTCAATTATTTTTACTATAAACGATAAGCTAGACACTTTTTTTTTTGTCTATGTACAAACTCCCAGTATTTTCGAAAATTATATCAGGTGATTCTCCAAAAAAAAAACATCAAACTATAATTCTAAAATAAATTAGGGTTTTTTTGCCCACAATAATAAAAAATTTTCGCTTCCTTTCCAATCCAATATAATAATAATCCCGGACCCTCAAAAAAAAAAAAAAAATTATCCCGTCTCAAAATATTCGCATATATAACAACGAACCTCAACCTCGACCTTCTGACACCCAAAAAAAGAAAGGGTGCTCCACATATTCAAACCGGTGAACCCGTTGTCCTGATTTCACAAAAGTTGATCTCAGATCATCACAATCCACACCACTCCAAAGCGGTATCATGTCTTTTCCAAAATCGCCTCGACTAAGAGAGGATTTTCTCGGCAATCTCCCGGATAATGTGGCCGATGAGATCCTCGAGCGCTTGCCAATTCTCTCAGCAGCAAGGACTAGTGTACTGTCAAAACAATGTGGACGTAATTGGTTATCACTGAAGCGTCTCGTCTTTGACCTCGATTTCTGGAAGGCAATGTACCAAGGAGATGCCCGAAACTGCGAAGCTATTATAAGCAGTATACTTCTCCAGCACGAAGGCCCCATCCATGAATTTATTCTATATGTTCCACAACATATGAATTATAGCCAATGGTTAAGTTTTCTATCCAAAAAACACAACCTCAAAGTGATCAGAATCATAAATCTATGTTGTTATAATTATCCTATTGGTTCGTATATCTTCTCGTGCAGTTATCTAGTTCATCTAGAACTTGTGGGCTTTATGGTAAGTCACCCGCCAGCTGATTTTAAGGGCTTTCCGAATTTAAACCACCTTCAACTCGTCAATATCAAATTTTCTCATCCCAAAGTATTTGACAGTCTAACTGCGAACTGTCGCGAATTGACTGTATTAAGGCTCGAGAATTGTACTGGTATGGATCATATTGTTATCGACGTACCTACTCTCCAAAATTTGACTGTGATTGGAGAGTTTCATAGTCTTGGTTTCGGTACTGTTCGTGATCTTAAAATTCTGTGTGTTCAACCGATGACGGAATTAGTCCCGACTGCGGATCTCATGATTACATTCAACGCTGTGTATCTTCTTACACGTTTTTGTAAACTCGAAAGCGTCCAGCTTAATTGTCCCATCGTAAAGGTAAACTCACAATTCCCGTATGGCCGTATTAGTCATGCTTAGTGAGTAGTAGTCTTTCAAATCACGTATTTTATATTGATTGCGCTGCTCAATTAATTCCCAAATTCACATGATTTTGGTTTTAGAATTTTGTAACATTATACGGAGTATGTGCCTTTGTGTGTCGATATTGAAATCTGAGGTCATTTGTCTTGTACTTGTAAGCTCTTGGCTGAAGGTGTTAACCGAAGATCTCTTCCTGTCTCGTTCAACCACCTTAAGAAGCTTTGTCTAAGTGATCTAACTTTGGTCGACTTCCGAGATTTTGGTCGTGTTCTTTGGATGATTGGGAGTTGTCCTTACATTGAGGAGCTCAACATTTCGGTAAGGACATCATTACTTTCCTTCTGACAGAATGAAACTTCATTAGTTTTCTAAGACTAAGAAATTCCTCTCTTTTTTTTTCTGCAGGTTGCGAGTAATTACGTATATCATGAGCAACACAATTTAGACTACAATAAGAACCATAAATTGAATCGCCTTCTCCAGGTTACGATTACAGGAATCAATGGATCAAGTATTGAGTTGAAATTGATTGAGTGGCTGCTCGCGATTTCACCAGAGCTCGAAGAGTTTTGGTACAGATGTAACCCCTCCTTGTTCAGTAGTCCGGCTGAGCGGAACGTGTTTAAAGCGCTGACCGGATTTACGAGGGCATCCACAAAGGCAAGACTACTTTGTTGGGAGTGATCTAGGGTGTTAAGAACACAGATTGCGAGGCATCTCTTTAACATACAGCAAATTCAGCGTATAACAATGCACTTAGCCTGCAAGTTTATAGAAGAAGGTCCTGATACTTTTCTTCGAGTTGAACGAAAAAAATTCCGGTGCTTGTGTCTGAGGAGCTGAAACTCTTGCTCAGCTTACTTAATCGTTTGCTAGAGTTCAGGGCAAGCTTCTGATTTCATTGATCAAGTAGTAAGACACAAAGTTCTCATATTTTGTGAGAACTATATACATCTTCCGATATTCGTAGTATATATTTTGTTGTTATTTTGAGTATAACTTTGCATAATCTTTGGTCAAATCTGTTGAACGCTAAAATTAAGGACACTTATACGAGGTGTCTGTCCTAAGAGCACTTAATTTAAACTGACCGCGATGAACTAAATGCCATGAAATAAAGTACTAAAATGCAAAGACAAAAGACGGGCTCTTACAAACTAAAGTAGTAACCATTAATTGAAAGAAAATGTCAGGTTTGCTAATGAAGAGTCCAGGAAGAGATGGAATCAATTACCTCCATGCCTTCTATCTTCACCATGGAAAAGAAAAAGCTACGCTAATACATGAACTGCTCGCGCTACGGGGCGAGACCACCCGATGTACACTAAGGAAGAACTAAAAAGACTCGAATAAAATGTTGTTGATGTTTGATCGATTGATGTCTTTAATGCTGCTCCTTGCTCCTCTATTTATAGCATAAGATTCTGGCGGTTTTCCCAACTTCCACAGCCTTCTACAAACGTGGGAGCATACTTATCAGCGGTTGTGTTTTCCTTCTCCAACTGCTTCCTATCTTGGCGCCGTCCACTAAATTCGAATAGATGGACTTTAAGTATTTGCTGTCAGCCCATACTGAGTAGTGTATCCGTGTGGGCTTTTCCTTGTTTTCAGCCCATCGAGGTTACTGGACCGAAAGCCTTCCATCGCAAAGACAAAATTATTTTGTCATCAACAAATGCCCCCCTTTTTTGTGTTGCTGGGAATTTGAAGCGATACAAAAAATGAATCTTATCTATCGTTGTCGATGGAGTTTGACTATCGTGAATCAAACTAGTAGCTTTAAGCATTCGTTATCGTTGAATGTGGTACTTTGTAATTTAAAACATACTCGTTTCGTGAATACGCTTTAAATAAAATTAACATTTCATTTAAACAATCTCATTTAATTTGAAATGAGATGAGTAAATACAAGATCGACAAAATCCCATTAGATCTGAATGGAATTTTGATTTTCAAAGAAGAACTCCACTTTAGAAACGAAGTGATGTCGCACCCACCCGAATTTCAGTGGGCCATATTGCTGCCATTCCTTCGTTATGCATGAAGTTGTGTGACCAGGTATGTACATAGCTCTCATCGGCAGGAGCGATGTAGGTAGCCCGTGGTTCCTCTTTTCTCTTCACCAAAGTAAGCTTTGGTCGCGGCTTGAACTTGTTCGAGTACTTCTTGAACTGGAACACCTCGCTGCGCTCCTTTCCGTCTGCACCTTCATCTTCGAACTCGTCATCGCTGCACGCACTCAGCCAGTAGGCGTTCTCACCTTCTTTTGCATACTCGTCCCATGTTTGACAAGTACAGAAGTAGATCACTCTTTTTCCTCCGTTCTCGATCCGTCCCCTGTACCAACCAGACCAGTAGGTGCGCTGGTAGTAGAATAGGGAGTTCCGATAGACCAGGTTTTCGTCAGGCTTTAGAAAGTTTTGCGCCAAAATCTTTCCCCATCTCTTACACGTGCCCATGATGTTCATTCCATCATCGTACCCAAGCTTTGGAATGATGAATTTAGTCATCAAATCTTCGCTTGACAGGACTGTAGCCTGGCTATCCTGAACTCCATCGAGAAATTTCATCTCCGGAAGTTCCCACTTCTTCAATTTGGGGAAGAAGTTGTCCATTGTCGCCTGTCATTTTTTCGTTGCGGCAGCCTCTTCAACAAATTTCTTTTGATCGTCCTCCATGATATTGCACTGGAGGTGATGGTTGGGGCACTCTTCTCCGTATGGTCCCAAATCGTCTTGTTTCCAGACATAGGGGAAGAATTCCAAAGTCTCTTCTCCAGTCTCTAACTCTTCTCGAATGGCGAGTCGATACTGGTAGATATTGACACGCCCCCAGAAATTCGTAACTGGTTTATCGTAACCAGGGACATTTAGATCTTTGGTTGCATAAACTGCCATTTTCGTTTGGAAGTTTATAGAAGAAGAAATGGAAGGGAGGAAGGAAACGCTTTGAATATTGCTGATACTCAAAGTGTCGCTTATGATTTCAAACATCTCAACCCTTCCTTTTATATTAAAATTCCTTGGCGGTTCTTTCGCCACGATTTAATGACGTGTGGGAGAGGGGCAGTTTTTTCTCGGAAAACTGCTTTAAGAGTGGTTAAATGAATTTATCATTAACCAACTGGTGATTTCCAATGAACCAAGATTAAATACGACTCTTGGTTTATCAAGTCATTAGTTACTGAAGACGCATTTTACTAAATGGTATTAATCTTGAAAATGCAAACCTTAATTGAATAATTTGATTCAATAAAAGTTCTTCAAATTACAAAGCAAAATAGAAATAAGCATACAATAACAAGAGGACTAATCACATCGACCCCTTATATTCCTTACTTATTAATAATTGCTCCCGCCATTCTAGAAAGACTGGCGCGCTGGGAAACGTGGGCATAAACTTCGATGATCGTGCATAGAAGCGATGGACCCCATTCCCAATACTTTCCCACTTCTCATCTTCCGCTGGGGCATACAACCACCACGCATGATTGTAATTATCGGCCCTAGCCTTCCAGAGATCGCAGGCACAGAAATAGACTATCGGGGATCCGCCCAACTCTATTTCCTTAGTATACCACCCTTGCCAAAAGGTTCTGTGGTAGTAGCAGATCGAATTCCTATACGCCAGATCCTCGTCTGGTTTCAGAAAGTTCAATGCCATAAGTTTCCCGAAAAACTTACAGACTGCTAGGAAATTCATACCATCTCTTCCGCCCAATTTGGGGATGATATGTTGGACCATGATGTTTTCATCGGTGAACACATCATGTTTACTTGAAATGCAGCCCCGATCTGTAAACTTCAGTTCAGGCATCGGGTCCTCCAATTTACCGTAGTAACGATAAACGGTCGCCTCCCACATTTCCGCAAGCCTTGAGATCACTTTGAATCTCCTCTTGTCCTTTTCCAGTTTGTTACACCGGTGGGCGTGATTGAAACACTTGACTGGGTAACGGAAACCGGGCCTTGATTCCCCCATATGCACCTCATGGGTATAATCCAAGAGGCTTGATGGTTGGTTCTGCCATCTCGTTGGCCGATGGAACCAAAGCTCTGAGTTTTTGACTGTTGGTCTGTCAAAATGTGGCAATTGGGTGTCTGGGTTCACATGGTGGTGTTCAGTGAACAACGGAGCCAAAGCCACGGGTTCCATGATTTGTTGATGGATTTTTGCAATTGTTTTGATTCTTTCGGAAATCAAATTTGTAAGATAATGATAAAACTTTTCAACTGAAAATCGGATTTCAGAATTAAGTTGGAGAATTTAAAGTTAGCGAGATCTAGGTTGAGTTCCCAGAAACGCGTGTTAAATCCTGGGAAAGCAGGGTAATTTAATATGAATTACCTTCCTAACCGTATATAATAAATGTTCCAACAAGATAAAATTAATTGGGTAATTCATCTTATTGACATTAAATGAATAAGTTTGATTACAAATATTTCGTTTTTGTAAACCAAACGTCACATGCGATTAAATCCTTAAACCAATCGTAGTACATTGGCAACTCTCCGACCCAATGTGGATATCGCACTCTATTGAACTTTTGGGCATTTTCCCACTCTTGACACAAGCATCTGAACTTGATCAATTTTCCACCTTTATCATATTCTCCCCTATATATCGCAGTATAGCTTGGCGCTACATACGTATATAGTTTGCTCGCATAATAAAGGTTTAAGTCAGGCCTTAGGAAGTTAGGCGCAATCCAAATGCCCCAGGCTTTGCAAACCGAAGCTGCGACAGTTAGATCATTCCTATTTAATCTTGGAAAAATGTGTTCCAACATTAAATCCTCATTGGACAATACTTTCATTGCCCCATGACTTGCCCTGTCGGATTTGACTATGCCTTTGGTAATTTGACCAAAACAGGCTTTCATCGTACTGGCCCATCGCTCTTCTAACTCGCGAGAGACTTCTTGTTTATCTGCCTCAGTCTCATCATGCTGAGATTCGTGATTGAAGCATGGTAAATCTGGTGCAGGCCAAGGGACCTTCTTCTTCAAGACATACCCTTTAATATTGACATTAAAGTAATGGATGTCTTGGATGTAATCCGGATCATCATGAAACAGTTCGTACGTTTGCAAGACGTCCTCATCATCCTCTTCCAACTTGCCATGTCGCCTGGTCAAAGTTGTTTGGTACCTAAATTCCGTTTTGCGCTGATCAAAAGGAATTGATTTGAGAGCAAGATGATGAAAGAAAAGAGGATTCCTATCTGGGAAGACCTCCATAATTTGAATAGAATTCTCAAGTCTGTGAGAAATACAGAATAGCGCTGAGACTTTAAAGGTTTGAATTTGTCAAAACCCTTAAATTTCGGATTCTGTTTATATTCAAATTTTAAGTTTTAAGCAATTAAAAAATTCGTTTTTAATTACCAGGAATTCAACAAGATAAAAGAAAACTTTATATTAAATTCATAATACAAAGCACTTTTATATTAGAGTTGGAATTAAACTACGATGCTTATGAAAATAAAAGTTCCTAAGGCGATGGCCTTTTGTAGTCACTATTATTCTCGCTATCATCAGCATCGGAGTAATATGGTTTCTCTGCGCGGTCTGGCTTAAAGCGACAGTTTGCCTCTGGGAGGTCCCAATCAATGAAGGTCTGACTGTCGTCGGAGTCAGTTGCCTCACTGCTTGGACTGCTATCACTTGGAAGGTTTTCTTCCGCAGCCTTCATCGCCATTTGCAGGGCCTGTTTCGTTGGCCAATTCTTCCTTTTCCGAGCCCGCTTGGCAATGGTGCCCCTACCTCTCTGTACGTGGAGAGTAGAGCGGGAATGACTTCCTGACTTCTTCCTGTTTGAAGAAGCAGCCGTCAGAGGGCGGTTTGTGGCAACAATGTCTTGAGAGATCGGATTAACCACCGACTCTGCCACTTCTTCCATCTCATCGTTGATTTGGAGTGGTATTGCTTCCTTATCCTTTCTCCTCCTAGCGCCCACATCTGTTCCTTTCGCGACAGAGTTGCACTTTTTTGAAGACATCTTGATGGTTCAGATGTAGATTTGTGAAGAAAAAGTATTTTTGTGAGAAGTTTTGTTGTGAAATATGCACAAATCACTTCTCTATTTATAATTCTCACAGAGACTCATCGTATTCTAATGATGGGTCTTTTCAGAGAAAACCAAGAGTCATTTCGTCTTGACCACGTTTTTTCTTAACGGGTGAAAATGAACTTTGGAAACTGTAACTAATGATGACTTTCTCTTAAACAAGATTCCCTTTAATTAAAAGAGAAAAAACCGCTTAAGTTCCCCTATCAGTGGAGAGAGAAATAAATCATCAATATTTAAATTATAGATAATTTATCTATAATAACAACTCTTAACCGTCCCAATTATTCAACGAATTTTAACCAAATTCGGAAAATAACTGTCTTGTCAAAACGGTACCGTTTGTGCCTTGAAATTAGGTTATAAAAAGGGGAACTGGGTTTCTCAATTGACAAAACACCCAACTCTCAATTTTATTACATTCCTTCTTACATTCGAGTAAAAAGAAATTCCCCTCTTTCAATTAATCAAAATGAAACAAAAGCCCGAGATCCAACTCAGCCTTCGTTGGCCCGACTCTTACATCGGGGGTGCTCGGAAACTTGTTGACGCAATCAACAAGTACCAGAAGATTTACTACCCAAATTACTTCTGGCACTATGGTTCTCCTACCGATAAGGAACCACTTCCGAGCGGGCAAATTGGCCCATGTTTTATCTGGAAGCGCGGAGTAATAGAAAATACTGACTCCGCGGAAGTCAGAGATGCATTAAACGACATAATGCACAACCCTGAATCACAACCTTTGGCGTACTGTGAGAAAGTACAGCCATGCCGTCTTCCTAACGTGACCAAGCCAATCAAAGGATGGGTTGGCGTGTCACAAGCAGATGAATGGATGGAACGACTCTCCGCTCATCATTCTACTTGGGAAAAACAGAGGCTACTCCATTTCTTAAGGTTAGCATGCTATTCCCATATCCCATTTGATGGTTCATTTTCGACTGCTTTCCTGTATTTATGGGACCCCACTGTGAATTGCATTGTCACAAAAGTGGGTTACATGACTGTCACTCTGGCTGACATCGCCTGCATCACGGGTCTTTCCCCTAACGGAATTAGCGGAAAAGAATTGTCAACCGTAGAGTGTGTCCCAGCGGCGACACAACTATATGTCGGGGCCAGTTCCATATATGATGGACTGTTAAAAGGAAAATCCTCTGGCCTCTCTTTTTCAACCTTGATTAGCGCATATGCATCCTCCGAGGATGAAGTGACGCAAGAGGAAGTCGTACTCTTCCTCACCTTTGCCCTGAGCCGTTTATTCATGTCGCGCTCTGGCAACGTTTCCAAGGCTTTTATGGTTTTGGCTGCAAACTTGGTTGTCGCAAAGCCAGAACCTCTTGCTTTAGGCCCTATGTTGCTAGGGTCCCTGTATAGATGCCTCTATCGCGGTCGTGCCCTGTATCTAGGGGAGGAGGATCCACAGGTATCTCAAGGACTACTCCCGCTATCAGGCCCATTGTGGCTTCTGACTTGTTGGGGAGTGATGTACTTCTGTCATCTGCTGAACTTTTCATCAGATGTGTACATTGAAGACTGTTTCTGTTATGGTGACTTCGTCTTCCGCGCTGTCGATGACAAAATTGGTGTTCATCCTCGACAGATCCTTGGATATTTAATGGGGGTAACTTCTTACGGGTACCCACTCCCTGTTGCCTGGAACCTATTTCTTTTGGCCAAACAACAAGAACTGAAAGAGGATCACTGGATCTATCGTGCCCTTCCTCTTTGGATGCAAGATCTTGACATCACCCCTCTTGGGATTTTTATTTCTTCTGAAGCAAAGGGTACTTCTTTCGATGGCGGTTTCTGGTCTAGTGTACTTCAGACCAAAGACCTCTATGCCTTCGAACCTGGACTCCTTGGGTTTGAATTGTACAACCCACAACTTGTTGCTCGTCAGTTTGGGTTGGTTCAAGGGTTAGCCGTCCCTTATTATCAAACTCAGAATAGACCATGGTGGGATAGGAAAGTTTTCTCTGAGGAAAACATCCTCAAAAGCAAGACTGTGACCATGTCGTCCCTTGCTCGCCCAGAATCATGGCGATGGCATGCCTACGAGACTAGCCATTTCAAACTCTGGTGGCGTCACATGCCTTATATTAGAAGCTCCAACCGTTTTCCTGCTCATCTACGGATCACGCAGACCCTCAATATGGAAGGTAAGTTTCTCGCCTTACTTTCGATAATTCAATTTATTCTCTAACCATTTCGTGATTAGATATTGACCTTATTTCTTATTTTCAGAAACTCCAAACAAGCAAATAAGGTCACTGGTAACTTCAACACAAAAAGAAGAACAAGTTCCTGAAAATTCTGATCAGGAGACTGATCTTGCTTCAGGCTCGGCCAATGATCTGTCATTGGTGATTGTTGAAGAACCCGACATCTCCATTCCTGAGTTTGTTGAGGAATGTGATTTTGCTGTCGCTGAGGAGCAGGCTCCATCGCGGCAGAAGCCTTCAAAGAAGAAGAAAGAGGGCGTAGTGGTAAAACCAGACGTCGATGGGTCTGATGATGACCAACTTCTATCGTCTTTTTTGGACAAAAAGGTGAAGACATCGCCTCCAACTACTCCTCTTTCGACTGAACAGCCTGCTGCTTCTGTGGCACCAAAGCCTTCTCAGAGCAAGGGACATTTTAAAACTGTCCACCCAAGGAGGTCTCTGAAGCAGAAGCAAAAAGCGTCAGGCTCGGCAAAGGTTGCCTCCAAACCTGCTTCCGGGAAGGGTTCAAAGAAGAGGGAAAGAGAGAATCCTGAGTCTGCATCTGACTCCCCTCAAAATCCTTCCAAAAAGACAGCCATTTCTGAGCCGTCTGAAGAAAGTCCAGCGGAAATGGTAGTTGCGGCTCCCGTTTCAACGCCGACTCCGATTGCAGTATTGGAAGTGTCTCCTCATACTACAACTCCTCCTTCACCATCGCCAAAGGAGATTTCGAGTACTGCTAGTCAGCCAATCGCTGAGGACCAACCAAGCAACACACCTATCAGCCCTGATCGTATCGTGAATCAGGTATGACTTAAATTCTTAGTGTTCAATATAATCTTCAGATTTATCATTATTTGCCAATTCTATTATTCTTGTAAATAACAGGTTCTTGGAGAAATAAATGAAGAAAATCCTCCTTCTCCTTCGAGAGAAGTGAAAGATCATACTGAAGGTACAAGCAAACAAGTGCTTGAAACAGGTAATTTCTTTATACTTGGAAGAACAAATCACCGTTTCAAAATTATATACTTCTGTAAATAACAAAAAATTTCATTTGTATTGACAGAATCGCTGGAAACTCTATCTAGTCAAATAGGGAGCCTTTTTGAAGAAAACGCGTCGCCTATCAAAGAACAAGCTATAGTTCCAGATTGCCTTGCTGCGCTGAAGTCTGATCTTACGTCTGAGTCAGACGCTCTCGCATTGGTTGATTATTTGAATCAACTGCAAGGGGAAGATAAGGTAGTCTGGCGCTCTTTGGTCTCTCTGTTACAAACAGAGGTAATTGGGAAGCAACAACGGTTGGTTGCTCTCCAACAACAAGCTGATCAGATGGGTGCTGTCTTGCCCCAATTGAAATCAACTCAAGACCAAGTGTTGCCTCTTGTAACCGATGTCGCGGCCAAGAAACAAACTGATGCAGAGATCAAGGCGAGGCTTCTCAACATCCAACAACAGATGGATCAATTAGAGGCTGAGAAGCAAACCCTGAACCAGCAGCTATCCGCAAACCAGGCTGAACTTGGCCAACTTGAGGTGCGGACAGAGACTACTCGGAAGCATGTGAAAGAGTTGCTGACTCAAGCACAAAATCTTCAACAGATCAAGAAAGAGATCCAAGGTGTGCGCAGGGCCATGTTCATCGCGCTAGGTTTGGTCGACCAAACCTTTCACATGACGACAACGACTGCTCTACCATGAAGCCGTGAGCTCCTCTGGAATCTCAAAGAATTGTTCTTCATAGGATTCTAGAGAACTTTTGTTTAGTTCATGCCCCAACTCTAACTCTCTCTTTTGTTCTTGTAAACTATCATACAATTGAATATGTAGTTTTTTAAATTCTGGACCATGTTGCTCCCATATCGATGGGTGAAACTTCTTAAGGTATTTTGCATTTAAAGGCCTAGTTGAGACCTTCCCTTTTCTCGAAACCAGAATGTATGAATTTCCAAGACATTCTTTGTGGATCTTGAAAGGACCTGCCCACTTAGGAGTGAATTTACCCCAAACTGGGTCTTTGTGACCCGAAGGTAAAATCATTTTCCAAACCAAGTCCCCTTTATGAAAAGACTTAGCTCGAACCCTTTTGTTGTAGGCTTCCGCAACTCTGAGTTTTTGTAACCTCATTCTTTGTGCGGCTTCAAACTTGGTTTCCTCAGTATCTAAATGTTCGATACTCATTGCCTCCACGTACTCTTTTCCGAAGAGTTCTGATTGTTTGGCAATTCTTGCTGATTGTACAACAACTTCTGCCGGAATCACCGGGTCATGACCATAAACTAACTCGAAAGGCGAGATGCCAGTTGCATCTCTCTTTGATGCCCGATATGCCCATAGAGCGTATCGCAGTTTCTCATGCCATTTCCTAGGATTCAGCTCAATCATTTTTCGGAGGCCGGCAATAAAAGTCTTATTCGTAGACTCGGCTTGACCATTTGACTGTGCATAGTATGGAGTAGAGTGTATGACCTTAACTCCAAATCTGGCCAAGAATTCTACATATGGGTCACTGCTGAAAACACTCGCATTATCAACAGTAATGGATTCAGGAATTCCAAATCTTACGAAGATTTTTTCTTCCAAGAATTCTAGGACCGCTTTTGTATCGAGCTTCTTGAAAGGCTCGGCCTCAACCCACTTGGTAAAATAATCTGTAATTACCAACAAGAATTTGTGATTCTTGGATGAGTTAGGCTTGATTTCCCCGATTGCATCCATCGCCCAACCACGGAAAGGCCAAGGCTTCAAGACGCACTTCATCGGTGCTGCGGGTGCTAAGACGATGGGACCAAACTTTTGGCATTTCTCACACCCTTTCGCATACTTGATGCAATCTTTTCTTATTGAAGGCCAATAGAAACCCGCCTTATGCAATGCCCATCGCATTTTTAAGCCATTTTGATGAGCGCCACATAAACCATCATGGATTTCGGCCATCGCGGTTAATGCTTCTCCCGCGTCTACACATTTCAGAATTTGGCCATCAACATCTTTCCTAAAGAGTTCGTTTCCTACCAGGAAATAGTTATTAGCCGCCATTCTGACCCTGAAAGGTACTTCCCTATTATATGGATCCTTGAGATACTCGACTATCTCATCTCTCCAATCTACATCAGTACTAAGAATGTCAATGCTATTGATAGCATTGATGGGGTCATTCTCACTCCATTCATCGAAATTTTTCAATGGATGTAGAGTTATTCTCAAAAGAGTTACTGAATCATCCGGAGTTACAGCCATCTCTTTTGATGATGCAAATCCGGCTAATTCATCCGCAATGTGATTAATATCGCGGGGAATGTGATGGAACTCAACTTTCTTGAAAGTACTCACCAAATTCCTCACCTTTTGAGTGCCATATACTGCTACTACAGCATTACATTTGTACTCTCCCGTTACTTGGTTTATGACCAATTGGGAATCGCCAAACACACGGACTTTCTCAACTTTCATGTCTTGGAGAATTTCAAGTCCGATAATCAAAGCCTCGTATTCTGCTCGATTATTAGTGCATTCACCTTCCAAAGTTATTGCCAACTTTGTAGTGTGTTCTTCAGGATCGATGATTACGACCCCTGCCCCAGCAGTCAACCTGGTAGATGACCCATCGAAAAACAAGGTCCAAGAATCCTTAGGATCCTCACAAACTTGCTCATCGCTTGGGTGCAACGCCAAGAAATCCGCTAGTCCTTGACCTTTAATTGCCTTTTGTGGCAAGTAAACAAGATCAAATTGAAGCAAGTGGAGATGCCACTTGCACAACCTTCCTTTTAGAAAAGGTTGTGAGAGGAGATACCGAAGCACATCTGTAGGTGACACAACTTCAATTTTAAAGGCCATGAAATAATGCACCAATTTGACAGACGCGTCATAGAGACATAAACACCATTTTTCCGCCAGTGTATATCGCTTCTCTGTATCTTGTAAAATCCGACTCAAGTAGAACACGACTTGCTCATGCCCCAACTCGTTTTCTTGGGTCAAGAGACTCGCAATGGAATCTTGAGTGACGGAGAGATAGATTCGTAAGGGCCTACCATCTTGCTTTGGTGGCAAGATAACAGGAGGAGACGCAAGTTGCTTTTTAATTTGGTCAAAAGCATCTTGATGTTCCTTTTCCCAAACAAATGAATCTTCCTTTTTCAACTTCAGAAGAGGTGAGAAGATTTTTGTCTTCCCGGCCAAATTGGCCATGAACCTCCTCACATAATTAATTTGCCCCAAGAATCTTTGTAATTCTTTCTTATTTGAGGGCGGCGCTGCAGCTAAAACAGCTTTAGCCTTATTTTGGTCGATCTCAATCCCTTTTTTATGGATGAGAAAACCAAGGAAATTTCCAGCTTTTACTCCAAATGCACATTTTAGTGGATTCATTTTCAAGCCAAATTCCCTCATCCTCTGAAGTGACTGTCTCACATGATTTCGATGTGATTCCAAATCATGTGATTTAATCAGCACATCATCGATGTAAATCTCCATAGACTTCCCGATCATGTCTTTAAAGATCGCGTCCATGGTTCTTTGATAGGTTGCCCCTGCATTCTTTAATCCGAAAGGCATGGCAACCCATTCATAAATTCCCATTGATCCAGGGCATCGGAAGGCCGTTTTGTGGCAATCTTCCTCGGCTATCCTAAATTGATGATAGCCAGCATACCCGTCCAATGATGAGATATATTCGTATCTCGACGCAGCATCAATTAACATGTCTGCGACAGGCATTGGATATTGGTCCTTGGGAGTTGCTTTGTTCAAGTCTCTGAAGTCTATACAGACCCTGACTTTTCCATTCTTTTTAATGACGGGGACTATATTCGCAATCCAACGTGCATATTTAATTGGTCTTATGAAACCAGCCTTCAATAACTGCTCCACTTCCTCCTGGATTTTCGGCAGTAATTCAGGCGCCAACCGTCGAGGTTGTTGTGCAACTGGTTGAAATCCCGGCATAATCGGTAACCGATGTTCAACCACCTCTCTGCTTAAACCCGGCATTTCACTGTGGGACCAGGCAAAGCAATCTTTATACTCATGAAGAATTGCAATGAATTTGGCTTGCTCTTCTTCAGGAAGTAATTTACTAATATAGGTAATCCTTGGATTTTCTTTTGATCCGAGGTTCACTTCAAGTAATTCATCAGTTACGTTTTGTCTGATGTCATCACTTTTTGCCCATACTTTTTCCTCTTCTTCCTCTATTTCAAAGAAAGAATCAAGGTCATCCGGTGTTTCTTCAACCGACATAACATTAAAAGTAAGGCCAAATTTCTCCTGGTAATGAGACCAGAAAATTTCGTCTATTGTTTCATCGTCAGCCAAATAAGGGTCTTCTTTACAATCATTAATATTAAAATCCATTAATAAATACAATGATTATTTCAGAGCAAACAGAGCTAACAGCTAGACTCTGTATCCTTATCGCCACTGTCCGAACCATTCAAATTGTATCGATGGCTGAAACCGTGACCAAGGCTATTTACAATAGTAGATACTTCCCTAAAATCCGAGGGAGGATACTCATCCGTGAGTTCCCGTATCTTAATCTGATTCAACTTCAACCGACTCGTTTCAGCTTCAGTTAAATATTCCTGAGCAGGATGGCTCGCTTCATCCTCACTCTCAACTACTTCCGTGTAGTCTTCGTTTTCTATCGCCGATATTTCTTGTTCTATCTCATCAGCAAGATCAGGATATCGGTCCGTCCTGAACTTGTAATCTTTCCTGGCTCTTAGAGCAGACCTGGGAATTTCAAATTCAATTGTTAGAATTGTGAATTCTTTGTCGGCCTCAATTATTTCAAATTTCTTGCCGTTCCACATGACTAATAATTGATGTAAAGACGATGCAATTGCATAATTACGATGCAACCAATCTCGCCCCAAAATGGCGTTATAACCAGAATCACCATCAATTACAAAGAAAGCCATATAATTGACACAATCTCCGACTTGTGTTCTGACTTTAACAATGCCCTCAACTGCGTAGGGCTCACCGCTAAAACTAATAACGGTTGCATTAGTTTTCTTAATATCTTTCCTTGTCTTCCCTATCTTTAAAAAAAATTGACAAGGGAAGAATATTAACTGTTGCCCCAGTATCCACTAACACTTGGCTAATGAATTGGTCCTGGAACTTAGCGGTTATGTATAGTGCCTTCTTATGATTCGTATCAAGATCAGGCCGTCTAAACAAAGCGTTTAGAATCTTCTGTGCGGTTGGGTCATCCAGACTATCGGCAGCTGGAGAGAAACCCTTACGCCTTTTAGGAAACGCCCGACCATCGGTGGCCAGAGCAGGTTCCGTACTTGTCTTTTGGGTATCGTCACCCGTCGCGACTTTAGTATCGCTTTTATTTCTTTTACTGAGCGCAAAGACTGAAAAGTCTTCAGGCCAGGTTGCAGTATCTTTACGCGTACCTGCTTTTTCGGCTTGTTCTACCTCATCGGCCCAGGATTCCGTTCCTGATTTCTCGAACTCGGTAGTAAGCACTCTTCTGAAGGTTGATGGTAATGTGACTACATTACATTCCGGTGAGATTTCCCCAGGTTCAGGTTCAGACCCGAAATCTGAGAACTCCTCATCGCAGAGTAAATCGTCGTCATCATTGACCTTGAGATCAAAATCATCACCATCTGAATCTTGATCACCATCCTTATCTCTGAATTGATTCTTATCCGGTATCGAACCAACTGGATCTTCATGCAACATGACCTGCTGCAATTCTTCCATTTTCCGTTCAACACCCGCGCTATCTGTTTTTAGTAGCACTTCTGTCTCAGCGGGAGATACCAAATCCAAATCTTGGACTGGCCTATCTGTCTCCATCGCCACGGGTCCTTCTTGAAGTTCCTTCTTTTGAGAAACTTCTTTCTTACCCTTTCCAAGGGAAACTTTGTTAACGGACAAAGCTTCCTCCTCTCTGCGCAATGGAGCAATTTGTGCCTCCTGCTGTTGCGCCATCAAAACATCTTTCCGAATCTTCAAGGCTTTTTCTTGCCTGCCTCTTCGGAATTCATGTGAGCCACTTGTCAAATCAGACTTTACTGATCCACTTGAGTCACTTCCTCTTGGAGTAGAGAAAGGAACGGGAGACCGATGTGATCCCCTTCCTCCTTTAAATGCTCCTCTTCCACCCCTGCCTCCTCTGCCCTCCATCCGTGGAGTACCAGGCCTGGGTGTTCCGAAATACTCAAAACTTTCGTTGTTCATTCGTACTCGTTTGTTTGGTACCTTTTTATATGCAGGTATCCATTTTGGGTCATTCTCAATGACCCGAGTTCTAATCAACTCAAGGTGGAGTTGATCAGCACAATTCGGACATAAATGGTGTTGCAAAGCTTTCAACCCCTTTATAGCCTCTTCATGAAGAGGGTTATGCTCCAACGCCTCTTTATATGTTTTCACTTCCGACGTTTTTGTTGCATCGGGCAGCTCTTGCTTCAGCGGAGAAGGCTTTGATTTTCCATCGCCTTTCTGCCTTTCTTCCTTGAATGGAGCACGAATCTTGTCGAGATCCGCCTCTAACTCATTCAATCTCAGTGCCTTTGATTCCTTCTTGGTGATAGTAATGAATTTCTTTTCACACTTTCTCTTCACCAAACCTCTGAAAGAGACACAATCAGCAGTGGAATGAGCAGCCGTTATATGCCACCTACACATTCCTTCCATTCCTTTTTCATCGACTTTTGGTAGAAATATGACACCATCGTCGATCAACCGGTGCAATACTGTGATTGCCCGTTCTTCTCGTTCATCATTCTCCTGGAAAGCCTGCAAATCATTTAAAGCAACCTGATCAACAGAAATCATATTACAGACAACAAACTTTCCTTTTCTTTCAGTCTCATCAGCAAACAACAATTTGCCTTCATCGATAAGATCCTGAAAACAGTTTTTTGCGTGATCACATTCCCTAGTCCAGTGAGTAAAAGTATCATGCCAAACACAATATCTCCTATTCCCTATTTCCTCTAAGGACTTGACCACATGCCCCTCTCTGGGCTTAACAATACCCTCCTTAAGACAATATCGGACCATATCGTCAAGGCGAGCTATCTCAAAGGTATACTTTCTCCTTTCCTTACTCTTGAAACTTCTTTTACTGAAAGTTTCCTTTCTTTTGAGAGCAGGACAGACAAGTGGTGTGTCGAACTTAACCACCTCTAAAGCATTGACCTCAATTTGCATATTATTGTATGTTTCTTCGTCAATTTCCTCATCAAATTGTTCGCCCATCTGATCAGGCTCGACTTGTGCAACATGAGCATGATAAGTAGATTTCTGTTTACTACCATGCTCCTTATGATTAACTTCTTCTTTTAGCATTTTCTCATATTTGATTGCACATCGGGTCAGTTCTGGGAAATCAACAAAGGTATCGCCACCGAATTTCTTTCTGAATTCAAGTAACAATCCTTCTTGTGCCATTTGCACAAATTCGTGTTCCGGAACTGACACTGGGCATCGCCCTTTCAGACTCTTAAAACGATTAAGATAGTCATTGACTGATTCTCTAGGCCTTTGCGTTATCCTAGCTAATTCACTCAAAGTAATTCCTGGATCCATTCTCAAGAAATGTTCCACGAATTTGTCTCTGAGATTTTCCCAACTGAAGATTGAGTTAGGTGGTAAATTGATATACCAATTAAATGCATTTCCAGTTAACGAACTGGAAAACAACCTCAATTTCAAATTTTCATTATCAGCGGCCTCCCGACATTGGGTCGTGAAACGAACCAAATGCTCTGCGGCCGACATCTGATCATTACCCGAAAACAGGGTAAAATCAGGGATCTTAAACCCTCTCGGAAATGGGTTATTTCTATCAATATAGGTCGGATAAGGAGAATGGTCGAAACTCTTATTCTTATTCCTACCGACAGGAATACCCATTCGTTCCACTATCGCTTCAATCATACCCTCAAGCGCGTTTTCCGCTTGTCGACCAACTCCGAAGTTGGGCGCAGCATGGTATTGATTTTGGCAATCTCCACCATAATTAGGTATGTTAGGTTCAGCCCTATAATTTCCTGCAATATTTTGCATTACAGGTGGCTGTTGACTTTGGAAATTATTATGCCCCGATCCTATACTATTAAAAGTATAAGTCTCTGGGTTCTGATAAGGCATTCCAAATCCTCCCGTAGAAACTCCTTGACCTCTTCCTGAGGCAGGATGTCCATATTGCCCCGATGTTCCATATGTACTATGGATCGGGATATGGTTAGGGTTGGCGTAATGTATCCCATTCGTCGGGACCGACGCCGTAAAACTTGTCTGGGTATTGTAACCCCCTAAACCAAAACTGTGTTGGTTATTTCCTGAATGTACTCCAACTGCTGGTATACCGACAGTTGTTGTATCATTACTTATATGCGCAGGATCAACCCTATTCGATTGAGTGCCTGGGCCTGCTGACCAACCTGACCCAGCCTCCGCTCCCTGGCTCTCAGATCTCCTAGGTTCTCCCCTGTCTTCACTAAGCCCAAAACCTGGAGGAGGGTTTTGGCGTAATGAAGAAGTTTGCGGGTCGCTATTAGGACCCCGAACCCCCTGTCCGGTTAGGACTGTTGCACTTGGTGGATACCCTATCGGTCGGGCGTCTACACCATGACTCCTTTCAACACCACTTGGTTCATCAGTCGTGATGGCTCTACTTCTAGTTTGGGCAATGGTTTGTCCCAAATCGAGGATTCTCTCAAGTTTTTCGTTTAACTGAGAGTGCCTCTGTAGCAAAGGTTCAAGGCGACAAACAACCTCCGTCGCAACACTCCTTGTGAGTGCATCAAAGGTTGCATTGAAAGTTTCATTGATGTCAAGGATAATTCTATCAACTTGCCGTGATATTCCATCCCGAGCATCCTCATGTAAGCTCTGAGCAATCTGAGCAAAGGCCCGCGATGACTCTTGTGTCAAACGCTGAATCTGGGACTCAAGTTGTTTTCTCTCAACTTCTTGTCCATTTACTAACAAATCCTTAACAATTTTCACATATGTTTTGTGAAAAATAGTTAACTGGGTCTTAGATATTTTGCTAAGATCCACGTCTGCTAGTAAACTCTCTTCTGCCTGGCTACGGGAAGCCGGCGTAACTTGGACTTGTCCTTCAGAACTCGATGATGAGTTATCTGAACTTACATTGATAATGGGTGTTTCGGTACCCATATTCTGGATAGACGGCTCGGTCCGTCCACCCTGAGGAAGGGGAGTCTCTTGCGAATTGTCTCGCTGCGAAGCAGACCTTGTCGTAGGCATTTCTTGCTTCTTGAAAATACAAGTCAGTTTGAGGTCTGTACTTGATTTAATCAAAAGGTTTGTTTGGTTGCAAAAGGTAAACAATTACAATTCTGTCGAAAAATTATATCTTACCTCCCACTGTGGTCGCCAATTTGTTGAACGCTAAAATTAAGGACACTTATACGAAGTGTCTGTCCTAAGAGCACTTAATTTAGACTGACCGCGATGAACTAAATGCCATGAAATAAAGTACTAAAATGCAAAGACAAAAGACGGGCTCTTACAAACTAAAGTAGTAACCATTAATTGAAAGAAAATGTCAGGTTTGCTAATGAAGAGTCCAGGAAGAGATGGAATCAATTACCTCCATGCCTTCTATCTTCACCATGGAAAAGAAAAAGCTACGCTAATACATGAACTGCTCGCGCTACGGGGCGAGACCACCCGATGTACACTAAGGAAGAACTAAAAAGACTCGAATAAAATGTTGTTGATGTTTGATCGATTGATGTCTTTAATGCTGCTCCTTGCTCCTCTATTTATAGCATAAGATTCTGGCGGTTTTCCCAACTTCCACAGCCTTCTACAAACGTGGGAGCATACTTATCAGCGGTTGTGTTTTCCTTCTCCAACTGCTTCCTATCTTGGCGCCGTCCACTAAATTCGAATAGATGGACTTTAAGTATTTGCTGTCAGCCCATACTGAGTAGTGTATCCGTGTGGGCTTTTCCTTGTTTTCAGCCCATCGAGGTTACTGGACCGAAAGCCTTCCATCGCAAAGACAAAATTATTTTGTCATCAACAAAATCACACAGCTTTTACAGTAGAATAGATTACTAGTCGCCGCCAATAGATTACTAGTATTAGCTAATTTATGGAAAATAATCATTTTTTATAAAAACGAGTGCAGAAAATATTAATACATAACTGGGCGTGCAGGCAGAAACAATCTTTTGCCCGATACGGCAATTTTCTAAAGTTTTACGAGATACGGCAATTTTCTTAAGTTTTTTTTTTTTTTTTGAGAGGGAATTTTCCTTAAGTTTTACAAAATAAGGCAGTAATATTATTTACATTCCTACTAAACTTAGGGAATTTTCTGAGGTTTTACTAAACTCAGGACTCATCAGCTTAGGTCAATACACCGCGTTGAGATTTTCTCATAAGTTGTTGTCTTTCTTTAGAATTTTGATGATAGATAGAGTATCTCACCTCAATATATTATCATTCAAATTAGTTGAACAGCTTCCATGTCTTCCTCGAAATTGTGTCAACGAATTAGCGAGGATTTTCTAAGCAATGTTCCAGATAATGTGGTTGATGAAATCCTTAAGCGCTTGCCAATACACGAGGCGGCAAGGACAAGTGTACTGTCGAAACAATGGAAACGTAATTGGCTATCGCTGTCCAAACTCCCCTTCGACTATTATTTCTGGGAGGAAATTACAAGGGAAGATGGGAGTATGTATTGGGAGAAAGGCAGACACATTATAAGCAGCATATTCAACCTCCATGACGGGCCAATACAAGAAATTTTTCTTTACATTCCAAATGACTTCTCCTTCACAATTGACCTATGCATATGGCTATCTGATATTGCTAAAAACCCGGTAAAATACATCTATATTGGCAATGACTCCGGTATTCTTTTACCTATTGCTTCTCACATTTACCAGTGCAGTGAATTAGTAAGTCTAGAACTCGATGAGTTAAGTTTAAAACCTCCACCTTCTGGTTTTAAGGGCTTTTCGAAACTTGAGGTTCTTGGTCTTTATAACATCACATTTTCCGACCCGGATATATTTAGTTGTTTGATTGCAAATTGTCACCAACTCATTACTTTATCGCTCGAGCGGTTAACTGGTATAGATCATATCGTTCTGGATCTACCTAGACTCCAAAGGTTAACTATAGAAGGAGTGTTTAAGTCTCTATCTTTCAAAAATGTTCGGAGTCTTGAAAGTATTAAAGTGCGCTTAGGATCGATGCTGAACAATTTCGACCCAAGCACCAGAACAGTAAATTATGTTGACCGTCTTGCAAGCCCGTGCCAACTCCAGCACATCGAATTTGATGGGCGTTTTTGTGAGGTAATAAACTCACAAGTAGTCCATCTATCTATATATAGTATGTCATGTGATGTGTGCTTTTGCTTTTGTATGTGTGCTATCTGCTAGCCTATCTATATTTAGTATCTGATGTCGAGTTTGCTTGTACTTTTAAGTTGTTGGCTGCAGGTGGCATCACAAGATCTCTTCCTGTCGCGTTCAACCACCTCAAAGAGCTCCGTCTTGAGTATCTAGATTTGGGTGATTTAAGTGTTTTTAGTTATGTTCTTTGTATGATCGAGAGTTGTCCTTATATCAACAAGCTCTACATTTTGATGGTAAGGACATCGATCATATATGCTTACATGTATGTATTCTGATCTTCATCTTTACGCTTATATGACTAAGTAGATCGAACTTGCCTTTTTCTCTCTGCAGGATGGTCAAAGCAAAGCTAATACTGATGAATACAAAGTAGACTACAACAAAAATATCAAACTGAAACACCTTCTTCAGGTTAAAATCAAGGATATCAGGGGATCAAATGCGGAGCTAAAATTGATTGAATACCTGCTCGCAATCTCACCAGTGCTCCAAGAGTTGGAGGTCAATTGCCTCGTATTTGATACCAATGAAGAGCTGAAGGTGGAAAGAAGTGTGGGGGGATTTAAGAGAGCATCTCCAGAGGCACATATACAATTCTTGGAGACTGAATGGTTTCGGGACTAGAGTATCAACACAACGTGACACAGTTTGTGGAGAATTTTAAACTTGGTTACTACGCCGTTGTATTAGCAGCGCTTCTGTAAAGCATACAACAAATTGTCTACCTGCTATGCTATTCTAGTTGATGCTTTTCTTTACAGTAAATTCAGTATACGTTTTTTTTTTTTTTTTTTTTTTTTTTGGGTAATCAGGCGTGAATAGATAGACATAAAAACAGATTAGCAAGCTCACAAGTCATCGAACCGACAAACGAGCAAACTACAGGGAGTACAATGATGCATAATCTGGTGGCCGGAGGGCTATATTTGCCCTCGATTTCCTTGCAAAGCTATCAGTCATGTAAGTTCCTGTTGTACTGTCCTGATGTTTTTCTTCTGATAGAGCGAAATAGCTTTTCTAAAGGTGCTGTATGCCTGGATGAGTCTCCTAAAGCCGAAGCTGTTACTGCGCTTATTCAATGTGGGAGAATATTGATTCATATCATCCTTCAAAGGTAATCTTCATGTTTGTTGGCATTCAACAGAAAGTTTGGATACATTGGGGCGAATTTTACGCTTTGGTTACTGTTGGTGCAAAAAAACATGGGACATGGATTAGATTAGGAATAACCGACTTCTACCGGCGAGTACGAACTCTTCCCTTAAGACTATTTCGCCCCCATAGAGTGCACCGGGGAGGATCGAAAGTCTCAGGGATACTACGAAGTCGTCTCAAACGTCGTTAGCACTATAACAACGTAAGAGCCCTACTGTATCATGAGATGGTTTTCTTGTGGGAATATCAAAAACATAATTTCTATGTTTTCCATATCATTTTCATATAATTTATGTTTCTTCTAAATGACAATGTGACATCCTATTTATAGAGGAGTCACCCCCTTACATTGGTGTCCACTTACATTAAATCATTACCATTGATTTAATCAATGATTAAGATTAAGTTAGTTATAAAACTAACTACCAATATTATCCAAATTAATTAATATACATTGCTTGGAAATCTCCAACAATCCCCCACCATTTCCGAGCAATATTTCAAATTCCAATCTTATGCATAAATAGAGGTGTCTTGCGATTGAACCTCTACATTAGTGAAATGGTCTCTAAATAGTTAGGATGGCATGGTAGACTAAGCTTTGAACCAGCCGGTCCTCTCTTACTACTTATTTCCAAGTCACACACAAGATACTTTATCCCCGATACATGTAGATAATTCCGACACTTTTATGGCCGTGCGTCCCGTATCCATTTTAATGAGCATTTAGAAGTCTAGCCCAATAAGACTCCCTAAAGCGGCCTCACTTTATAACTCACATAGGTAGACCTTTTAACATACTCCCATGTAGTAACTAACGGTATATATATACAACGACTTGTGTATATACTTCCTATATGAAAATAGGACCCCCACCGTTAAGGTCTATTAAGAGTTTTGACGCTCAACCTCCCTCTCATGGGTAATGAGCACTCCCTTGGGATGTAAATATGAATTAAGTGCTCCAAATCACAAGTATGATGTACTTTGACTCATTGAACTTAAGACTCGATGGATGTGTCGAGCGTTAAGTCGAGGTTCCACCATAGGTGATTTAAATTATGGGCTCTCACATCCCATAACACTGTCTAAAACATCAACATGTGCACAAACATGTTTTAGAACACAAGTCTAGACCCATTCAAAACCTGACATCGATCATAAGCAAAATAAACCGTGTAGTGACTTATTATTACCCACACCATGGCCACGGATTTAACATAGGGTTAATAATAATTTACACTAAACCAAGTAGAGAACGTACAAGTCCTACTTCCTTTCTTGATCGACAAAACAAAATTGTTTCCAATAGTGTTATACACTATCTCATACTATTTAATGTCTTTGAACATTACCCCCACCATGATCAATCCCGATCATAAAACAAATAAAGGGTACTTGTTCTCACATTAAATATTTCCATCACAATTAAGTAAACATTTTAAATAAAATCATATTCAAAACATACATACTCATTTCCTTGAAAATCACATTTCTTCCTTAATTCAATGTTAGACCAATAGACAACATTATCCTCTCGTACTTCACCGTACAAGAATTACACATAGTTTCCGAACAAGCCCCATATCTTTAAAATAAATTATCTGTAAACCATAGATATACATTTATTTCCACAAGACATTCCTTGGCTCATAACCAAACTAAATACATAGACCTCTAAACCGGTCTAAAAACATATACACGTCTATCATTATAACATTTTTTCAAAGGAATTTCGAACGAGTAAAATCAAAACCCATATGTAATTTTCCAATATAAACCACTTACACTAAACCGCATAAGTTCAAATTCACACACATATATATATATATATATTTCATTTCTCTATATACCCATATCTTACATATAAGTAATCTATCAACCCGTAGATATCCACTTATATCACAAAAATATCTTGGTACAAACCCAAATGAAATACATAAACCATATACGAAAAATTACATGTTCCATTTGGACGAATTAATATACAAACTCATAGGAAATCTTCCTAATGAACCTATGTGTGACTCATAAATTCACCGTCCAAATTGAAACAATGTCGCAAATTAACATGCAACATCATACATAAATTCATATTCATACGCGTATAGCAATCACAATACAAAAGCTATGCAACATGGCTTTTGAAACCGACATGCAATGGATCACAAAACCATAATTAACATAACACAATATGATTAATAACCGACATGCATGCATGTATGAACACCACTAATTATCATGATTTCATATCAGACAAATTTCAAAACACACAGGCACTGCATCAAGTGACCGATCGGCATGCATGCACAAAAGCAGAAACTAATCTTCAACCTTGCAATTATTTCTAACCGAAAAACAACTGCAACCGAAAAACAAATTGCAATTTATTAAAAACTTATCTGATCAATTCCCTTTGGTCAGAGTACACGTACGTAAACCTTTAGAATATCATCCAATGCAATCCACGTACTTTGCGCAAACCGTACGTATATCCGTATCATAATCCAATTAACTTTGCGATAAACTAGTCTTAAGATTGTTGGTGCAAAAAACATGGGACATGGATTAGATTAGGAATAAACGACTTCTACCGGCGAGTACGAACTCTTCCCTTAAGACTATTTCGCCCCCATAGAGTGCACCGGGGAGGATCGAAAGTCTCAGGGATACTACGAAGTCCTCTCAAACGTCGTTAGCACTATAACAACGTAAGAGCCCTACTGTATCATGAGATGGTTTTCTTGTGGGAATATCAAAAACATAATTTCTATGTTTTCCATATCATTTTCATATAATTTATGTTTCTTCTAAATGACAATGTGACATCCTATTTATAGAGGAGTCACCCCCTTACATTGGTGTCCACTTACATTAAATCATTACCATTGATTTAATCAATGGTTAAGATTAAGTTAGTTATAAAACTAACTACCAATATTATCCAAATTAATTAATATAATTAATTAATTACATAATATTGACCCTCTTATACCATAAGGACATACACTTCCTTATTCACACCAATATGGTACAATTAGACCATATACATTGCTTGGAAATCTCCAACAGTTACATTTGCTATTAATTAACAGCGTATCTGCTAAACATAGAGCAAATTCAGCGTATGCACTTAAAGAAAAAGAATATGACCGGTTAGCTTGTAACCTTGATGCCTTAATCAATTGATTTGCCATGAGTTCATGAGAGATTAGCTTCCGCTTTCGCCAAATATTTTTGTTAGTGTCTGCTCTCGAAAATTTTAACCAAATTTTAACAAGTGAAAATTAAATGTATGTGTATGTGTATGTGTATGTGTAGTGTTTTTCAAATTTATTTATTGATTCAATTTCCGGTAGTTTTTATGAAGGATAAGTCCTTTACATGAGAGAGGGATTCGAGAGCGTATTGTTACAAGTTTATTTAACCGCAAGCGTACGGGTTATTGTAGCTAACGGGTCGATCTCAGAGAGGTATGGAAAATGTCTAGGTCGTCTAAAGAATTGCAAAGTCAGCTACGCTATGGTCGAAATGGGTTGAGTGTGTAACGATTAAGACAAACAAGAACGAGATTAAAATGGTTGTACTTCAATAAACTTAAGGCCTAGGGTGGAGACGTCCCCACTAACATGCATCTACTACGATCATAAAACACATAGCAAGTCAATTTAACATAGATTAGGGGGGATTATGCAACTACTTATCCCGCTAATAAGGCTATCATAGTCTAATCCAATTACTATCCTAAATCCCACTCTCGTGGTGAAGTGATCAAATAACAAGAAGCATTAAGAACGCATAATAATTCCCAATTAGTCCTAGCAACCCATTCTCGTGGTGAAACAGTCCTAATCAATATTAGAGGGCTAATTACTAAACAAGAATCGTAACTCTCGTTTATAAACTCCGTTTAGAGGTCAAGCAAGCATTAATCTATATCAATCCTAATCGCAGCAACGCATATAGATTAGACAACATAAACCAAACTCATGCTTGGGAATTAAATCTAGCCATAATAAGCCCTAATCATATGAATAACTAACTTGATATTTCATGATTCAAATCGTAGCATCAAACATGTTAGGGTTCAATCAAACCCCTAGAAAACGACTACTCACACATATTGAAATTAACAACAACAATAATAATTGAAATAAATCAATACATAATTAAAGAGTAGAGGGAAGAAATTGCAATACTGTGAATTGGGTCTGAATAATACGATGAAATAAATAGAAAATAATCTTCGAATCCGGTACAAAAGTCTTGAATCTTGAAAATAAACTGAAATCTTCAAAGTAACGGCGTGCGAAAAAGTAATGAAAGCTTAGATCCCTAATACAAAGGCTCAACTAGGTATAAATACCTAGGAGGTTATTTTACAATTACCTATTTAAAAATAGGAAATAAACCCCCGAAAACTAATTAAGTAAAATCCGGAAAACAGAAATTCCGGCCTACACGAGTCGTGCATCTTACTACACAAGTCGTGCCTTGATCAGTGGCCAAATCGTGAAACTACACGAGTCGTGCAATTCAGGCACGGGTCGTGTAAAACTGGTTCGGCAGTCCAACTTCAAACGCCTCTAATTTCTTCGTTACTTATCCGATTTGGGCGTGTGACCACTTCTTAAGAAGCTAAGATCATAATCTTTCACCTCCAATTGGTTTCATTGTAAAACCCAAAGTGGTTTGGGAGATATTGCGCTCCGAACTTGGCACTGTGCAAATGAACTTCAATCTCACATCTAACTTCTCCAAAATGTCCTTTTTATGCCTGAAAAGCTCAAAAACCAACAACTATACCAATGACGTGAAATATTGCAAGAATGAATGTGAATCAAGTATGAATGGGGGCTAATATAGCAATCATAGCATCACAAAGTCCTATATAACTATGCAAAATAAGGACTTATCAAACTCCCCCAAGCTAAACCTTTACTCGTCCTCGAATAAACCTAAGAACTTATGCATTCAAAACAAGGTCTAGCCAACATGTAATCACAAGCACTCAACCAAAACTCCGATCAAGGTTTTCGAAAAGACTTCAAAACTAGTTCAAAATCAATTTAATTTCGAAAATTTGGACTAAGGCATGTAATAGCAATTAGCCTCAAGATATGTTAGACATGTATGCAATTCAAAGAACTACAAGTGCTCCGAGGAACCATTTCCTCCCAATACCGACTCAATGGAATATTATCTCACTTTAGCCCTGAAAATATGTATATGAATATGAAACCTGGCTTGCCTCTTAGCATAGAACAACTCAAGAATGGTTTTAACAAGGATCAAATATTATTATAGTAACCGGCATGGGAAAGGGCTATGGCAAAGCAAAAAGGAAACGGATTAAGGGATAGAGCGGGAGCAACCCCCAAAGTAGATGAAATCCTAGAATCCACCTCTAATCTACGCCCTCAAAATGTATCTATCCTACCATCCTTACACCATTGTAATGAACGAACTCTAGCACCCCTTATATATGTCTCCCACCTAGCACCACCAAGAAGATCCAACCACATGTACACCAACAAATCAACAATATCAAACCGACAACACCAATGTTCCGCAACAAAAACCAATTACAAGCAAACTCGAGAGAGTGGAAAGCTTATTGTAATACTCTATATATACATTTCTTTCTTTTTTTTCTTTCTTTCTTTCTTTCTTTTTGATTTTCTGTTTTTTTTTTCTCTTTCGTTTTTTGCAAATGAAAACTAAATAGAATACTTTCCACACTCTTTATTACAAACATTACAACGGAATCATCGGTGAGTCAAATCCACTCATAAGATACAACATAAATTCAAGTGGACTTATATAGCCAATTCCCAAAATTTCCCCCAAGCTAGCCTCCAAACATCCCTCATCGTCACATCCCCCCACCTAATTCCTAATCCACCGACTAAACCCGAGCCTCCAATGTTGCTCCTCTTGCTCGGTAAGGATGGGGTGTTATGGGCTGTAATGAGGGTATAAATAAAGAAACACAAGGCTAAGGCACAAAGGGTATGAAAATGGTACATTCAAAAACGGGATTTTGGCCTTTTGGTATTGTGGTGATAAAATGAAAATTTTGAAAAACATTTGAAAAAACACATTCTATCATCATTGTTCTATTACCGTCTTCTCAACATATGATATTAGGCAAGCAAACTACTCTCGAGACTTGAGGTCTCATAAGGGCAACACTCATTCCAAAGAGTCGATAAAGAATTAAAAGTCATGCAAACCAACCGTCATAGGCGTCTAACACATGCACAAAGTCAAAACAAAACCATTTAGTAATCATAATTTCACAAATCGGCACCTCCTTGATCATCCTAATGGTAAGTACAAGTGATACATGCTAACGTATTTTTGGTCTTTTTGATTTTTTGATTTTTTTGGATTTTTTTTTTTTGTTTTTGAATAAAGCACACAAACTAGAAATAAAGCACACAAAAGCAAAAACGAAACATACAAACATATACAAGTGAGTCACATAAAACCCTCCCCCAAGCTTGAACAACACATTGTCCTCAATGTGCACAAAAGGCATGGCCACACAAAGAGAGACAACAAAATAAAGGAGGAGAGGAAGAAAACTCACAAATGACCGGGTTGCCTCCCGGGAAGCGCTCGTTTATAGTCCATGAGCTCGACTCTTGAGAGATCATCCGGGTGAGGAGAGGACGAGGAGTTGAACTCCTTCACGAAAGTGGGGCGAATCGTCATCGGGAGGCCTAGTACACTCCTTAATATCATCCACTTTTAGCACATTAAAAGGGGGAGGAATGACATTGTCATACGCCGGAGTTGAATCAAGAAAATCCAAAAAAAAATTGGCGTCAGAGGACTTACACGACTCCTGTAAAGCAGAGCACGAGTCGGGCGTGACTGTAGTCGTTGAGGCAGATGCAAACTGCATTTTGCACGACTCGTGTAATGATGTACACGACTCGTGTTTGCCGGATTTTGTCGCTCCGCCCTCTAAACAACGTTGGAGAGGATCCAAATGGCGTACAAAAGCAATATCATATTTTGATACCTCCTCCAATTCATCGATATGACACATAACATCCATAGATGAAGATTTGATGGCTTTCGGCAATTCAAAATCTACCTTGTCATCACCTACACGCAAGGTCAATTTACCATCCCTCACATCAATAAGAGCACCGGCGGTTGCCAAACAAGGTCGCCCCAAAATGATTGGGGTATTGTAATCTTCCGGATCTCCATCACAAAGAAGTCACAAGGCACAATCAAATTGTGTATTTGTAATGGTACATTTGCTACCAAACCCATAGGGTGACGAATAGAGCCATCGGCTAATTTCAATGAAACAAGAGTAGGCTTCAACTCTCCCAACTTAAGCTTCTTAAAGACCGAGTGCGGCATAATACTCACACTAGCTCCTAAATCACAAAGAGCTCGTGGGATAGAGAGTGCTCCCAAGGTGATTGGAATAGAAAAACTACCCGGATCATCAAGTTTAGGAGGAAGCTTATTGAGAAGTATAGCACTGCACTCTTTGGATAGTTGAACTGTGGAAGCTAGCTCGGGCTTCTTCAGGGATACGAGTTCCTTCAAGAACTTGGAGAATGGAGGGAATTCCGCAATAGCGTCCAAGAAAGGTATATTGATACACATCTCCCTCAATGCACTTAGGAAAGGCCCATACTTCTGCTCAATTCTAGCCCTTGCCAACCTTTGTGGAAAGGGAGGTGGTTGCACATACACTCGAGGTTGAGTGGGTTGCATTACTGGCTCATCTTCAACAATGGGCGTAGGAGCAGAAACTGTTGTATCCTCAGTAGACTCGGTGACCTTCTCCTTACCTTTGCTCTCTTTGACCACATCCTCCAACACCTTACCACTCCTCAATGTCACGGCATATATCTGACCACTTGGATTAGCTACAGGTTGACTTGGAATCTTACCACTATTAGGAGTGATCGTCCTAACCTGTACGGCCAATTTAGATATTTGAGTCTCAATATTCTTGAATGAAGTGGCATACCGTGCATTGGCTTGCATCTGCTGTTGCATAAACATGTTGAAAGTAGTTTCAAGATTGGGCTTGTGAGAAACCGGTTGCTGAACGGGTTGCTGTTGAAAGCCTGGAGGAGCATTGTTGATAAGCGGTCTTGGAATGAAGGAATTATTAGCAGCATATTGACCACCCTGCGGACCACGGGGATAGGAACCCTGAAAATTGCCATAGGAGGGCCTTTGACCATAAAGGGCATTGGCACTCTCATAGACCGCTGGACATGCATCACAGGTAGACCTGTAAAACGGGTCGGGCGGGCGGATTTCGGGTTCGGGTAGATTCGGGTTCGGGTAGTTTCGGGTTCGGGTGTATTTCGGGTTAGGGTCAAAACGGGTCGGGTCAAAACGGGTTCGGGTCGGGTTACGGGTTGACCAGCGGGTCGAAAATACATATTCGCGCCTTTTTTATCGGAAAATTTTAATAAGTAAAATATTATTTTATTCTTATTTTCCAAATGTTTTATATATAATATTATATAATAATAATGATTGCATTATATGTATGCTTTATATGATTTAAAAGAAAATTTTAATTAAAATTTTATTAATATTAATTGTTTTATATATTTTTTTTATTATTATAATATTTTTTTACTAAATATGTTTGACCCAACGGGTTGACCCACTCGGGTCGGGTCTTGACCCTGACATTTCGGGTCATTTCGGGTTTCGGGTGCTTTTCGGGTTCGGGTTGAAAAAGTCCGGGTTTTTCGGGTTATTTTCGGGTCGGGTCTTGGGCGGTTTTTCGGGTCGGGTCAGAAACTTACAGGTCTAATCACAGGAATGACCTGAATCTCCACAAGACTCACATCGAGCTACCATTGGTGATTGAGCAAATGCCTTTTTCAAATCAGCAATTTGGTTGTTGAAATTAATGTTGAAGGCATCAAACCTACTCTCCAGCTTTGTACGAGCATCAACCTCAAGTACACCTCCACGATTAGGACCCAAATTTCGTGGAGAAGCCCACATACTGTTGCTAGTAGCCATCTCCTCAATAAGTGCGGTGGCTTCCGAAGGTGTCTTCTTCAGAAAATTTCCATTACAAGCAGCATCAAGATTCGTACGGAGATCGTCAGTTAGACCATAGTAGAAAGTCTGCACAATAAGCCAATTAGGAATCTCATGGTGTGGGCAAGCTCGCAACAAGGAAGTGTATCTCTCCCAAGCTCCATACAATGTCTCCTTGTCGTCTTGCTTGAACTGGGTAATCTCGTTCCGTAGCTTCGTAGTGCGAGCTGGAGGAAAGTACCGCATGAAGAATGCTTCTTTCAACATATCCCAAGATTCCCAACTGGTAAAATGTCCTGAAGGGTAGCCTTTCAACCAAGTGGAAGCTCTCTCTAAGTGAATAAGGGAACAACTTCATGTAGATTGTCTCGTCAGGAACATTATTATGCTTGATCAACCCGCATTTCTCAACGAAATTATTTATATGCTCATACGGATTTAGCTTGGGATCTCCTGAAAATTGGTCCTCACGAACCAAAGAAATAAGCCCTGGCTTGATCTCATAACTAGCGGCACCTACAGCTGGTGGTGCAATGCTTGAAGAATACTTGACATCCGGGACGGAATGAGACCAAATACTCTTTTCAGCCATATCGTCTTCCTCGTCCGAATGGACAGAATCTTCCCTATCTGAATTCGCAGTGATTTGCTCTTCTCTCAATTTCCTCCTTCGCTCAGCGTTTCTCCTTCTAGCCTCAGCTTCTATCTCCGGATTATAGAAAAGTTCGGATTCTGAGGAGCTACGCCTGCGCATTCACAGTAACAACCTGGAGAAGAGAATCAGTAACAACAAGAAAATAAAAGGGGTGCGTAGACAAACAAATCCTAAATAAACCTAGAATTAGTACCGTTACCTCCCCGGCAACGTGTAATAGCCGATTCCTATCACTTTGATTAGCTTAATCACTCTCCTAATCTCCAATTAGAGATCTCGGTTGTGGAATTAGATGATACCATTAAGTTTATTGAGGAGCTATTACTTAAGGAATGTTCGTTTACATTTTCAATCCATTGTCGTTTCGATAGCTTTCTTAATCGTGAAGAAACGTTTTCTTAGTCGCTAAGTAATCTCTTAATGCAAACCCGGAACAAAATTGTGATTGTTCCATTGTATCATTTGAGGAGCTTTCCTTGGTATATATGAAGTCAAATGACACAAGTTATAGGTTCATTCTCAACTTACACAATCTCAATAATCTACACAATTTTAGAAGTTTGTGTATAGTGTCGGGATTCGAAACCGATCTTATTTCATAAGCACGAGGTGCCGGGAGTGCCTAATCATCCTAGATGATCATACCTCATGTTGACACTTAATTGGACCCCAAATTTGATGCTTAGTCGACCAAGCCGTGCCTTAGAACGAGCCACGGAGCTACCTGACTGCTTGCCGCTAGAATGACCTGCAGCAGGTCCATCTTCAACATCAATTTTCTCATTCTTATCTCACTCAAAAATGGCGAAACAAAAGCCTAAGCTCAACTACTCTTTTCTATCTACAATTTCACAGAAGAGAGTAAGCCCAAATTTGTTCCATATGATCGCCTTATTGGCTCTACAAGTTAAGGTGTCTTTCTGAATGCAATTCTGGACCAGTTTGTGTATATTGGTCATATCTCCTTCATTTGGTAAGATCAATCATTGATTCTTGTTTCTATTTACTCCTAAGATATACTGGAACAAACTCCAATTGGTTAATTTCATTTTCATTATGATTTAGTTGCCCAAATCATATTCTAAAGTAAACCCTTATTTCGTTGTTCTTCCTGTGAGTATCATGAACATAGGGTCTTCGTAATTTGATCATAACAGTCTCATTTCTTCATGTATTCAATCGAAACAAAACCCTAGGTTGAACTTCATTTCAAGATCTTGATGTTAGGCTTTTGTAATGCTTTAAAACCTGTCGTTATGATCATCTTATAGTCCCTACAAGTTGGATGCGCATATGGTACTCTGTTTTGGAGCAGCTGTGGTATTTGGGCTATAAATCCTTTGATAGTTAATGAAATTTGACGTTTGATGTGTGGAAATACTCCTAAGAGGAAGGGTTATGATTTACAGTTGGTGTTGTGCCTAAATAATGAGGAATTCTTGCCTAAATGAGCATCTAAACAGCCGTCATGTGTTCTGAATCATGAAGATGGTGCAGCCTATTGTTGTATTGGATTTGGACAAGTTATACTTGGTTTCTTTGGGAGATTTTTGGTGAGTTGAATACTGATGTATAGTGATTTGATGTCCCATGATTATATGGTTCGTTGGAGGTTGATTCATGGAGGTTTTGGATGCTTGGTTCGCGGTATGGAGCCGTTCGGGATAGCTAAGAGCGTAAGTTCATACTTACCATGTCATACACTTGTTGTGAGCAATATTAATAACTTTATTGCTAATAATTGATGTTATGATTATGTGTGAATGATAATTGTTGAGTTTAATCATGATATGGTTTAGGGAACTCGGTTTCGCACATAATGTATCTTTTGATACTAGGGCATGTGTATATGAATGTGTATGGTAATATGAGTGGTGTTATGACTCATATGACCTTGTTTAGCACATGCATGTAAATATCATATGATGCGTCGAGTCATAATTTCTGTGAATAGTACCCTTTGAGGGTGATTAGAACATGTTTATGCACACGGTGTGCATGATTATATGATAATACTAGTAAATGATGGTTTTTGAGATGAGAACGTGGTCTGTGTCCGCATGATCTATTCGATTGCGTGAGTACACATGGTGTGTTCTTGTGTTTGTACGTTGTTAAATGAGTGAACTCTATGATAGGATGAGTTCTCAACTTGACATGTGTGGAAACGTGATTCATGTGAATTGTAGTTCATATACATGAGTATAGTCGTATATGTGAAAGTGTTTGTGACTGGTGATTGACGAACTAATCACCTGATGCATATGAATTGTATAGTAAGAGGTGATTGACGAACTAATCACCCGATGTAAATGTATTGTGGCTGGTGATTGACGGACTAATCACCTGTTGTTTGATGTCTTATTACTTGATGATCGACGAACTAATCATCTATCGTATGTATAAGTTATATGGCAATTTGGTTAAGGAGCCTCAGTGGTTTGATAGGGGGGTACCATGAGGTGATGAACGTATGACAGAAAGTCGTAACCTCGAATTTGGGTTACGTGATTGAAATGACCCGAATGGGCAATATTGATTGTCGCCTTAGGAGAGATTACCTCGAATTTGGGTAAGGACCTCCAAGGGGTGTGCACACTAATGACTGTTAAGGCATGCATAAATGAGGGGAAGACGTTCTCCAACAAGCGAGTGAGCCCGCAATGCGATCTTTGCCGCACTCGCGTCGTTCCCTTACCTATTGCCAACGAAACTATAAATTGTATATTGCAAGTTATGTATCGTGTTGAGCTATCCTCTATCCTCTGAGCATGATTGTGTTATGTGAAACGTATAGTCTAGTTCCGAAATAGAACTATGAATGATATGAAATGTGATTCAATGAATTATGTGTTTGAATTCGAGTTGTGCTTAGAGGTGGAATATGATATTCCTGCTCATATATGTAGCCTTAATTGAAAGTGTTAGTATTATAATCCAGCATGACTTGATATATGATCTATTGTACTTATAAGGACGGATTCATGCTAGACAAGTAGGTGATCCTTGTTATCTGATAATGTGATCCCTGTTATCTGTGAGTCTTTGTATGCAACAAGTTGCACCTAAGCCTAAGTCTACTTATGTTGATTGGCACGTGTATGCAATTGAAGTTTCAAGGCCATGTTATATGCGTTGCTATTATGATCTTGCTTTAATTTCTCTAAATGGTCGGGGCATGAGTAATGGGTTTGATTACCCAATCGTCGTCGGTCTCAGGACCTATATATGTCGGACAAATGAGGGCAGGTGTACCTCGGTAGTCCTATATGTGTGTCGTAAGTACGATGAACTTACCAGCTTTTGCTGAGTTACCCCTGTCCATTCAATTCATTGGAATGGGCAGTGTCGTGTTTTGTTAAATGTGCAGGTGTACGAGTATAGGGTCACATACTAGTGGAGAGGACGAATCACCAAGTCTAGTAGAAGTCAGGTCGTATTAGACTTTGGTATTAGTATGCCAAAGGTTATAACTTGTAAAGAGACGAGAAGTTTTTGATGTACTCGTATAATATAATAATCGTTTGTAACCGAGTACTTAGTGTTTTATGTTTTGGAGAGCCTTGTATCTTCCTTTGGGGGAGATACGGCGGTAATAGGTCCGATTTAGGCTAATGATGCTTCCGCTAATAATACTGTTAATTAAGTCTTAAAACTAGCTTAGAAAATCGGGCTGTTACACAACGGCGCCAAAAACTTGTTACGAGTTTATTTAACCGCAAGCGTACGGGTTATTGTAGCTAACGGGTCGATCTCAGGGAGGTATGGAAAATGTCTAGGTCGTCTAAAGAATTGCAAAGTCAGCCACGCTATGGTCGAAATGGGTTGAGTGTGTAACAATTAAGACAAACAAGAACGAGATTAAAATGGTTGTACTTCAATAAACTTAAGGCCTAGGGTGGAGACGTCCCCACTAACATGCATCTACTACGATCATAAAACACATAGCAAGTCAATTTAACATAGATTAGGGGAGATTATGCAACTACTTATCCCGCTAAGGCTATCATAGTCTAATCCAATTACTATCCTAAATCCCACTCTCGTGGTGAAGTGATCAAGTAACAAGAAGCATTAAGAACGCATAATAATTCCCAATTAGTCCTAGCAACCCACTCTCGTGGTGAAACAGTCCTAATCAATATTAGAGGGCTAATTACTAAACAAGAATCGCAACTCTCGTTTATAAACTCCGTTTAGAGGTCAAACAAGCATTAATCTATATCAATCCTAATCGCAGCGACGCATATATATTAGACAACATAAACCAAACTCATGCTTGATAATTAAATCTAGCCATAATAAGCCCTAATCATATGAATAACTAACTTGATATTTCATGATTCAAATCGTAGCATCAAACATGTTAGGGTTCAATCAAACCCCTAGAAAACGACTACTCACACATATTGAAATTAACAACAACAATAATAATTGAAATAAAGCAATACATAATTAAAGAGTAGAGGGAAGAAATTGCAATACTGTGAATTGGGTCTGAATAATACGATGAAATAAATAGAAAATAATCTTCGAATCCGGTACAAAAGTCTTGAATCTTGAAAATAAAGTGAAATCTTCAACGTAACGGCGTGCGAAAAAGTAATGAAAGCTTAGATCCCTAATACAAAGGCTCAACTAGGTATAAATACCTAGGAGGTTATTTTACAATTACCTATTTAAAAATAGGAAATAAACCCCCGAAAACTAATTAAGTAAAATCTGGAAAACAGAAATTCCGGCCTACACGAGTCGTGCATCTTACTACACGAGTCGTGCCTAGATCAGTGGCCAAATCGTGAAACTACACGAGTCGTGCAATTCAGGCACGGGTCGTGTAAAACTGGTTCGGCAGTCCAACTTCAAACGCCTCTAATTTCTTCGTTACTTATCCGATTTGGGCGTGTGACCACTTCTTAAAAAGCTAAGATAATAATCTTTCACCTCCAATTGGTTTCATTGTAAAACTCAAAGTGGTTTGGGAGATATTGCGCTCCGAAGTTGGCACTGTGCAAATGAACTTCAATCTCACATCTAACTTCTCCAAAATGTCCTTTTTATGCCTGAAAAGCTCAAAAACCAACAACTATACCAAGGACGTGAAATATTGCGAGAATGAATGTGAATCAAGTATGAATGGGGGCTAATATAGCAATCATAGCATCACAAAGTCCTATATAACTATGCAAAATAAGGACTTATCACGTATACAGAAAAAAGAAAGTCCTCGAGTTTGAAAAAGAAAAGAAAAAAAATGCAAAGGTCATGTCCTGATTCACTGATTTGATAGTGTCTAGTAATCTTGTAAAATTAGTCATTTATTTTTTGGTAAATACAACGGAAGATTAATTTTTTTTAAAAAAAGATTGGGAATTAAACTTATCAATTGGCCTTTCAAATTTACATACACCGTATGTATCAAGTAAATTTCGACGCAGTACTAATTGCCCATCAAATTTTTGAGGTGAATTTGGATTTTCAACTTAGAACCAGAAAATGAACAGGTGCCCTTCAAAATTCCGAGTCATGTCTTGGATTTTTCAGAGGATTATTTATATGCACACCAGTAACTCCGAGTAGTGCATCTTACAACTATACACCATCCAATATCATTATTCTTATACATTACTCACAAAAGCTTCTCATGTCTTACCCGAAGCCTCGTCGAGAAAGCGAGGATTTTCTCAGCAATGTTCCGGATAATGTGGCTGATGAAATACTTGGACGCTTGCCAATTCTCATGGCAGCAAGGACAAGTGTGTTGTCGAAGAAGTGGAGGCGTAATTGGCTATCAATGAAGCGACTTATATTCAACGATGATTTTTGGACTGCGCAAAATGATGAATATGCGAATCTCAATCCTGAGTATTGCAGCGCCATTATAAGTAGTATAATTTTGCATCACAATGGCCCTGTCGAAGAATTCAATCTCTACATACCGCGGGAGGTGGAACAAGAAAGTCTGAATCACAGTCAGTGGCTTTCTGTTCTATCTAAAAAGGGTGTCAGAAAGTTATCAATCAACAATTTATCAAAATGTCAACCTATCTCTTCGTATATTTTCTGCTGCAGTGAATTAGAACAACTTAGACTTGTAAACTTTCGTCTAAATCAAGCCCCGAGTGGTATCAATCAGGGCTTTCAAAAAATCCGGCAGCTTGTGTTGCACGGCATTAAGTTCAATCAGCCGGAAATGTTTAGCAATTTGATTGCGAATTGTTGCCAACTGACTTTGTTGTGGCTTGAGAACTGGACTGGCATGGATCAGATCGTAATCGATCTGCCTAGTCTCGAGACACTAACTGTAAAAGGGGTATTTGAGTCTATTGTTTTCAGAAATGTTCGCGATCTCAGGAACATATCTCTTTCATTTGGGATGGATGACCGTGACATGACATCATCTGCCATCATTGCTGATAAACTGATCAAAGCTGTCAATATTCTTGCAAGCTCATGTGAACTGCGGTCCATTCAATTTGGTGGCTGTTTGTTTGAGGTAAACTCATAATGTTTGTGTTCACAGATATAAAATGCGATAATTGTTTGTGTTCTTCTATCTAATAATTCCTTCTTTAACGTACATAAATGGCAGTTCTTGGCTATAGGTTGCACCCTCAAAAGGATTCGGCCTGTCACATTCAACCACCTGAATAAACTTTGTATAGTTGATTTATTTATGGCTGCTTTTTGTTGTGTTGATTACTTTGTTTCCATGGTTGGGAGTTGTCCAAACATCAAGGAGCTGGAAATTTCTGTGAGTGATTTTCAGTGCATTAATTTATCCATCCATCTGATGGAACACATGACTATCCATTTGTTTTTTTTTTTGCGAAATGATGTTTTTTTCCTCTTCAGGTGGCTGATCCTGAACAAGATAATGACTATTACAAATTTGATTGGAATACCGAGCATAAATTGGCTCACCTTATTCAGATAAAAATAACAGGCATCACAGGATCAAGCACGGAGCTGCGATTGATAGAATACCTACTCTCCATTTCTGTTGTACTCGAAAAGCTACTGATCAAGTGTCATACAATACTTCGTACTATGGCTGAGCAGAAATTGGCAAGAGCGGTGATGGGATTTACGAGAGCATCTCCGAAAGTACGCATCTTTTTTACAAAGAACTAAGGCATGAAGTCACCCATTTTGGACATTTAGAGGCCGGCGTATTTTACCGTAGTTATCCTGCTTTTGGTACTCTAATTTGATGCTTAACTTAATAATTTTGCCAATTATTTGTCTTCGGTCTTCCCATTGTATTTACACCTCGAAAATGTTCAATTAAATATGTCTTGCATTTTGTTAAAGAAAGCTAGAAAATTTCTGGCTCCGACGATGCATGGCTTCGAGTATTTTCACAGCAGGTCAGCAATCGATAAAGCCCTTAGTTGCCGTTAGTTTCATTCCTTGCTTAACTTGAGGGATTACAGTCCAATTAACTTGAGGGGCCTTAGCCAAAAGGCCTCGTATTATTGCTCGCCATCAATCGTTTTAATTAGTCCTACCTTGCCATGTTAATTTACTTAATTACCATGGAGACTCCCTGATTAAAAAGATAAATACTTAATAAGGAAAGATTCCAAACAATGGAGGAGTTTAAAGGTGAACAACCCATTGAAAAGAGTTTAGTAGGAAATTTGTAGGTAATTGGAGTTCGAAGGATTATTATTTCCTTTAGTTTCCTCTTCAGCTTTGGACTCTTTTTGTAAATATATATGAATAAACTCAGCTTAGGTTAATACACCGTTAAAAATTTCTCACAAATTGCATCTATGCTAATAATAGTTCGAAAAATTGCATCTCACATCCAATATAATTACAAGGAAGTTGAATGTCTTCTCCAAAATTGTGTCGACGAAACGAGGATTTGATCAACAGTGTTCCAGATAATGTGGCAGATGAAATCCTTAAACGCTTGCCCATACACATGGCGGTAAGGACAAGTGTATTGTCGAAACGATGGAGATGTAATTGGCTATCGCTGACCAATCTATCTTTCGGAAAGGATTTCTGGGAAAGATTTAGAAGGGAAGATAAGACTTTGTACTGGGAGAAATGCAGCCACATTATAAGCAACATACTATTCCAACATGATGGACCAATACAAGAAATTCTTCTTTACATTCCAGAGGAGTGCTGCTTCACAATTGACTACCTATGGCTATCTATTCTCGTCGAAAAGGTGTTAAAAAAGATGAAAATTGTCAATGACTCCTGTTATCTTCGACCTATTCCTTCTCACATCTATAGGTGCAGTGAATTAGTAAGTCTAGAACTAAATGACTTCACTCTAAAACCTCCACCTTCTGGTTTTAAGGGCTTTCCGAAACTTGAGGTTCTTAATCTTTGTAACATCACATTTTCTGATCCGGAAATATTTAGTTGTTTGATTACAAATTGTCACCAACTGACTACAGTATCGCTTGATTGGTGAACTGGTATTGATCGATCATGTTGTTGTTGATGTACCTAGTCTTCGAACATTAACTATTGTAGGCGCGTTTAAGTCTCTAGCTTTCAATAATGTTCGTAGTCTTGAAAGTATTACTGTGCACTTGGCAACGTCGGAGGTATTTGTCATAGCCACTGCTGAAACAATTGAGAATGTCTGCCTTCTTGCAAGTTCGTGTGAACTCCAGTCCATTGATTTTGACGGTCCGTTTTCTGAGGTAACTCGATCACAAGTCCAGTGGTTTGACACAATTTCCCTTTGTTTTTTAGGAAAATATGTGCCTATCTAAAATTTTATATCATTATCTGACATCAATTTTGCTTCTGACATCAATAGTTCTTGGTTGGAGGTGGCTTCGCAAGCTCTCTTCCTATCGCGTTCAACCACCTAAAAGAGCTTTGTCTAAGTTGTATAGATTTGAATGATTCAACTGTTTTTAATTAGTTATGTTCTCAGCATGCTAGAGAGTTGTCCTTACATTAAAGAGCTCAACATTTCGGTAAGGACATCATTATTCTTACATGTTGTATTTCGCCTACTACCCATGTTTACTCTTGTGTGACATTCCGGTAAGAACTTATGTTTATGTTCCTTTCGATCTGGAGGTTGGTAAAAGCAAAAATAATGCTGATGATGAACACAAAATAGAGTACAATAAAAACCTGAAAATGATCAGCTTAAGATTAAATTTACCGATATCAGGGGATCAAGTGCGGAGCTGCAATTGATAGAATACCTGCTTACGATCTCCGAGGTGCTCCAAGAGTTGCGGTTCAAATGTCGCATAAAGGAAGCCCCGGAGGAGCTAAAGGTGACAAGAAAACTCTACGAATTTAAGAGAGTATCTACAAACGCACGTGTTGTTTGGTCGGAGAAGTGGTTTCAATAAGACAGTACTGGTCTAGCCTTCTATTTTGGCTAGCAACATCCCACTTACCTTTCAATGTGGGACAAGGTATATAAATACGATCAAGGGGTTGTGTGACTAGTTTCAACTCGCATATTCAATCAACAAATTAGTAAAATGGAAGCAATTACGTCAAACTTTACAAAATCAAGGAATTATTCCAAATAAAATTAAAGGTGAACAGCCCATCAAGGATAATATTATCTAATATATATATATTATAAAAGTCGAGTACAGCCCTTTGTTGATGGACACTTGGCACAATCCTATTGGATGAAATTAAAAAAAACTTATTATGATTATTAGGATATGAAAATACATATAAAAAATTCAAATAGTGATAAGTAAAAATTAATAAACAATTAAAAATTATGATTAGTTGAATATTTAAATAAGTTTAACTTAAATAGAAAAAAGGAAAGTTTTAAAATCTATTTAAGTATAGAAAATATTAACAGTCTAAAAAAATGATTTCCAATCTATTCAAAGTATATGCTTCTCTTCCAATTTGTTAATCATGATTGCAATATTTGTGACACATTTTCATTTTGCAACACATCTCTTACAAAAAAAAAATTCCAAAAATAATGTGCAAATTATAGATTATTGGAGAAAAATATAAGCTTTAAGGTGAATTATTATTAGTTTAACAAGTGATTATAAAGATTTTCGTTTACTAATTTTGTCAATTCCACTTTTTTGTACAAGTGTCCAAAGAGTATTATTTCAAAAATATTCAACAAAATTAAGCAATGTGTTTTGAATATACTACTCAGTAGTACTTAAAGAAAAATGCATATATAAAGAGTTAGTAATTGATCCATGATTAGGGTTGCACATGATGTATTTTGTTATGTAGCATTGGTTCATGAATTATATTTACAATCTTCTTTTTTTTTGTGGCTTCTTGAGTCCATTGGTTCATATTATTATCAGAATCAATTTGGGTTGGACATTATTTTATTATGTAGCAATAGTTCTCGAATAGGGTTTGGTTGAGTCAGATTCCCCACGTCGGGTTATTGGATTTCTCGGATCGTGGCACCTTTGATTCAAACAAATGTGACTTATTATTATATAACGTAACTACATAAAGTTCTCCGTTTACAACTTATATGTTATTGTAATTTACAATTCGACCCTTCCATATGGTAATTTAGAGTTCAAAGAGTTATATTTCAAAACTTTTTTTTTTTTTTTTTTTTTTGGAAAACGGTAAGTTTATTAAAAATCGCCCCAAAGTACATCACGATTTTTCCACACAAAAAGCGCAGACATCACAACCTGGTAATACCAGGATCCTATTACATCAGCTTCCTAGTACACATCCATTCTCTATCTTTTCCAACAATATTGTTACAGAGCTGTCTAAGTCTAATCTTCACTTCAATGATAGCTTGATCAACCAGGTAACTCGGCAGTACCACCATGTCCTCTAATCTGCACTTATTCCTCACTATCCAAATATGGTAGATGAGGTTACTCACCATAGCACCTGCTACTAGCTTTCTCAACTTTGATCCCATTCTCTTCTTAGAGCACCACTCTATGACATTCTCTTCTGGGAAATCAATTCGTAATCTGTCTCTTACAATCCCCAAACATTTACTGCTATACTTGCATCTAAAAAACAGATGGTCATGCGTTTCTCTTTCTTGTCCACACAACAAGCAGCTATCATCAACACAGACCCCTATTCGAGTTAACCAATCTCTCATCTTCAACTTTTGCAGCGTGGCCAACCAGGTTATGAAAGCAGCCCTTGGTATAGCATATCTCCCCCATATAAACTTGCCCCAATCCACCTTAGGCCAATCTCCAGACATCCATTTATACCCAGCAGCAATTTCATATGGTTTATCATCATTTAACCACTTACCATTGACATACCCAGCCTTCAGTCTGTTTTTGATCTTGCATATCCTTTTCCAATGCCAGCTTGTATCAATGCTTGGCTCATAATTGCACCATTCCTGATCCTTCAAGTATATACCATTGACCCATTTGATCCATAATCTATCAGTTTTGGAGTAAAGACAGTACACATATTTGCCTATACTAGCTTTGTTCCAGGTTTCATTGTTTCTGATCCCCAAGCCACCGGCACTTGTCGGTTTACAAACATTTTCCCAAGCCACCATCGGGCTTCTGCTAAGATGATCATCACCATCCCACAAGTAACTTCTACAAATTGCATCCACTTTCTTGATAATCATTTTTGGGAGAATAAATATTCTTGTCCAGTAGGTATGCAGGCTCGTCAATACAGCTTTCACTAACACCAATCTTCCAGCATAGGATAGTTTCTTGGCTCCAAAAGATCGAATTCTAGCAACTATTTTTTCTGTAAGAATATTACATTCCATTACAGAAATCCTCCCAGCAGTAATAGGGACTCCAAGGTACTTAAAAGGCAACATACCCTCTTTGAAACCTGAGAACCTCAATACCTCTTGTACAGTGTTGTAATTCATTCCACCAAAGTAGATTTCCGACTTTGCTGGGTTTGAATATAGGCCTGATGCTTTTGAGAATGTAGAGAAGCCCTTCAGCATAAGAGAAGTAGAGTTCCAATCTCCTTTACAAAACAACAAGTCGTCAGCAAAACAGAGGTGGTTGATTTTAATTTTAGCACAAAGTGGGTGGTATCTGAACCCTCTTCTCCCTGCTACTACATTGAGTATTCTGGTGAGATACTCCATACAAATGGTGAAGAGAAGTGGAGATAGAGGATCACCCTGTCTCAAACCCCTTTTTCCTTTAAAGAACCCAAAACTCTCACCATTTAAGGCCAGTGAGTATGATGGTGTTTCAACACATTCCATTATGATATTAATCATCAACTCAGGGAATTCCATTGCATGTAACATTTCTCTCACAAACTCCCACTCAACTGAATCGTAAGCCTTCCTCAGGTCAATCTTCATCATACACCTAGGGGAGATGCCCTTTCTCTTGTATTTTCTGACAATGTCTTGACATATCATTATATTCTCGACAATGTCTCTTCCTTTTATGAATGCCCCCTGGTTTTTGCTAATTATTTCAGGGAGGATGCTTCCTACTCTGTCACAGATTAACTTTGAAATTGTCTTATAAACTGTATTGCAGCACGCAATCGGCCTAAACTCAGTCACAGATTTAGGGTGAGAGACTTTTGGTACCAGAGTGATAATGGTGTTGTTAAGCTGCTTGAGCATTTTCCATGTCTTAAAGAAGTCCAAGACAGCCTCACAAATGCTATCTCCTACTGTACACCATGCATCTTTGAAAAATTGACTTGAGTATCCATCTGGACCCGGGCTTTTGTCTCCTGGGATTGAGAATAGAGCTTGTTTTATCTCATCCTTGGTCACTGGCTTCAGCAATTGTCTTTTCATTTCCTCACTTACCACCTTCCCTTTCCTCACAGTGTTATAATGAACCTTTTCTCTGGTAGAAGCTTGTCAGAGTAGATTCTGATAAAAGTCTAGAAAGGCTGCTTGAATGTCTCCACTCTCCTGTTTCAAATTGCCATCCTTATCTCTGATCTCAAAAACGGCATTACTAATTCTTCTAGCTTTTATTGAGCTGTGGAAGTATGCAGTATTGTCATCCCCACTGGTTATCCAAGTAATCTTGCTCCTCTGTCTCAGATACTTCTCAGTCGCTGTCTGCAAAAATTTGTACTGTAAGGCCATTGCTGATTCCTCTGCTCTTAACTGGATGTTCATTGGATCTCTGTGCAGTTTATTCTGAGCATCATTAAGATCGTGCAATGCTTTACAACATGCCCTCTCTATATTAGCAAACTTGCTTTTATTTAGACATTTCAGGGGATGTTTTAGCTTTTGCAACTTCTTTACCACTTGGAACATTTTTGACCCATCCACTCTTTGTTCCCAGACCTCCTTAATAGTTAATTGGAATTCCGGTGCCATGCTCCACATATTGTAGTATTTAAAGGAACTCTTTCCCATCTGTCTTTCTCTTTGAAGTCTAATTACTGCTGGGCAGTGATCAAAAAGCCCCTCAGTAAAGAAGTACGCATTACTATCGGGGAAGAGAGCTAGCCAATCATCATTCACCAGCACTCTGTTTATCCTGCTAAATACCCTTCTATCATTCTCTTGTTTGTTATTCCAAGTATAGAAGCAGCCTTCACTCTTTATCTCCTTTAGACCACATTGATTAACACAGTTTTGGAAATCGATTACCTCAAATTGTTGTACCTTAGTGCCTATTCTGTCTTGGCTAGTTAGTACACTATTGAAGTCACCAGCAATAATCCAAGGCTTCATATTGGCTGCAAAATCTCCAATACTTTGCCAAAGTTCCTTTCGTTCCCTTATCTCATTCATGCCATATACAAAAGTAACACAAAACTCTCTGTTTATTCCATTCTCACTCACTTGTAGATGAATGCACTGCTGAGTCATTTGTAACACTTGGACATAGTACTTATTTGGATCCCAGCAGACCCAAATTCTTCCTCCTGGGTGAAGACTTGTGTTTGTTGTTATAGACCACCCCTGACAGATACTAAAGTGAATTCTAGATAGAGAACCAGGTTTCACTTTAGTTTCCATGAGGCCGAATAACCCTACCTTATTATTTTCCATAAATTTCTTAACTTCTTTCTGCTTGGTAGGGCTATTCAAGCCTCTCACATTCCAAAATGCAAGACTAGCCATGATCTAACCGATCATGGCCTGTGTCCCCATTCTCTACACTCCCTATTTGACCTACATTCCTCACTACCTCTGCATAAGACATGTTTCCAATCCCATCACTCTGGTTGACACTTGATTGTACGGCTTGATTGGTATTTTGAATAGGTACCATTTGGTTCATGTTAAGCTGCCTCTGTGTTTGTCTTGTTCCGTTATATTTCAAAACTTCAACTACATTAAGCAATGATATCGCTTATATATAGAAAATCAAGTAGATTATAAAAAAATGAATCAAACTCAAGCAGTATAAGTTTTTCCCCTATGTTAGATTATAGTGAAGAAAGTATGTCTATACAAAGAGTAATTATTTTGTAGAGAAAAAAAATTAATAAATGAATATGATATAAAAGTTTGACCAGAATTATTATTATTATTATTATTATTTTTTTTTTTGTATTCTCTTGACCACTATGGTTTTTTTAATTTTTCAAATGTTTCATTTGCTTATATGATTGTAGTTTCCCCTTAATTTTCTAGGTATGGTCAGAGCTGGTTAGATCATATTAAGATTATGGTATGTCGAGTCGGTTTCGATTTGGGTTTTTATCGAGTTGGGTATTATAGTTTTTGTGATGTTAGTTTTTTTTTAGATCCTCATTAGGCCTGGTTACTAAAATTTATTTGATCGCATCATCTCGAATTTTGTTCAATATTTTTTTGTATTTAGACATACATACAGTGAAGTTCTTATCTCGAATCTGTCTATTCAATGTTATCTCTTTCTCTTTATGGTTTCTTGACTACTATTATTTTATATTTTTCAAAAGCTTCATTCTCTTATAAGAATCGAAATCAAGTCTAGGTTGTGTCATGCAACATTGGTTCATGAATAGAATTGAGTAGAATCATATTCTAGCATGTCGAGTTTTTGGAATTCTCGCATAATGTCACCTTTGATGCAAACAATTAAACTAAATAATATTTGAAATGATGACTATATAATAGCCTCTGATAAATATTTATTTACATTTATAATGTCACAACTAAAATGTGTGAAATAAGGGTCAATATGTGACATTTACAATGCAAGATCATTATAAAAATTGGAGGGAGTATAAGTCTTTAAGTTAGTTATTATTTTTAAATTGATTATAAAGTTCTCCCTTTACTACTTACTATTCCATGTGATAATTTATTGTTGAAAGAGTTTTATTTCAAAAACTTGGATTAAAAGTTAGAATCGGAGACATGACACTTATTAACACAATTATGTATACAGTTATGACTTTATTAATCTTTTATATTAATTTTTTTTTTAAATTGATCAATAAAGTATATAAAGATAATGATGTAAATTAATATGTTTCTCTTGGTAAGATGATTACATATGTGTAGAATTATAAATTTCTTTGTAACTTCAACAAAGATCAATTTCACGTATGGTCAGAGCAGTTTGGATTATATTGAGTTCGTGTCATGACAGGTTCACATGAAATTATACTTTTCATAATTTATTATATGTGAAAGTACTTTTCGATACGAATTCCAAGATGTGCATTTCATTATTTATTTTTTGAATCTTTATTCTTATATTTGTAAGTTGAAAAAATATACGAGGAGGACAGAATACGACATGAAAAGGATTCGTATATTGATCGATGTGTGATGTGTGAATGACTTGGGGTTGAGTCCCCTATTTATACAAAAGATGACTTGGACGTTAAGACGTCGGACGACTAACCCTAGAATAGTCTAGAACTATGACACGATTATACTCCTACCATAACTAATATATTCCCAAACACGACATTCCAAATACAATATATTTTCCTAAACTTTGGTATATTCCAACACTCCCCCGCAATCGGAACGGCAGTAACACGGACGATTCGATTGGACTTGATAATGACAACGTCGGATTTTGAACAATTATGTCGTCGAAAGAAGAAACAACCGGGCAAAGCACGATGTCATCGAAGAAGAAACGCCTTAAACCGTAGCTAGGCTGAGAAACCGGGACTACCTACTGCAACTTTGCTTGTGAGGGGCCGGTGAACCGGGACAATCCGGTGACAGGACGATTGACTCGGCTTGAAGAAGACTGCCACACAGTTGATAACGACGAAAAAAGTGGAGGACCTGAACCACTGATGACGACTAACGACATGGACCGAAGAGTGGTGGATTTGAAGAACAAATTGAACGACTCTGGCATAACATAGCCATGGCGATAAGCCGGCGAAGCACCACAAATTGTTGGAATATACCAAAGTTTAGGAAAATACCACTGGACGAAGACGACGTATTGGTTATTGGACCTTGTTGCCGATGAGAAACTATGAGATTGACTATGGAGAATTGTGTTGGTAAAGGCATGACGATGATGCATGAATGTCGCAAGACAAAAGCAATTGAGAGACTTGGACATGTGTTTGGGTTAACAATATGATGATGACGTTGCAAACAAAAGACAATAAATTTGTGTTTATTAGTAGGAGATGAGAATGCCGTGAGATTCAAACGGCATGAAGAAATTGACTTCTTTTTTTTTTTTTTACTCAAAATTTTGACGACACAAAAACGACGAAGAGAGATTTGATTATGATTGATGAAAAAAATCCCGCCGGTGGGCTTGAACAGATTGCCCACCGGCCGGAGCGGAAGCGAATTTTTGAAAACGGCCTCAGGAAAGTGGCTCTGATACCATGAAAAAATATACGAGGAGGACAGAATACGACATGAAGAGGATTCGTATATTGATCGATGTGTGATGTGTGAATGACTTGGGGTTGAGTCCCCTATTTATACAAAAGATGACTTGGACGTTAAGACGTCGGACGACTAACCCTAGAATAGTCTAGAACTATGACACGATTATACTCCTACCATAACTAATATTCCCAAACACGACATTCCAAATACAATATATTTTCCTAAACTTTGGTATATTCCAACATAAGTCAAACCCTCATTTCGATCAAAATGTCATCAATATTTTTATGGAGGTGGTAGCAATCAACATTTTTATAAGCGATATTCAATACTCTTTAACGGATAGCTGACACTTATAAATTCATAGCTAAACTTTTTTTTTTCATACGTTAAATAGTGTCAACATGTGACATTTATTTGTACAATGTAATTATCAAACAATTTTTTTTTTTTTTTTTTTTTTATTGAGGGTCTAACAACAGTTTTCTTTTGTGAGAAATAGGGAGCCCGTGCGCGGCACGGGCACGCAAACTAGTTTCCTTTATTACCAAGCCTATTATTTACTCCGTAGTTATTAGGACTCTTTTTGTATATTAAGATATAAAATTGATTTAGAACTTTTGATGATATATGTGGAGTATCTATAACAATCATCAGTAGGAATAGTTTGAAATTTTTTGCATCCCAGTTCCCACTATCAAAAATTAGCATTCTAATTAGCTAAAGATCTTCCATGTCTTCCTCGAAATTGTGTCGATGAATTAGCGAGGATTTGATCAGCAGTGTTCCAGATAATGTGGCTGATGAAATCCTTAAGCGCTTTGAAGATGAATTCTGGTGCCAATTTGAAATGGAAGATGGGAATTCATATTGGGAGAAAGGCAGCCACATTATTACCAGCATACTTGTTCTTCACGATGGACCAATACAAGAATTTATTCTTCGTACTCCAGAAGAATTCACCTTCCCTATTGATCCATGGCTATCTGTTCTAGCTGACAAGGCGGTAAAAGACATCACAATTCTCAATGACTCCGATTCTCCTCGACCTATCGCTTCTCACATATATCGGTGCAGTGAATTAGAAGGTCTTTATTTAAATGACTCGAGTCTAGCACCTCTACCTTCTGATTTTAAGGGCTTTTCTAAACTTAAGGTCCTTAAACTTTGCCGTATCAAATTTTCTGAGCCGGAAATATTAAGTTGTTTGATTGAAAATTGTCACCAGCTGACTACATTATGGGTTTACCTACGTAATGAACATATTGTCGTTGATGTACCCACCTTCAAAAGCTAACTATAATGGGTGATTGTAAGTCTCTAGCTTTCAAAAATATTCGTAGTCTTCAAAGAATTCAAGTCTTACTGGGACTAGGAACGCCGAAGAAATTCGCCATAACGAGTGGAATAGTAAAGGATGTCTGCCTTCTTGCAAGTTCATGTGAACTCCAGCACTTGGAGTTTGATGAAAAATTTTGTCAGGTAAAACTCACAAGTTCGCCATACAGACATAATTCTCTGCTTTTTGCATATGTACCTATCTATATATTTTATTTGACGTCGCTTTTGCTTGTAATTGTAAGTTCTTAATTGGAGGTGGCATCACAAGATTTCTGCCTCTCGCGTTCAACCACCTTAAAAAGCTCTGTCTACGATATGTAGATTTGGATGATTTAAGTGTTTATAATTGTGTTCTCGGCATGATTGAGAGGTGTCCTTTTATTCAGAAGCTCACGATATCGATGATTAGGGTAAGGACATGATGCTTACATGTATTCCGCCTTGCTACTCCTCATGTTTAGTCTTTTGTACGTGACTTAAAACTTACGTTCTGTTTCTGCAGGAACCAAGCACAAATAAGGCTGGTCCACACAAAGTAGACTACAATAAAAAGCTTAAGCTGAAACACCTTGTTCAAATTAAAATCGGGGGTATCAGGGGATCAAGTGCGGAGCTGCAATTGATTGAATACCTACTCGCGATTTCTGAAGTGCTCCAAGTGTTGTGGTTCCATTGTTACACTACAGAAGAGCTGGAATTGACAAGAAAGCTGATACGATTTAAGAGAGCATCTACAGAAGCACAATTAGTTTGGTCCGAGAGGTGGATTTAAGACGGGTAAGTGGCGCAAAATAACTTGTTAAGGTACCCCAATATATAGGGGAAACAATTTCTTTTTTTAAGGAAGCCATTCAAGCACTCTCGACTTAGAATGAAATTGGACGTTTTTTTTATCATAGTGTGTGGTTAAGTCTAGCCAGCACTGCAATGATTTCATACCAATTATTACCAAGATGAGTTCGTAGGGGACTTTAAATCTGAACTACATACATGCTATTTTGATCGGAGGAGATGATTCGCCGCCATTGCCTTGGGTTCCGGCAGATGACGACCTGCTACAGGGAGGGGTACAGGGAGTGAGACACAAAATGGGACAGATGATCTTCAGTGCATTTAGAGATGGACCGAACATCAAATTTGTTCAATTGACAAAGTATGAGTAAAAGAAAAACAAACACAATCTGTAGTCTGTACTGTTCAATTTTACTCGAAAACGCTGACAAAAAGATGTAGACGTAATAACTGAATATTGGCCTTTCTACTTCCGAGACAAATTTTTCACTTCCCAAAGATTGATTATTTAAGTACACAACAGTGATTACGAGTAGTTCACTGTTCACCAATTTGCTTCTCACATCAACAATACACCATCCAATATCAAATACTGTCATTTTAAGTACCTACAAATTAAAAGTTTCAATGTCTTACTCGAAGCCTCGTCGAGAAAGCGAGGATTTTCTAAGCAATGTTCCGGATAATGTGGCTGATGACATCCTTGGACGTTTGCCAATTCTAATGGCAGCAAGGACAAGTGTGTTGTCGAAGCAATGGAGGCGTAATTGGCTATCAATGAGGCGACTTATATTCAACGATGATTTTTGGATTGCGCAAAATGATGAAGATGGGAATCCTAACCCTGAATATTGCAGCGACATTATAAGCAGTGTACTTTTCCATCACAACGGCCCTGTCGAAGAATTCCATCTCTATATTCCACAGGAGGTGGAACAAGAAAGTTTGAATCACAGTCAGTGGCTTTCTTTTCTATCTAAAAATGGGGTTAGAAAGATATCAATCAACAATTTATCAAAACGTCAACCTATTGCTTCGTATATTTTCTGCTGCAGTGAATTAGAACAACTTAGACTAAAAAAGTTTTGTCTAAATCAACCCCCTAGTGGTATCAGATGCTTTCCAAAACTGGGGCATCTTGTGCTTTACAGCATTAAATTCAATCAGCCGGAAATGTTTAGCAGTTTGATTGCGAATTTTCGCCAACTGACTGTGTTGAGGCTTGAGAAGTGGACTGGCATGAATCAAATCGTAATCGATGTGCCTAGCCTCAAGACATTAAGAGTAAAAGGGGTGTTTGAGTCTATTATTTTCCGAAATGTTTGCAGTCTCAAGAACGTATCACTTTCATTGGCGATAAAGGAATCCAACTCCACAAAAGTCGTAGCTGCTAATCTAATCAAAGCTGTCAATTTTCTGGCAAGATCGTGTGAACTGCGGTCCATCCAGTTTGCTGGTAGCATGTGTCAGGTAAACTTATAGAAATCGTCACATAGACGTAATAATGTTGTGCCTTTCTCTGTTTAACTTTTCCTAGTAAACTATATGTATATGGATGCTCTTTTTGAATCTTACAATTTCTCCATGTACTTGTTCTAAGTTCTTGGCTAAAGGTTGCATCCAAGGGTTTCGACCTGTCGCATTCAACAACCTGAAGAAACTGTGTCTAATGGATCTAGATATGGCTGATTATGGTGTTTTTCATTACCTTGTTTACATGGTTGTCAGCTGTTCAAAGATCAAGGAGCTTGAACTATCGGTAAGGCGAGCCTAACATGATTTAACTGCAACGTTCTGATGTGACATTCTGATCTATTGCAAACTAATTCGGAGTGTTATTCTTCTTTACAGGTTATTTCGAGCAAAGATGATGTCCAACACAAACTTGATTGCTATACCAATCGTAAATTGCCTCACCTTATTAAGATCAAAATAACAGGTATCACAGGATCAAGCTCGGAGCTGCAATTGGTTGAATACTTACTCTCCGTTTCAGTCGTCCTCGAAAAGTTACTGATCAGGAGTCATAAAGTTCATGCTACGGCTGAGAAGAATGTGACAAGAGCGCTGATGGGATTCACGAGAGCATCTCCGAAAGCACGCATACTTTTTGCTGAGAACTAAACTGAAGTCACTCTTGCCATTTTTTTAAGGCGCATTCTATGCTATGTTACATAAATGCCATTAATTCGCAGCACATTTAATTTGTTAAACAGTGTTTTTCCCAGCTTTTGTTATTCTAGTTTGTTGCAATAATATCATGTTTCTGCCGGTTTGATTGGTCAGTTCAATTCATGGTGCTAGTCAAGTTGGTCTGATGTGGTGATACTAGGCCGGAAAAAATATTGTTCAACTTAACAAAATCGGTCGTGAAAAATATTGTTCAACATTTTGGGGGCACATCAAGTTATTGTACACCCTATCACAGTAAATCTTAACTCGCTCCACCACTTTTTCACACTTAATTTATTCTCTATTTAATTTTTTTTAATCTAAACCTACAACATGACTAATGATCGCTGAGGGATATGAAAAACACATTTAACGTGGGGTCTCATATAATAATTTTGACAGATTTAAGGTTCTGTTTGATAGGACTGTATATTTCTGATCTAATCTGATCTAATTGTATTGCTCATGATTTGATTTGAATGACTCTAAACTGATCTGAAAACTACTTTAATTAAGTCCTATCACACAGAGCCTAAGAACCGCTATCCCGCCATTTGCTATGGCGTTTCCTCCCTTAAAAAATTTCCAGCTTTTTCTGCTTTTGCAATTGGTATGGCATTAATCCAGCAATGCGACCATTCACATATGAAGGGCTGAAGGCTATAAACCCTGAATTTTCTTGTCGAATATTGCATATACTACGCCACTGTGTTCGAAGTCGCCTTGTTGCGATACTAACTAACGCGAAAATGTAAGAGAGTTCTTGAAGAAGTCAGAATGTTAAAGAATTGAAGAGACAAAAAAGCATCATTATAAGGGGCTTGGTGAGAGCATCGGCAAGTTGGTCGTCGCCGGACACATGTTGAACACGTAATTGACCTTGTTGAACATTTTCTCGAACAAAATGGAAGGCAAGAGCAAAATGTTTCATGCGAGAGTGGAAAACCGGGTTGGCAGAATAGTGAGTGGCGCCGAGATTGTCACAATAGATAGTAGGAGTGACCGTGAGTGGAATACCAAGTTCAGTGAGGAGTGAACGTAACCAGAGGACTTCGGCAGTAGTAGTAGCGACAGCTCGAAACTCGGCTTCGGTCGAGAAACGGGCAGTGGCACGTTGTTTCTTAGAGGACCATGAGATGGGGTTACGACCAAGGTAAATTATATAACCACTAGTGGAGACATAATCATCTTTGTCGCCAGCCCAATCAGCGTCGGAGAAGGCGTGTAGTCGGAGCGGTGAAGAGCGGTGGAGTTGAAGACCATGAGTTATAGTACCCTTGAGATAGCGCAGGAGTCGTTTGAGTGCGGACCAGTGAGTATCCAGGGGGTTTTGCATATACTGGGAAAGTTTGTTAACAGAGTAAGCGACATCGGGACGAGTGAGAGAGAGATATTGTAGGGCACCAACAATAGCACGGTAGTCACTAGGATTGGATATAGAATGACCGTCACGGAGGGTGAGTGGCGGATGAGTTGCTAAGGGAGTGTTAACTGGTTTTGCATCGAGCATATTGTGGCGTGTGAGAAGGGGAGGTAGGGGGAGTATAACGTGGTGGTGATGTCGTGGATGGTGAACCCAAGGGAGATTGATCAAGAAAAGAAACAAACGTGGGTGTGTGGGCTATGGGGCCTTGTGTGGCCGTAGAAGATGGATTAGTAATAAGATTAGGATAAGGGAAAATATCTTCAACAAATTTGACATGTCGAGACACATAAATGCGGTTTGTAGCTGGATTTAAACAATAATAAGCACTTTGGGTAGGAGAGTACCCCACGAAAACACAAGCAATGGAACGAGGGTCAAGTTTGTGAGTTGTGTATGGTCGGAGCCAAGGGTAGCAGAGGCACCCAAAGCTTCGAAGTTTGTCGTAATTGGGTTGTTTGTTGAATAACTTAACAAAAGGAGACAAGTTATGAAGGGTTTGTGTTGGCATACGATTAATAAGATACGTAGCCGTCGTGACTGCATGGGTCCAATAGATAAGAGGAAGTTTGGCATGAGATAGAAGAGCGAGGTCGGTTTCAACTATGTGGCGATGGCGACGCTCAGCATAGCCATTGTGCTCCGGGGTGTGGGGAGGAGACGTGAGATGGGGAATGCCATTATCAAGAAGAGTGGGTGTGAGTTTAATATATTCACCTCCGTTGTAGGAAAAGACTTGTTTAATTTTGGTTTCGAAAAAGTTTTGAATTAAGGCACAAAATCGTAAATAGGTTTTTAAAGAATCAGACTTTTGTTTTAGGGGATAAAGCCAAGTGAATTTTGTATAATGATCGACAAAAATAATGTAGTATTTGTATCGATCATACGAATAAATTGGGGAGGACCACACATCAGTATAAACTATATCAAAGGGTTTTGTAGAAGAAATAGTCGAAATGGAAAATGGTAGTTTATGAGACTTATTGATAGCACATGAATGACAGTGAAATGAATTGCAAGAAATAGAAAGGTGTGACATCATGGTTTTAAGGGTATTGAAGGAAGGGTGGCTTAAACGGTGATGCCAGTCTAATGTTGGGGATTTGATAGACGTGTAGATTTGGGGTTGTTGCTGTGGTGGGGTGAGGCGCCAATCATAAGTGCCGGCGCCTAACGATCCCCGGATGAGTGGTTGTTGAGATTTAATTTCCTTCACACAAAATAAATAGGGTAAGAATTCGACACAAACGTTATTATCGCGACATAATTTAGAGACTGAGATAATATTGCGAGAGATATTGGGAGCATATAGAACATCACGAAAATGAAGCAGTTTAGAATTAAGGGTCAAGGAGAAATAACCAGTATGGGTTATTGGGATAGTTGAGCCATCTCCAATGATAATCCCATCCGAGCCAACGTAAGGGGCGCAGGGGGAAAGCATGGAGAGGTCACTGGTGACATGGTGAGTGGCACCACTATCAAGAAGCCAGGGAGAGGATTTCGAAGAATTTGGCAAGTGAGTGACGACATGAGCTTGAGGCTGGAAGCGCGGCGCCGTCGGTGGACCAGTCGGAGAGGGAACAGACACGGTGGGATGTAATCGACAGAAGTCCGGGCAGTGAGTGAGGACGTGGCCGGTCTGGCGGCACCACTGGCACTTCCCAAGGAAGGGCCGTGGGGCAGAGTCAGGGACGTGATTATGGGTTTGAGCAGGAGTTGGTTGCGCGGTGTCGGCAGTCGTACAAATGGTTTTGGGTGGTGTTGTTGTGGCATTACCGGTGGAGAAAGGACCGGAGAAAAGGGGTCGTGTGGGTTGGTTGGGGTTGGGGAAGACGGTGGTAGCAGGTGGTTGTTGGTGGGCGTTGGCCATGGTAGCAAGAGGTGTTGCTCTGTTTTTGGGTGTTAGAGACGTTTTTGTGGAAAAAAAAAAAATTTGGATCTATAGCTGAGATACCATATTGAGAAGTAGAGATTGGGTTTATGCAATTGTGATTGATTTTCATTGATGTAAATGGATACAATTATATACTAGTTACAGAGATTCTAAAAGTTAAAGCTATGCTAATTACAATGATAATCATACTAAAAATACATTGGACAGAATACTAAAAACAAGGGAATGATAACAATTTACATTAACTAATAAGATGTGATTGCTAAGATCAGGGAGAAGATAATGGTGATGATTTGGTTTGGTTGACGGAAGTAATGGGGGAAACTTTTGTTTCCTTATCAGTATGATCAAGATTACACTATGCCTGCTCCAAAAAAATGTGTAGCTATTCAATTCGATCGTTTTAGTCGTTGGTTTGATTGATGATGTTGTTGATGATGGATTAGGATTACCGTAGGATTATGAGTCGGACCATTTGATTAATTTTGCTATCAATTCATGATCATTCAAGATCACAAAACATTCAAATTCTTAGAAATTAGTAGTAACAATTTTTTTTTTCTTGTTACAAGTAGTAACAATTAATGATATCTACTTTTTCCCCTTTTTCAACGAGGCACTTGGTTATTCACAAAATTCCAAATTATGCAGCAGAATTGTTGTGCTAAATAATCCCAAATATAGCCTAAAAAATAAATATTTTAAACATATTTTTTATTCCAAAAATAAAAGATTTATGTGCAATTAAAATTTTATATTGAAATATCTAACCCTAAAAAAAAATACAGTATCATCAGTCAATACAGCCGCTGAGAAAATTATCATGTCTTCCTCAAAATTGCGTCGACGAAGCGAGGATTTTATCAGCAACGTTCCAGATAATGTAGCTGATGAAATCCTTAAGCGCTTGTCGACACAAATGGCGGCAACGACAAGTGTACTGTCGAAAAAATGGAGACGCAATTGGCAATCGCTGCCAACCTCGCCTTCCGTAATGATTTCTGGTGGCAATTTACAAGCGAAGATGGGAATATGTATTGGGAGGAATGCAGCCAAGTTATAAGCAACATACTTGTCCGTCACGTTGGGCCGATACAAGAATTTTTTCTTAACATTCCGGATAACTTCTCTTTCACTTGTGCAATCGACCTATGGCTATCGATTATCGCAGACAAGGCGGTAAAAGATATCATAATTGTCAATGAGTCCAATTATCTTCAACCAATTGCTTCTCACATCTATCAGTGCAATGAATTAGTACATTTAGAACTTGAAAACGTTACTCTAAATCCTCCACCTTCGGGTTTTAAGGGCTTTTCGAAACTTAATGTTCTTTATCTTGAAGCTATCAGATTTTCTGAGCCCGAAACACTTGGTTGTTTGACCGAAAATTGTCACCAACTGACTGCATTATCGCTTGAGAGGTGTACTGGTATTGATCATATTGTTGTTGATGTACCTAGTCTTCGAACTTTAACTATAGACGGTGAGTTTGAGTCTCTAGCTTTCAAAAATGTTCGCAATCTTGGAAGTGTTAAAGTATGCTTTCCAACGCCCAAGGAATCCGTCATAGCCACTCAAACGGTTAAGGAAATCTGCCTTCTTGCAAGTTCGTGTGAAGTCCAGTCCATTGAATTTAATGGTTACTTTTCTGAGGTAATTAAACTCATAAGTCCGTTGATTTGAGGAATATAAATTATGTGCCTATCGATCTGACTTCACAAGTTCACATTTTGCTTGTAATTGTAAGTTCTTGGCTGCAGGTGGCATCACAATATCTCTTCCTATCGCGTTCAATTTCCTCAAAAAGCTTTGTCTAAGTTGTATAAATTTAGATTATTCGAGTACTTTCAGTTATGTTCTCGGCATGATTGAGAGTTGCCCCTACATTAAGGAGCTCAACATTTCGGTAAAAACATCATTCTTACATATATTCCTTACTCTTACCCATGTTAGTCGTTTGTTAATCAGGACCTATTTTCCTTTTTTTCAGGTTGGTGAAAACTTGGACTTTGGTGCACACAAAGTAGACTGCAATAAAAACCTTAAACTGAAACGCCTTCGTAAGATTAACATTACGGATATCAGGGGATCAAGTGCAGAGATGCATTTGATTGAACACCTTCTCGCGATCTCACCTGTGCTCGATGTTTTGTGGTTCAAATGTTTCAATTCTGATGCCTTGGAAGAGCTACGAGTGACACGAAAGCTGGCAGCATTTAAAAGAATATCTCCAGAGGCACGTCTACTTTGTTATTCGGAGGAGTAAGACGTCCCAGCTTAGCTTAGCCTTCCACTTCGACTGCTGTGCACTTTGATATACCTTCTACAGTGTTGTGTGTACCTGCGAATTCTTTACTTTAGTTGGTATCCTCAACTCTTTTCCAGTACATATATAGTACTATTAATTCAAGCATCTTTCAATTGCAAACTCCTACATATATAGTACTATTAATTCAAGCATCTTTTAATTGCAAACTCGACAATCTTAGTATAGGTTACGTCATTTACCAATGAACGTAGCCATTCTACAAGTCTTGCCTTTTACGCTTATTATACAATCTATTTAGCCTTAATCAAGTTATATCCTTCAGAATATTTCTTGTACACTAGCAATTGATGTTTTCCGTTATCCTTCATTTTCTTCATTGTACACTAGCAATTGATGTTTTCCGTTATCCTTCATTTTCTTCATTGTACACTAGCAATTGATGTTTTCCGTTATCCTTCATTTTCTTCATTGTACACTAGCAATTGAGAGTTGAGAGTCTTGAGACAACTTGAGTTTTAGACTTGTACAACTAGCTTATTAGCCGGTTGTTATATGAATTTGGTTATAACTCTATTTTATTACGCATACTTAACGCAAACTATAAGGACTGTGAAAAATTTAACCGAACAAATGTGACCCGTTGTTCAAAGTTAATAACCCATTTTTCCCTGATCAAGTCCTGCCTATAAATAACTCGAACCCCGTTTCAACCAGTATTCTTTTGGATTAAACTTGAGATGGCATGTTGTCCCAATTTTTCTATAATTAAGACGGGAAAAAACGTGTTTAATTTGGCATCATCTTGGAAAACTTATGTTTGATTAATGAAAACAATTTAGTAAGTATAACGAATTTTTTCAGTACATTATGTTTATGTACGAATTACAATTTTTGACCCGTTTTTGTGAGCTGTAAATCATATTAACCCCTACTACTTTTTACCCCATTTTTTTTTTACTCTGACCCCACTCGTTGACCCGTAGTTTGAGTTAAAACGAAACAAACTCAAGATGTGCTATTTCCTAATATGTTGCGCCTATATATATTACTTCATAAATTATCTCCAAAAATAAAATTATTTGATTTGATTTGATTCAGATTATGTTGTCCAAAGTTATTTCCGAAATTATCTCCTCAAATCTCAAATCCTTTATATATAACTTTATTAATAAAAGTATCAATAAAATTCAGTTGCCCTGGTGGTTGAAGTATTAAAATTGTAACTCAAAGGTTACAGGTTCAAGCCTTATTGCTGACTTGGATAGTGTAATTGAAGGCTAATGGGGTGGCTATTGGTTAAATTAATATTGATGTTTTGTGTTTCAAAATGTTGTTTATGGTAAGATTGCAGAGATGATGTTTTCCATATATAAAAATTCACAATATTTTTTTATCATAAAAAATCAGTATTTACCTATCAATAGAGAAGGTGCACCATACTCATTGTGCACCTTGAGTGTTTATACCATGCATTAATTATTCTAAGTGTGGTCCCTACTCCTCTATTGTGAGGAGGTGCACCATGGGCATGGTACACCGTGGTGTACCATATAATTTGCGGTGCACCTTGGTGCACGATATAATTTGCGTTCATCCTTACCTAATTATTATTTTGTACCTTCCGAATTACTTATTTGAACTTGAATTACATCATCTATATTGAAAGTAAAAATTTCATAAATGATAAAGTTTATTGGTAAAACTATTAGTTCACAATGAAATAAAATGATAAAATTTATTTCATGCAATAACGTCGAAAACTTTACAAAATAATTGGAAATATTCCAAATAAAACTTGACTGGCTTTAGGACAATTGTTGTGTACATATATACAAATTTTTGTAAACCTTTTAATGATAGATGTGGAGTAACTATACCAATCTGTATATATAATTTGAAAAACTTAATATAAACAAAAAAAGTTATCATTCTAATTAGCTGAAGATCTTCCATGTCTTCCTCAAAATTGTGTCGACGAATTAGCGAGGATTTTTTTAAATGATAGTAAGGATGCGGTTTTTTTTTTTTTTAAATAAGTAGCGTTGAACAACTAGTTTTTAAAAGAAGTTGTCGATTGGGCGGGCGGGCTAGGGTTAGAGTTAGAGTCGGGTTTGACACAGGGTTAGGGTTCAAAAAATGCAACCCTAGCCCGTCAAACAGGGCTGGGCGAGTTAGGGCCGGGTGAGTCGAGCTAGGGTTTGACCAGGGTCGAGTGGGGTCAAGGCGAACCATGCTGTTATAGGGCCCGAGCTCCCTTTTGTTCGCCCCATTTGAAAATGGGAATCGAACCTGGCTACTTGAGTGGAGGTGGCCGCCATGCCTACCCTCTCAACTCAAGAGCTCTGATACCACATTGTTGGGGATAATTGAGAGATAGAGGGAGAGTAAACCATGGAGAAGAGGCTTTTCTCATAAACTTTCTCAAATAATCTCATTACATCTAAACCCTTATATAGGTATAGTTCCATGACTCTTGACTATCCAAGTCCATAACTCCCTAACATAAAATCACTAACTTTATTTCTAATTAATACAAATTCTTAATATCTTATCCAATGACCACTTTAATTTTTGGATCATAATTTCAACAAACAATACTTTGCAATTTAATTGAAGGTTGTCAGCAACTGACTAGGTTAAAGCTTGAGTATTGCATTGGTTTGGACTGTATTGTCGTAGACGTACCAAGTCTTGAAATGTTAACTATAAATAGTGCTTTTGAGTCTCTAGCTTTCAAAAATGTTCGCAGTCTTAAAAGCATCTCAGTGTGCTCGTGCTTGGAAATGCCGAAAAGTTTCATGGCTACTGAAACAATGCAGAGTGTCTGCCTTCTTGCAAGTTCGTGTCAACTCGAGCGCATGCAACTCAATGGTCTCTTTTCTTTGGTAAACTTACTAACCCTCATCACATTGGCATAGTTCTCTGTCATATCTGTCTTTGATTTTGATTTAGATTTATGTCTGTTTAATATTTTGACTTTGATTTTGCTTGTAATTGTAAGTTTTTGGCTGGAAGTGGCATCTCAAGATCTCTTCCTGTCGCGTTCAACCGCCTTGAAAAGCTCCACCTAACTGATCTAGACTTGGGTGAATTACTTGTTTTCAAATATGTTCTCGACATGATTGAGAGTTGTCCTCGTATCGAGAAGCTCGGGATATCAGTACGTACATTACACTTGCATATATTTCTCATTGCCTGCTACTCTGAGCACATTTTTATCTTCACTAGACTTGTTTAGTCCTTTATGATCTCTAGAAACTTCCCTTTTAATTTTTCTTTTCTACAGGTTGTTAAAAGCAGAAAAATTGATCAACACCAAGTAGAATTTAATAAAAACCTTAAATTAAAGACCCTGGTTGAGATTAGATTCACTGGTATCAGTGGATCAAGTCCGGAGCTGGAATTGATTGAATACCTGCTTACGATTACACCACGACTCCAAGAGTTGTTCTTCAAATGCAACGAACTTGATGCCGTGGAAGAACTGAATGTCTCAAGAAGGATGATGGCATTTAAGAGAGCGTCTCCAGAGTCGCGTCTAGTTTGCTTAGAGAACTTGTCGAGACGGCGGCCGTGACTACTTGGCTGCTCTGTTTGTGATGTACCATCTGCAGTCTTGTTTGGCATGCAAATTCTTTGTGCAGAATTAGTAAGACAATAAGACTATCCTTCTCTTGCAAACCATCGTGTATCTCAAATATATCGATGAAAATATAGTTAAACTTATTATAAAATATAGCTGATCATACGAATTATGTTCACGTCTTAGTTTGGGGTTGAACTATAGATTAACCAGACCTTGAAACGATACAGCGCAACTGCTGACAACCAGAGTTAAAATTGGTACTTCAAACTCATTGTCTTTCTCGCTTATGAATAATATCGGTCCATCTATTGTAGAAAGCGACAACGGTGCAAGCTACTACAAATTAAACACACATGTTTAGCGGTATGTGTTGGTAATCCAAAGGTTTTGAGCCTTTTGGAAACACTATGTAAACACATTTTTTGTTTGTCTCACATTGGAATTTTAGCAGAATTTTCATGGGTTTATATAATTGGGGTCCTATAGTCGTAATCTGAATGAATTGATTATGGAGGGAAGACTATGGTCTCCCCACGCGGGCCGTTGCCACCGCTTGACTCTCTATCTCAGGGGCGAACCTTATTCCACAGACCCATCAGGGGCGAAATTTCGAAATCGTCATGTTAATGCGACCGACAACCTTACCAGTATAACTCACCATATTAAAATGATGCTTCATGCCGTCGTGACCTCTTTGGGAACATGCTTCAGCTTGTTGGCATACTGTAGAGCGTTGTCAAGTGCCGAACTTTAAACATTAGTACGAACCCATGCATACATTAGGTATTTAGGTTCATCATAAGATCAAGTATAAAAAAAAAAGATCAAGTATATTAGTCGATCAGCCAATTAAGTGGATAAATAATGAAACAACAGAAAACGTCAGAGAAATAACAAAATGAAAGATACATAGTATGCATCTAAGTAATAAAGTCATTGGCCTTTACATTTTATTATCAATGAGTGTAGCGAAAAACGGAACAAACATAACGACGAGTCTATACAAGTTGAACTACATGAAACACTTACATAGTTCAACTTGAAGCCCAAAACTCACAAACTATAGAAATTGTGTTACATACAACTTCAAACGAGTATACATAATGTAGATGATAAATACATAATAAATGCATTATATAAGCATCATATTGTAGTCAATTGATGTTTATATAAACATCAAGGCCAACTTCAACGACTGTGGCAGAGCCTCCTATATTGGAACTGAAATATTGTCTCCATCGCAGACAACCTACATATACACCAAAATAATTTCAATTATTGTAGAAACAAATCACACAATATGTTTTAATTTAAACGCATGTGAAGTAAAAAATATCTACATGTAGAATTAAGAATACTCACTACATTTATATCCAACCTTCGTGTTTACTATTTTGTCACATCCAACTTCTTATTCTTTGGTAGCTTTTGAACCAATGAAATGCTTCCAAAGTGCTAATGTTTTCATTTCCGCTTACTTTTATTAATGTTTAATACTATCCTTAAACTTTGTGTATAAGTTAAAGTAACATAAAAGTTGGATATGTCATTTAAAAAAAAAAAAAAAAGTTGTATATAAACGGAGAATAATATACGAGTAGCTATAGCTACGACGATTTATATGTAGACTTGACTTTTCTTTTCTTAAAAAAAAAACATATGTATTGTCAAGTTTTAACCACATGATTTTGCATATAATAATTTATTTTACTAGGAGCTATTTTAAAGGGGAAAAGAGGCCAATGAAGTGCGTTGAAGAATAATGACATTCCCACAATGCACCACTGGGCAAAGAATTATCTTGGGCGGCTATGTTTGGTAAAACTAACGGAAATAATAGTTGAATGTTGAAATTGTAACTGAATGCTAAAACAAAAATGATAGGTGAAAGTTAAAATAATAGCTACATTAATAGCTGAAATGGTAGACTCGTTGTTTCAATTTCAAGATTAATTATTATAGCGATAATACTTGTCATATGCATTTTAGACAAAATCGATCATGTCTAGTTGAGAATTTAAAATCAATCTATAGCAAGCTTATATAATGCTCCCTCCGTCCCAATTTAAACACTTTATATCCAAATCGATCATGTAATGGTTACGTCCTCGAGATTTTAGTACTTCTTGAGGGTGTAAGCACTAATCGATTCATCAAACCTTCAAAGAAATTACACAGCAAGTTTAATAAGAATCTTAACTAACTCGCCATGTAATTTTTTCGAAATTTTGATCAACCAGTTAGTGTGTGCACCCTACCAATAACGGTTCTTTTTTTATGTGGGGTGTCTGATGAGTTGGGAGAAAGGGAGTAACTAATTTATTTTAAAAGGTGTAATAACAAATTATAATCCTTGTGAATGAGAATAACATTGACAGATCCATTACCTGACTCGGATTACTTAAAGTATTCCCGTTCAACTTCAAGTTGTCGAGATCATTAGAGGTTGCCATTTGCAAATTCAAGATTTGTATGTAAAGATTGGTTTATTTGTTGCTACGAATATTGGGTTTTGGCTCTTGGTAGTTGGGTACTAAAAGACTCCCTTCATAACCCATATTTATAGTAGAGCCTATTTTACGATCTACTATTACCTTGCATCATACGTGAATGAACATTGGCCATCCATACTTGATAGGTCCAACTTATACATATATCATAAATTTTTTGGGCCATATACGTGAATCATGTGATTTTTGTCGAGGGAGTGAGGGACGAAAAGTCGCTTGCTGCTGCTGATGGAACAGTGTTCAATAGCACAAGTCGGTAGCATTAAGTTAACAACTACTCCCTCCGTTCGCTTATAACTTTCGTATTTTCTATTTAGGGGGCGTTTGGTATAATATTTGTAATGGAAACGGAATGGAATAGGATAAGAAATGGAGTGGTTTCAAGTTCCATTACCTACCATAAGTTGTTTGGTTTGCCTTAATCATGGAATGGAATCATTTAAACAGGGGTAAAAGAGTAAATAAACAAAGCACCCCAAACCTTTGGCTTTCTCTTTCCTCTCTCCTCCCCCCTATCCCCACCCTTCCACCACCGCGGAACCACCGCCATCAGCACCCATGACCACCAGAGTCAGTGACGTCACCACCGGGAGACTTGGCCGGCGCCGGCGCCACCTCGACCATACATCGCATGCCTGCCACGTTCCCCCTCCTCCCTATTTTCCACTTGAGAGGTGAGAGAAAACGTGAGATAGAAGAATAGAGATGCGGCGGTGCAATGGTGGTTGTTATGTTTGGCGGCAGAAGGTGTATTCTACGGTGGAGGGTGGTGGTAGGTGATGAGGCGGTGGTTGTAGGTGAAAGAGATTGTAGAAGAGAAGGAGGGGGAGAAAGAAGAGAAAAGGGAGGACGCCGGCTTGGTGGGGTCGTGGGGGTCGCCGGAGGCATATGGTCGGCCACGGCCGGCGATGCTCCGGTGAGACTGATGATCGGACGTTGGAGGCTGAGGTGGTGGTGCCGTGGAAGTGGTGTGGTGTGGTGTGGGGAAAGAAGGTAGGGGAGGAGAGAGAAAATAAAAATGAGGGGAATGGAATGGGATACCCCAAGTTGGAGGAGGGTTTCATATTGGGGGAGTGGGTTAGAGGAGAGTAATGGAGTGGGAAAAAATAAAATTAAAACCAAACAATTAGTAACGTAATCGGAGTGGGATTCCGTTACTTGGACTCAAAGTCCAACCAAACATGCACTTAGAGTGTTCATTTTTAAACTTTATGATTTAAATTATATCCTTATTTGTACATATAAAGACCAAAACACCCATATTTATTAAAAAAATGCAAGTGAAACATACCCTATTGTATAATTTTACATCAAATGGACCTTAAAACTCATTTTTTATTCTTAAAAACTGCGTTACAGCCCTACGCGTTTTATAAGTGAACGGAGGGAGTAGTATCAAATTAAACACTCCCTTCAAATATAAAAAGTATCAAATCAAATATTTGAAAAATATAAAGGGAAAGCTGATAACAGTTTGAGTTGGACAAGTACACTAGATCAAGCATTCCAGTACGTAGGATGTCTTCTTACTCTAATTCTCCATACAAACTACACTCGCCTGTCGAGATGCTCTCGTAAATTGCATCAGCACTCTCGACACCATCAGCTCCGCAACAGCATCAAGTTTGTCACATTTGAATAACAACTCTTCAAGCACTTCTGAGACGAAAAGCAGGTGTTCGATCAATTGCAGCTCCGCATATGATCCACTGATGCCCGTAATTGTAATCTGGCGAAGGTGTTTCAATATAAGGTTTTCGTTGTAGTCTACTTTATGCTGTTTATGCTGATCAGCATTCTTACTCCTTTTAACCTGCAGAGAAGAAAGTGAATTCTGAGGCATAAAAACGGTACAAAAATCGTGAAGAAAAACTTGAAGCTTATTCCTCACATAATGATCGTAGTTTTTTGGAGGTTTGGGTTGAATTTGATGTTAGCGTTGTATTTTGATAATTTCAGCACTTGTTGTAGATGCCATATGCCTAATTATTATGAATGAATTTTCTTCCTTTCGAAAAAAAAAAAGTAGTACTTACAGATATGTTGAACTCCTCGATGCGAGGACAACTCTCAATCATGCCAATTACATAACGGAAAACACTCAAGTCACCCAAATCTACATCTTTTAGATCAACTCGTATCAGATGGTTGAACGTGACAGGAAGTGAACTTGATATGCCACCTGCAGCCAAGAACTTCCAAGTACAAGCAAAATAAAAGGGCAGTCAGATGATACTAAACATGATGTCAATCAAAGACAGAACTGTGGGTTTACCAGTGTAACGGACATGTGGGTTTACCTTCAAAAAGAGGCCATTAAATTCGATATACTGGAGTTGACACGAACTTGCAAGAAGACAGACATCCTTGATTGTTTCATTACTACTGGTTGATTTTTTCAGCCTTTTCAAGTACACTTTAATCTTTTTAAGACTGCGAACATTCTTGAAAGATAGAGACTCAAATACACCATTTATAGTTAGCGAGTTGAGACTAGGTGCATCTACAACAATACGATCCATGCCAATCCAGTTCTGAAGCGACAACAGAATCAGTTTGTGACAATTTGCAATCAAACTGCAAAATATTTCGGGCTCAGAAAATTTGATGTCGTGAAGATAAAGTTTGGTAAGTTTTGGAAAGCCCTTGAAAGCAGTAGGTGGACGATGAAAAGTGTAATTTCCAAGGTAAAAGTTTTGTAAATCGTTACACGAGAAGATGTGAGAAACGATAGGTACACGAGTGGAGGCATTTACAATTAAGATCTCCTTTATGCCCTTTTTAGCAAGAGAAAATAGCCATGGGGCAATTGTGAAATTGGCGTCTCTTGGAATATCAACATAAAATCCATGTAATGGACCATCGTGAAGGAGAAGTATGTTACTTATAATGTGGCTGCATTTCTCCAAATTTGAACTCCCATCTTCCTTTTTCTGCAATGCCCAGAAGTTCCCATCAAAAAAGAGGCGTTTCACTGATTTCCATTTATGTCTCCATTGCTTCGACAACACGCTTGTCCTTACCACCATGAGTATTGGCAAGCATCCAAGAATTTCATCGGTCACATTATCTGGAAGATTGCTGATCAAATCCTCGCTTTTTCGACAAGATTTTGAGCAAGACATTGGTACAACAGATTGACTTAACTAGAATGGTGTTACGTACCTGAGTGATTATATATGTATGGTGAACTAGTAATATAGGAGTATATATTTTTCATGTTTTTCAAAACTGAAGAACTTAAATGAGAATTTTGAAAGCCCGGAACTCGTTTCTTGGTTTAGTTCAAAGTTCAAATTTACCTCGGAAGGTTGAAAGGCCTCTTAATTAAATAAATAGCTGTTGGGAATATTTTTGGAGTAGAATGAGTTTAAAACATGGAGAATTTTTTACTGCTTAAACATGTTCAATTGACATTATCATAATCTAGTACTCCACCCTTGTTAAAATATACTAGTACGAGTTTTTGGTTTTCGAGCTGGGACATTGACTTTCGATTTAATAAAAAACTAATTAGATTTATATGGGTAAAGTTATACTCGTTAGATTCATATCGAAATAACGTTTCGTAATATTTTGGTATACTAATTTTTGGCCTTGTCATTTAAACTATATGTACGTTCACCTCTATAAGTGAAAAAGTCATATATTAGGAATCACTAGCGAAACCATAGAAACAAACACAAACTAACATGCTAATTAATTTTGGAACATAAATTCAATAGTTCCAGTGTTCCACCATCTTCAATTTGTTTCATTTAGAAAAATTAGGTACGCGGATTACCTACATACTCCCTCCATTTCAATATATATATATATGACGTTACAAGTTACGACTTACGAGGCACGTTTTCACTTTCGATTTCATAAAAAAATATCTTGTCAAAAATTATAAAAATTATACCATTAGATTCGTTGTGAAATATATTTTCACAAGATTATAAATTCTTAACTCTACCCTTATATTTTGAGAGAAATTGAAGGTTAAATAAGTGCCTCGAAATGTGAGAAAGACATATATTTTGAGAAGGAGGGACTATCAAAAGTCATACAGCTAACATTAATTCTCGTTTATTTCTCGTAATATATCATAGATTACATTATTCAGTAAATCATTTTTGTCAAGTAAGTTTATTACTCACTACTACAAAATCCCTTATAGACATGGGTAAATAGACATGGGACATATGAAAAACGGATGTCTATTAGGGAAAACACAATAATGAGTAATCAATAGACATGGGTTTTTTTTAAAAAACCGACGTGTAATAATAGACATCGTGTGTCTTTTAAAAACCCATGTCTATTATAAGACTATAGACATGGGATTTCATTAAAAACCCATGTCTTTTAATTTTTTTTTTTTTTTTTTTTATCTTTTGATGGAACGACAGAATGTTCTCACCTTATCTCTTTGTATTTGTACCCACAATCCTTATCCTTTTCACAATCCTTATCTCTTGGTCTCAGAAAAAAAAAATATTCAAACAAAAAGCTCAGCGACTGCTACTCTTTTCTCGACGTATACTCCGGCAAGGACAAGACAGCGATGTCAACTGCGGCGACGGCAACTTTGACGACGACGACAAATGCGGCGACGGCAACTCTTGACCACGACAACGACCCATCGTTCTTGGGCTTCCCAATCAGGTCTTTTCGCCCTAATTTTATCAGGATTTTGAGGTTTTACATATTGATTTTGTTGGGGTTTAATAATTATGATTTGGGTATTCTTTTTTTGGTGTTGAATTATAAATTTCCCCCCCCCCCCCCCCCCCAGAAAACCTCAATCTCACAAAACCCCTTTCAAGTTTCAAGTTTGCGTTATGGTTTGTTGTGAAATTGAAATTCCTTCTTGACCTTCAATTAATTGTGGATTTCCTTTTGTACAAAAAATGATTTTTAAGCAGTATATATACATTTTGGATTTGAAGCGTGTTGCTGATGAGCTCGAATTCTGTGAAGCAATGGTGGCGCCAATTTGCGGCCTCGTAGTTTCTGAGGATGTCAAATATGTAGCTCCTGCCTCGAGTCGATCAGGTATCTATCTTTTCCACAGTTTATTGGTGCAGGGAATTATTAGTTATATGGGAGTTAAGTTAATTGAATCCATCAAACTCATTCACATTTATATATTAATCAGTCATTGAGATTGCATATTATTTGCTATTGCTGTTGAGATTGCGTTCATATTTGTGATTGCGACTAAGATTATTCCAAAGTCAGATCACCAATTACGCAGCCTCTTTAAGAACATAACTAGTTAGTGATACAGGGTTTTAGTAAACACGTTACCAATGCACGCTACAAGCTGCAAAGTCAATGAAACCACAATGATTGTACTAAATTTTTGTATGGCATTTCTATAAAAAAAATGGGGGGTAGTACGTACTGATGCTACATTACAGAATGAGAGTTCGAGGTTTTGAATTATGCACTTGGGAGTAGTATGTGAATGTCATGAACAAGACATGTAGAGTGGACACATAAAATTCGTTAGTCCCATGTAGTTTTAGATTTTGTGTCTCTGTCTGACCTGAGTGGTGTGTGCATAAATGCACAAAAGCACTGAGTAGAGTGGCCTTGGGTCTGACTGTGTATTGGGTTTTTGTTGAAAAGCAGGAGTATGAACCCAATACCATTGAACTATGAATACCAATCTTGACAACTGGTATGACCTTGCTCTTACTAATGGCTCGTTTTTTTTTTTTAATTTCTGTGCTTTATTATGATTAATCATGTATGGCGCGTTTGGTGCAGTTGTTTGTTATGTTCCCCCTTTCCTTCTTTTTCTTCTTGTAAGCTTTAATCATATCAGTAGCATGATGGTAGTGCTTAAAATCAAAACCATAAATTTCTGTTAATGCTATATAGGTTCACCATCCTTGATCTCTAAGATCTGTCTTACTCGTATTAATTAATGCTTGATTCTTAGCTAGTTAAAAAGAAGTCTAAATTATGAACCCATAACTAACGTATCATAAAGAAAAAAGTAATGGAGCATGATCTGTAAGAAACGTGTAAACTAACCTTAGCACAATCATTTACACCTGTACAACCAGCTCGTCGTCGGCATCTATTGAGGTACAATACAAACGTTTGACCATATCAACTTGTATGGTTATCAATACAAATTTCAGCACTATCTTCAAGTTAACAAATTATGAGAAGTCGTTTTGCGATACCTAAGTTGATAACTATGAGCATATTGTGCTATCAGGAGTAAAGAAAAGAAATTTTTATACTTATTTGAAAATTGTTGGTTATATGCTCATGTTACAAGCTGGAGTTCTCTATTTTACTCCTCCATAGAGAACTTCCTTTGCATACCATGCTGATTTCTTAAAAATCCAGCTTAGCCTTTGAAAGTGCTTTTGAAAAGATAGCCAATTGCAATGAACTAGGCTCTGATTATTCTGTTGCTTTCAGCTTCTCGAACGGTATGAAATCTGATTTTGATGTGTTTAGTTTTTCTGTGTAGCACTCAGTTATTTTTGATAGCTATAGCTAAATTGCGATCACATTATATTTTGGTAGATTGCTTTTGAACTGCACCTTGTCCTGATAAGAGTCTTCTGAGCCTTATAGTTTGATTTGTAGCTGCACATACTGCATTGAGCTAATGTGCTTTCCTCTGATTTAGCCAAGAAATTATTCCATTGCCTATTGAGGATATAAATAACCTAAAGAACTCTTTCATGTCTATAATAGCTAAGGTTGAATTGGTATTGATAGTTCAATAGTATTGATGGTTGGAGTATGTGTCCTTTTATCAGACAGTTCGTTATATTCACCAAATTCAGTGTTTATTCATTCATTCTATTGTTCTAGGTACGTCTTGCGGAGCATGAACATGAGCTGATTGCGATAAACTCAAGCAGTGAGAGGTTACTACAGACTTATAATAAGCTTCTGGAGTTTGAGATGATTTTGCAAAAGGTATGCGCACATTATGCTTGAGTCTTTGATACGTGGGAATCCTGTGACATCATGTTTGTATCAAATTCTGTAAGTCTACTTCCAAAGCCACGGGAGTTACATAAAGCGGCCCATAGCATTATGACCCAAAAGCCAATTTTGCCTGCCTAGCTTTAAGAGGACAGAGCAAAAGAAAACACATCAAATTATCCAAGCCATGTACTGCTCAATAACAATAGCAAACGCCGACAGTTTAATAACTGATAAATTCCTCTGTTTGCGAATACTTTTTCAAGGATTTAGGAATTGGTAGGTCATGACTCGTGTAATAACATGGATACATTATTTGCTGATTGCTTGTGTAAGCTACAATTGAATATAATGCTTATATATAGAGGGTGTCATTTATCGAATGCCTAGTTGTTATCTAGCATTCTTTGTGTTAATTTCTTGTTCTGTTTGTTTGATAACTTGGTTCAAACAAAGTTATGGTGGTCAAGACATTATTTCTTGCAATCTTTTACTATATATTATGTCTTGCCATGCACATATCCATTATTTTGTTTGAGATCGACCAGCTTAAAAGGTCTACTAATTTGCGCTATAGAATGAAGTAGATAGGTAGCTAGTAAATGTATTAGGAATTCTTAATGATTAGATCTCTAAAACAGATACTAGGAGTAAAACGTAGTATAAGTCATTATCTAAGGCCTTAACTTTATTTACACTTCCTTCCTGATTTGCATGCTATTTGCAGCATCAATAGTTGCTCTACCCCTGGCCCTATTATATGAAATGCTGCCCCTATATGTGTATGTAACAACCTAGCTAGCCAGTCTACTACTAGAGTTTTTCACGCTTTTGTTAGCTAGCAAAATTCAATGCAGATGGAATAGTGGAGGGGGTAAAAGGAAGAGCTCTAAAACACCACAAAGTTTCTTATTTTATAGTTTAAAGCATGCACTTGTGTAAAACATGAGGTATCGATGTCGATTAATATGCAAGTATTCTGGTTGTATGTAAAAATGCGTGCTTAAAGATCTATTCTAACATCAATGTTCTCTTCTCTTTCCAGTGTGCTCGCCAGCCAGGGATTTCGGAATGTTGTTATTACGTCATGAGATACATGCTGGAAATCGTTGCTCGTTTTTTTATACACAATACATACATGAGCTTGTTTGATGAGCTGTGTTAGGGCACGCCAATAGTACTGTAGATTTGTAGTGGTACATGAACTCTAGGAAAGAAATTTGTATGGATGAGTTATGTTTGGGAACAGGAAGACACAGATTGAATGAAATTTGGTTGTTTTTGAGCAGGTGTATGTATTGTGTGGGCTTTCTGTATATTGCCCTAGTGGAAATCTTGCAGGCTATATAAAAAAAAATGCATATTGACGTGGGTTTTTCCGTACAAACACACATCTAAATAAGGAACATAGATGTCGGTTTTCCAGAGAAGTCAGATGTCTATATTAATAATAGACATGGGTTTTTTAAAGGACTGATGTCTATGGTCAGTAATAGACATGGGACTTCAATAAAGTCTGACGTCTATTCTAAGAATAGACATGGGCTTTTTTACCAAATCCGATGTATAAGGTCTGTATAGACGTCGGATTTTTGAATAAATCCCATGTCTATAAAAGTGATAGACATGAGACTAAAAACCCATGTCTATTTGTTTTTAATAGATGTCGGTCAACTTCACGTCGGCACTATATCCGACGTCTATTATAGAAAAAGTCCGACGTCTATGGTGTGTTTTGTACTAGTGTCGCCAAAGTGATTTATAACTTCCTATGTTTGCCTTTACGTGACATTTTATACCATATCTATCGAAACCTCAAGTGCTACAAAAATGTGCCACAAGCGATAGAAATGCCCAGTATGTAGTATGCATGCACAAATGATGAGGATTCGATTAAATAGTGAATGCAAGTATGCAACACATAGCTAACATGATAGCAAGTGAGCACAAAAGGTCACTCAATCATAAAAGCCATATTGTAGCAACTGGGAATTAATCAGCAGCAGTAACTCTCAGACCAACAACATTCACAATCCGAATTAATCACAAGTTCACAACTGGGAATTCAAATTGCTAGAACAACAATAATAAACAGACTACTCGATCTAGCAAGAAATCGACATCATTAGTTTGTCACAAAGTAACGATGGAGATAGCCAAAACACTATACTACAAAATGAAATAATGCCTTAGCAAGTAACATCTGAAATAACTAACCTGACCTCCATGTTTTGTAAGCAAGAGAACCCTCTACACCAGCACACATTCACTAAATACTTGATTCAGAGCCTCAGAGGTTGATTGAGAATGGACTCGCGATACATGGGAACAAACAAAATCCACTTGAAGGATGCCCAAGATTTTTACAAGAACTTGAAGCAGGATCAATCAACCAAATGTCACCAGAATCGGCATTAGGTGATGGTTTAAATTTAAATATTGGGTTCAAAACAACACAACGTTTGTTCCGGCCAAGTTAACAAAACAAGACCATTAGCACCAACTTGGTCATAATTTGGAAAATCAAACAAGTAATCAACAAAGCAGACAATTCTAGCTGATGCCTAGAGACATGCTTGATTCGCCATAAAGGAACCTCAGTGTATCCGAATCTCCATAACTATCCTCCAACATTTGTGAGCAAGAGAGCATATAATGTCGGCAGACATTGGCTAATTCCTTGATTCAGAGGTTGATTGAAAACAAGGTCTCTACACATGCAAAGAGGAAAAATTCACGGGAACGATGCCCAAGATTTTTACACGAGCCTGAAGTAGGATCAATCAGCAAAATCTCAGTAAAAAGACTAAGTGAAGTTTGAAATAACAGTTGGCCGTCCTTTGTTATACCTCGCGGTATATCCATCCCAGAAGGCAAAACCAAACGTAATTTCCTGATCCACGATCCATCTTCTTCCATACCCCAAATTTCACTGTGTTTTGCTTGAACAACACCCTCACCTCTGACGGCTCTGACCAATATTAGCTCTAGACATCCGCGAGTAGTCACCGCGACACAATATCCAACATCAGTAAAATCCAAAGACAAGTTAATGAACTCAAACGTCTCATCACTAAAATCAAACGCAACAACTCCAGGGCCAATATAGCCATCCTCCCTAGAGCCCACACCGCACGGTTCAGCAAACCAATAAGACTTACCATTCAAGTATCCATCAGCGCCAGATGTGTGCATCACATCAATGAAATCCATTAATCCCAATTTCCACGATTTTTTCTTTATTGAATAAACCTGAAAGACTACCTCATTCTTACGCGAACCAGACGTATAAGAAGCAATTAAAACCTTGTAGTCCTGGGAATTCGGGTAAGCCGAAGAAAGATCACCTCTTGCAGTTCCTCGGGTATATGTTGCTCATGATTATTCGTAGCCATTTCTCTCAGCTCGCTCAGAATTCTGAAACCCTAGCTTGGGATGTGATGGTCGAGTTATGGTGGAAATTGTATTTGTACTTAAAATGGACGATCTATTTCTCCACAAAAAAAAAAAAAGATAGAAAAATAAATGTGCCTACGGTCGAGCCGAATGGTTCTTTTCACAATCGCAATGGCTTGAATCCAATCCTTAATTGCTCAGTCTAGACGTCGGCTCTTGATTGAAACAATGGAGCTTTTTTTTTTTAGATGAGAAGCAATCGAGTTTTACTTGTGAAAGATCGATTGAACTCAAGTTCGAATTCAGGTTCTTCTCAAAGGAAAGGGATAAAAAAACGCATTAGTCTAAATACAACAATAAAAAGGTCTAAATACAACAATTAAAAATGTTATAAAGACTTATTTCGAAAAAAAAAAAAAAAGTTATAAAGACTAACCTAAATATACCCTTATCTAAATTTTACCTTACTTCAGCTGGTCGGCCTTACTACAATAGAACGCAACCCGGGTAGTATCTTACAATCCTCGAAACAAGACCCGGGGAAGTTAATGGAATTGCATTACAGATTTAAATGTTCACTAACTTAACTGGACAGGCTGATATTTGTTACCTCAAACTAGGCCTGGGCAACGGGGCAGACCCCCATTAGCCCACAATCGACCCTCTTAAAGAGGGTCAAAGCCCGGCCTATCAACTAACGGGGCGGGTCGGAAAAGGGTCAGGCCCTTTAAGAAACGACGCGGGACTGCCCCTCCCAAAAATAAAACACACAAGGGCCCAAATAAAAACAAAACAATCACAGGCCCAATTTTAAAAATAAAAACAAACACAGCTTAATTGCATCAAACTAGCACACTGATCTTCTACTTATGTCCAAAAACAAACAATTGTGTTCTTCCCCAAATTCATCACAAAATCACACAAAACTCCCTAATCTTCTTAAATACTCCACCTTATAAAATCAATTTCACATCCAGAAATCCCCCATCATCTTAAATCATGAAAAAGTTTTAATCAAATTTATCAACAGCCTTCTTAGCCCCGATACATATCCCCAAATTCATCACAAACAAACCCTAATTGCAATAACAATTGAAGTTCCGCGAAAATTCAGATCCAGTTTACTCTTATATGAAATGGGCGAAGTTGTGGTACGATTGGTACAAGATATACTGGAGTCTGAATTGTTCATCCACTGTTCTCAATTTCTGCTTCCACTTTGTGAAGAAAAAAAAAAATCTCAATTTCTGCAGATTTGTCGATTTCTCATGGGCCGGGCCGGACAGGGCCAAAAATGACCCGTGACCCACCCCGCCCCGCTTCGAAGATGTGTGACCCTGACCCGCCCCGACCCGTTTAAGAGTGACCCTGACCCGCCCCGCCCCGGCCCACTGCCCAGGCCTACCTCAAACAAATCGAATGAGACTTTACCAACATATTCTCAAATCTCACAACGGTTATCAATCGCCAGATTTGCATGTTTTTTTAACTTATTCACACTCGTTGCATACAAATATAAAACAAGGCATCAGAGATTTTCGTTTAAGAAGAACTTCAAAATGCTAAACTCTTGTAAAACTTGTAACAACCCTAAATTTTGACTCAAATATGATAGTATTAAATTTAGAATTGTCACGCCGCAATTGACTACCAAGTCAATTGCAAGGCTATTTATTCGATTACAAAACCAATTAAATTGAAACAGCGGAAGTCTTAAACAAATGTCGAACTACTATTCTCAAACTAGTCTTGAATTACATAATCAAACTGAAATATAAACTAAATAGTGTTTATTAAAAATCCCCATCATGCAGACGACTCTTCAACCAAGCATCCACATCATCAACAAAACCTGTCAACTACGCCATCGAGAACGACGTAGGCCCCAGAAATAAGGTAGGGAACGAAGCAGAATAAAGAACGTCAGCATACAGGCTGAGTAAGAACTTCAAAGAACAAGAAGAAAAACAGAAGATACGCGCCTAAAGGCGCGTAGCTAACAAATAATAAGCTACCGTTACATCATTAACTTGATCATCACAGCGATAGAGAATACGGAAGTCATAAGTCATATTAGTATTCATTAAGGCCGGGTTCCTACCCCACAGCCACCACATTCTCGAACCAAAGCGAGCTAGAGTACCATAAACAACCCTAATGACTCAGAGTGTGCACACCCCTCTCTAGGGATCCAGTAGGATGCGTACCCCTAGGAGGAAGCCAAATAGGAAGCCGGTAGCGAACCGACCCAGACTCCCCTCTTATAAAGAAGGTACACAGGTGACCGATCTACGCCGAGACACCTTACTCTAGGTGGTAAAGTCGATATCAATCATCAATCACAAACAATAATCATTAGTCATATTCAAACTCACCTTCAATACATAGAAATCATATTTATAAACTCAAGGAGCAACAACAACAAAGCAAGAAGAAACGAGAAAGGCACACTCGGCCGAGAACGCCGAGCGGCCGAGGGAACCGAGCCGACCGAAGGGTCGAGCCGGTCGAATGGCGGAGGCCGAAGGGCCGTATGGTAAGGCGAGCCGAAAGGCTTAGCTGCAAGGTTAATTTCAATCAATAGAGGTAGGAATAAAAGCGATGGCAAGACAATTGTGAACAATGATTATCAATACAAGGTTAAGATAATCAAGGGAGTAAAGTTAGAGAATTGGTTATGGTAGTTGGGATTGTAACCAACGTTCTTACCCTTTCTTAGCAAATCACAAATCAACACAAGACTTAGAAGGGTACTTCCTCGAACACAGAACCTAGAAATCACCAACAATAATCAATTACCAAACAATACTTCCAATCAACACAAAGACATCAACAGTCCATCCAAACGATCTCCAATTATCACCAAACTCGCACAGTACTTACCCAATCATAATAACAACATAGTCCCAACATCAAATCATCAAAACCATCTTAATAACACTAAATTTTAGATAAATTCAGATCTGGACAGCATATAATTTTTTACTCTAAAATATCTTAGAACATCCCCAAATTATAAAAAACATGATCAACAAGTCATAATAATTAATCCCCTCAATTACTACTCAATTCCATTCATAAAATCATTATTAATTCAACATAAACTCCAATCATATGAACTCTAACTATAAACTTAATTCTTTATGCATCCAAAACATAATCAAATTCAACTATAAACCCAATAACAATTAATCATCATCTAATTCATGTCTAGACTTCAATTAACATGAATAATATCAATACCCAAATCTGAAAATCATACTAAGGCTTAGAAACTTACGATTCTTGATGGTAAGACTAAGAGAAAAAGACAAAAAGGACTCGGAAAACGGCTAGGGCGGCTAACGGCGGCGACGGGTGTAACAGCCCGATTTTCTAAGCTAGTTTTAAGACTTAATTAACAGTATTATTAGCGGAAGCATCATTAGCCTAAATCGGACCTGTTACCGCCGTATCTCCCCCAAAGGAAGATACAAGGCTCTCCAAAACATAAAACACTAATAACTCGGTTACGAACGATTATTATATTATACAAGTATATCAAAAACTTCCAGTTTGTTTACAAGTTATAACCTTTGACATACTAATACCATAGTCTAATACGACCTGACTTCTACTAGACTTGGTGATTCGTCCTCTCCACTAGTATGTGACCCTATACTCGTACACCTGCACATTTAACAAAACACGACACTGCCCATTCCAATGAATTGAATGGACAGGGGTAACTCAGCAAAAGCTGGTAAGTTCATCGTACTTAAGACACACATATAGGACTACTGAGGTACACCTGGCCTCATTTGTCCGACATATATAGGTCCTGAGACCGACGACGATTGGGTAATCAAACCCATTACTCATGCCCCGACCATTTAGAGAAATTAAAGCAAGATCATAATAACAACGCATATAACATGACCTTGAAACTTCAATTGCATACACGTGCCAATTCAATCAACATAAGTAGACTTAGGCTTAGGTGCAACTTGTTGCATACAAAGACTCACAGATAACAGGGATCACATTATCAGATAACAAGGATCACCTACTTGTCTAGCATGAATCCCTCCTTATAAGTACAATAGATCATATATCAAGTCATGATGATTATAATACTAACACTTTCAATTAAGGCTATATATATGAGCAGGAATATCATATTCCACCTCTAAGCACAACTCGAATTCAAACACATAATTCATTGAATCACATTTCATATCATTCATAGTTTTTCAGAACTAGACTATACGTTTCACATAACACAATCATGCTCAGAGGATAGCTCAATACGATACATAACTTGCAATATACAATTTATAGTTTCGTTGGCAATAGGTAAGGGAACGACGCGAGGGCGGCAAAGATCGCATTGCGGGCTCACTCGCTTGTTGGAGAACGTCTTCCCCTCATTTATGCATGCCTTAACAGTCATTAGTGTGCACACCCCTTGGAGGTCCTTACCCAAATTCGAGGTAATCTCTCCTAAGGCGACAATCAATATTGCCCATCAGGGTCATTTCAATCACGTAACCCAAATTCGAGGTTACGACTTTCTGTCATACGTTCATCACCTCATGGTACTCCCCCATCAAACCACTGAGGCTCCTTAACCAAATTGCCATCTAACTTATACATACGATAGATGATTAGTGCGTCAATCATCAATTAATAAGACATCAAACAACAGGTGATTAGTCCGTCAATCACCAGCCACAATACATTTACATCGGGTGATTAGTTCGTCAATCACCTCTTACTATACAATTCATATGCATCAGGTGATTAGTTCGTCAATCACCAGTCACAAACACTTTCACATATACGACTATACTCATGTATATGAACTACAATTCACATGAATCACGTTTCCACACATGTCAATTTGAGAACTCATCCTATCATAGAGTTCACTCATTTAACAACGTACAAATACAAGAACACACCATGTGTACTCACGCAATCGAATAGATCATGCGGACACAGACCACGTTCACATCTCAAAAACCATCATTTACTAGTATTATCATATAATCATGCACACCGTGTGCATAACCATGCACTACTCGCCCTCAAAGGGTTCTATTCACATATATTATGACTCGACGCATCATATACTATTTACATATGCTAAACAAAGTCTTATGAGTAATAACACCACTCATATATTCATACACATTCATATACGCATGCACTAGTAATCAAAAGATACATCATGTGCTAAACCGAGTTCCCTACACCATAACATGATTAAACTCATCAATTATCATTCTCACATAATCATAACATCAAATATTAGCAATAAACGTATTAATACTGCTCACAACAAGTGTAGGACATGGTAAGTATGAACTTACGCTCTTAGCAATCCCGAACGGCTCCATACCGCGAACTAAGGATCCAAAACCTCCATGAATCGGCCTCCGACAAACCATATAATCATGGTACATCAAATTACTATACATCAGTATTCAATTCACCAAAATTCTCCCAAAGAAGCCAAGTATAACTTGTGCAAATCCAATACAACATAGGCTGCACCAACTTCATGATTCAGAACACATGACGGCTGTTTAGATGCTCATTTAGGCAAGAATTCCTCATTATTTAGGCACAATACCAACTTTAAATCATAACCCTTCCTCTTAGGAGTATTTCAACACATCAAACGTCAAATTTCATTCACTATTCAAGAATTTATAGCCCAAATACCACAGCTGCTCCAAAACAGAGTACCATATGCGCATCCAACTTGTAGGGACTATAAGATGATCATAACGACAGGTTTTCAAGCATTACAAAAGCCTAACATCAAGATCTTGAAATGAAGTTCAATCTAGGGTTTTGTTTCGATTGAATACATGAACAAATGAGACTGTTATGATCAAATTACGAAGACCCTATGTTCATGATACCAGCAGGCAGAGCAACGAAACAAGGGTTTACTTTAGAATATGATTTGGGCAACTAAATCATAATGAAAATGAAATTAACCAATTGGAGTTTGTTCCAGTATATCTTAAGAGTAAATAGAAACAAGAATCAAGGATTGATCTTACCAAATGAAGGAGATATGACCAATATACACAAACTGGTCCAGAATTGCATTCAGAAAGATACCTTAACTTGTAGAGCCAATAAGGCGATCATGACGAATAAATTTAGGCTTACTCTCTTCTGTGAAATTGTAAATAGAAAAGAGTAGTTGAGCTTAGGCTTTTGTTTCACCATTTTTGAGTGAGAGAAGAGTGAGAAAATTGATGTTGAAGATGGACCTGCTGCAGGTCATTCTAGCGGCAAGCAGTCAGGTAGCTCCGTGGCTCGTTCTAAGGCACGGCTTGGTCGACTAAGCATCAAATTTGGGGTCCAATTAGATATCAACATGAGGTGTGATCATCTAGGAGTTATTTTGTAGTCTTGGCACCTCGTGCTTACGAAATAAGATCGGTTTCTAATCCCGACACGACACACAAACTTCTACAATTGTGTAGATTGAGATTGTGTAAGTTGAGAATGAACCTTTAACTTATGTCATTTGACTTCATATTTACCAAGGAAAGCTCCTCAAATGATACAATGGAACAATCACAATTTTGTTCCGGGTTTGCATTAAGAGATTACTTAGTGACTAAGAAAACGTTTCTTCACGATTAAGAAAGCTATCGAAACGACAATGGATTGAAAATGTAAACGAACATTCCTTAAGTAATAGCTCCTCAATAAACTTAATGGTATCATCTAATTCCACAACCGAGATCTCTAATTGGAGATTAGGAGAGTGATTAAGCTAATCAAAGTGATTAAGGAACCGGCTATTACAACGGGCGGCGGCGAAGGCGCGCGGCGGCGGTCTCGGGATGCGCGCGCGTCTTCTTCTTCTCCTTCTCTTCCCGCGGCTCTTTCTCCTTCTCTTCTCTCTTTCTTTTCTCTTGGGCGCAGGTAGTGTGAGGAATAGGGTTTGGGTTTGATTTGTATTTATAGTTTATGGTGGGAGTTTAAAAGACGGGTTTAGGTAAGACGGTTTACGGTAAATAAGTAATTGGGCTACCCAATTAGGAGATTAGCTAAATTAGGAAAGTGAACACTAGTTTTCCCAAAATAGAATTAGGAACTCTTAAAATGATTATTTCTCATAAAACTTCCATAAATAAATACCTCAAAAATACGGGGTGTTACAAAACTTGTAAAGCTACAAACCTAGAGAGCAAAACTTGAGAAAGTACGCTACACTAGAACAAGTAGGGTGTCTTCACAGTTCATACCCTAGTTCTCCATACAAACTACGTACACTTGCCCGTCGAGACGCTCTCGTAAATTCCATCAGCGCTCTTGACACCTTCAGCTCCGCCACAACATCAAGTTTGTCATCACATTTGAACCGCAACTCTTGGAGTACTTCTGAGATCGTGAGTAAGTATTCAATCAATTTCAGCTCGGCACTTGATCCACTGATGCCCAGAATTTCAATCTTAAGAAGGTGATTTAGTTTAAGGTCTTTATTGTAGTCTACTTTGTGTTCGTCATCAGCATCATCTTTGCTTTCGGCAACCTGCAAAATTGGATGAATTCTTAGTCACAAAGAAAAGAAAAAAGAAAAAAAAAACAAACAAACAAACATGTTAGAAAGATTACTTCTGAGAAGATGAATGTATACCCTGTTTGATAGGACTTATTTGCAGTAGTATTCAGATCAGTTCAGAACCATTCAGATCAGATCAGATCAGTTCAGAATCATTCAGATCAGATCAGATCAGTTCAGAATCATTCAGATCAGTTCAGATCAGATCAGAAATGTTCAAATTTTTATCAATGTATTTGGTCCATAACTGATCAGATCAGATCAGATCAGAATCATTCAGATCAGATCAGATCAGATCAGAATCATTCAGATCAGATCAGATCAGTTCAGAATCATTCAGATCAGTTCAGAATCATTCAGATCAGTTCAGAATCATTCAGATCAGATCAGTTCAGATCAGAATCATTCAGATCAGATCAGATCAGATAAGAATCATATAGATCAGATCAGATCAGTTCAGAAAGATGCAGTCCTATCAAACGGGGCCTAAAATGTTGAGCTCCTCGACGCGAGGGCAACTCTCAATCAAGCCGAGAACATAACAGAAAACACTGATGTCGCCCAAATCTAATGCCCCCAGATCAAGTTGTATCAGGTGGTTGAACGCGACAGGAAGAGATCTTGTGATGCCACCTGCAGCCAACAACTTACAATTACAAGCAGAAGGGCTGTCAGATTTTCATAAAAAGTGATCCCAATCAAAGACGAATTGATCTAACTATACCGATGTAACGGACATGCGGGTTTACCTTCAAAAAAAGACCATTAAAAATGACGGACGTGAGTTTGCATGAATTCACAAGAAGATAGACATCCTTGATTGTTTCATCAAAATATGTGGATTCTTTCAGCGTTTCCATGTGCACTCCAAAGCTTTCAAGACTGCGAGCATTTTTCAAAGCTAGGGACTCAAACACACCAATTATATATTAATCTCGAAGACTAGCCGGTACATCTACAACGATACGATCCATGCCAATACAGTTTTCAATCCAAAGGAAAGTCAGTTGGTGAGAATTTGCAATCAATCTGCAAAATATATCTGTCTCAGAAAATTGGATGTTGCGAAGTTGAAGTCGCTTAAGATTCGGAAATCCCTTAAAACCAGTTGGTGGACGGTTTAAACAGAAGTTTTCGAGTACAAGGATTTCTAGCTCGTTACACCAAAAGATCTGAGAAACACTAGGCATGATAGTGGAGTTATTGACAATTTCGATATGTTTTATGGCCTTTGTAGCTAGTGAAGATAGCCATGGGGCAATCGTGAAGGAGAAGTCTTCTGGTATATGAAGATAAAATACATCTATGGTGCAATTGTGAAGGAAAAGTATACTGCTTATAATGTGGCTGCCTTGCTGCCAATTTGAACTCCCATCTTCATTGTCCCACCCTCTCCAGAAAAACCTGTTGAAAACGAGCCTCTTCAGTGATAGCCAATGACGTTTCCACTGCTTCGACAGCGCACTTGTCCTAGCTGACGTGACAATCGGCAAGCGTCCAAAGATTTCATCAACGACATTATCGGGAAGATTGCTGATCAGATCTGTGGTTTGTCGAAGAGATTTTGGGGTAGACATGGAATTTTGCGAGATTTAGGTTTCCTGGTTGTTTAAATGAACAATTGAAATACAATTTCTTAGGTTAGGTAAATTTAGGATCAATGTTAGTGCTTGTTTTGATAACTTTAATTGGAGGGTACAGTTTTTTAGAAATTTCTATTTCACATGGATTTTCACTTCCTAAAAGAGCAATTTGGGAGGACAGATCCCTGTGTACTGATTTAGATCTACGCGTCTTCCCTCCCCCGAGTAAACTTCTATGGGAATTCCTACTTACCTCTTCATCTTAGATTGGCAACTACTCACAAGGATTCCGAAAATTGACATTCCTAAGAAGGGTTATTTTCCATGTTTTTGACAACCAATAACCTATTGGTCAAAAAAAAAAAAAAAAAAAACAATAACAACCTTTATAATAAGTTTGTATTTCTATTTCAAAAAAAAAAAAAAAGTTTGTATTTCCTGGGAATTGCAAGATTCTGGTTTATATCAAACGACCACTAGAACATCAAACATTTCGACTCAGTTCACTGAACTAATAGAACACCAAACCAAATATTAATGATACCCTGGAGAGAAGGGTCACCTAATTATTTTCTTTCTTGTACGGTTACCTTATTAAAAATAAACTAAAAAATTAGGATACTGTAAAGGTCATTTTGCTCTTAATTTTACTCAGTTACAAAATAATGGGAGCAAATCTAGCACATCTCATTGTCTTACTTCTTACCTCATTTCCACTGTGTAATTGTCGCTCATAAAAAACGCAAACTATCAACACTAAAGACCTTAAACCCATCTTAGCTGTCAGGATTGAACTGGCTCAAAAATGCTGCTGGTGCCACCCTAAAAAAACAGTACTCTGCCCTCGCCTCTAGGGTTTGACAAGCTTAAACCTACATCAATGAAATCCATAGCAAAATATTTCCGGCTCAAACAGTTTTATGTCGCAAAGATAAAGTTGGTTAAGATTCGGAAAGCATATTTAGACGACGTCAGAAAAGAAAAAAAAAAAAAAAGCCCTTAAAAGCAACAGGTGGATAATCTAAACTTCTAAAGTGAATTGTTTCTTCAACCAAATCAAATGAATAAAAACAGAATTTACCAGCATATCCTCATATTTCACAATGGTTATTAATCACCAAATCTAAGTGCATAATGTACACACGTAGTTCATGTATAAAGATCGATGAGCAAGTAATGTCATGTGTTCTTTCCGGTCAGAGGAGCTGAATGGTGAATGCAACTCAATCAAGGAGAACTATTAAGCCAAATTGGAGCAAAGCTTGATTAAGAAGGCAAACTCCTTTTTCCAACATGGCCAAAATCTCAAGTATATGGATAACAGCTCCTGCACTACATGTAAGAAAGTTCCCAAACCAGAGTAACCATAATCAAGCAGATCCCATTGAAGTACAATTGTTAACAATTTCTCAACACTTGAGCAGGTAAGATTGATCATCATAAATGCTGTCCTCTAGCTAGAAAACCCAAATGGTACAGTATTCGAAGTAAAGAATTACCTGAGGACCTTGTAGTAAGTGACTAAGAAGTAACAGGCTCTCTGGGAGTTTGGAGCATCAAGGTGACGTTGTAGTAACAATACTACTCAACACATAAGAGGATGTAGTCAAACCAACCCTTCCCCCCCCCCCCCCCCCCACCCCCCAACTTTCTCTCTTCCGAAAAAGGCCAAATTTCACTGCAAGCAATGCCAACATCGAGTGGTTGAACCTGACAACGTTTCTTTGTTGCTTGAAAATTCCATTCAGTTTTTCTTCAAAATAATCTAAAATTAATATATTTTCCATCCAGTGATGACTTCTCATTTACTTAGGGATATATATACAATAGTTCATAAGCGTAAAAACTTTCCATTTTTAACATCTTAATAACAAAACCACTCAACAGGCCAGGCAAACCGACAAACATTCAGAGTCACAATAAATCTCAATGCGGAAAGGAGCCCTGGAAATAAGCAAGAACCCTCCCCTCAATGAGCTATGAAATCAAACTGCCGAGAGCCAAAAGATGATATTTTTATAATTCCCTCAAGCGTACTTGGCATAGAATTTTCAAAGATTTTACAACCCCCGTGGAAAATTCGTAACTAACTGATGTGAGATCAGGACCTGGCCCATGTTCTCTAATTCGTCTGAGGAAAATTTAACAGAATTGCATAACTGGAATAGTTGAACAAAGTTGTAGCAGCCTGAAATAGGTATTTTCACAATACATTGTAGGTTCACTGAAAATTACAGCAGTACTACGAAACAACAACAGTAAACAGACAATTCTAGCTAAAGACATACTTAAATCACCACAAAATAACGAAAGAGATAGCCAAAGCACTATACTACTCCTACAGATGAAATGCTAAGAGTAACAAAATAGCCACTGATTAACTAACCTCCAACATTTGTGATCAAAAGAGCCCTCAATATCAGCACACATTGACCTTTTTTTCTTGATTCAGAGAATGATTGAGAACAAGCTCTCTACATATGCAAAGAGGCAAAGTTCAGATGAAAGATGCCCTAGATTTTTACACGAGCCTGAAGCAGAATCAATCAGCATAATCTCACTAGAAAGAACAGTCCAAGGTGCTGGTGCTGGTTCAAATAACATTTGGCCATCCTTTGTTATACCTCGCGGTAATTCCATCCCAGAAGGCAAAACCACACGCAATTTCCTAACCCACGATCCATCCTCCACCATACCCCAAACTTCACCGTGTCTTTCCTCCTTACCCTCACCTAAGCTCAATATTAGCTTTAGGCATCCACGAGTAGTCACCGCGACACAATTCAAATTAACAGCAGTTCTATCCCAAGGCAAGCTAATCAACTCAAATGTCTCATCACTATAATCAAACACAACAATCCCTGGGCCAACAGAGCCATCCTCCTTAGTGCAAGATGGTGAATACCAATAAGACTTGCCATTCAAGAATCCGTCAGTGACGCCAAATACAACAATCACCTTAGTAAAACCAAATAAACCAAATGCCCAAGATTTATTCTTTAATGAATACACCTGAGGTCATGCCTGGATTGCCAGTAATGGGCCTGAAAAAATCAAGGAGTAATGATTCAGGCCCATTTTACAGGTTTGGATTGAAAGGAAAAAATAGGGCTGGAATTCATTACCCCCCAAAAGACCTAAAACTTTCCTCCCTCACTCCCCCAAGGAAAGATTTCCCCCCTAATCTTTCCCCCCCTAATCTTTCCCCCTTAATAATTCCTCTCATACCAGGCAAGCCCTGAGAGACAACCTCATCCTTACCCGAACCAAAATGAACTGTAAAATAAGCAATCAAAACCTTGTAATCCTGAGTTTTCGGGTCGAACCCAATTGCATGAACACTGCCACTCAGACACCGACGCCGACAATCAAATCTAGGAGGGTCGATTTTGAGATACTGATTACTTAAGGGGTTCCAAACAACATACTTTTTGTTCCAAGATAACAAAACAAGACCATTTGCAACACCAAATTTGTCGGAAATTGGAAGATGATCAGGGTGAAATTTGACAGGAGTATTGGGGTCAATAAAAGACGGATCTACAAACTTATCAAGATCAAAGGATGGGGTAATTTCAAGAGAATGAGGGGAGAGAAAATAAAGAGAGGGTTTAGAGTCACCGAATCTCCTGCAATCAGAACGCATCACATAGACACTGCGCCAGAGTAGTTTGGAGAAGGGAGAGATTGCAGCTTGCAGTTGCTTGAACTTGAAGTTTCTGTTGTCAATTAGAGATTTCCATCCCTTGCAAACTGCCCGAACCCGCACTAAATCTTTGACGGGAAGTCGAAGTAAGATCGCCTCTTGCAGTTCTTCGGGTATATGTTGCTCAGGATTTCTGGGTTTTTTCGTTACCATTTCTTTCGACTTTTTGTCGGAATTTCTGGGTTGGAATTTTGTCGAAAATAGTAACATACACCCGGGTGTACTACCCCCAGGATGATGTCATGTTGATGTCAGCCATTTTTTTGTTTTTTTTGTTTATTTTTTATTTTGGTTGCTAATGTTTTACAATTTAAAAAAAAAAAAACCAACTTTTGTCAACCTCCTAAATCCTAATCCTACGCCTAAGTGCCTAACAGATTTGGATTTTTTTTTATTTGTTATACTTTTAATGGTTAATTAATTAATGGGTATAGCTATTTTCTATTTTATTATGTAAGTTTCTTTTATCTTTTTTTTTCCACTACTTAATATTTTTCTATCAAAATGAGGTTTGTAAATTGTAATACAAGTTTAAGTTCCGTAAATTTGCAACCCTTGTCTCTATCGTGCATTCGCGCATATATTAAAAATCAACGAGCATTTATCTATCTACTATTATTATCATCATTATTATTGATAATCAATGTGCATTTAGTAAAATAATAAGCATTTATGTGTACAAATGAGTGAGTCTTGGACAACTCTTAATAAGCGTATTACTAAAAATCGAATTGGTACGTAGTATTGAATTACAAACACGAGAAGTAATGAGCTTATAATCAAAATCACTGAGTATTTATGGAATAATACTGAGTATTTAGTCATAATTAAAGTACATGTACGCTTAGTGAGAATTACACAAAAATTAAAAAATATAGTTTTACATGGAAAATTAATGAGCATTACAAAGAATTAACAAACATTTGTAAAATCCGCGATGTTCTAATAACTTGTCGCCCTTGTCTCTAACTCAGAGCCTTGTTTGTTACTCTTTAGACCTCCTTTTCCTTTTACAATCGTATGTCATTGCGCTATCGATTTCTTCGATCTCTTGCATGGTCGTATTGAGTAGGGAGTAATAAAGATTAATAAAATACATGATTGTAAACTGTTGAGCATTTAATAAAAATTGGTGAGTATCTAACCAAAATCAATGAGCATTTAACAAAATATAACAAATTTGTCAATCAAGATTATAGAACTTTTGACGAGTACATAATCAAAAGGTATTGAGCTAGTAAAAGAAATTAATGGTTTGATTGGTGAAAATCAAAACTAGTATGCTCTCGCTAAAACTAGTAGCAACGCCAACGAAAATTAATAAGCATAGTGAATCTCAATAAAATAAATTAGTCACATAATGTCAAACTCATTGAGCATTTGGGCACAAGTTAAATTAAAGAGCATATTCTGAAAATCAATGTGCATGTATCCAAAATTAGTGAGCATTTAGCGAAAAAATAGAGTAACGGGTGTGTCAAACCATTGAGCATTAAAATTGTGGCGTTAAACCATTGAGCATTGTCATCAATCTAACGAGCATTGTCATCAAACTAATGAGCATATTAACATTATATAAAACATGAAAATAATGAGCATTAATTTAGAACGTATGAGTATCCAACAAAAACTAACGAGCATCATCAAATTTTTTATACGTTAAGTTAAAAACAATTTATTTAATGAGTATTATAGAAAATTCAATTAGAACTCACATTAAATTCAATGAGTATTTAACAAAAAGTAACGAGTATCATCCAAATTTTTATACGTAAAGTAAAAAATCAATATTTTAACTTAATGAGTATTATAGAAAATTTAATGAGAACTGACGAGTATATATTTCAAATTAAGGAGCATACACACTAAACTGACGAGTATTCATATCGAAACAATGAGTATTAAAATTGTGGCGTCAAACCATTGAGCATTGTGATCAATCTAACGAGCATTGTCATCAAACTAATGAGCATATTGACATTATATAAAACATAAAAATAATGAGCAATAATTAAGAACGTATGAGTATTCAACAAAAACTAACGAGCATATCAAAAATTTTATACGTAAAGTTTAAAAAAAAAAACTATTTAATGAGTATTATAGAAAATTCAATGGGAACTCACATTAAATTAATGAGCATTCACAACAAACTAATAAATATATTAATAACCAACTAGTGTTATATTAATAATGGTGACTCTTTTAAAACTATTGAGTATTCAGTTCAAAATAAGGAGTATATACATCAAAATAATGAGCATACTATTTAAACTATTGAGCAAATCAATGAGTATTGAATCAATGAGTATTAAAATTGTGACGTTACACCATTGAGCATTCTCATCAATCTAACAAGAATTGACATTAAATTAATGAGCTCATTGACATAATATAAAAAATAAAAATAATGAGAATTAATAAAGAACGTATGAGTATTCAACAAAAAGTAATGAGCATCATCGAAATTTTTATACGTACAGTTAAAAACTAATATTTAAACTTAATGAGTATTATAGAAAATTTAATGAGAACTGACGAGTATATATTTCAAATTAAGGAGCATACACATTAAATTGACGAGTATTCATATCGAAATAATGAGCATACACATGAATTAACGAGCAAATTTAATGTAAGCATTCACGTTAAATTAACAAGCATTTAGGTTAAACTAAGGTATCAAACTAACGAGCTCCGAAACTTTGTAGAACTCTACAAAATAAGACATTAAAATGTATAATTCCAAGAAGTAAAAACAGTTCAAAATAGAATTTCAATCAATATTTACAAACTGACCTTTGAGTAGTACAAAATTTAGTGTTGATGAGCTCTTTTGATGCTTAATCTTGAGTATTTGTAAATAAAACTGCAAAACACAACTACAAATTGGAATATTGCTATAAATAGTGATAAATTTTGGTACCATATTAAGTGAATATCATCATACCTTGATCAATTTTGGTGAATTGGAAGAACTCTGCGTAAAAGTTTTATGAAAGTTTTTCTGATATGTTTTTGAATTGAATTGAGAAGTTACGTACAATCAGGAAAGAAGCTAGATATTAGGGTTTTAAAAAGAAAAAATATAACAACCGTATATTCAGTTTTAGTGTGAATTCAGTTTTTTTTTTTTTTTTTTTTTTTGGATAATTGCCAAAACAGTTTTTTTAAATTTTATCTTTTTTCAATTTTCTGCTGATGTCAGCATTATGTCAGCCCGGGGGTAGTACCCCCGGGTATATAGTATAGGAACTGGAATTTTGTTGCCTTTTTAGTAAAGTGAAGATAGCAAATGTGAAGAAGTTTTCTCTATCTATACGGAGAAGATACAAAATCTATACAACTGTGAAGGAAAAGCATACTCCGTACTCCGTGTATACACCGTACTAGTGTACTACTTCTTTACCAGTATCATGTGGCTGCCTTGCTGAATTTTATTTGAAAAACAACTGAAATACAGTTTCCTAGATTAGGAGAATTAATTGGTGGGTAAATTTTTCTTAGGAATTTCTATTTCACATGGATTTCCACTTCCTAGAGAGTTCTGAGAATTATTTGGTTCCCGAGTTGAATTCGATGGAAATTTCTACTTACTAGTCATTTTAGATAAGCAAGTGCATACAGAGAGTAGGAAAATCGAAATTCCTAAAAAATGATATATTCCATGTTTTTGGCGACCAAACAACCTTAATAAGTTTGTATTTCCTGGGAATTGCTAGTTTCTGGTTTATTTCAAACGATCACTTATGTGATAGAACAACACTTATGTGATAGAACACCAAACCAAATATCAAAGAAATTTCTTGTTACCAAGTCAAGATATTGTCAAGGTCATTTTGCGCTTAATTTTACTTAGTTGCAAACTTATGAGAGCAAATCTAGCACATTCACGACTCACAAGTACAGAATCGAATGGATACAAACACATAGGCTACATCTACACCAGTCAAAAATGAATTTATCAATGCTGTGTGACCTTGTCGGATCCCAAATGAGAAGCTTTTGAATTTCATCTTCACCAGAAGCCAAGGATAATACTGATGCCACAATTACGTTCAAGTCCGAACAAGCTAAGACCGAGCAAGTGCATGCACTTGCAAAGAGGGAAAGCAACGGAGGTCTGAACTGATGGAAATGGCAAATAAGTGTCAGAAGCATGGTCTAGCCCCACGAGACGTATGCTTTGGCAACAGAAAGTAATGCACTCCAACATTTTAGCAATTCGTATCAGATATTGCATCTGTGAAAGGACACCCATATACACTATCAACAACAGAGCTCCTAGAACATTTAAATTTCGGGGAAAAAGAAAGATGAGGTTGTACCAACAATTTCTGCATCTCAGTTTCAGATGGTAGAACTAAACAAGAATGGTTGATCCATTGTCAACTCCAAAATCGAACAAGGTATCCATCTCATTATCAAGATGTACTGGCAATGGAGAGCCCCGAAAGAGCAACAGTACGTTCAGTATAAATCATTCTACCACTACAAAAGTTAAACTACAAGATACCTCTATGTCCGCAATCAACGTTATGAATACGAATTATGGTTAATGGATTCAGAATTCGTATTGTCGCACTTGGACTAATTGGATTAGTCAATTGGAGGAGTGAATAGTCTCGTAATTATGAGGGGTTAATTGATGGCCATTATGATATTAATGTGGGAGATTAATTCTCCACATTAAGATCATATTAACGTTACATATGAGCTTGGCTGAATATATGTACCATGAGATAATTGGTCTTGTTAATCATCATTATTCTCATGGTGAGATATACATGGCTAAAATGACACATATCTATACTCTTAGAGACGTATTACACATAGTGTGACATAAACCTTATTCGCGGTTCAAGTTTGTTGAAGTATAAGACCATTGTGGGTGCCCTAATCATGAGTCTAGACTTTTGGCTCAGCTGGTTATCTAACATGGTATCGGAGTCTCAGCGATCCTGAGGTCTTAAGTTCGAATCCTGATAGCTCCCTCGTTTGGTGTGTTGGAACCTTAATAAAAAGGAGCCCCGCTTAAGTATTGTGTTCGTGCGCCAGTGAATTACCCACGCTTCAAGCCCAAGTGGGCCTTTGCGTGAGGGGGCGTGTTGAAGTATAAGATCATTGTGGGTGCCCTAACCATCAGTCTAAACTTTTGTCTCAGTTGGTTATTTAACAAAGCTCGTCCTAGCCGACGCTCGTTGAGTTCGTAGCCTCGTGTGGATACCGGTAGAGGGGCAACGCTTGGGGTCCTTTCTCTGTTATTATTATTATTATCACGAGAATTATTCACGCGACAAAGGTATGTCATCTTCCCTAGATTCATATTAATACATGTATGTGATCTTACGAGGTTTTGGTGTTTTTCGCAAGTTAGACTTAACCATAACCCTACACATCCCATTGCTCTTCGTCTCTTCATTTGGGACAAACCCTTTGGTATGCAATCTCAATTCTCAATTAATCCGCACCTTTTCTTTGTTCAATTTATGAAAACAAGAATTTGAATGAGGTGAAAATGGAGTTGCAGAGAGTTTCCGAAAATACTAAAAAATTAAGATGGAGTCACATACCGGAGGAAATGAATGAGGAAAGAGGAGAGAGAAAGAAAGGAGGAGAGTGACAGACTAACAGGTGAGCCTAAAACTAATAGCCTATTGATAGAGGTCTAAAATTTAGACAATAAATTTTTGTCTAATGTTGACATGGCGATGACGTGGATTATGATATGGCATAAATGTGGGGTCACATATATGTGGTTATGGAATTGGTTAGGAGGAGGTGTTTGGTTAGGAAATCACTAAGTAAGAGGAAAATCCATCGTAGTCAACAAACTAATTTAAGAAAATGCTTAAATTAAGCAAAAAAAAGTAAATAATTGATATGTAAATTTATTTATTTTAGGAAGAAGAAATCAAAAACAAAAAAAAAAAATACACCACATGACTACAATGAAAGTCACGTTTTTTTTTTTTTTGAAATAAAATGAAAGTCATATTTTATGTACATATAAGGGGAATTAATTAAAAAGAAAAAGAAGATCACGTCTTACACTTGGGGACTTACTTGGAGAATTGTTTTTTTTTTCTCCTTTTATTTGGACCTCTTTATAAATAAGGCAAATTGTTGTGTTTGTTTCTTTTCATTTCTCTACCATTTTAGGCAAGATCACTTAGCTTAATGGCATGATCTTTTAGTTAGTTAGACTATGTTGTTTTTTCATACTTCTTAACTATTTGTGGTAATCTTTCTAATTTCGAAATGGTTCATGTATAACCATATATAGTAACTTTTCTCATTTCGAAAAACTTGTGACCATTCTAATTATTTCGGTGTATACTGAACGTTTATTAGTATTTTCTGGACATGAGACGATTGGGTGTCATAAGTAATTAGTGAGTAAATAAGTTTCTAAGACATGAGGTGAGGTTACGTACACTTACATGAGAAATTACTTGAGCTACTACATTATTGTAAATGTAAACTTTGTACTTCAAATTCCGTTATGTTAGAGAACTAGATCAGATTTAAGTGAAGCAAAATGCAAACAAATTAACTTAACTATACCAAGCTAAACAAAACATAATTTCGTGATTTTGGACTACATTCGAGTTTCTATAAATTTGTACTCGAAAAATGAGTTATGATGAATCGAATTTGAGCTTACTGCTTAATTTACAAATGCCATGGGGTATGTATAATCCTATAAACAATAAGTCTGACCTTTGGATGTTGTTTCAAGTGAAATGAAAAGAAAATATAAGTTACTTTAAGCGATGATTCTATGGTCATTACCGCCTGTGGTATTTACCATAAGACAATAATATTTTAATTAAGTTTGTTATTTTCTTCTATTAATTTATAAATAGAATATCTAATATTCATGTTATAAAAAATTATTGAACTAAGGACATATTTGTGTTGCTTAAACTTGTACAAAAACTAAAATTAGATCTAATCAATCGATAAACATTTTGTCGTCATTATCCTTAGATACCAATACTTATTGGTTTGAGAAAATGATATGTCCTCAGACTACCCAATATCTAACCCCTCCCCAGCACGACTGCCATAGTGCCATGTACTACTTTTTAATGATGCCTAGAAGTCTAGAACTCTCCATGGACCTTGTTCATCAGTAATTAATCACTATTTTCAGACTGCTCAACTCGTCTAGAATGTGGGTAAGTTTACGGTTACCCTATGTTTTAAGGGATTCCCACATTCAAATGAACAAGAAAATATAGTCTGTTATTTCCCTGTTAGTTAGTACTGGAGTTTGTCGATTGAACGACATATTGCATATCAACACTGTTTTTAAGGAGTCGATGATAAGTGAAACAAGGTTTGAGACTATATGACCTGAACTCCAAAGTAATCGATAATGGTGACCATACGTAATATAGGTCCGGAAGGAAAAGAATCCATAGTAGTAGTTTATGTTTGCAGGAACTAAAGATATTATCATACTAAGTTAGGTTACTTTGCCCAATTAAATTCCAAACACATCACAAAAAAAATACATATTTAAATTGTAATTTGTAATCTGAAAAAATATTCACCTTGAATAAAAAAATTCTTTACTATATATAATTCTATTAAAATATTGTTTTCTTATGGTGATTACCACAAGCGGTAATGACCGTAGAATTTTCGTACTTTAAGAAATGTAGGTAGATGATTTATATTCTAACAAGTTTCATTCTAGGGTAATAAGTGTGTAGAGGGAAAGCTCAACTTGAGATAGAATGTTGTAGGAGTAGTACGTATCTGTAACATTTGAGCTTAACAATTTCTAGTAAGTGGTCGATTGGTCATGTTCAAGACTTAGTTGTCAATTGATCATGTTTAAGACTTAGTTACGATAAGATATAGGACGAAGAAGTGTTATGTGAATGTGGTTACAAGGAGACTTTTTAATTATTTTTTGTGTAGTAAAATTTGGCTAATAGGTAGTAAAATTAATTAATTTATGTGTAGTAAAATTTGCTAATGGGTAGTGAAAAGTAGCCAAATTTATTTTTGTGTAGTAAATTTTGGCTAATAGGTAGTAAAAATTAATTTTTATGTAGTAAAATTTGGTTATTGTGTAGTAAAAATTAGCCAAATCAAGTATTGTCTAGTAAAATTTGGATAATATGTATTAAATGTAAGATAATCAAATTACCACACAATAAAGTGACTTGATTTTATTGATAGGCGTGACCACATTTATATAGTAGATCACGTACACAACATAGTGTAAACCCTAGTTGTAGAATCATTGTTACATAATATTCTTAACATAATTAGAATATTATGTTATATTATTTCCTAATACAAAATATATGTAATATATTCCTATATATACGCCCCCGCAATCAAAGCGGGAGGAGGAGACATACGTTTTGATTGGAGCCAAAATAATTCGTTGCTTGGACAATTCACTTGGATCCATGCCGAAATGATGTGCCGGAATGCGAGAGTGGTTGACCGTAGCAGATGCTAGATTGCCAGGAGTTCTTGAGGGTGGCCAGATCATAGAGGGTGGCCGAGGGTTGTGTAGAGTGGCCAAATTAGAGGGTGGCCAAGGGTTGTATAGAGTGGCCGAATTAGAGGGTGGCCACTGGTTGTTTTGAGTAGATAATAAAATATGAGAAAAGTTAAGAAGAAAACAAGTAGCCTGGCAATGTAATTGAGTCAACAATATGTCATCCGAGATCCATGAGTGTGGTGCATCAAGCGGCAGCGAGCGAGCCATCAAGCTTTAATAATAGGCATCCAAAACAATGGTACGACAACAATGAAAGAAAAACAATAATAATGATTTGTATGGGTAAATAATCTACTCATGGATAGCAAAATAGCGGAACAAGCCGGCTGGTGGTGGACAAAGGACATACCAGCCGGGGATGAAGAAATGACGGCCATCCCCGGCCGGGAGCGGAAGAATGACGGTGACTCACGTATAGAGGGTTTGTGTTTAGACGTCTCTAGGATCTTTCCCGTCTGATACCATTCAAAGAAATTGTACACCACATAGTGTAAACCCTAGTTGTAGAATAATTGTTACATAATATTCTTAACATAATTAGAATATTATGTTATATTATTTCCTAATACAAAATATATGTAATATATTCCTATATTAAATTCATTTTTAAGTAGTAAATTTCGGCTAATGGGTAGTAAAATTTGGTTAATGTAGAAAAAAATTAGCCAAATCAATTTTTGTTTAGTAAAACTTGGCTACTGTGTATTAAATTATTTTTTGTGTAGTGAAATTTGGCTACTAGGTGGTAAAATTTTCAAATACTACTACTAAATTTTCACCCCATCAAAAACGTAGAAGACATTTTTACAAGTGAATTCAACTGATTTGAAAAAATATTAGAGTAAAAGTTAATTTAGATGTAAACTCTATTTAATTACGCCCTTAATATCTTTGTCATCATTCTTGAAATCATACATTTACAAAATATTTTACTTAAAGTTTCAAACGCCAGTTATTCTAGATCCTAACAATTAGCCTCATCATTAGCTACTGCAAAAAAATATTGTATTAGATGAGAAATATTTAAGATAATCTTTATAAGCATTCATAATCAATCAATATATATTATTAAAAGAGGCTTTTTTTGTGCTCCCACAACGATTGGAACATTCTAGAATGTCTCATTTTCCATAAACTGTATTAAAAAAATTGTATTCAAATCCTATGTAAATTGTACCTGATAGGAACATTGTAGAAACTCAATTTAATAGGATTGTACATGATATGGTAAGTAAACAATAATTAAATAAGAATGGAACATTCTAGAAACTCCATATCAATTAATAAATAGGGATTTATCGGGCAAAGTTTTTGGTATATTTTCTAAATCCCGATCTATCATATTCCTAATCCTAAACGAAGTTAAACAATCAGCTGGCTATAAATAGTTGAAGTCCTAGATCAACATTCACAACCATAATGCCTAATCATACATATTATTAAGAGACCCGTGCAACGCACGGGCTTTCATCTAGTTGGTAATAAATTACTCATGATAACTCTTTGGAATTACCGTTGTAAATTTGCAATATACATCTCTTTCTTAGTTTTACCATTTTTGGCAAGATTTAATGGTAATAATACATAACTATAATAAAAAAAAAAAAAAAAAAAAAAAACTGCAAAAAGATTCCATCAACGTTTCTGAGTTCTGACTCCTTGAACGTTGTTAATTTTTTTTTTTCCAATCAAAAGTTTACTGTTAAATTTTGGGAAGGTTTACAAAAAAAATATGATTTACACAACTAAATTTCGTGTAATTATCTTTATTTTATTTTATTTCTCCTAAATGCCAGAGTTAATTGGAGAGAGAATGGGGAATATCTACACTATTATTCACTTACCTAATATAATAACAATGTGTTTAATACTCCTAACCTAGCATTCAATTTCCCATAGCTAATAACTAACCACAACCCTTAATCGTCCTAAGCAATCTAATTTTACTACAAATAGATAATTTTACTACCTAGTGTGACATGGCAAAGTATAGACAAAATTGTCTTGTCTAAATTTTAGACCCCTATCATCATCCAAACTAATAACGTCCGTTTGTATCAGGTCCTCAACAGAACCAAAAAAACGTTGAGATTCTCAACTAACAAAAATCTGAGACGTTAGACCCTGCTGAACTCCTACTTTAACTCCAGCACAACTACTGCCAACCATGAGTTAAAATTGGTGCATCGAACTCAGCTCATTCTCTTTCTCGCTTATGAATAATATCGTTCCATCAATTGTAGAAGGTGATCATGACAACCGTGCTAGCTACTACGGAGTAGAAATTAAACACACATGTTAGTTGTTTGCGTATCGAGTGAGAATTAAACAAACTGGTCCTCATCTATCTTGAATTCAATCCCACTTCCAAAAGTGACGATATGAAGATTCGAACTCGGACAACCCTAAGTAGGCTAAATTAATTAGTAATTTCCGAACGGGTAAGTTAACGTGAATCCTCGGTAAATAGACAAGTAGAGAACGATGTTAGTGAAAATGCCTTGCATGTTATTAGCAGTTGTAATTGCATGTAGCATGGACCAGGAAAATTAAAGTATACAGCCTGTAGCATACATGTTGCAGCGGTGAGGCATATCTCAAATTAAATACTCCAGGCCTCCAGAAGTAGGAAGGGACCCTAGTTTGGTGTGTTCATCAATGGCGGCAATTAAGTGATATGACTTATGTATCCTTGATCCTCGTTCGAACACGCACGCTACTAGAAATATTTACTTGTATATATCGATCCATTCTACGTTTTACAACGTGGCTTGGCATAAACCTCTATGTATATTGACTTGTTTCTAAGTTTAATTTATGTTTTGGTCATTTGGTGCCATATAATTTGGGACGTAAAACAGAGTCGAGCGACAAATTATGGGTTCTGATCTTTATATATATGGCTCATGTGTATATGGCTTCATGTTAGGTTATCGAGTTAGCCGATGAACTAGATGCATGGAAATCGTTAATGCTCGTCGAATATAGGCTGTAGCGATAACTTCATTGAGTGATAGATTAGGGGTCTACATGACAAAATTAAGTTACATATAGTATACGGAGTATACTCTGTAGTATGATTGACTTGAACTCAACGACTATGATTAGAATACCTAACCTATATGTAAGATCGCCTCACTACCCCTAGACACACCCACACCTAACTGAAGGTCCGCAAGATAACCACCCATGAAGGACCCAATAAAGAGGCCCCAACCTTGGAAACCAAACGCCGCCACACCATGCCCACCGCAATAGGGCGAACACCACCACTCGGCTTAACTAGCGTTTGTAGCTAGCGGCGCACTAGCTACAAACGGACCAAAACAGCAGGACACTGCCCATCTAGAAAGAGGTTAACCACCAGCGTGATCGAGGCAAGCAGCTCATCAGAAACAGCCACAGCGGCGCCACTCAAACAATCCATAAGATGTTGAGCACTCAAACCTTCACGCCCACAAGATGTACCACGCGGGAAACTCCTAATCCGATCTACAACAATACCAAACGAAGCATCAAAGTGAGGTTGATCAGTAGGTGAGCAAGCCTGGCAATGAAGGTCCAGGGGTAACGGGGTGCTTAGCCATCAAATCCTCAAAAGTAGCAACAGTATAAATAATCAAAACAAGTTAAATATTTTTACTTATTATTTACATTTTTTCGTAAATAATCAAAACAAGTTAAATATTTTTACTTATTATTTACATCTTTTCGTAAATAATCAAAACAAGTTAAATATTTTTCAATATCACATAATATAAATCGATATCAAAATTATATCATGTAGAACAATATTTTTAAAAATATAAAAAATAATTTTTTTTAGGAAATAAAGTTGTTTTTTAAAATTATTTATTCTCGAATTTAATGAACTTAATAAAATAGTTGACCTAAGAAAACTTAACATAATAGTTAAATCGTGACTGATTACCGTAATTTGCAGTACATAATGTGAGTGCTTGGGGTATTTGACACGAGAGAGTTGTACCTAGACCTGGCAAACGGGTCAATCGGGTCGGGTCCGGGTCGGGTCTGTTCGGGTCGGGTCACAGTTCGGGTCATACATTTCGGGTCTCTTTCGGTTCGGGTCGGGTTTGGTTCGGGTCGGGTCTAGTTCGGGTGTATCAATTACGGGTCTATTTCGGTTCGGGTCGTAATCGGGTCGGGTCAGACTCGGGTCAAATCAATCTAAAATGTTCAATTTTAAACTTATTAATACTAAATTTTTGTCTCATATTATTATAACTTAGAATTTAATTGTTAATTTGAGTGTTTGAAGATATGATATAGCTATCCAAGTCCCTTTTGTTCAATTGATTCATTTAAATGTTTGATTATTCGGGTATGAGTTATTTCAGTTCGGGTCTATTTCGGGTCGGGTCAATATCGGGTCAAACAGTATTCGGGTCAATTTCGGGTTCGGGTCGGGTCAATTCGGGTTTCGGGTTGAATTTAGATTACAAATTCGGGTCAAATTCGGATGTTCGGGTCAAGTATTTCGGGTCGGATGTTCGGGTCTGGGTCAGTTTTGCCAGGTCCAGTTGTACCTAACCATTAACAGAGAGTAAACGGGGATGGGGATATGAGGGTTTGAACCTGTGACATCCCCTAGGCAGGTTGGAGTGCTTATACCATGCACCACGGTGCACAATGCCCATGGTGCACCTCCTCACAATAGAGGAGTAGGGACCACACTTAGAATAATTTAAATTATTCTAAGTGTGGTCCCTACTCCTCTATTGTGAGGAGGTGCACCATGGGCATGATACACCGTGGTGTACCATATAATTTGCCGGCAGGTTGCTTTCATAACCATTAGGCCAACTTTAATCTTCAATGACTATAACGCTTTATTCCTCCTTCTATGACGTGACTCGGCTATACAGCAGGGACAATGCTAGAGGTCTACAGTGTAGACACCCAAAAGTATCTACAATCAGCAATAATTTTTACACAATCAAAAGTTTACTACTCACACAATTAATTTAACTACCTGCATTTTTCATTACAATTAATTTTACTACTCCGATCTCAGTTTTACTACTAGTAACTCAATTTTACATTGTAGACAAATTAATTCTGTCTACAATGTAGAACTCTAACAATTTGCATACAGTAATTCTAAGATTAGATTTTCTCATCGTATGAAACCAATTAATTAGTTGAATAATATGCCATTGTATAATGTAAACGAACGTGATCATTTTGTGCACACTTACCTTCTCTATGCACCGTTGTCTTAGAAAAGGAAAAAAAAAAGGAAAAATAGAACATAGCTCTGCACGCCACGTCATCCATCACTAATAAATGTCTACTAGTAGTAGCGTTGTGTTGGCCGGGCTCTATAAATATGGGCAAGGTGAAGGAGTCTTAGTACCAAGTCATAATATTAATACACTGCCTAAGCAATAAAATAATATAAAAATATCTTTTGAAAATCTCGATTTTGCAAATGGCCGCCTCTATTCCCCTCGACAACTTGAAGCTGAATTTGCAATTTGCCATTGTAGGCGGGGCGAGTCAGGTAATATTTTTCTAGATAGTTTGTACGAAGCTAGCCATTACTAAATTTTATTGCGAAGAAAAAGCCCTGGCTTATAAGTCTGAATAGATCACTCAAAGTTATTATCACTCATAAGGAGAGTAATTATTTATTGCATAAGGATCTAGGGACTACGGAGTATATATTAGTGTACAACAATGACTATACAACAACTCTCTGTACAACTCTTCATGAGGAGAGATATAATGGAGAGACACTCTTTAACTACACTATTGTTGGAGAGTAGTTCTCCAATCAACTCTCCATAACTACAATATAGGGACTACATGATAGGGACTAGGGTTCATGAGTACGGACTAGGGTTCATCCTATCACTCCTCTAACTACAATATAGGGACTAGGGTTCATGAGTAGTGGGGGGTTTACCAGGTCATGTGTTAATCAAAAGAAATCAATAAGAAAAAGAGGTGGGGACCGATAAGAAATCATGTGCTCCGAGTTGTCAATGCTGGAAACTAGAACGTTTAATTCAAATAATGCTCAAAAAATAAAAAATAAATAGCAAAATGGGGTGCACAAAAAATGTATTTCTCAAAATAGGGTCCATGTAGGCTTGGGCGATTTGGGTGAGGCCATGAGGGAGAAAGGGAGGAGTGAGAATATGGGTGAAATTGGGTTAGTTTTTTCCTTTTACTTTTCTAGTTATTAATGTTAGCCATGTGAGATTGATGGCCCAAATTTGATGTGAGTTGTAGTTGAGGTTTGGTTATTCCCAAGCCTACATGGACCCTATTTTGGGAAATATCTTTTTGTGAACCTCATTTTGCTATTTTTTTTTTATTTTTTGAGCATTATTTGAATTAAACGTTCTGGAAACTAACTATATTTGCTGGAAAGTCATTTTTTTGAGTGTCTAAAGAATACACCATATAAAGTAGTGTTAGACACAAAGAATAATTATACGAAAATGTTTCGCAAAACGTACGTTTTATTGGATAGTTATTAACAAAAAAGCGAATATTAATCCACATGTTGTTTTTGTCTCTTGTTCAAGTTCCACGGTGCTAAATGTGTTATTCGTAACGACTTTTTGTTTTTGTATATATAGGTCTCACGCGGTGAGGATAATAATTGTGCTCCAGTGTAGGATGCATGCTTTGCCACAGCCCTTGAAGTTGGCCTTTATGGTTATATTAAGCATAAATTGATTACAATATGATGCTTATGTAACTTGTTTATGTATTTTTAATCTATTGTTTGTACTTTTGGGAAACTATGTACGGAGTAATTTGTTTTGTTTGTGGGATTTAGGCTTCAAGTTAACTATGGAGCGTCAACATGTGTTCCATGTTTTTCAACTTGTATATGCTTAGCCAAAACTCATCAGCGTCATGTTTTGTTCAGTTTTTACTACACTTGTTGATAATAAAATATAAAGGCCGGTAAGTTTAATGTGTCATCAAAATGTATCTATTCTTTGCTATATGCTGGGTCTATTTTGATGTTTTGTTACATTTGGCTGCCATATTTGATCTTCCGATATGAATCCGAATATGGGTACTAAATTGTGGACAAGATTTAAGTTGTCCCATTTTGTGTCCCAATTTCCGTTCCACTCTACTTACAAGCTTGCAAACTCACTTTATCATTCGCCTTGATCACCACCTTAACTGCTTTCTGACGGCCATCACGGCCACTACCTCCCGTGCAAGCTTCCCCCTCTCCTGGCCTCCACCTCTATTTTCATCTCTTTTGTCCATCTCTCTCCTCCATAATCAACAACAACAACCAAGCCTTATTCCCAAAATGATTTGGGGTCGGCTAACATGAATCGTCATCCAGTAACCGTCTTGTGTACGCCAAGAAATTTCGAAAACGTTGTAAACATGTTAGAAATATTTAAACAATTTCAAAGGAAATTTAGAAAGTCGTCAAAATAAATAAAAAGGTTTAAAAAAAATATTGCAAAAAACAGATGAACTTTGAACACAAGTTAAAAAGTTTTAGAAAAATAGTTGGAAAAACCAAACAAATAAATCAAAAGGGGTCAGAAAAAGTCCTCCACATGGATAGAGTCTCGCCACCCTGCCCTATCCAACACCATACTCTCTTCAAGCCCTAGGGAGCTCATATCACTTCTAATCACCTTCGTCCAAGTCATCTTGGGTCTTCCTCGACCCCTACTAATATTATCACTTCTCCACCCTTCTACTCTTCTAACCGGCGCCTCACTAGGCCTCCTCCTCACGTGCCCATACCACCTCAGTCGGTTCTCCATCATCTTATCCCCTATGGGTGCAACCCCTACTTTCTCCCTAATAACTTCATTTCTCAACCGATCACGTCTTGTATGTCCACACATCCACCGTAACATGCGCATCTCCGCCACACTCATCTTATGAACGTGACACTGCTTCACGGCCCAACATTCCGTGCCATATAACAGTGCCGGCCTAATTGTCGTACGATAAAACTTACCCTTCAACTTATTGGGCAATCCTCGATCACACAGAAGTCCTGTGGCATTCTTCCACTTCAACCAACCTGATTTGATCCTATGAGCCACATCTCCATCCAATTCTCCATCCTTTTGAAGAATCGATCCTAAATATCGGAAAAAATCTGATCCCTGAACAATCTTTCCATCCAACATGATCGTCCCCGTCTCCGTTTGCCTAATGCCGCTGAACTTACACTCCAAATACTCGGTCTTGCTCCGACTCAACCGAAACCCTCGAGACTCCAACGTGTCCCTCCATAGCTCCAACCTTCTCTCCAAATCCTCTTTCGTTTCTGAGATCAACACTATATCATCTGCAAACATCATGCACCATGGTATATCATCCTGGATTGACCTCGTCAATTCATCCATGACTATAGCAAAGAGAAACGGGCTAAGTGCGGACCCTTGGTGCTCAAAAAATAAAAATAAAACCCCAACCATCTCCCTAAACTGATGACGGGCCGATACCGAAGGTTGACTGACCTTCGTTGCCAGAGGTCGGTTCCCTCCAAAAATAACCATATAATTCGATTTTTCGAATTACATATCGCCGGCGAAAATTGTCGATGGAAAGCTGATGAACATTGGATAGGAATCTGATGAACATTTCAATCCAATCTTGGACGAACATCTATTTCAAAGTTGATGAATATTCAACTTTGATGTTCACGAACATTTGCCTTCGATGAACATACAAACTTAGACGTAAAGAACATACAAGTAAAGCTGATGAACATGGATTTTTTTTTTTTTAAGTTAAGTGCAAGCTTGATGTACACAAACCATTATCATATTGATGAACATAGAGCTTAAAACGGATGAACATTGAGCTTAATTTAATGAAAATTCAGATTAAAATCGATGAACATTGTGTGGTTGTTCATTGTTATAGTGTGCTATTGGTTTTATGGAATAACTTCTCCTCTCCGCGGTTCTTTCCATAATTTCCGAGGGAATCACACCCGGCTAAGGCTATGTTTGGTATGCCAAATAAGCTAGCTTATTTGGCCAAAGTAGCTTATTTGACTAGATTTTTAAGCTCTTTGACCAAATAAGTGTGTTTGGTGACACCACTATCTTAAATAATAAGCTAGCTTATTTAAGATGTTACCCTGGGTAACATATTAAAAAATAAGCTAGCTTATCATAATTTTATTCCTAATTTACCCTCATTTATTTACTAAAATAAAATGACATTAAAAATATTTAATACATTTTTATGTAATTTTATATATATCAGCTCCTGTATCAGCTAATTTTGCCAAACACTCCTATTTCTATCAACTAAAAACTTTCAGCTAATATTGCAGCTATTAATTCAGCTTTCAGCTACTATTTCAGCATTCATCTACTATTTCAGCGTTCAGCTACTATTTCAGCTAATTTTACCAAACATAGCCTAACAGGAAAATTATTGTATACACTCAAGAGTACATACTCTCGTTTCTCGGGTTGTGTACTTAACACAGAAATTATGTACTTTCACCCTAATTCAATGCACTTTAAGTACAATTTCGCATATTCTTTGTTAAATCGGTACGGTATAAATTCACTTATCAAACCATTTTCGTATAATTTTGCTAATATTTATAGTTTTTGGAAGTATAAATATGTAGAATAATACAAAGATGTACATGATCTTGAAGTACAAAGATGAATATATCGATTATCTTTTTTTTTTTTTTTTGACAACGTCTAATATAGAAACAACAAAAATAAAACAAAATAAAATAAATAATTACATCAAAAGAGACCTCCTAGCCTGTATAGCTAATCTATGTGCTTCCGTCAACATCTCTTTATCAACTTTCATAATCGCACGGTGTTGAAGCTGGTCACCCAAGTCTCTAACTTGATCCAGTTGCCATTTGCACAATATGTCAATTGTAGAATTACCACGGAGTAGGGCAACCAAATATCGATTGTCAATTCATTAAAATGTGGCATACTATAAAGCTCATTTTGCGCTTAATTTTACTCAGTTGCAAAAGAATGAGAGCAAATCTAGCACATCTCATTGTTAACTCCAACATCAAACAATGTATCCATCTCATTACCAAGAATCCAAGATGTACTGGCAATGGAGAGCCCAGCAAGAGCAACAGCAAGGAGGCGTAAATTTTCAACAGCTGCATGGGAGTGAAATAGTGCCAATAGTACAAGAGGACAAGACTTGTTTACCTGGAATAAATGCCCCAACAAGTTCCCAGCTACTCATCATTTTCCCCACCATCTCCCCCCTTTCCCTTTCTCTCTCCTGAGTCTCCTGCGAAAGAAATCCCCCCACCATTTCTCACCACCAATAACACCCTGCACCACCACCATACCTTTATATCGCCACCATCATAACCAAGACCCTTCGATCAAATCGCCAGATCTACATCAGGGTCCATCACCGTAGGCAACCAGATCGAAGCCCGGCCTTTCTCAAGCCGCCAATTTCGCCACCCTCAAGATCGTTGCCGGAGATCATACATGTAAAATGTAGTGCACCGGAAAAGGGTTTAGGGTTCCATTTTCTGGCGCCGCGTTAAACGCGACCCGAAAGACCTTAAACCCATCTTGGTTGAACTGGCTCAAAAATGCTGTTGCTGCCACCCTAGAAAAACGGTACTCTGCCCTCGCCTCTGGGGTTTGCCAAGCTTAAATCTCCATTAGGCATGTGCAATGGGTAGGGGAGCCCATGGCACCCATGAGCCCGCCCGTTAAAAATATAACCCAGCCCACCCACCCCTTATTGGACAGGGCTCATAATTATTGGGCTATTTGGCACCTTAACGGGCTGGGTGATGGCAATCCAATTAGCCCGTTAGGAATTAGAAAAAAAAATCATTATTTCTTTTTTCTCTCCCCCTACCCAACCACCACGCACCTCCCTCTCACCGCCCGCCACCGCCTTCCTCTTGATCCGATCACCACCTCACGTGATGGAACCATCACCAATCGACGTGCGCCGCTCCGGCGACCCCACGGCGGGATTCCTCTCCCCGCGCCACTGCCTCCATCATCCTCTACGTCCCTTATTTCTCATTTTCTCTCTCATCTCTCACTCCCTTTCCCAGCCCCTATCCTCAACCGTCGCCGCCCCAAAACTGTACCCCACCCCTCACCGTACGCCGCCGACCAAACGCACAACCATAATCGCCGCAAATAGAAGCGTTTTAAACCAATCGAAAAGTGGGTGAAGTGGATAATGGAGGAGAAGGAAGGGTTGGTGGCGTCTCGTATGGGAGTAGGGGTGGTCGCGGTAGCCGGGCGATCAGGGTGGCAGTGTCGCGGCCGTAAGAGGTGGTGGTCGGCGACGACCTCCGGCGGGGATGGGGTTGTCGGGGGAGGTGGGGGGGTCTGGGGAGGAGAGAGAAAAGAAGGGGAGTGGGGTTTTTTTTTTCATGTTTTTGTTTTGTTAAATTGATTTAACCCATGGGTTGGCCCAGCCCAGTCCAACCCATATTCATTTCCACCATGTCCCATTAGCAGCCCAGCCCATTAAGGTCCAGCCCAAACCCAACCCACCCAACCCATTGCACAGGCCTATTCTCCATCAATGAGATCCACAGTAAAATAATTCCGGCTCAAAAAGTTTTGACGCAAAGTTAAAGTTGGGTATGGAAAGCCCTTGAAAGCAGCAGGTGGATAATCTAAGTGGAGTTTTCAAGTTCAATGAGTTCTAACTAAGAAGGAAAAGTTAGCTTAGAATGTGGTTGCATTCCTCACAATTTGAACTCCAATTTTCATTGTCCTGTACTGTCGCCTGTCGGAACTTGATTTCCAAGACGAGACACCTCAGTGATAACCAATGATGCCTCCACTGTTTCGACTGCCCACTAAAACTAAGTTACCTATCCGGAACATGGAAGACGAAATTCCTACTTTCTAAGATAAAACCAAATGTAAAAAATTGTCACCCGTCCAAAATTTTCAAGCCTCCCCATATCAATGCATGTAACATCACTTTGTGCTCAGATTTTCTTCAGACGCAAAACAATGTGCGTAAATCTGGTGTCCATAACTCACAAAGTAAGAATCAGATAATTTGAAAAACAGAGAAGCAAGCGCACCAAGGTCATGTTATACCTAAACTCAACCCAAAATCACGAAAATAAAAACCCAGACATATATGCAATGCCTTTCACCAGCACAAACCCAGTAGAGTCTCCCAAAACTTTGTAATAAGACCAAGGGAAATTGACCGATTGTATTTAAGATTACGGAAAATTCACATGGTACCCTCGAACTTTGACAGATTGCACATGGTACCCAACTTGACAACTTTGTGCACATGGTACCCTTGAACTTACTACTTTGTGCACATGTTACCCAAATATTAACTTCCGTTCGATTTTCCGTTAAGCGTGATGTCATGGTTAGTTGTTAGATAAATTAGTTAATTAAAGTTACCAATTTAAGTTATATAATTTGATTTTCAATTAAAAAATAAAATTTTAAGTCTTTTAAAAACAAATCTAAAAAATTATTTCATGAATATATATATTTTTTTTTAAATTATTCATAATTTTTGCACATGGTACCCTTCAAGTTACCACTTTGTGCACAAGGTACCCTTGATATCACAACATTTCGCACATGCTACCCCTAGAAAAAATAGTTTTTTTTTTTTTAAAAAACTTTAAATATTAAAAAAACAATTTTTTTAGAAATTTGTTTTATTGAAATATTTATTCTATTTTAACTAACTATATTACCTAACAACTAACCATGACATCATCACTTAACGGAAAATCTAGCGGAAGTTAATATTTGGGTACCATGTGCACAAAGTAGTAAGTTCGGGGGTACCATGTGCACAAAGTTGTTAAATTGGGTACCATGTGCAATCTGTCAAAGTTCGAGGGTACCATGTGAATTTTCCGTTAAGATTAAAATGTTCACTAGCCTAACTACACAAGCTGAAATTGCTTCTTCAACCAAATCAAATGAATAAAAGCAGAATTTACCAGCATATTCTCATATTTCACAACGGTCGCCAGATCTAAGTGTATAATGTACCTACGTAGTTCATGCATAAAGATCGACAAGCAAGTAATGTCAGGTGTTCTTTCCGGTCAGAGGAGCTGAATAGTAAATGCAACACATAACTAGCATAGAGAATAAGTGAGCAAATACACTCATCTTGTCATCTTATTGAATAACTAACAAAAGACTCAATCAAGGAGAACTATTAAGCCAAATTGGAGCAAAGCTTGATTAAGAAGGCAAACTCTATCCTTTTTCTAACTTGGTCAATTTCTCAAGCATATGGTCAACGGTACAGCTCCTACACTACATGTAAGACAGTTCCAAAACCAGAGTAACCATAATCAAGCAGATCCCATTGAAGTACAAATTTGTTAACAATTTCATATGTGACTCTTAGCAATGCCAAAATCAAGTGGTCCAACTTGACAACGTTTCTTTGTTGCTTGAAAATTCCATTCAGTTTTTCTTCAAAATAAGCTAAAATTAGTATATTGTTGATCCACTGAAGACTTCACATGTACTTTGGAATATGTATACAGTAGTTCATAAGCATAAAAACTTTCCATTTTTACATCTTAATAACAAAACCACTCAACAGGCTAGGCAAACTGACAAACATTCAGAGTCAGAATGAATCTCAACGCGGAAAGGAGCCCTGGCAAATTATCAGACATATATACTGTATACCATTGCATCAGAAATAAGCAAGCACCCTCCTACAATGAGCTATGAAATCCAAATGCCGAGAGCCAAAAGATGATATTTTTATCAATATCCTCAAGCGTACTTGGCGTAGAATTGTCAAGGACTTTACAACCCCGTGGAAAATTCGTAACTAACTGATGTGAGATCACTACCTCACTAGAAAGAGCTGTCCAAGGTGCTGGTGCTGGTTCAAATAACAGTTGGCCATCCTTTGTTATACCTCGCGGTAATTCCATCCCAGATGGCAAAACAACACGCAACTTCCTAACCCACGATCCATCCTCCACCATACCCCAAACTTCACCGTGTCTTTCCTCCTTACCCTTACAGTATCCAACATGAGGTAAGATGGTCGAAAAGGCATTATCGTGGCAATCACCGAGAAAGAAGCAAGCTCGCTCTGGTTTAGGGGCAACTATATATGAACTCTGGAGGGTAAGTAACAAAATTGTCTTCTTTTGAACTAGTAGTCTAGTACATCTGTTGAGCAGATAGTTTACCATTCAATATGTTGTTTTTTTTAGAATTCTCCATACCACAAAATGTGGAAAAGCAACATGATTCAGATAGTCTTTTGAGCTAATTCTGTTGAATGAGCCCTTCTTTGTAAGGTTGGGAATCCCTCTTCTCTCCTATGTAAATCAGTGAATGTAAAATGTTTTCTAATTCTCACAAAACACTATTACAACCAAAAAAAAAAAAAAAAAAAAAAAAAAAAAAAAGAAGAGCAGACTTTGTTGTGACTTTGTGAGTAGTACAGTTTCGGTTTGGAGAGTTCCAGAATTTTTACCATAGCAAATTAATGAATTGGGTCGGCAGACTTATTTCCGTTAAACACGAAGAGGGTGAAAGGAACGAATGAACAATTACTTAAATTTTGCAGAACATGGTGAAGTATTGTGCAAATAAAATAAAGAATGAACGCCAATAATAGAAAGGAGAAAACTTTTAGACTCAAAACGTGATTTTGGTACCTCTTCTTGGAGAAACAATCTAATCTTGACAGACTTCAACTTGAAGAAGCTCTCAGAAAGAATCTTCAACTTCCCAACCTTAAGGAGAAGGATGAACCAAAATAAAGTCAATCAATAGCAAGCCCACAACACCAAACAGAAGACGAAGTGAGGCAAAAGGTAAGTTTTGAAACCCAAATAAGAGGAAGGGAAACATGTATTACAGTAGTAGTGGCAGGTAACTTTTTTGATAAGGGCGTTTTTTCTCCCATTGATGCTCCAACACACTTCAGAGTTATAGCTGCAAGTAAGATGATGTCATTTTCAGACAACAAAATTCAACTCCATACATTTAACTAGATCATGGTGTTTCCAACACGTACTGAGAAGTCCAGAGCTCATTTTTTGAGGACCTGCTCCACCATTAAAGTGCCTTTCCTCATCTAAACCATGCGATCTTCTGAGCTCATAAAATCTGAAAGTTGAAGTATGCACTAAGATCAGACAATTCAGGCCAAACATCCAGCAATCAGTGCATCATCGTGTTCTTAGATGTAAACACTACCCTTTTAGGAGAAAAGTATTAGAACAGTCAAAAGGTGCTATTACAACTCCCAACTGTTATTTTAGAATTGCTTTCCGAATGGTTTTTTTAGGAGAGGTGAGAGAGTGGCACATCGGCAGTACTTGTAATATGAGAGGGTAGCGGTAGGGCCAAACCGCCAAATAGCAATTGGGCCGTTTTTGGAAGATAAATGGAAGAAGTTTGGTAACTTCATGTCTGGGGACTAACCAAAAATTGATTTGTAAAGCAATGGATGGGACATCCCCAAGTGGAATGAATTAAAGCCATGGTTGGGAATTTGGGATGGTTGTTTAATGGTATGGCACAGTAAAATCCAATAAAAATGATTGAATATGAATATAATTTGTTGAGTATTCACTGTACCATACACATTAATTGATCTTTGCCATCTCATCTAAGCATGTCAACTCTAGATAGCCAAATATAGGCAGAATTAAAAGTATGGTATCCAAAAGAAAAGTTACCGGGGATGATATCGCTTAATCTCTTCTTCACCGTCATGCAACCTCGACATGACTAAGCGAACATACCTGCGAAATTGCAAGAACAACGTCATAATTCAAGTACCAATGGTCAATAAGAAGTATAGAAAGTCAATATTGTGTCATCTCATTTGGTAGACCCTCGGATATGGCTGTCCGGAAAGGCCATATCTTTAGCTTTTGAGCTGCATTGAGGTGACGAGAAGCAAGGCGAAGCAAAGGCGCATTTATCTTGGAAGCAACGCTCGCTATCTGAAAACGTCTAGAATTTTGCAAAACATAGCCTTGTTTATATTGACAAGAAACATCAGAAAGCATAAATTATAAATGTGTTTCATTAAGGGGGAAAAAACACTCTTGACAGCTGCGGGTTATTAGTGACATACTGAAATATAATCTCCGGAAACATATTTCGCAATACGTCTTATCATTAATTCCAAACTGAAGCAGAATTTTGATAGCTACTACTTTCAATCTTTAAACACTCAGCAGAAAAATAAAAAATTGCACTCTACACTAAGAATCCGTGACCAGGACAAAATATTAATTGAGTGAATGGCAAACTTTATAAGTGATTTACAGAGTTTCTAATGACTGGTTTTGCAAATGTATGCAAGTAAAGGTGAACTGACAAGTCTAGGTTTTTAGTAGGGCGTGCACTGGAAAACTTAAAACAATTATGGCTCTGGTATTTCCTAGTTAGGAACTCCTTAGTATTATGTTTTTTATTTTCTTCGGCAACAGAACTTCATGTCCACTGTAGTCTTTTGTGTGGTGCTTCTTCTCAATTAGTATAATCAACTTTTTGATCTAAACAGAAAAGATAGATGCCGAGAAACACCTCAGGAGAAATCATCACACAAAAGTAACTCAATGAGTCTGCAAATCAAAGAAATACATACCGGATCTCAGACTCCCTTCTCTCTCGACCACTCACCTGGCAGTTAGGAAATGGTGAATTAAAGGCTTGTTATCAAACAGATGATGCCCTGCCTTTAAAATCACATCTCTTTCCTCAACAGTTTTGAATCGAACAACAAAAATACCATTAGGAGCAGAAGAGACTTTGTCCAGGCCTTTTTTCCCCCAAATACGATTGAAAAAACCCTGCATAGTCTCAATAGGTGGATTTGCGCCCAAAACAAAACATACAATAGCAGATTTCCAGAAGTTTATCCCTTCTTCCACATCCTCGACACTCAATGTCATCATATTCTTAGATTTATCACTAGAAATGGAAGAATTTGGGGTAAAGTTGTTACCTTTACTATGCCTCTGTTTCCGTACAGTCTGCCATTCTCCTTCTTCCTGTGTATTGCTTCCTGTTTCCTCTTCAATAGTCTCCTCATTGATTGTGTCATGCCCATTAACATCTTCAGAATCAACATCTGACAGTTCTATCGCTGGTATGCCTTGGATCTCCCCAATCGGTTTGAACCGAACTGCATCAGACGTCGTCGGTGCCTCCTTTCGAATTTTCTGCTTATTCTGGCCTTGTTTCTTATTATTTTTCTTCAAGCTATGATTTTTCCTACTTGATCTTGATCTAGCCATAGCCAAGATCCAAATCTAGAGGAGTAATCACTAGTTCTTCAGGTGAAAAATTGTAAAAGTTTTGTCCGTACAACCTAATTTGAGTTTTCAAGTTCCAACTGCTTATAATGTGGCTGCATTCCTGCCAATTTGAACTCCAATATTCATTGTCCTGTGCTGTCCAGAACTTGATGTCCAAGACGAGACACCTCAGTGATAACCAATGACGCCTCCACTGTTTCGACTGCCCACTGAAACTAGGTTACCTATCCAGAATGCTAAGCAATTAATCATCGTATTGGATATGAAACTAGGTTACCTATGACTATGAGATCTTACCACTAGTGTCGACTTAGTGCTTGTTTTGATGAACATGGAAGACGAAATTCCTACTTTCTAAGCCAAAACCCATTGTAAAAATCTGTCACTGCTCCAAAATTTTCAAGCCTCGCCATGTCAATGCGTCATTTTGAGCTCAGACTTTTTTCAGACGCAAAACAATGTGCGTAAATCTGGCGTCCACAACTCACAAAGTAAGAATCAGATAATTTGAAAAACAGAGAGGCAAGCGCATCAAGGTCATGTTATACCTGAACTCAACCCAAAATCACGAAAATAAAAACCCAGACATATATGCAATGCCTTTCACGAGCACAAACCCAGTAGAATCTCCACAAACTTCATAATAAGACCAAGGGAATGATGAATTTGTATTGAAGACTAAAATGTTCACTAACCTAATTACACAAGCTGAAATTGTTTCTTCAACCAAATCAAATGAATAAAAGCAGAATTTACCAGCATATTCTCATATTTCACACGGTTATTAATCACCAGATCTAAGTGTCACGTAGTTCATGCATAAAGATCGACGAGCTAATGTCAGGTGTTCTTAGACTTCTTACCAGTCAGAGGAGCTGAATAGTGAACGCAACAAATAACTAACATAGACAATAAGTGAGCAAAAAACTCATCTTGTCATATTATTGAATAGCAAACAAAAGACTCAATCAAGGAGAACTATTAAGCCAAATTGGAGCAAAGCTTGATTAAGAAGGCAAACTCGATCCTTTTTCTAACTAGGTCAATTTCTCAAGCATATGGTAAACGGTACAGCTCCTACACTACATGTAAGAAAGTTCCAAAACCAGAGTAACCATAATCAAGCAGATCCCATTGAAGTACAAATTTGTTAACAATTTCATATGTGACTCTTAGCAATGCCAAAATCGAGTGGTCCAACTTGACAACGTTTCTTTGTTGCTTGAAAATTCCATTCAGTTTTTCTTCAAAATAAGCTAAAACTAGTATATTGTTGATCCAGTGAGGACTTCACATTTACTTTGGAATATCAAATATGTATACAGTAGTTCATAAGCATAAAAACTTTGTAACCAAAAAAAAAAAAAAAAAAAAAAAAAGCATAAAAACTTTCCATTTTTACATCTTAATAACAAAACCACTCAACAGGCCAGGCAATCCGACAAACATTCAGAGTCAGAATGAATCTCAACGCGGAAAGTAGCCCTGGAAAATTATAAGACATATATACTGTATACCATTGCATCAGAAATAAGCAAGCACCCTCCCTTCAATGAGTTATGAAATCAAATTGCCGAGAGCCAAAAGATGATTTTTTTTTATCAATATCCTCAAGCGTACTTGGCATAGAATTGTCAAGGATTTTACAACCCCGTGGAAAATTCGTAACTAACTGATATGAGATCACTACCTGGCCCATGTTCTCTAATTCGTGTGTGAGGAAAATTTAACATAATTGCATAACTGGAATAGTTGAACAAAGTTGTAGCAGCCTGAAATAGGTATTTTCACAATACATTGTAGGTTCACTGAAAATTACAGCAGAAGTACTACGAAACAACAACAGTAAACAGACAATTCTAGCTAAAGACATGCTTAAATCGCCACAAAGTAACGAAAGAGATAGCTAAAGCACTATACTACTGCTACAAAATGAGGAAATGCTAAGAGTAAGTAACAAAGTAACCACTGACTAACTAACCTCCAACATTTGTGATCAAAAGAGCCCTCAATACCAGCACACATTGACCTTTTTTTCTTGATTCAGAGAATGATTGAGAACAAGCTCTCTACATATGCAAAGAGGCAAAATTCAGATGAAAGATGCCCTAGATTTTTACACGAGCCTGAAGCAGAATCAACCAGTATCACCTCACTAGAAAGAGCTGTCCAAGGTGCTGGTTCGATTAACAGTTGGCCATCCTTTGTTATACCTCGCGGTAATTCCATCCCAGAAGGCAAAACCACACGCAACTTCCTAACCCACGATCCATCCTCCACCATACCCCAAACTTCGCCGTGTCTTTCCTCCTTACCCTCACCTAAGCTCAATATTAGCTCTACACATCCACGAGTAGTCACCGCGACACAATTCAAATTAACAGCAGTTGTATCCCAAGGCAACCTAATCAACTCAAAAGTCTCTTCACTATAATCAAACACAACAAGCCCTGGGCCAACAGAGCCATCCTCCTCAGTGCAAAATGGTGAACACCAATAAGACTTGCCATTCAAGAAACCGTCAGCGACGCCAAATATTGCAGTCACCTGAGTGAAACCGTATAAACCAAATGTCCAAGATCTATTCTTTAATGAATACACCTGAAACACAACCTCAGCTTTACCCGAACCAAAAGCAATTGCAAAATAAGCAACGACAACCTTGTAATCCTGAGTTTTCGGGTCGAACCCGATTGCATGAACACTGCCACCTAGAGACCGACGCCGACAATCAAACCTAGGAGGGTCGATTTTGCAGAAGTGGTCATTCAATGGGTTCCAAACAACGTATTTTTTGTTCCAAGATAACAAAACAAGACCATTTGCAACACCGAATTTGTCGGAATTTGGGAGATGATCAGGGTGAAAGTTCCCAGGGGTATCGGGGTCAATAAAAGAGGGGTCTACAAACTTATCAAGATCAAGGGATGGGGTAATTTCAAACGAATTAGGAGAGAGAAAATGAAGAGAGGGTTTAGAATGATCGTATCTTGTCTTCTTGACGCCACTTCGCCAGAGTAGATAGCAGGAGAGAGAGTTGTTTGCTGATTTCAATTGCTTGAATTTGAAGTTTCTGCTGTCAATTAGAGATTTCCATGCCTTGCAAACTGCCCGAATTCGCACTAAATCTTTGACGGGGAGCCGGAGAAAGATGTCCTCTTGCAGTTCTTCGGGTATATGTTGCTCAGATTTTCTGGGGTTTTTCGTTACCATTTCTTCCGAGTTTTTGTCGGAATTTCTGGGTTGGAAGTTGTGTTGAGTTAACAGTAGAAGTTGCAGTGGAATGGAACAAGTGAGGTTTATGAGTGATTGATTTTAGTAAAGTGAGGGTAGCAAACTAGCAATTGTGAAGGAGAGGTCTTCTCGAATATACAGAGTAGATACGTAAATCTGCAAATTCCACTGTGAGACGGTCTCATACGATGAGATCTCTCACACACATTCTCAAAAATAACTATATTGGTCTTATTTGATGAGACGATCTCTAAAATTACCGCTAAATTATTCTTAGAAAATTCTATTTCACATGGATTTTCACTTCCTAAAAGAGTTATGGGAATTATTTGGTTCCCCGAGTAGACTCCTATGGAAATTTCTACTTACCTAGACATCTTAGTTAAGCAAGTGCTTACAGAGCAGGAAAATCGAAATTCCTAAAAGATGATATTTTGATTTTCCATGTTTTGGCGACCAAACAACCTTAATAAGTTTGTATTTCCTGGGAATTGCAAGTTTCTGGTTTGTTTCACACGATCACTTGAACATCAAACATTTCGACTTAGTTCACTGATGTAATAGAACAAACCAAATATCAAAGAAAAATTTTGTTACAAGTCAGGATATTGTAAAGGTCATTTTGCGCTTAATTTTACTCAGTTGCAAACTTAAGAGAGCAAATCTGGCACATCCACGACTCACAACTCACAAGTACAGAATCGAATGGATACAAACACAGAGGCACACATCTACACCAGTCAAAAATGGATTTATCAATGCTTCGTGACTTTGTAGGATCGCAAATGAGAAGCTTTTGAATTTCATCTTCACCAGAAGCCAAGGATAATACTGAATTACTCATGCCACAATTACGTTCAGGTCCGAACAAGCTGAGACCGACCAAGTCATGCACTTGCAAAGAGGGAAAGCAACGGAGGTCTGAACTGATAGCCATGGCAAATAAGTGTCTGAAGCATGGTCTAGCCCCCCGAGACGTATGCTTTAGCAACAGAAACTAATGCACTTCAACATTATAGCAGTTCGTAGCAGATATTACATCTGTGAAAGGACACCCATATACACTATCAACAACAGAGCTCATAGAACATTTACAATATGGGGAAAAAGAAAGATGTGGTTGTACCTACAATTTCGGCATCTCAGTTTCAGACGGTAGAATTAAAACTCTTCATCAACGAGAATGGTTGATCCATTGTCAACTCCAACATCAAACAAGGTATCCATCTCATTATCAAGATGTACTGGCAATGGAGAGCCCTGCAAGAGCAACAGTACATTCAGTATAAATCATTCTACCACTACAAGTGTTAAACTACAAGATACCTCTATGTCCGCAAGCGGAAGAGGTTTTCCAGCATTCTTATGTCCTAAGGTGGACATTATACACTCATTGAATAAAATATAAATTATACTTCTGATATTTGGGGGAAAAATATAACTTCAGAGATTAGAAGAATATGTCTTCAAAAAAAAAAAAAAAAAAAGAGATTCGAAGAATACAAAGAGTCATTTTTCACAAGTGTTTTTGAAAAATGAGTAAAATCTACAAATACATGGAAATGCCAAGAGTCTCAGAAGTCAGTCTAGATTGACCACCACAGTGCCCTACTGTTACTCGATTATTTTCAACCCCATCCAATTCTGATCATAGCCACCAAGACCAGCTACCATGAGACATGATGGCCACCCTACCATGAGACATGATGGCCACCCATGAAAAACCATTTGACAACAAACGTCAGATTAGGAAAGGAACTTGGGATGACGGGAACATTTTTTGTATTCTCACTGCTGTATTTTATGTAACTGGAGGTACTGGAACAACAAAGTCTGCTCCGGGAACAAAGTCTGTTTTTTCTTACAAAACACTATTACCAAAAAAAAAAAAAAAAAAAAAAAGAAAAAACAGACTTTGTTGTGACTTGTGAGGTACTGTAACCATAGCAAATTAATGAATTGGGTCAGCAGACTTTTTGTTAAACACGAAGAGGGTGAAAGGAACAAATGAACAATTACTTAATTTTAGCAGAAATTTTGGCGAACTATAGTGCAAATAAAATAAAGGATGAACGTGCCAATAATAGAAAGGAGAAAAGTTTTGGACTCAAAACGTGATTTTGGTACCTCTTCTTGGAGAAACAGTCTAATCTTGACAGACTTCAACTTGAAGAAGCTCTCAGAAAGCATCTTCAACTTTCCAACCTTAAGTAGAGTAGAAGGATGAACCAAAATTAAAGTCGATCAATAGCAAGCCCACAACACCAAACAGAAGCAGAAGTGAGGCGAAAGGTAAGTTTTGAAACCCAAACAAGAGGGGGGGAAACATGTATTACAGTAGTTGTGGCAGGTAACTTTTTTGATAAGGGCGCTTTTTCTCCCATTGATGCTCCAACACACTTCAGAGTAATAGCTGCAAGTAAATAAATGTCACTATCAGACAACAAAATTCAACTCCATACATTAACTAGATCATGGTGTTTCCAACACGTACTGAGAAGTCCAGAGCTCATTTTTTGAGGACCTGCTCCACCATTAAAGGGCCTTTCCTCATCTAAACCATGCGATCTTCTGAGCTCATAAAATCTGAAAGTTGAAGTATGCACTAAGATCAGACGATTCAGACCAAACATCCAGCAATCAGTGCATCATCATGTTCTTAGAAGTAAACATTACCCTTTTAGGAGAAAAGTGTTAGAATAGTCAAAAGGTACTATACTCCCAACTGTTATTTTAGAATTGCTTTCCGAATGGTTTTTTTAGGAGAGGTGAGAGAGTGGCACATCGGCACTACTTGTAATATGAGAGGGTAGCGGTAGGGCCAAACCGCCAAATAGCAATTGGGCCGATTTTGGAAGAAAAATAGAAGAAGTTTGGTAACTTCATTTCTGGGGACTAACCAAAAATTGATTTGTAAAGCAATGGATGGGACATCCCCAAGTGGAATGAACTAAAGCCATGGTTGGGACTTGGGATGGAGGAAGTATTGTTTAATGGTATGGCACAGTAAAATTCAATAAAAATGATTGAATATGAATATAATTTGTTGAGTATTCAATGTACCATAAACATTAATTGATCTTGCCATCTCATCTAAACATGTCAACTATAAATAGCCAAATATAGGCAGAATTAAAAGTATGGTATCCGAAAGAAAAATTACCGGGGATGATATCGCTTAATCTCTTCTTCACCGTCATGCAACCTCGACATGACTAAGCGAACATACCTGCGAAATTGCAAGAACAACGTCATAATCCAAGTACCAATGGTCAATAAGAAGTATAGAAAGTCAATATTGTATCATCTCATTTGGTAGACCCTCGGATATGGCTGTCCAGAAAGGCCATATCACTAGCTTTTGAGCTGCATTGAGGTGACGAGAAGCAAGGCGAAGCAAAGGCGCATGTATCTTGGAAGAAACGCTCGCTATCTGAAAACTTAATAGTATTTTGCAAAACATAGCCTTGTTTATTATATTAACAAGAAATATCAGAAAGCAAAAATTATTTATGTGTTTCATTAAGGGGGGGAAAACGCTCTTGACCGCTGCGGGTTATTAGTGACATGCTGACATATAATCTCCGGAAACATATTTCGCAATGTTCATCTTATCATTAACATACAGAAGCAGAATTCTGAAAGCTACTACTTTCAATCTTTAAACACTCAGCAGAAAAATACAAAATTGCACTCTACACTAAGAATCAAGTGAATTGCAAACTTTATAAGTGATTTACAGAGTTTTTAATGACTAGTTTTGCCAAGATATGCAAGTAAAGGCGAAGTGACACGTCCAGGTTTTTAGTAGGGCGTGCTACTAGAAAACTTAAAACAATTATGGCTCTGGTTTTTCCTAGTTGAACTCCTTAGTATTTTATGTTTTTTATTTTCTTCGGCAACAGAACTTCATGTCCATAATAGTCTTTTGTGTGCTGCTTCTTCTCAATTAGTAGAATTAACTTTCTGATCTAAACAGAAAAGATAGATGCCGTGAAACACCTTAGGAGAGATCATCACACAAAAGTAACTCAATGAATCTGCAAATCAAAGAAATACATACCGAATCTCAGACTCCCTTCTCTCTCGACCACTCACCTGGCAGTTTAGGAAATGGTTTAAATTAACATGCACTACTTAATTATGTAGTCTACGTACACCAAAATTTTTAATTTACCTCACTTCCATTTAGTACTTCAACTTTTGCTAGCCTTGCAATCAAAACAAACCTAGGTACTCCACCACGTCCAGGGTCAGCTATAGGATTTTCAGACAATCTAACCTCCTACAAGTAACCCAGAAGATAAGGAAAACAGCATTATTGATGACGAAGCAAAAGAGATAAATATAAAAGGAAGACGATCATTATTCCATTCATCATTAAAACGGAAACAACAAAGACCTTTTTGGAGTTAGAATCCACTCACTCAAGTGTTCCTAACCTTGTCTGTTTAATTATTAAACACATGAGAACAAGGCTCTAGAGCAAGTAAAGTCCTTTTCACTCGTAAAGGAGTAGTGTGACAAGGGGTTGGGGATTTTTAGATGATCACATCCAAGAGTCTGAGTCTCGTGTATAACAAAATCATTGAATGACATTTGGAAAATAGAACACAAAAGGGAAGGGGGACAATGGCGAATCAGACAGCCTATCACTTCCACCTCCAGTTTTAAAGTATGCTTATAGTCAGCATGTTTCTAATATACTACATTGTGTATATTAAAGCCTTTGAGCTATCCTTTCTCAAGCTACACTAAAACCACCAAACAGCAATGATACCATAGCTGCATTGTCAAGGGACACCGGAATTGCAGCCTTCCCTCTAGGAAGCCAAAAATGCTGACTATGGAGAATTTTTCCAGCTATTGCCTATTGGTCTAATGCATCCAAACTTAACATCGGGCACAAAATTGTTAAAAAGATTTTAAAGGCCCAAATGATCCTGTAGATCAGACCCTTGATAGAAACTTATACATAAATGTCCACCAAGAACTTCACATTCAAACAACAGAAACATTGCAGGGAACAGAGGCACCAACTTTTTATGTACACATTTCAAAACCTACAGACAAAAAGAGGGAACAAACAAACAAAACTGAAAAATACTTAATCCATCATTCTAACCAAACGCAAGACTACTTTAAAACACCATATGCTTAAATCCATTTTGGCATAGACATGTAACTAAGAAAGGTGAGGAACATACAGTTAGCCCTGGGAAAGAATTTAGCGAGTCCACAGACTCAGCATCTGCAATGCTATTGGCACCTGCAAGAAACAAGGGACACAAAAAATAATTATAAGCAAACTCATTTAAGCTCTCTAACAACAGTTTCTAAATTAGAGAGAATGTTTTGCACATCACCTAATAGAAAACAACGCAAATGTTGGAAGGGCACAATGCTGAATGACATTTGCGTTGAACTATTGGACGGGTAAAATACTCCGCTAAGACGGTTCTTGTTCAAATGAAGCTGCTCCAAGCTTATATAAAAAAAGTAAGGTAAATGACTCATTGTTGCAGGCACTAAATAGAAGCAAGAATGGAAGATAAAGTAAGGCAAATAGTAAAGAGAGTGCAAAGGGTCGTGCTAAGTCCTTACCTTTTCAGCTCAGATAACTTAACAATCTCATCCCATCCGGATATACAATTATCTTCAAGATTCAAAACGCGTAGAGAATCTAACCCTTGGACAACTCCTGAGGAGGTGGGCTGCATAGAGCACATAAGAATACGTACGATAACAAATAGATGAACTCAACAAAAGACTTCGGAACAAAAATAAAGGAATAGTGAAGGCGTCATAAGGAAGGAAATTTACAGCAGTGTATAATTAAACCCAGGTTATGGTACAGCATTTATAAATACTATAGGGTCACAAGGACGGCCTGAAAAAAATGCAACTTTCCCTTTTATTCAAAAGCAGGTGTACTATTGCCCTACTAGAAATTACTACATGACATTTGTGCTGAATTTCAGCATTCAAATCCTAGGCTCCTACTGGACATACCACCCATCTGCCTCAGCTCATATCAGTCCTACACCCATAGTCAAAAAATTATTTTCCTTTGTCCCTTAATTTCGTAAATCCTACAGCTTCAAGACCAAATTTACAGGTAGCGAGGTATTACCATTAACAAGTAGCCACGTCCCTCTGGCCAACTGTCAAGAAGCCCTTTTGTGTTAATAGACAGAAACGTAAACCCCAGGTGCCGCATTAGTTGTTGGCTAAATCCCTGAGCAATCTCATATTTTAGGACCATGGTAGAAACATGGGTGATGGGTGTCCCATCGCAGTTCTCATCCAAAGCTGGAAGCCTAGAAGGCAGATTTTGGGATTTAGGGGGAAGCTTGTAAACCCACATGGATGTTTCATATACATTGAAAGAAAAGGATAGGGTGATACAACAGTGTCTGAAAAGTTAAAAACATTATCCAACCAAAGAAGTATCTCTACACTGCACAAAAACATGTAGACAACACTTGAATAGCAATTATGGTTGTCAAAAGAAAAGCATATGAGGAAAGATACTAGGGAAGAAAAACTGGCATACCGTAATTTCAATTATATCATTTCCCATCAGATGTAATTCATCAATGGACGGCAAGAATTGTTTTATCCCTTCAATCTGCGGAGATTCATTATTCAGCTTCCGGATAGGAATCAAAGATTGATTAACGAAAAAATAACACAGTCTATAATACATGCACCATCATACAGAGATACAGAATAATACGATTAACAAAGATTTTCTTCGAATTCACACAAAATAATAAGGTTACACACCTGTGTCCACTTTACACCAGTATAATTCAACACCAAAACACGGATGTTCACCAAAATTGGTAGGCATGTCACATGCTGTGCCATTTTGTTATTAGTCAAATTGAGAGCTTTAAGGGCAGGTAGCTCCTGACAAATTGCTAGATCCTGATAAACCAACAAACTAGAAGAAGTCAATTTCACATAGGTAGTGAAACAAACACCAAGAAAATGGTAAGGCACAGTTTTGTACAGCATCCCATGCTTTTTAGGGAGTAAAAATCATAGCGTCGACCATTACTGGATTAGTGGCCCAACTATTGTCGAGTAACAAAAGGATTATAAATGTACATATCTATGCTTATCATGTAATGTAACCCATACACAAATCATTAGCTGTAGACAGGAAAATAATTCCAAGGTAAGCTATTCAAAGCCTAATAAAGTGAACCCACCCAACAGAAAAATGGACCACTATCCCATAATTAGCATTGTTTTCTCCTACAAATACAAGCAAACTGTAATCATAGCAGGGATCTAAGCATTTCCAATCTGGAGTGGAGATTTTTTTTTGGGAGGGGGGGGGGGGTATGGTCGCGTATCATTAAGAAAGAGACTTAGGTGAGTGGACGAGCTACAAGGAGGGAGGCAAGAACCATGCTTTATTTCCTTCATTATAAACGTTTTGTAGAGCTTTCATAAATAAAAAAATATCCACCCCATGTTACAAACATAAACACCAACATGACCAATACCAGCATTTAAGGTCGAGGAGGCTTTTGGAAAGAGGACAAAAATATCATTACCATGTGCACCCGAATATCAGACAGACAGTTAAGGTTTACGCTTCAACGAAGGAAAAAGAGAAGGAAAGGAAAATGAGGTTTTTGACTTTTTGATTATGCAAACAATGGGGTACAAATGCAGAAGGGGAGGTGGGACTGGGAGGAAGTGAGAAACCAATCCCCCCCCCCCCCCCTTATTACCATCTCTCTTGCACGAACAATATTTTAAAGCGAAAGTTTTTTCCTCCCTCCCCCTTCCATCATTTTCCTCCCTGACTACTTCATCCCTTCCCTTTCCTTTCAAGACCATTCAAAGGTCATCCAAAAGGAGGATTCACCTATCTCTTCCCCTTTCTCTTCGAATTTTCATCTTCTATCTTCCCACCCCTTTCATCTGTTCTCGGCCCCCAATAAGTGTGTCATCTATGGATGTCACGTGACATGTCCCTATAATGTCCCTATAAAATGCAGGAAACTGCAGGATGATTATGATTTGTGATTACTATAGCTTGAGAGCAACTCACCTTCCAGTCACACAGTAAATTTCCTGTTAAATCAAGCTCCTTCAAATCTGTAATAAAAATAAGAGAATAGAGTCAATTTCATTTCAACAAATGTGTAACATCAAAATGTTAAATAAAACATTATGGCTTGAGCTTCTGTAAGATAGGAGTTATGTGCACGGAATATATAAAGACAGCAGTCCAAAATCATATCAGTCATGAACTCACAAGGGTGTTACAAATTAAGGTCTGATACATTTGAGATCGCGTAAAATTATTTTTTGATCATATCACCTAGATTTTAAGGCATGAACATACTAAACAACTAAAGGGGCAGCCCGGTGCACATTGGCGTCCCCGCTAAGCGAGGGTAATGTTACTAAAATTTCTTTGATCTGGAAACAAAATTTCTACTAGAGCAGGAGAACTGAACAAGAAGACGACCCTTAGTCCCTGGACATGAAACCTTTTCCATGCCCCTCGTATGTCAAAACTAATATCGGGTTTCAGAACTTTAGGCTCTAAATCCCAACTTTTCATCCCCATTGACCCCATGAAAACCCATGGCCATCATAATTTAATGGACAATGTTGATCCCTAGTTTGTCATATTTGTTTCTTCGCTGCTAAATCCTTCGTTGCTTTCCCTTCTTAAATTCCAGTGGATATTGTTCACGGATTTGAGTGGATTTAAGGTCAATTCTACAGCAGCAAAGTACTCAAAATTCTCAGCATTGTCTTTTTGGAAATATTGCTACCTTTGTCTTTAATTTCACTCCACAGCACGATAAATCAAAGTTACATTGAGAGTAAGGTTGTCACCATGGACTTGACCGTTGATCATTTGAGCAGAGTCATAAAGGATCAAAATTGCTACCTTGGATAGATTGCAAGTTAGCCAGATTCTTTATTTGATTGGTACCCATAGTTAAACACGACTGTTTCTGCACAGCTTTTTGCACTTTCCATCTTTATGCGGATTAATCCTAGTCTCTGTACTTTCCTATCAGAAGGATAAGTTGGCTTACTCACCGTGGTTTCCATAGTTGTCAGCCCCTACTGAGTTCTGGTTGCTGGGATTTTAGTTGATGCCAACACATATTAAAGCTCATTACCTCTATTTAATCACATGTATAAAAGTAAGGCCTTATTTTCGGAATAAGGCTTGGTTGTTGTTGTATCAAAATAAGGCCCACATTCACAAACGATGTTGATTATGAGTTTCAACTTTCAAAGAAAGAGTTGCATCTTGATGCCATTACGCAGCTCCTTAACTACATCAACTTCCACTAACATGGACCTTCAATGTACTTATCAGTAACAAAGGGGGGTTCCAGTTCTGCAGGCAAGTTTCCTCTGAGGTTCTGGCTGGCCGAAAATGGAATCCAAGGGAACAAGACAAAATTGTCCTTCTGTGGAAGAAGACTGAGGACTCCATGGTTTTAGGATAAAATTACTGGAGGCATATGCTCATCCCCTAAGAAGAACAATATTCATATCACACCCTTGTTTGCAAATTTCCAGAACAACTATCTCTAGTATGGTACATTGGTACGAGATCTTAGGCTCGGCAACATGATTTCCGTATTTGCCTGCATATTGGTCTGATATCTGATACATCTAGATTGTATCTCATAACAAAACCCAGAATCCTTCAGTTGCAATATCATCCTTATTTTAAATCAATTCTACTTTTATACATCGATTCTCTTATCAGATTGACCCGTTAACTTTTAGGGAATTGATCATGCCAATTCAAATTCTAAGAACACTTTACACTCCAAAAACTTCTGCATAAATACCCTTCTGAATCAACTTATCTTGTTTGTAGAAATTAGAATATAAGAATTGAAATCACACTTGAGTAATTTCAGAAAAAGAAATAACCATTTTAAGCGCATAAGCAAGAACAAATAACAACTTACTGGGTGCTACTTCACTAATTTGCGATGGAGGTCCAGTAGAGCTAACCCCAAGATAAGCTACTGAAGCGTTGCTCAACTCCTTAAAATGGCTGTGCTTATTTTGAATTTTATCTGTCCCAACAAGCTTGATTGACACCTTTCTGTTGGTCGCTGACAAGACATACATTTCATCTGGGACGAGAAAAAGAGACAAAGTTTCACTATGAGCCACCTGAATAAATGCACATGTAGGACACATATCATGACAAACATTTTGAAAACGACAAAGATATCACAGAGCATGTAGAAGTGTGGCAATGACAACAGCGATGACTCCACAAGACACAACAAGACCTACAGCAACTGTAGCTTAGTCTTATTTAGAAAAAGGATGAACAATCACTTCGTTAAAAGTCTAGATTCCCGCAGTACCTTGTTCCTGAGTAATCTTACAAATTACTTGACTCTTCAGCAGCAAAAAGACTTGAGGGAAAAGTTTTATAGATTGATTACATAAACCTCTTAACTCTACACCTCAACAAAGTATTTGGCAATTGGCATGATAAACAAACAAACTTTATGCATGTCTGCTAAAGCTGAATACACGATTACAACTAAGAGTAAAAGGGCAGCCCGGCGCACATTGGCGTCCCCGACAAGCGAGGGTCCGGGGAAGGGTCCCACCACAACTAAGAGTCCAAGATAAAATTACAACATCTGCATTCCAGCAACCAGTATAGTAACGAATACACAACAACAAAAGGAGGCTTGATTGCTTCAGTAACTATGCTAATGCTGTCCTGTATAACTGATAGAGAGAGAGTGAGAGAGAGAGAAGGAAGACTGAAGTCCTTACGTTTTCTTCACCTAAAGCTTCTGACTTTTCAACTCCTAGTTCAGACTATGAGGGGTGACACTTGACGGTCAGGGAGGGAATACTACCTACCACAGAATGTCAAGCTTTTTAAAGTTTTGGTTCTACTACATGAATTTGCCAACTGTAAATTTGTTCATAAAGATTGCGACAATAAGAAGCATGTACATGCATGCTTCAGGCACAAAAGAAGATAAAAGGAAGCGAGCATAAACTTGATTGTGATGTTGCCCTACCCATATGAAAAATAGTTAAGCAGGAAAAAGGAAAGATCGATTCTTTTAGATCCAGAAATGTGATAAAGAGCAATTACTCATATAGTAATCACTCCATACTCGAACAAGGCACTTCCAAGCTACCTCGCTCAAGAAGAGCCCTTAGAAAGGTCATCGCCAAATTCTAACAAACAGAGAAGCACTGAGTGAATGGCTGCATCTCAAGTAAAACTCTGACAAGAACTGAGAGAGAATATCTTTCACTCATAATTAGAAGTGAAACCACGAGCTTGATATCAAGTACCCCTTATCAAGCTAAAGAAACTACGTCCTCCTCGAGAAATGTCTACTTACTCAGCAAAAGGAGGACAACTCTCGGAAACACATATGAAACCTCATCACAGACTTTAACAAGCAAACGCTACAAGTAAATAAATCCCGTCAACTACGAGTCTTTTATCATTTCCTTGTTCATGAATGGCTCAACACTTCCCTACATTGCCATCCACAGCTACTAAGTTGGCGTATAACAAAGCATTGCCCCCAAAATCGATCCTCTCACGATCACAACAACATTTCATCTCTAAGCACAAGCAACATTGACTCGAAAATTCAAAACATTTCACATTTCCCCAAATTTTCCTAACTCACTCATCATTCTAAAGAAACAACAATAATTACGACACACACAACAATAATAACTACAATTATTCGAAAACACGAAAACAAAATAATCTCCGTAAGCATCAAAACCACTTCTACATCAACTAAAATTCAAAACACAAATCACCCAACAAATTAAATAAAAGGGGCATACCCTCCTCTTCTTTCGTCGTTTCGCCACGGTACCGAAGATGCAACGCTTCCAACAATGTGATACCAGAACACAGCTTTGCGGGTCGGACAAACGAACCCGAACCCGGAAATGCAGCTTGGAAATAACGGACCCCATTCATAGAACCATCATGTTTTCCATCCCCATTGTCCCAATCAACTCCCACCCAATTACCAGAATGCCCTTCCACTGGCCCCACATACTTGACGGATCCGATTCTCTTTGAATCTCCGGCAGAATGAACCCTCTGCCCGATTTTGAATTCGGGTCCTTCTGACGGATCCATTTCCTTTCCTTTCCTTATCTTCCTTTGCAATTACTGTAAGCGCGTGCGACGTCGGTGGTGTTAGGGTGGCTGATGGTGGCGCGTGGAAGAGGAAGCGGTGGGGAGGGGTGGGGGAGGAAGACTGTGAAATGAGAAGATGGGATCGTCTAATTTCACACTCAGTTAGTCACACGGGCTCGCATGGCGGGTCAAGACACTAACTTGCATCGGAGTTACGTGCAAAGTTCGAATCCTCGTATTTTCATCCCGTCTGATATCGATGAGGGTGTACACTCGGTTAATCAAAGTTTCGAAAAAATATTGCATGATGAATTAGTTAATAGTTTTATCTAACTTGCTACGTAATTTTTTTTAACTTTAATTAACCGATTAGTGTGTATAAAGTGTTTGACGTGGGACGGAAGGAATGCTCCTTAGATTCTGTAATGAGGCATTTAAGTACGATGAGATCACTATAAAAGTTACTACTAGTCATCAAAATTAACATAAAATGGTTGTTGTAGTTGTCTGGTTAGAAAGACAAATTGGTAAAACAATGTAACCATTATTATGGATTTATATCTTCTGAATTTCATGCTATATATTATTAACGGATTTTCTAATGTGTGCCCAAAGGGCACATGTTAAGAACTTATTCATTTCCTTATTTGAGTGAGATTCACACTTGGAAAAACAAAATATATCATTTCATTTATTATTTGAGCAGAATCTCACTTAAATAAAAAAGGTTTGGAGTTCTTATCATGTGCCCTATTATTAATGGTCAAAATATGACCACAACTTATGCTACAAAAGAAACATTAACACATGAGAACATTAGAGAGTATCAGAGTTTGACGGTCGTGATTGGTTCAATGCCTTTGGGATAGTTTTCGAAAAAAATATCGATGTATTTTTTTATCGGCCGATATAAAGCTGGTCGGTCTTGTGTCACTAATTCTTTCAATGGTCCAATCTCCTTATCAACATCCGGAGAGCAAAACATAGCAAAAGACATTCGGTCTTTCTCTAGATTAGGCTTCACTCTATGAGGAACACTTTTAAAGATGCCATTACTCATGATCTGGAAAAAAATCATTAAATTTATTAGAATCAGAACCATAAAAAATAAACTAAAATGGTATGAAATCGGCATTAACAAAAAAAAAAAAGATCGTTAAGAAATGAGAAAATGTAGAGAGTCTGTGTATTTATTTTAGTTGAGAAGCAGATATATTCACAACAATTATTAGTTTGAAAAGAGTAAAAATACACTAACACTTACCTCTAATTGAACCCCAACAATCACCATGATGGCATGGGGGATTACAGGAACTTTAAACCAATGTCCACCCTTCTCAATTTCAAGAGCCTCTACTTCTCTATCTAGCAATAGAAATGTTACCGCTGACATATCTTTATGTTTGGAAATTGATCGAAGAAGATCAACAAGTGGATATGGTAAATAGTAATTTATTCTTGCCACCATATGTGAATTTTCTCCATAACCATCAAGAAAAGCATTGTCTTCCAAATTCAAAGATCGTGCCATGGCTTGCACAACCAAATCATGTGCCCTTTTCACTTTTGAAGTAAACTCATACAAAATGTCCCTATAGTAAAAGAACTACTTGTTAATACATGTAAAACAAATATTTGCCTATCATACTCAAAAATACTATTTTTTTTTTTGTGCATACAAATAATCATCAAATGAATCGTTTTGCTATTGTTTTATTTCACAACTCTCCAAAATGGTTGTGTCTACTAAAGATTGGTATGCATAATAATTATACCTCTCAATTCGGAATACACCAAATAATGAGAAATTTATGGATAGCAAACGTCATAGTATCATAAAAACAATAATAATATTATTTCAGTTTATAGTCACTTATTTATTTAAATGCTCATTCTATGCATGTACATGGATATGATTCATGACAAAGTAGGTACCTTAAATTGTAAGGAGTGGTTGGCCAACACTCCAGGATTCGCTGATCTTCTGGATAAACGTGGAGAAATAATCGATAATTTGCCGGAGGACGATCGCTTAGATCATAACCAGTGCCATATCCTTGAAGATTGTCTGACGTCTTTGAATATTTTTCTTTCTCTTCCGAAGGAAGATAGAAGAATTTCTTAGTGGTGTCGCGAATTTGATCTAAAAATTCGAGTGTCATACCATGGTTTATGAGCTACAAAAAAAAACGTATGAGATACTTCAAACCTGACTGCCATTTGATCACTTCAAGTTTTAAATGTATTTTTTTCTTTTACAAATTTTATACCTTTACATACTTTTCGCATGTTATGCTCAAAATGTAAACAAATAATAATATCAACGCGTATAATTCGTATAATAGGGCATATACATGGCTTTGATATGCGTACTAATTGCTAAAAGTTCAAACAACGCATGTTTGAGGATTATGATTAACCATTACCTGAAAGCAACCCCAAGAAGTCAGAAATGCCTTCAGTTTTTCAAGCTCTTCAGTAGCAATATTTTGTGATAAAGACGATAAAAGATCAAGATCTATTAAATTAGAATCCATATAAGGAAGATCATCATCATCACCCATGATAACAATAAAAAACCAACACTTTCAAATGAACTATGGTTTCATATATCAACGTATAGATATCAAAACTATTGAAATGTTACGAGCAATGTAATATTCATCATTCACAAATGTCATAATTTATAACATAGAAAATGCCAAAGAAACAAATGCACCAAGTGTAGTAAATACAAAATTGTTTCAACCATCAATGTAAGTTGAGTTACTCAATTATCATGTCTTTACATTCAATTCATTTCACTAATAATTTTTTTTTTATCTACAACTATGTAACATGTATAATTGTATTTAATAGTCCCTCCATTTCTTTTGATTCTGTGAATTCAAACTGAACGTAAAGAATCAAAAGAAATGGAGGGAGTACAATTAAATAAATAGAAAACTACTCAAAGTTTTTCTTTTACTTTTTTTGGTACATAGGATTTGGATTGGGGATTTGATAATGTATACCGTAACAACCCCTAGACAGATTAATTTCGTAACCAACGGGTCAAACTTGATTCTCATAACTCATTTCGAAGATAGGGTTCTAGTGCTATCAATAGGTACTTATTTCTATTCATTTCACCCACTCTTACATTCTCTCTCTTACTTTTTGTTAATCTCCACATTCCCTCTCCTATTTTCTCTTAATTTTCTTCCACTACTTTTACTTTCTTTACTAATTTTCCTTATTCTATTACAAATGGCCCACGGGGCGTTTGAGTTGGGAGTAAAACAGAAGTCACAAGTCACAACACTCACTTTTTTGTAACAAAAAACATGGCATTTTTTCTTTCGGCAATGATGATAGTAAAATAGTCCTGGACATTTTTCAAGTTTTCGTAGAAGAGTACACCTTTGAAAATATTTGGCCCCCATTTCACATTTTATGCACTGGACTTCTTCGGGCTCATCAAACCGACATAGCAGCTTCTTAAGAATAGCGAGCCAAGTTTGTTACTTTCAAGTGAACTATGGTTTCACGGATCAAAATATATTTCAGACTATTATAATGTTACAAGCAATGTAATATTCAACATTCACAAATCTCATAATTTATAACACAAAAAATGCCTAAAAAACAATCGCACCATGTAAAGTGTGAATTTTTTTTTGGAATAGGGCTCAAAAAATAAATGTTTAACAAAATGGGTCGAATTTGAACTTATTCAATCTTATGTGGTGCACGTCGACAAAACCGCCAGTGGTAATGGCGGTTTTAAGTGTGTCAAACAGTACCAATCAGGCTTGAAGAGAAGTCATTGACCACCTAGAACAGTCATTGGGACTGGCGGTTTCACGTGAAGTAAACCGCCAATCTCTGGCTGTTTTAAGTTTTTTTTTTCCACATTACACGTGAAACCGCCCGTCCCTATGGCGGTTTTAGGTGGTCAATAGCTTCTCCCTCGAGCCATATTGGTATTGTTTGACACACTTAAAACCGCCATTACCATTGACGGTTTTGTCCCGAACTTGAAATGGGGTGACGTGCTCACGGCACCCCATAAGGTTGAATAAGTTCAAATTCGACCAATTTTGTTTAATATTTATTTTTTGAGCCCTATTTCGAAAAAATGTTCGTAAAGTGTAGTAAATATAAAATTGTTTCAAACATCAATGAAGATTTAATTACTCAATTATCATGTTAACGGTTTCCTTACCTTCAATTCATTTCACTGATATTTTTCTTTTATCCACAACTATGTAACATATATATGTGTATTTAATACAGAAAAATAAATAGAAAAACGCTCTACCTTTTTTTTTTGTACATAAGATTAGGAGTGAGGATTTAAGAATGTAAAACGTAACAACCTCTAAACAAGTTGATATCCTAACCAACAGGTCAAACTTAATTCGTACCCGTCACAACTCACAACACCCACTTTTTCTGTAACAAAAGCATGTCATTTTGTTTTCGGCAATAGTAATACGAAGTAATAATTATAATAAAATAGTCCTCGGCATTTTTCAAGTTTTCGTAGCAGAGTAAACCTTTGAAAATATTTTACCCCCATTTCACATTTTATGCACCGAACTTCTTCGGGCTCATCAAACCGACATAGCAGCCTCTTAAGAACATCGAGCCAAGTTTGTTTCTTTGTTGTCTAATTTCACACTCAGTTACTCCCACGGGCTCGCATGGCGGGTCAAGACACTAACTTGCGTCGGAGATACGTGCAAAGTTCGAATCCTTGTATTTTCATCGTGTCTAGTATCATCAGTTGTTTGTCATTGATACTCGTGGAAATTGGTATAAATTCAAATACCCTATACTCCCTCCGTCCCCCTTTAAACACCCTATACTCAAAATACCCCCGTGTTGAGGAGGGTGTACACGCTAATCGGGTAATCAAAGTTCCAAAAAAATTGCATATTGAGTTAGATAAGAATCTTAGCGAAAATTCCATGCAATTTTTGTAGAACTTTGATTAACCGATTAGTGTGTACACACTCCTCAATCAGGGTGCATTTTGGGTATGAGGTGTTTAAAGGGGGACGGAGGGAGTATTGAAGATGAACTGATATCGATGAGGGTGTACACTCGGTTAATCAAAGTTTCAAAAAAATATTGCATGGCAAATTAGTTAATATTCTTATCTAACTTGTTGCGTGATTAAACTTTAATTAACCGATTAGTGGGTACAAGGTGTTTGACTTGGGACGGAAGGAATGCTCGTTAAATTCTGTAATAAGGCATTTACGTACGATGGGATCACGATATAAGTTACTACTAGTCATCAAAAGTAACATAAAATGGTTGATGTAGTCGTCTGCTTAGAAAGAGAAATTGGTAAAACAATGTAATCATTATTACGGATTTATATCTTCTGAATTTTATGTTATATATTATTAATGGTCAAAATATGACCACAACTAATGCTACAAAAGAAACGTTAACAAATGAGAAAATTAGAGAGTATCAGAGTTTGACGGTCGTGATTGGTTCAATGCCTTTGGGATAGTTTTCATAAAAAATATCGATGTATTTTTTCATCGGCCGATATAAAGCAGGTCGGTCTTGTGTCACTAATTCTTTCAATGGCCCAACCTCCTTATCAACATCTGGAGAGCAAAACATGGCAAGAGACATTCGGTCTTTCTCTATATTAGGCTTCACTCTATGAGGAACACTTTTAAAAATGCCATTACTCATGATCTGGAAAAAAAAAATCATTAAATTTCTTAGAATTAGAACCATAACAAAATTTGCCAAAAAAAAATAAATTAAAATGGTATGAAATCGGCATAAACAAAAAAAAACATTGTTAAGAAATGAGAAAATGTAGATAGTCTAGGTTTATGTCAAACTGTGTATTTATTTTAGTTGAGAAGCAAATATATTCACAACAATTATTAGTTTGAAAAGAGTAAAAATGCACAAACCCTACCTCTAATTGATCTCCAACAATAACCATGATGGCATGGGGAATTATAGGAACTTTAAACCAATGTCCATCCTTCTCAACTTCAAGAGCCTCTACTTCTCTATCTAGCAATAGAAATGTTACCGCTGACATATCTGTATGTTTAGAAATTGACCGAAGAAGTTCAACGAGTGGATATGGTAAATAGTAATTTATTCTTGCCACCATATCTGAATTTTCTCCATAACCATCAAGAAAAGCATTGTCTTCCAAATTCAAAGATCGTGCCATGGCTTGCACAACCAGATCATGTGCCCTTTTCACTTTTGAAGTAAACTCATACAAAATGTCCCTATAGTAAAAGAACTACTTGTTAATACATGTAAAACAAATATTTGCCTAATCATACTCGAAGATACTAATTTTTTTTTTGTGCATACAAATAATTATCAAATGAATCGTTTTGGTATTTATTTTATTTCACAACTCTCCGAAATGGTTGTGTCTACTAAGGATTGGTATGGATAATAATTATACCTCTTCAATTCGGAATACACCAGATATGGAGAAATTTATGGATAGCAAACATAATAGTATTATACATGGCAAATCCATACGCTTATGAAGGATGCTACGTTTCTCATCCGTCACTTTCAGTCTGTTTCTATTAGACATATCTTTCGTGAAAGTAATCAGGCTGTAGATTGGGTGGCACATTGGGGACATCATATCCTTCACAATCAGGAGATGTCCCTTCCCCTCCCCCAATCGTTAAGTTGTATTTTAGATTTGGTGATACCCTGTCTAGAAGGATCATTTAGCTATGTGTATTTTTTTTCTTACCTGTATATATAAAAAAAAATATATTATAAAAACAATAATAATATTATTTCAGTTTATAGTCAATTATTTATTTAAATGCTCATTCTATGCATGTACATGGATATGATTCATAACAAAATAGGTACCTTAAATTGTAAGGAGTGGTTGGCCAACACTCCATGATTCGTTGATCTTCTGGATAAACGTTGAGAAATAATCGATAGCTTGCCGGAGGACGATCGCTTGGATCATAATCAGTGCCATATCCTTGAAGATTGTCTGACATCTTTGAATATTTTTCTTTCTCTTCCGAAGGAAGATTGAAGAATTTCTTGGTAGTGTCGCGAATTTGATCTAAAAATTCGAGTGTCATACCATGGTTTATGAGCTACACAAAAAAAAAGGTATGAGATACTTCATACTTGACTGGCATTCTTCAATAATTAAATGTATTTTTTTATAAGCTTTATGCATTTTTATATTTTTACCATGTTATGTTTAAAATGTAAACGAATAATAATATTAACGTGTATCATTCGTATGATAGGGTATATACATGGCTTTGATATGCGTACTAATTGCTAAAAGTTCAAACAACGCATGTTTGAGGATTATGATTAACCATTACCTGAAAGCAACCCCAAGAAGTCAGAAAAGCCTTCAGTTTTTCAAGCTCTTCAGTACTTTGTGATAAAGACGATAAAATATCAAGATCTATTAAATTAGGATCCATATAAGGAAGTTCTTCATCATCACTCATGATAACAATAAAAAAAAAAAACCAACACTTTCAAATGAACTATTGTTTCATATATCAATATATATATCAAACTATTGTAATGTTACGAGCAATGTAATATTCAACATTCACAAATGTCTTAATTTATAACACAAAAAATGCCAAAGAAACAAATGCACAAGTGTAGTAAATACAAAATTGTTTCAAACATCAATGTAAGTTGAGTTACTCAATTATCATGTTAACGGTTTCTTTACATTTAATTCATTTCACTAATAATTTATTTATTTATTTATCTACAACTATGTAACATGTATAAGTATATTTAATACAAAATAAATAAATAAATAGAAAAACACTCAAAGTTTTTTTTTTTTTTACTTCTTTTGGTACATAGGATTAGGATTGGGGATTTGATAATGTAAACCGTAACAACCCCTACACAGATTGATTTCCTAACCAACATGTCAAACTTGATTCTCATAACTCATTATCTCTCACAGTTTTTTCTAATCTTGTCACCCACTCTTACATCCTCTCTCATACTTTTGTTAATCTCCACATTCTCTCTCCTATTTTCTCCTAATTTTCTTCCACTACAACTACTTTTATTTTATTTACTAATTTTTCTTATTCCACTACAAATGGCCTACGAGGCGTTTGAGTTGGGAGTGAAACACAAGTCACAACACTCACTATTTTGTAACAAAAAACATGGCATTTTTCTTTCGGCAATGATGATAATAAAAAAGTCCTCGACATTTTTCAAGTTTTCGTAGAAGAGTACACTTTCGAAAATATTTTGCCCCCATTTCACATTTTATGCACTGAACTTCTTCGGCCTCATCGAACTGACATAGCAGCTTCTTAAGAACAGCGAGCCAAGTTTGTTACTTTCAAGTGAACTATGGTTTCACGGATCAAAATATATTTCAGACTATTGTAATGTTACAAGCAATGTTATATTCAACATTCACAAATCTCATATTTTATAACACAAAAAATGCCTAAAAAACAATCGCACCATGTAAAGTGTAGTAAATATAAAATTGTCTCAAACACCAATGTAAATTGATTTACTCAATTATCAGTTTCCTTACCTTCAATTCATTTCACTGATAATTTTCTTTTATCCACAACTGTAACATATATATGGGTATTTAATACAAAAAAACAAATAGAAAAACACTCTACCGTAACCTTTTTTTTTTGTACATAAGTTTAGGAGTGAGGATTTAAGAATGTAAAACGTAACAACCTCTAAACAAGTTGATCTCCTAACCAACATCTCAAACTTAATTCGCACCTGTCACAACTCACAAGTCACAACACCCACTTTTTTCTTGTAATAAAAACATGTCACTTTGTTTTCGTCAATAATAATACGAATAATAATAAAATAGTCCTCGGCATTTTTCGAGTTTTCGTAGCAGAATACACCTTTGAAAATATTTTGCCCCCATTTCACATTTTATGCACCGAACTTCTTCGGGCTCATCAAACCGACATAGCAGCTTCTTAAGAACAGCAAGCCAAGTTTGTTTCTTTGTTGTCGAATTAATCCATCCAAATTTCTGGTATGTTTTTTTTTGTTGAATTTATTATTTTGTTCCCTTAATTTTAGTTCTATTGACAATTTTTTTTGCTATTCCTTGATCTTTCTGTGGAATTTACCTGCATTTCCCTCTCCTCATTTGCATGATTAATCTGGGTTGTTTTTATTGATTTTCTCATAGTAATTATAATCAATCTAAATTGGGTATTGAAATTTGTTGACTGATTTTTGAGATTACTGAATACTTTACTAATTCAAATTGATGTTTTTGTTGATGGGTTTTATTTAGATTGAATAAAGATTGGATCTTTTTCAATTTAATTTGATTGTAAATTCATGATTTGGTGGGTGTTTGACCTTGAAATTTTTTGTGGGTTTTGCATTTTTTGTGGGGTTTTCATGCTTTTGTATTGTTTAGTGTATTAGAAGTTGTTTAACATTGATCATGGATGAAGATTTCAGCTACAAATTTATGGTGTGTTCTACTCAATTTGTTATAGGGAGTGTTGTGGATTGAATTTATGATACATGGATGATGATTCGGACCGCGATTTATTGAGTGATTTGCCATTGAGCATAATCGAAATCATACTTGGGTTGCTGCCTATAAGAGATGCTGTTAGAGCTAGTGTTTTGTCGAAAAAATGGAGGTACAGATGGTCAAGCCTCCCACAGCTTATTTTTGATGACAAATGTGTCAAGTTTTCGCCAGATAGAGTGATATTAGAGAGCAGGCTTGCTAATTTTATTACTCATGTTCTTCTGCTCCACCAAGGGCCAATTCATAAGTTTGAGTTGTGCACTCCACTCTTGCGACGTTGGGCGGATATTGATCAGTGGTTGCTCTTCCTTTCAAGGAACGAGGTTAGGGAGCTTACACTCGAGTTGGGTGAACGTGAGTGGTATAAAGTGCCCTCTTGTCTGTACTCTTTCAGAAAGCTGACTGTTTTGGAGCTTTGTCAATGTGAATTGGACCCACCACCTAATTTCGGAGGGTTTTTGTGGTTGAAGACCTTAAATCTTAATCAAGTTTTGGTGTCGCCTGAAGCATTTGAATGCCTGGTTTCCAGCTGTCCTCTTCTTGAGAAGCTAACATTGTCGTACTATGATGGTTTGGACCTTAGCGTCCATGCCCCTAATCTCAAGTACTTATGCCTGGAAGGTGAATTTAAAGAACTTTGCCTGGAGAATGCTCCGCTGTTAGAATTCGTGTCTATCACATTGTATTTGAACATTGATGATGGCTTGGAATATCCTGAGCAAAGCTCTGGTTGCAATTTTGTCAAGTTTCTTGGTGGTGTGCCTAATCTCGAAAGAATTATCGGATGTGTTTACTTTACGAAGGTAATGTGAGACTTTGAGTATGTGTCCGACATCTACCAGAAATACATTACTGCTAATTCTTACCATTATTACCTTGTTTCTCAGTATTTGAGCATGGGCATTGAGCAGTGGAAACCTCCATTGCCATGCACCAATCTGAAGTTCATTCAATTATATCAAGTAAGCTTTGAAGACATGAAAGAGATACTGGTTGTGCTTCGCCTGATTACAAACTCTCCAAATTTGCAGGAGCTTCAGATCTCTGTAAGTCCTGATGACACGCTGAATAATGTTGTATTGTTTTTTTTTTTTTTTTTTTTTTTTTTTTTTTTTTTTTTTGTTAAATTTCTGCTTACACTTGCATCCTCTCGGTCTGCAGGGAGCATCCAATTCCGTGGTTGCATTTGAAGCACCTGACTTGGACTTTTGGGAGACCGAATGCCCTTCAGATTGCAAGTTCAGACATCTTAAAACTGTAAGCATGACAGATTTGTGTGGGGCGCCACATGAGATGCGATTAATCAAATTTCTTTTGGAAAATTCACCTGTCCTAGTTGAGATGACCATAGGACCCTGTATATATGTTACCGAAGTAAAACTGGACATGCTAATAGAATTAGTAAGTTTTAGACGGGCTTCTCCTCTAGCAGTTATCAAGTTTATTCCTGGTGAGGATGGTATTCCAGTCTTCAATGTCAAGGAGTGAACATCAGAGCTCATCTGATCCACATATATTGGATAATATGATGGGCCATTTTACAAATTGTTGTAGTCAGTGTTCTATACTGTATGCAAGCTGTAGAACATATTTCTCGTCTTTGAGAATAAGCTTTAACTGTACATGCAACATCGTGGTTCATATTTTTTATGGAACTCATGTTGAACTTACCATTTCCGTCTATGAGAACTTGGTATCGGTCAAAATAATGGAGAAGCCTTAATGGATTAGGTTACTGAGATATTGAAGCCTATTTTGCTTGCCTAGTTGACATGAATTCAGTACGCCCGGTGCACCATTAGTGCATTGTAAAGAGAATCAGTGATGCAGGCATCTATTTACCTATGCTACAGAATGTACTGATTCAGAATTCCGGCATTTGTTTCCTGATATGCTGGCTTCTTCAATGATGAACAGATGAAGGGAACAAAGAAAGTGTGGCGTTATTAACTGCTAGATGGAAGAACATTCGTTCTTGTATATTGATTCTTAGGGTGGTTGGTTCATCTGAGGCCTCTCATGTCCCAATGAAGCCTCTCTGATTTATGGATACCCTTTGCGATTTTGGTTGGAACTTGGAGGAACTCACTATGACACTAGAGAAATATAAATGGCTGATCGTCACTCAAATTGGTTTTTTTTTTTTTTTTTTTTTTTTTTTGAAAGGGATCGTCACTCAAATTGTTGGGATTGCTAGGTAAGAGCAAAGCAGAACCTCCGACTTTTTTTTTTTGGTACATAGGGAGTAGCCAAGTGCTATGGCTTGCGGGAGTGAGATATGAGGATTTGAACCATGTGGCATTGATCCTCGATAATTTTCATTGTTTATATAAGACCCCTTCCATGCCATCACTATCAGTACTCATGCCTCTGAATGTCTTTTGTTATCTTTGCGCATAGACTTTAAACGATCTGGACTGAGAACTAATGGTGCTCGGGATTGATTGTGATCGGTGTAACGTGTAAGGAACTGAATGGTGCCTGAAATAGATTGGAGCATCGAGGAGTGCCCTTGATGCAGTGGTTGCTTGTTTTTACCTTGAAGATAAATTCCATGACAGAAAATGATATAGCCCCCCTGGCATTCCTAGCATCTTGTCATTAGACAAGCAGTATTGGACATGCTGTAGCCTGTAGCAATGAGCAGAAAGGCGTAAGGAACATCTTCGGTAAATATTCTTTGTAAAGTGTTCGGTATGCAAGAAAGGATATCTCATTTATCGTATAAGATGCTTATATCCGAAGTCGATATCAGTGCGAAGTGTTAACCTTCATCAATGGGAATATATTCTATACTCGTGTTAACATACAACTAAAAAATTACAACATTCAATGTCCACCCTAATACCCTATATAATATGCTTTACATAAAATTTGGCCAAAATGAACCTAATGGATATGGAAAGAGCCGTTCTTTGCAATGCAGTATCTTATAAACTTGGTGCACGTTCCATAGCAAAGATTCTATGCATGATTAAGAAGGTCGCCTCGAATCCTCTTTCCTGGAAGTTATGTTTCTTGATTCTGATTCTGTACAGACTGAATATGATTCTGGTGAAATTCTGATGTTTATCAATCCCAGATAATGGCAGCGACTAGTGACATCTTTTTCTGACCCAGTAACTCTCTGGTTTCGGCTAGCATATGCTGTTTCTATATACCTGCAAACTGTAGTTTAGTGTCCTGTGTCATCTCGGTCCAGATAGCTCCATGGCTTGTACCAACAACGATGAATCATCAGTGAGATCGGAGTATCTATCTGAGGAGGAGAACTCAATGCCTCTGCTCCTTGTGGATTCAGATCTTTGAGTCGCTTCCCATTTCTCAGCAAGGCCGTCTCCCTCGAGCATCCTTAGTACTTCTGACATCTTAGGTCTATGGCTAGGAAGGAACTGGGTGCTTAAGAGAGCAACTTGAACCATTTCCTCAAGCTCAATTATGTCGTAATTGTTCTTCAACTCCTTGTCTACCAGCAGATCAAGTTTCTTTTCCTGGTGAATTTTTTTCACCTGCAAAGGAATCGCCAAAACTTTAAGATTCTCAAAAAAAAAAAACTTTAAGAGGAGATGTGTAAGATATCGAATGTAAACTGTACGGAACCCCATGAGGTACTTACCCAATCTAGCATAGCTCCTTTCTGGTTTGCTGCTTTCCCAAAATCAAGTGCTCTCTGGCCAGTGATCAACTCGAGTAGGAGGATTCCAAACCCAAAAACATCGGTCTTCTCTGAGGACTGTCCGGTTGAGAGATACTCAGGAGCTATATGCCCCACGGTGCCCCTAACAGCTGTGGTTACATGTGAATCTTGGTGGTCCAGAAGCTTCGCCAACCCAAAGTCTCCTACTACAGCCTCACAGTAATCGTCTAGCAGAATATTTGCTGCCTTCACATCCCTATGAATTATCTTAGGGTCACATTGCTCATGAAGATAGAGAAGACCCCTGCCTGCACCTAAAGCAATTCGTTTCCTGGTACCCCAGTCTAAAGCTGGCTGGGCTGTTGCGCACATTGTCAAGGATAACAGAATTAGTATACACGCAAACTTATTAGGACCGAAACTAATTCAAAGAGCAGTTTCACAGACTTGGTGATTGCATACATAAGACATATAACAGAGTAATGTCTCGGCAACCTGTACCTTTGAGTCGTGAAGCAACACTCCCATTGGACATGTAAGGGTAGACTAAAAGCCTTTCTGTTGCTGTCATACAGAAGCCACAGAGGCGCAAAAGATTCCTGTGAACAGCCAAGCTGATCATTTCAACCTCGGTTTGGAATTGGATCTCTCCACCAACAGCATTTCCATCCTTAAGCCTCTTCACTGCCACAACAGTCCCATCTGAAAGGTTCCCTTTGTACACAACTCCAAAACCACCTGTTCCAATTACATTTTTGCTGCTGAAGTTTCGTGTAGCACTCTGAAGCTCCCTGAACGGGAACCTCCTCAAGTTTCCTAGGCAAACCTCCTCATGATATCGGTCTAAAATGATTAAAAGTGGTTAGTGACTGTAAGTATCAGGACATACAGTTCCCAAAATCAGTATGCACACAACTAACATTTAGTCTTTTTCCTTTACCTTTACTATTGACATCAAAGAATATCTGCCGGTTGTGCTTATATTTCCACCATAGAAGGAATCCGAATCCAGAAATCAGAAGGCATACACAAGCTAGACTGGATCCTAACGCTAGGGCAAGCTTTGCGTGACCTTTGGGTTTTTGAGAAGGTAGAATACCTTCATGAACAAGAACCAAGATATGTTAGTTTGACTATCAATCAAAAACTTCATCATCTGTTCTATGGAATTGCGGAAGTAAAACACAGAAATATCGAGTATTAAGGACTAACTGGTCGAATTGTGGACGTTGAATGAAAGAGGCAATTGAGCTGTCCCATAGCAAGTTTTCTCACTGGTTGTGGCACAAATCTGAGGGTTACCTACAACACTACATGAGGAACTTGTCTTAATTAGCGCGACAAGTTATATTACTCAAGAAAAGCACACTAAAAGATCAAATATCATCACAATGGAAAATTTCTCACCTGAATGTTTTTGTTGGAAATCTTGGTACAGGACCACTCAAATTATTGTAGGACAGGTCTCTACAAAATGTCCAAAAACAATAAAATTAGGCCACTAAACTCTACAACACGTTTGAGGTGAAAATGTCGTGAATGATCAAACAAAGTAAGGTGCAAATTTACATGAATGTAAGCTGAGTCATGTTGGCAAAAGATGGAGGAATTTCGCCAGAAAGACTGTTGTTGTTCAACCGCCTAACCAAAATGAACACCGAAATTTCATGAGTTTCAAGGCCATCGTAACATAAAATTTGCGTGCTCAAATACGAATAAATTGGATGGTGTAAACCAAGAAATAACACATAAACGGTGTGACGACATTGACATGAACACATACAAGTAATGGAGGATCTTCAAGTGAGAAAGAGAGGTGGGAATTCTTCCAGTGAAGAAATTATCTGAAAAATCAAGTGTTTGGATCTTTGACAGCTTTCCTATCACAGCAGGAATAGGACCTGAAATGTTGTTATTCTGCAACAATCTGACAAAAATTATGAAAACAGTGAGACACTGAGACATCACAGAAAAAGAACACACACAATAATCAGTCATTCTCACATTTAATGCTCAATGTACTTACACAGATTGAAGATTTGTCAAGTTCCCAATGCTTGGAGAAATAGTGCCTGATAAACCCTGACTAGGGATCCCCCTGAGTAGTAGAAAACATTTAAAACCAAAATTACTTCATTTTTTTACTGACCAGTTTCCACAATTGTTAACTACATACTAGTACAAAGTACAAGACAACAACCTAGTAAGAATATTGATAACTCCCATGAGTTAAACAACTCAATTAGTAAGTTTATTAGTGGAATTACGGTTGTTACCATGACCAGGATTCAAAACTCGTCTATTGTGGCATGGTTGTCACTTATTTCCCATATCAACTACTCTCATATACAGTATCTTTTACTCGATTGCTTGAACAATCATAACAAACACAGTACAAGGACAACAACCTAGTAGCAACATTGGTAACTCCCATAATTGAGTAAAATACCCACCTACCTTTTATAAGATAGTACACTCAATTAGTTAAGTTAGTGCCTAGGTTGTTAGTGTGTTACCCCGTAATCAAGATTCAAAACTCGTCTGCATCAATACTATCTTTGTGATGTTAATAAAGCGAAATGATAGTGCTCAAAAGCACCCAAAGAAGATTTCTCAACCCCCCTTTTCATCCCTCCCTCCACTACACACATTTACTACAAACATGATTAAAACAAAGAAGTATTGTGTAAGAGAAAGCTTACAAAGAGGTAACAAGACCTTGAGAACAAGTGACCATAGCCCAACTACAAGGATCCACTGCATTTCTATCCCAGTTATCAAGAACACCATGTGGATCCTTAAGAGAGTCTTTAATATCCATCAAAGCTTGAACTGCAAGTAACAAATCACATAGTGTGAGTATTATACACATAAACGACGATATTACCTCAGTGTCTCAAAGGCTTTCGCTTACGGCGAATACCATTAGATTAATTACCTTCATAATTGACTCCATCAGGTGTAAGTAGACCAGTAGAAGAGCACAAAAAACAGAACAAACCCACAAAAAACAGCAAAAAATCTCTCATCTTGAGCAATTTCATAAAGAATGTTGGTCCAAATATAAACTTGGTAAACAGGCAACAAAAAGAAGAAAAGAAAAAACAAGGAAAGATATGAGAATAAGTTGAAGAGCAGGTAGAAAGTAGTTAAGAATAAGAAGTGGGATTTAGTTCAAAAAAAAATGAGTATATAAGTATTGCTTTTTCATGGTCTCTTCATAATACAAAGAAGAAGTAAGTGGAAGTGTGCAGTGTCCTGACAGTGTGACACAATATGTCAGGGAGAGTGAAAAAGAAGCTTTGGTGGAGGGAAAAGGAGGGAAGGAGAGAGAATAAAGTTGGAATGTGAAAGCACCAAAACAACAACATGCGCCCCTACCACGCACTTCCTTACCATAGCACAAGATACGAATACGAATATGATATTTTACTCCATCCTATAGTCCTCCTATGCTATCCGAATCGAAAAAGCACTCGATTTTTTTTTTTTTTTTACGGGGAAAAAGCACTCGATATTGTCTAATGTTAACATGACTTTTACTATGGGGCTATAAGTTTATAAACGGCTTTTACTGTTTCCTCTCATGGAGATTGATCATCCCCTTGGAACTGTGTATTCACGAAATTGTTAGCCACAGTCTTAAAATGAAAGATTTATTATTGTGGATTGGAGGAAATACGAACACATACATGAATGTTAATGTCAATAAGTGCTTATTGGTTTTATAACGAACATATACATGAATGTTAATGTCAATAAGTGATTAGTATTGGTTTTATAACGGCTAACTCATTGTTAGACTCATTTTCTTTTTTTAATATATCATACGTGACCTCAAATTTCAAAGGTTTCAAGATACATTTTCATATTAGTCATGTACTCATGATTCAACTTATTGGGAAATAAATGGTTTAGCTCGGAACAGATTCACTAATTTAGATTAAGAAAAAATAACATCTTATCCCATGATTCAACCATGTAGACTGATGTTAATTTACCGAAAATTTCAATAAGTTAGATTGGTCAGTTTAAATCATAGAGTTCGACTATTTGTATGAGATTGTACTCCGTATACAAGAGCAAACAAAACAAAACAGTGCACCATACATTTCTCTCACACAAATAAACTTTTCCTAAATCAAACTAAAGTTGTTAAAAGAAATTATAGCCGAATCATACAAAACCGAATTATCCCCAATCACTCAGGTTATACCCAACTTTTGCCGGGCCAATTTGAAATTAATTCAAAAAGAGGTAGAACTGTAGTACTCCGTAGTCTTTAGAGTGGGGCAAAGAAAAAAATTCCTTCAATCATGCATATTGTTTTTTCGAGGTTTTGCTTTTCTAGAATGTCCTTTGGATGTTCTACTCACATACTTAATGTGTGGTGTTTGCTTGTTTAACCACTCCTCCAATGCATAAAGTCGACATGAGTGTATGACAGTTAAATAATCTCTATTTATAAACAAAGTTGTAAATTTATGGTTTCACTGTACTGTAAATTAATGTGAATTTGCTATATCAAAGAGTTCTCTTGTTTCCTAAATGATTTGAGATTAAACCTAAGTACTTGGGGTTGTAAAGTGGGCTTAACTCTTTTTCTTCACGATTGTAGCCCACGCCCATTTTACACCAAGTCTCGCAAGCTCTACACGAGGGCTAGTTTAGAAAGATCGACTCAACTAAGCACGATGATTGTGAACAGAATACGTCAGGGTTAACAAGTCTTGCAAGACCTGACCACATAATTTGAGACGATAACAGCGGTAGAAAGCATAAAACAAACACTGAGCAAATGCGTGTTAAGATCAGTCATTGATACCACCATAACACTTGGGACTCTGGAGATCGCAGGAGCTCTATATTTACAAGCTTCTGCTCGTTCAGTGTTTCCCCATCACTGTACTTCTCATTCATCAGTACAGATTCCGAAAATTGGTGGTGCTGCCAGCATACTATCAGAGCAGATTACATTGTGCTGCCAGTTGCTGCTTTAAGCAACGCTGGCACAGTAAAGAACAAGATGAAGCTCGCCCAACGATGAGGTTCAACCTCAAACGAAGGTTAAAAGCGAATCAATCAAAATTAAGCTATGTTATACTAGTAAACAATAGTTTCACATTAATTATAATAATAATAATAACCATATGTCTCATAGTACAACCCAAAAGACAAATCACAAAAACAACAATGGAGAAATAGTCTGATCATCAGGTTCAACACCTGAATCTTTATTTAGGCAATGCCATAACAGAACACGGACACATAAGAACAATAACAAAGAACTAATATTCCTTCACTTCTTCATAATTCTCCTCTTTCCAGCAGCATTTCAGAGCCTTCTTGGGGGCGCATACAGTTGCAGCCCGGTTGAACTTCTGGTAGTAGACAGAGCCACCCAGTCCAAGCTCTTCAATGCCACCCTCTTCACGACTGTATCCAAACACGTCAACGGAGCAGTTCTGCGCCAGAACCTTGTCAGCAGTGTCTGCGTGCACTGCAATGCTAAACTCCTTGGGCTCAAAGCAAGCAAGGACCCTCTCCACCAGCTGGTTCAGATCAACAATCTGCAGGTCGTAACCCACAGCTTCAAAGCTAGCGTAGCTGAAACCATCCTCAGGCGTAATATGGATGGTGGAGACAGCAGGTCCTTCAATGGCGTTCATGGAATAACCACAGGGCTCAAAATCAAAGTCGCATATAGCAGAATCTGGAAGGATTTTGCGGATTCCAGAGCTTTCTGTCATAACGGCAGCAGAGGCCGATTGAGACTTGAAGAAGACCGATGCCTTCTCCTTGTCTAGACCAGTCATGCACATTTCCAAGGTGTACACAGGGTCATCGTAGTTGGTTTCTGCAGTAGCAGAATAAACGTGCCATTTCTGGGGTTTTGCAGGACTCCCCATCACAAAGGCCTTGCCACCAGTGCCGAGATTTCCAAAATACTTGTCAAGAACAGCAACTTCTTCTGAGAAGCTCCGGTGAGGGTAAGACTGTGCCCCTGGGAAAATGAAGCTCCCACGGGTGTAGCGCACAGATTTCACGTCAAGAGAAAGGCTTTCAGCCAACCTCAAAATTGGAGGGATAGAGTTAAGCAGCTTAGTTGTTCCACAAGTCTTGATGATGATCTTGTAAGAAAAGACAAAGAGGCTGGACTCAGACAGCACATAAGAGTCTACGCTTTCGTTAGCGAGAGAGTCAACAATGGTGCATTCAGCAGGACCAAGAATTTCATCCAGCTGGGCCTTAGATAAAGCACGGAGGCCCTTCCCTTCCGGATCCACAAAGATCCCAGGCTCAAAGAACGATATCTCGAGCCTCTTCTCAAACCCTTCGAAACCAATAGCAGAAATCGTCATGTTGTTGTTGTTGTCGTCAGTGTTGTTTCCCATCATAGGGACCGTCATTGTTAAATCGTCTAGAGGTGAGTATCACAGTCGTAAAGAGGAAGCCGAGCAGCACAGGAAAGAGGGAAGCAGAAGAAGGCAGGAACTTGAAATCAAAAGACCTAATATCTATTGCAGAAATATAAATATTAACCACTTCGTGTGGTCTAGCGTAAACTCAGTTCGGTGGTATCAGGATGGTTTGCGAGCGCACTGCAAAACAAAACAAAATTTACAATGTTAACACAATGCATCATTAACACAACACAATTCAATTCACAATGCAACAAAGACCGAAACAATGGCGTCATGAGGAAGAAACTCACGTTGGAGTAAGCAGCTGTTCGGAATTTCTTGATTCCTCCCTTTGGTCGAACGTCCTCAATGCTGTATCCGAGTGGAGAGAAAAACGATTTACTACTACTACTTGAAGACTTCTTTTTACCTCCCTTTGACTCCATTAGCTCATTCAATCTGCAAAACACAAAAGATTAAACAGATATTAATAACCCGAAAATCAAATCATTCGATATCGAACCACGATTACATAACCTAATTGAGCATTCATGTGTTACATCAAACACAAAAACAAAGCTAATATATATTGAATATGAATTATAAGCAAAAAAATTAAATCTTTTTAAAGTAGTTGAAACATTCAGATTTGTAAATGGGGTTCATGGATAAGAACAAGGACTAAGTCAAACAACAAGCGTAAACGATACAGAAAGATCAACTACTAATTAATTTAACGTCTGCAGATTATTATTATTATTATTATTATTATTATTATAAAGATGAGATCTTTATCTTGCCTACAAATTACGAAATACAAATCACAAACATTGAATCCAATTGATAAAATGACGCGTGATTATAACGACAAATTCATCTACCAAAATTTGCTAATTAAACAAAGTAATAACCTTTGATTCAAATCCAACATGCAACACAAAGAAACCCTAAAAAGATTGGTGAAACGTGTAAATCACGCTAGATTGATCAATCAATCAATCAATCAAGTCAACAATTTCATATAGATTAATGCATGAATGAAACCCTAAATCAATTAATTTCATGATTAAATACAAAACTTGAGCATGAATCGTTCCACGACGAAACCCTAAATCGATTAATTTCATGATTAAAAACCCTATAATATTTTCAATTAAATCAACAATTTAACAAGATCAAATCCCAAATCGTAAACACCATTAATAATTAACAAAACCCCTGAATCAATTTCAGCATAGATCAACAAAAAACATACGAAAGATTAAAACTTGATGATCAAGATAGAGAGAAACTCACATATAAATCCGGGGAAATTAAATGACCCAATAAACGCAGATCTGAATTCCGACCCAAATTAACCCCTTTTCAAATCACACCGAAAAAAAACCCTAGGAGAGAGAAAACAAACAAAATCAAATCAAAGTTTTTGATTTGAGAATGATTTTCTTAATTATGATGAGGAAATAATTTGTTGTATGAAGATTAGATGATGATGATGATTATTTTTGGTGGCGGCTTTAACAAGAGAGAGAGAGAGATATAAAAAAGAAGAAGAGGGTTGATGCTTGTTTTATAGGGGGGTCGACCTAGCTGGGTTGGAAGAAAGTGAAAAGACGAAAATACCCTTTGGGGAGAGGTTTCGTGGAGGCTACTCAGCGTGGTAAAAGGGGGAGGTTTTACTGGTGGTTTTTTTTGTGGCCAGACACGTTACTTGAGTCCTGAAAATTAGGTGTGTTGTTTTTAGAGGAGGAGAGTATCTTGTGGCTCACATTTCACCAGAGGAGAGAGACTCCTCTTTTTTTTGAAAATTAATTAGTATAATAAAGGCTTATTGAAGTAATAAATAAATTAAAGTGTTTAATGAAACGAATCAAATTATGATTTTAGGACTATTATTGGTTGATTTTATCCTATTTTGGGTTTGATTTGGAATGGGTGGCTCAGAATTTTTCTTTGGGGAAAAAGGTAAAATATTAAATGCACACTTTTCTAGAAAAAGTGCTTGAAAAAATTAGAGGCTGAGAAAATTTGTCAGCAAAAATTGTGGAGAGGAGTATATTTTTATTTCTTTATACATCTTTGTTTATGGGTGGACACTCTTATTACTTGGTTACGTTAATACCGTATTCAGTAGTATACCGTATATAGTAAATTTTTATCCCGGTAAAAATGAGAATTGATTTGTTATTTATCGACTAGTCAATTTGCTTTGGACCAAATTAACGTTAAGTTCCTGGTAACTAAAAATGAGACATACGTATATAAGAGTTTTGTCCACATGTCAAAATACTGCAAATCTGCAATGTATATTTGACTAACTAAGTTGTTATACGGCTGGTTCAAAATTCAAGTTAATCATCGTGATTGGTTCATCTTGACTCGATAACAAACCGATTGGGAATTCAAAGCGGGACACCCGATCTTATTGCTCATTAATCGGACGGGTAGGTTTGGTAGAGGGAGTGGGAACCCTAGTACCCTACTAATGCAAGGAGGACGAGGCTGCGGCAACTTGGGGCTCAAGGAGGAGAACAAGTGGGAGAGAATCAGATTCTATGAAATTGCAATGAAGATGACATTTTGAAGATCATGAATGATCCCTGACTCATCTTTGTTTTGGACTTATCTACCCATCATCCCTTCCTTTCTTTTTCTCGTGATAAGATGCTCCTTTCTTTTTCCCTCCAATTATTATGCTCATTATTATTAATTTATTGTGCCGCTAAAAAAAAAATTATTGTGCTGCCCAAAATTTGCTCCCACACGCATGCAATATGCATGTACATCGGCACTATAAGCTCAAAATCTTGCTTTGTGTACTTCAGATAAAACATGGTGTGATGCTCACGAGTCACGAGTTTGTTTAGCTTCTCTTTCACACAATATATTCGCTTCCCAACTGATACTCACTCCCACCTCCAATAATTCAAGTAAAATTCACGAGACATTGGATCATGTAGTAAGTGGTTTGATTTCGTTTGAGAAAGTTCTAGAAAACGGGAAACTCATGCAATACAGCAAGTGTACGCAAACTAGACCGTATTTAGAATCTAGATGATACCTCCAATGAATGACAACAAGAAAATAATTAATTTATTAGATTAGACATTAGCCAGACATTAGATGTGTTGTACACTCATATCAGATCGCCAATGTTTGATTAGCGTAATTTAATAATTTATCAAAAACATTGGGTTTTACTTCCAACACATCGTATTCTTGTAGTCTTTTGTTTGCACACGCTCTTCATCAACAACCATCTGGCGAGGTACACAAAGGTTTATAAAGTTCAGCTGAGTCAAACATTAACTCAGTTGGACTCAAATCAATATACAACATGAGTTGAGCTCCAGTTGACTCACGAGTCATGACTGAGACTGACCTCCGTACGACTGGTATACAGTTGACGGACATCGAACACTACCCATGATTAATGCATGTAACAATCATGATTACCAAGTATGCTTCAGATGCATCGTTTTACTACTCTTGACATTTGAACCATATCTATGCTGCTTTTCAATCGGTTCCAGCATCCTCGAGAGTCACTCAGCCACGCCAATATCCAACACCGAGCATTTAGGAGGACCAGGACATACATTTGGCATCAGTGTACATATGTTTCCATGTACATGTATCACACACCTAATTATAAAGCACATTTTGAGAGAGGCAGAGCAGGACACCAAACTATTGAATCCCAGTAAATTGCAGCTTTGAAAAGGCTACAAGAAAGAGCCCCGTACCAAGCACTATAGGGCGCCTTCCAACCATCTCGGCAACCTCAAAGACGTCTTCATCCCCATCCTGCTTAGGAACAAGGCATAGAGTATATGCAGCAGAAACACAAAGAAGCTACAGTTCAGCAATAGCTGCCAAACAAAGTGAGAAAATATTGTTAGCACTCGCCACTGTAAGACAAAACTCATTTTGGTGTAGAAGACTAGACAGACGTACCAGGGTACCGAATATGCCATATATTGTATTCATTGATGGAACCGTAGCAAATCCCAATGAGTTAAATATCAAGGTTAGAGTAGCATGGACGTTGATGGTGATCTACAAATAAGAGGATGTCAGTGTAAAAAACATCTTATGTGGTGCAAGTAGGGAATACAGCAGATGTGATTAATTACCAATGCAAGTATGTTTTCGCTTATTAGAAATGAACTTGTTAGAACATATCCCAAGGCTCCTATAGCTCGAACCTGCATTACAAATAAAAGAGCTCTATTACTTTGTATAATGGCTGAAAGGCTTATTCAAAATTCGAAGATAAGGTCAAACATTAAAGTACCAATGTGCACAAGAAGATTGAAAGACGCCAGTTCACTCGCATCCTGAGAAGGCAAACCCGATCCTCAGAAAACAGAACTACCAGAAAGTGAAATAGCACAATAGATGACAAAAGGAGGGAAGGGGAACCCAAATTACTGAATTAGTACTCATCAGGTCACATTAACCTTGAAATTTGTTTATTACAAAGGCCAAGGGTCCAAATTTTACCTCCAAAGTGAGCCCATGGTAAATCCAAGTAATCCATGCATTAACTGCCAAAAACGACCAATCAATGAACTTCAGACCCAACAGTCTTAAGCACCAAGACATCACAAACAACAAACATATGCATGATCCTCACTGAAAGACGATGAACATACGATATAGGTCAATGCTTTAACAGGTCCTGACAGCACAAACAATAGCACTGTTGTTGCAACCTAAGAGAATAGCAAACCATTAACCATCTGAACTGCAGATAAATTATCAGGGTAACATAATGATGAGTACAAATGAAAACATACCATAGTTTTCCGCCCAGCAGCGACGCCCCATCTCATGGAAGAAATTACTATGGGCAAAGCAAAAAAGCATCCAAAATAATTCTGCAAAAAGCAATAGCCAAATTGAGAGCCTTACAGAGAGAGGCCTTGCACACATGTAGTGAGCATTGGCTTAGTTTTTACATAGCATACCAATATGTAATCAGTATTATATGTTAATATTAAATTGTAATGCATAGGAAATGTGAACAAGCTCTACGCCAGCCAATTATATATCTATTCTTGTAAGAAATGTGATCCACGATAGTACGAAGGAAAGATTAGCAGTAACTCTTTCAGGGGCAAAAAAAGAAAGAAAGAAAGAAATAGAGAAACATATGATTTCCAACATTATGAAGTGATGGGACTAGTGTTTTTAGTTGTTGCCTCTAGCATGTTATATCAACAAAAAGAAGTAAAGCGGCATAAAAGGACGTTCCAAATACTTTTGTCGGTTAATTGTATTAGGAATGCCACAGTAATCAGTTAAATAACATGATATCAGAAGGATTCCACTCTTTAAGGAATCCATGGAGAAGTCATGCCCTAACCGTATGAAGTTCTGAGATGTTAGTATATTCAATGACAAATACCAGCGGTGGTTATCGGTTAGCAGTCAAGGTCAGATCCTTGGAAGGGGTTTCTAAAAGGGCACGACCAATGAAAGTTGTTATAAAAAAAAAACTCCTCAAGTCCGTATTCAAAAAAGGTACTAACACAAATGCAAATGGAAAAAGGTCAGGTGCAATTGTTATTTTGGCTATCAAGATTTAAGAGTAAGTAAGAATCAAAAACATGGTGACAACAATCTCAATTCATCACTGTACTTGAAAGAGAAATTTGTTAAAACTGATGCTACTTCTTGGCAGGAGTCAATCACTTGAAGCAAGAATGAGCAAGTTTGAGTCCAGTTCTGTTAATTCGATTTCAGTTTTTCTAGGAACGTCTTCTTAGACATGCTAAATACTGGCTCCAAAAAGAGCACTCATTCACAATGGCAACTCAACAACATCATTACCCGAGTGGCTCTAAGGCTTCCCCCATAGGCAAGGTAAGGCCTAAAGCTCACATTTTTACAACACAAAGTTGTTGCCCAATCATTATACTAACATAACTGAAGTCTCGTAAACCTCTATGCTACATAGTATTAGAGGGTGATTAAGACCTTAGAAAAGATGCTGGATTCATATTGCGATTATCAAAACATAATGAACGCAATCTAGCAGGGGATTTGAATTCACTGTTGATCACAATTCTGGCACAATATCAGAATTCCCAATTTCCCATGTTTGAAAGCTCTAATTGTATCCTTGTTCCCATATAAAAAAGAACTTCCGTTTTATATTTCTCTGGACACCAACAATAATTGGGTAAGATCTGTCACATCATTGGTAAAATGACGCAAGCACACCACGTTAGAGCCTTCTTTCTTGAAGTTTAGTTAGTTTATACACGACCCAAAATACTAGGGCATGCTTGGATTGGGAGTAATTATTAGAGGGGTAATAGGAGCTAAAATAAGGGGAAAATTAGAGAAAATGTGGTGGTGGAGGGAGGAAATAAGGGGTGGGGGAAGAATCGTTACCCCCATATGGGAGTAATGCATAACCCCCATATGGGGGTAATAGTCCATCCTCTACCCCTTATTTCCTCCCTTTACCACCACCATTTCTACCATTTTTCCCTTGTTTTAGCCTCCATTACCCCCCTAATGATTACTCCCAATCCAAGCATGCATGTCTTTTACCAACTTAAGTAATTCGCTATCCAATTACACGAACTAACTTAGTGAAGAAACCTCAAACCTAAATTACTGTTACTCTTGTATAATTCTATACACCAATATGCCCCTAGTCTAATTTGGCAATGTAATGAAAAATTACCATGTTTCGCGGCCTATACTAAAGGGTTTAATCAACCATAGTACGATAATAACAAACCAAGAACTTCTATTGCATCACCATCTCAAAAGTTCAATTGCATCATCCATTTTCAACAACAAAGTCAATTCACACCTTAATTACATCAGACAAATATAAAAACAGATCAAAACCTACAATTCATAACAGCAAAAACAACCAATTTCGATACCGAAAAATGCTCAATTGCATTGCCCATTTCCAACAACAAAACCACATTCACTCATTCACACTTGCACAAACATAAACAGATCAAAACCCACAATTCCTAACAGCAGAAACAACCAATTTCCATACAGAAAATTGCTCAATTGCATTATCCATTTCCAACAACAATAGGAAATTCACACCTCAATCACATTAAACAAACACAAACACATCAAAACCCACAAATCATAACAACATAAACAACCAATTTCGATACAAAAAAGTGAATTCCAATTAAAAATCAAAATAAACCCCAGAAAAAAGAAGAAGAAGTTGGACCTCAATAGCAAGAGAATTGCTGAGCAAATAAGCCAAACCAGCAACAGCAGCAAACATAGAACACTCAACCAATCTGAGGGTATTCTGGTAAACCGGACTATCACGGGCCAAATCATCATCAAGTCGGGTCGACCCATCATCAAAGTTATCATCTTTGTCTTCTCCGTTGCCCCAGAAAGACGAAACAGCAGCGCTGGAGACATTTGGTGTGAGGGAGGAGAGAGAAAATGAACAAAAGAGGGGATTCTGAGGAGTGAAAGGAAGAGAAAGTTTGGCGGGAAGGAGAGAGATTGGAGGTTTAGAAATGGAGGAGAGGGAAAAGTGAGGAGTTGTTGAGTAATGGGGTTTTAAGAAGAGTGTGTTCATCATTGGAAATGTATCTTCTCCTACACTCCACTTCTATGTTTCAGTTGAATACATGGGCGAAGCCACGGGCTTCTGTGGATTTTGAGTGAGGAGTCGACTGAGTCTGCCTGAGCATTGCTAGTCCAAGACATTTCGAAAGGCCGACCGTTCGAAATTTGGGAACCAGACACAAACTTTATTAGTCGGGGTTCTATTCTAGGTGTATGCCGTATGGTCTGATCCACACCCGGTAAACGGGTTATTCGGGTTGGGTCTGGGTCGAGTCTGTTCGGGTGGGTTATATCTCGGGCCGGGCTCGGTTTGCGTCGGGTTTAGTTCGGATGTATCAACTACGGGTCAAATTCGGGTCGGGTCAAGTTCAAATCACGTAATTTCAATATGTTCAAATCTAATCGTATTATTGTTAAATCTCTTAAGACTGTGTCTCATATTATCTTAAATTGAAAATTTATTAGTAATTTAAGTGTTTGAAGATGCGATATAACTAATCCATGTCACATTCGCTCAACCGATTCATTCAAATGTTTGATTATTCGGCTCTATCTCATTTCAGTTCGAGTTGAGTCAATATCTGGTCAAATGGTATTTGGGTCAATTTCGGGTTCGGGTCGGGTCATTTCGGGTTTCGAGTTGAATTCAGATTATAATTCGGGTGAAATTCGGATGTTCGGGTCAAGTAATTCAGGTCGAATGTTCGGGTCTAGGTCGGTTTTTCCAGATACTCTTTCTAATCCATTACGTCGGCTAAGCTTAGATGTCTCGGAATGGGGGTGGGAGCCGAAGATCGCGCCGCATGATCTGGTCTCTATTTCGATCCGAAGTATTATGCTCAAGCCATTAGAGATTGATAGATTTTTGAATTAGGATGACCCTATTTTCACGCTATGCTTAACTCAAGACAGACTGTCGCAGTTGGTTATGACCGTGGATTTATGACTGGCATTGAATTATGCTCGTTGAAGGGGAGCCTTGGCACACCGGTAAAGGTGTTGCCGTGTGATCGATAGGTCACGGGTTCAAGTCCTGGGAGCAGCCTCTTGTCAGATAAATTGACAAGGGAAGGCTTGCCCTCATTACACCCTTGTGGTGGGACCCTTCCCCGGACCCTCGCTTGTCGGGGACGCCAATGTGCGCCGGGCTGCCCTTTATTGAATTATGCTCGTTTTTTTTTTTTCCAAACACAATGTTAGTCGTCCCGTCTACTATTAGCACTAGGCCTCTAGCGAAATTTGGGTGGATCGGTTAGAGTTCACACTTCAACCAAAGACCGTTACCAGCCAACTAGAGCAACAAATATAGGTCAAGACTCAAGACCAAGATTTTCGAGATCTTCGATCAAATTTGGGCTCGAGTGGACGTGTCTTCAAGCTCTACGAGCTCACACAAGGACTGCTTAAGATTAACTCGATTTTTTATTCTCTTTTATGTAGTTCATTCGTGAAGCATCTCCATATAAACATACTCCGTATAAAGATACTTCGTAGAAAATACACTTATGCATTGTGCATTGTATAGCAATATGCTACTAATCGCATGCATAAGAATAGTACACCTATGTGCAAAAGAAGGAAGGTACAAGTGTCGAATGCTATGTGCAAATGATGATCGGAATGCATGGGATCATGCGTGGTTTGGGGGGCGTGCGGAGGATTCTATCATGTCAGAAAACCCGGACGTGCTTAGCTGCTGCTGCTCCTACTCTGCTACTCTGCCGTCCTACCATTTCTGCTCTTCTCACTCACCTTTGTCCTCTAATTTGCCCATTTGTCATCTGTCCCACACCCTTTCATTTTTGCAAAAGCTTTCTACATCCACTTAGATCTAATTGTACTAATTCATTCAATTAACAATTCAAAGATTAGTCTACTAATATTGATTATTGATTATTGATTGCTAGCTACTAGCTAGCTTAAATAAGTTAATATATAGGATTGGATTACGCTGACTAAAGTTATCATGCGCAGGGTTGAATATTGATCTAGTACCATTTCAGAGCGTATTAGGGATCAGGTCTTAAATTTTGTAGACCGATGACTGGACGAAAGGTCATTTGGTACGATTCGGTCGGGTTTAATCCCTTGGACCGAATAAAAAAAAGGTCGGATCAAAACTTGTTTTGTTCAAATTAAACGGACCAATCCAAAATTTAGGTTCGGACCTAACCCACGAAAAATAAAATATTAGTTTCATCTTTTTCCCCTTCACTATGTAGTTTGAAATCGATGTGGATCCATAACATTTAATGTGGATTTGTGCTTGGAAATTGAATTCGAGACGTTCTGTTAAGCTAAGAGTCTTAGTAGCCGCTCAACCAAATGCTCAAGTTTGTCGATGTGAGATAACGTACACCACTTAGAAGATCTTCAACAGTACAAGGGACATTCTGTACCGCAGCCTGTACAGAGCATTGATAGACACGCAAAAATAAGAGTACGTACTAGGCTGATATTAGGCTGCCCGTTGCTGTAGATATTACTAGATAGACAAGACAGAGGAGCCCTTTCACCACGACACGTTAAATAAAGCATTTATCCCACCCACATTCCACATTTTTGCTCTAAGCTACCCAATAGCACTATTGCCATGCAAGTGATAGTGCAATTCATCCATATCTACAATCTATGGCATGTTTGCTTAGGGCTCGATGTTAGTAGGCCTACTTTGTGACTTGTGAGTGTTGATGATCAATTAGATTTAAGTTAAATTAGGGGGATAACTAAAGTTGTCCTACAGCTAAAGTGACAACAACAACAACAACAACCAAACCTTATTCCCAGAATGATTTGGGGTCGGCTAACATGAATCGTCATCCAGTAACCGTCGTGTGTACGCCAAGAAATTTCGAAAACATTGTAAACCTTTTAGAAGTATTTAAACACTTTCAAAGGAAATTTAGAAAAGTCGTCAAAATAAATAAAAAGGTTTAAAAAATATTGCAAAAAAACATATGAACTTTGAACACAAATTAAAATTCAAAAGTTTTGGAAAAAATAGTTTGAAAAACCAAACAAAGAAATAAAAAAACATATCGAAAGTGATTAACAAGTATGAAGTTTAATTCGAATTTGAATGAACCTTCATATCTTCATCCATTGTAAACACCAGGCACCATCTACCAAGTGTATAATAACGTGAATGAAATCTGATTAGCCTTACAGCTTTAATCTCAATGAAATCAATACATATATCGAATTAATATTAATGAACAATATCGAACGCTCCTGAAATTTAGTCTTATTGCATTTCTTCTCTTAAATCGTTACAATGAAAAAACGCGGGAGCAGATTCTCTAGTCTCTAAAAGTACTGTAGTTCATAGTTGCGAAATGAAAGTGTAAAGCAAAGGTAGAAAAGAGTGGAAGAGTAGGACCAAGGTGAAATAATGATGTCCGGGACACGTGCTGTAGATCCAGAGGAAAATGACATTATAGATCTCCCACGAATGAGCAAAAGGAGCCTCATTTCTCTTCCTTTCCTCCTCATCATATACCTGCTTTTCCCCCACCGACGAGAGCCCTTTGCCTTCCACAGTCGACACTCCGTGCCTGAGTGCAATGTGATTTTACGCGATTAGAATCGCCCCTAAATATAAGGTATTATTACAAATCCGAGAGATTGTTGGAAAATTTCGTTTCATGTTAAGAACTATGTCTAATATTACATTCTACCATTTCCCAATCTAACCATTTGTTGGAACGGCAAATGAGAAAAACTGAATATGTTAAAAAAAAAATCTACACCAAAATTATCAAACCAAGCCACGCACTACAAAGATTAAAAGGGAATTAAGAAACATTGAAAGGGGTATGTAGAAGCTAGAAGAATTGGAATGATAAAGAAAGACATAGAAATGGGTCCATCGACTTTAGGTCTCTTTCCGATGGTCATACCACTCTCTAGTCACTAGTCACTACACCCATCTTTGGTTCATAACAAATTCGCCTAATTGGACATGTCTATGACTTTCCTCGTGCATCCGTTTAAAATACATACATTGAAAGATGCCTTTAATTAGCTCATGTACAATGTTAAATGGAGGTGCCTTGAAATGCAAGCTCATTCCACATAAAAAGACAACAAAGTAATTAAAACTAATACTTTATCAACAGTTGATAAATGACGCATCAAACGAGCTCGTATTTTGAGATCTAAAACTCTTTTCATATACTCCGTAAATACTACGATACGTCATTACCTCTCAAACTTTTTAAACACTTTTTTTTTCTTCTTAGTCCCACGCACATTGGATTTATATATTCGTTTGTAATTATATTTTTGAAATAGAATAAGTGCGTATTTTTTAATTTATTTATTTCAAGTCTATTTTTTGGTACACTATTTCATGTCTATCTTAAACAACATAACAAATTAACAATCATTTTCAGAAAATATTTCACACAAAAATTAGATTCAAATTGGATTTCTATGATCTTCTAAATAACTTATTTTGAACAAAATTATTTATATATCATTAAAACAAAATTATAAAGAAGTAATTAAAAACGTACAAATAGGGATATAAACTTCTACTCATCTTCATTGGTTGTTTCTATTTTTACGATTTTCCCAATCTAACATAATTTTGGGCAATTTCTAGAAGCATAAAAGTGATTTTTGGATCCTCTATTCACTTTCGTGTCCCATTCATATCCAACCAATTAGATACAGGAATGAGACACTAGAGTGGGATAGAAGACCTGCACGGCTAATAGTGACAAACAAAATTGTTAGGGGATGTGGTTAAGGTTGCAATTGCAACTTCTATCAACAATGCAAGCTAAATGCACTTATGCTTCAGTAGTCAGTTATCACCTCTGCTCATTATCGTTTGATGTGGATACAAGCCCTCATGAGTTTATCCTCTGGGTTTATTTCAAAAATCTCTCATAATAATTAAATAGGCGACTCTTATAACAAATATGAATTGTCTATGTCTCTATATGAGACTGTGACACTTTAACTTAACAACCATCCCATTAGACCAAGTTTTCAAGTGATTAACTTACACCTTCTACTAAAACAAATCTCGCGCTTTTAATCGAACTATGCTACTCACTATACAGTGCGATGAGTAACATATCCCGCCTTTGCGAGTTTTGTAACTAAAAAGAATGGCAAAAATGAAAGCATAGTGGCAAGCATGGTCCATGCTTCCAAAGAGGGGATGAAAAATTGAGAAGCCTCTCACCTTTTTTCTTTTATTCAAATTTTCTTTTTCTTTATACCAACAACCCCAAAGTTGAGTTGGATGAATAATAGCAGAGCATGCAACATTGGAATTGATTATACTTCCATTCCTTCACTCAATTCCCCTGATAACATTCACTCTCACTCTCTCACTCATCTTCACTAACACAATAATACCTGCAGTGCAGACCCTCATCACTCTCCCTCCCCTTCTCTTTTTTTTTTAGATAACGTAAAGCTAACGCTATTCTCTTTAAAGCCCATACTTAGCTTCCCCCTCTTTTCTTCCCTTCCATTAATATAATTCTCCCTTATACTTCCTCATATGCAACCACACCCCCATATCTTCTAATTCCTTATGTTGTTGTGGTACAAATTTCGATACCAACAAAATCTTAGTCCCAAAATGATCTGACATCGTCCATAATAAGACACGACATAGTACAATCTTATTGGTGATATAAATTACGATACCAACAAAGTCTTAGTCCCAAAATGATCTGACATCGCCTATAATAAGGCCCGACAAACCTACCGCAACTCTGCTCCTTTACCCGATAAAGATTCAATATCATATAGTAAAAAAATATTCAAAAAAATTAGAAGAAATGAGGGATAGGGGAAAAAGGGAGGTTGAAGCATACAACAATGGAGGAGGAGAAGGATTTGGGGAAGGTTTTGTAGAGTTTCCATGCAAAAAACATCCAGCTTCATCATCATCATCAATTGCAACAGGTGGGATTTGTGCATATTGTTTAACAGATAGATTATATCAGCTGGTTTGTCCACAATGTGGGGAGCAAAGGCTTTCATCATCTTGTTCTTGTTCTTGTACTACTGATAATTTATTCTCTTCAAATCATCGCAATTCTACTTCTTCTGCCGATGTGGGAAGTGTTGGTAGGATCTCATTTCTGCTTGAGAATGATAAGATTGCTGTAAACAATAATCATTATACAGAGGTTTCGAGTTCGAAGCCGAAAATTATGGAGCAGAGATCATCAACAAATGTGGATGATTTTCCAACTTTGAGAAGGAGTAACAGTACTTGTGTTGGTGACGTGAATTATACTACTAGTAGTGGGAGTGGTGTAGGAAGAAAAGAGTCAAAGGAAAAGTTTTGGAAATTTGGGAGATTGTTTAGGAAAAAAAGAGAAAAACCCACAAATCATATTCATAGTAATAATTATAATAACAATTTGATGAATAATCATGATCAAGAAAATGGTAATTATGAGTGTAATGGGGTGTCAAGATCAAGATCACTGTGTAGTTTCAGAGGGTTTTATGATACTGAAGAAAGTGGTAATTTTCCTGTTTCTTCATCTTCTGCTGCAAGAGCATCAAGTGTAAGTACTGGCAATTTCTATGCAGATTCAGCTAAAATGAGCTGTTTTAGTGAATCCGAAGCGAGAATGAGCAACTTTGATTACTTTGATGCAAATGGGTTCTTGCCAAACAAGAATAATCATAATAATAACAGTATCTTCTCAATGAAGGAGACTGAGTTCATGAGCTGTGATGATCCAGCCTATATTGATCTGAAACTGCATGATGTGTCAGATCAGGTGCCAAATAAGGTGCCTGATCTTGCTGGTATGAGGAGAAGTGGGCTTGGTATGTCTACTAAAGAGTTCAGTTTTAGAGGAGGAGGAGCTGATCATCATCAGGAAATGTTCAGGAATGGGTCTTGTAGGAGAAGTAGTGTTACTGAGAGAGAGTTGAGAAAGTGCAGGAAAAGTTATAAAGTCTGGAGATGGTTTTTCAGGCATCAGAACACTTCTGGGGGATCTGATCATCTTCATCAAGATCATCATCATCCTCAGAACCATCATTATGATGCTTACAATTCTTAAAAAATTCTCTTATGTAAATTTTTAATCTTTTTCACTTTTTTTTTTCACTTTTCTATTGTTATTATTGATGTTGATTTTCAAAAGATATGAGCATTGAGCTCTTGTTGATTTGTATCTGTTGTCCTGAAGATTGCGGGTTCGAATCCTAGGTAGTGACTAGTGAATGCTAATTTACATTAACAAGGAAATGGAAGTCGGGTTTATTGGTATACATTTGGGTTGGATCGGGTTTGATTCAGCTCGTATTAGGTTATATGTGTATATGCGCAATTTGGCTAACACATTCTCGAATTGTTGGTGTCATACTCATATGTAAGCGATTTATGTTTACTAACGTCAAGAACTTGATGAAATTTGTTGTGGAGTATATTATTTGGTAGCACCTGGCCTGACTCATTCCTGAGCAAGGAACTTCCACAATACTAAGGTTGATCTTGTCGGAATACTGATGTTGTCAGGGTTGTATAATGTCAACCATATTAATACATGATGAAGTAACTTATTTCTGCTCCCCTGAAGTTTTATGTAGATGATTGGTTGGTGTTGCATACTTGCATGACCGACAACACATGTAACAAAGTCAATATGATGCTACATGCATGCTAGAACAAACTAAAATTGAAGATAGTGGACTTCAACTTTTTCACGTGTAAGTGTGTGGATTTGACTTGAGAGTTTTGGCTAGAATTCATGCATTGTTGTTGTCTTTTCTCTTGTGTCTTGTATGACAATTTTCGAATCAATAACTAGTTTGGAGCGAGAACCTCTTTATTATTTAGTAGTATGAAATGCGGTAGGATGATTTCACATCATCCAGGTCTAGATTCACACGACCTAAGGGAAATTAAGGCCGCCAGTCGTCTCTCCGGCCGATTCAACGACGAGCTATCGATTAATGATAATAATGATGATTACAATAGGAACAAAGATATTATTCTTATGAGCTAGGCATGCACATAAATAGTGGAATGGAATAAACTAGAAACATTCACTCTTTAATGTGGAGAACATAATTATAGAAGCTCAAGAGTGTGTCTGAAGAATTCCCAAGTTAAAACATGTCAGGGGGGAGCTTTTGAAGCAAAAGTAGTTGCGGCTTAAGGTCTAAGGAAGCAGTTGGCTTTCTGTAGTAATGTCTTATGCTGTCTGTTGTGTCAATGACAACTCAATTAGATTTAGAGAAAATTTGATGACAGCAAAACTAAGGAAAGAATCACTTTGGTTTTGGGTTTTTTGAGCTAATTTTGATGTAACATTCAATAATAGTGTCTCTAAAGTCCATTTTTTCTTCTCATGGACATGGATTAATTTGGTTCAGATTCCTGCATCAAGGGATCAAAAAGCTATAAGGACCATGTCACACTGGAAAGTGGTAATATGACATAGTTTTTGCCTTTTGGATGTGTAATCGATCATATCAAAATGACTTCAAAAAACGTGTACTTATGCGTTATTTTTTATGAAGAAATAGATGGTTGTCCCTTTTTTGGTAAAGCTTCAAATTGAAGCACCCTCTATTACACATTCATACAAAGGGGCAAAATGACCATGTCTATATATTACCTTCTTGCCTCATGCACTCGATCCGAGCCTTAAATACTCTACTTGGAGAATGAACCTCTTTAAACTAAACCTATTGGGTGAATGATCGATAACGATGATATAAACTATGTCGTGAAATTGTGTTTGATACTTTGATAGTTTAGTCACTTTTGTTCCATTCTAGTCAATTGTCGTACCCTGATACTCGAAATCTATTTATCAATCCATCTATGCTCATATTCTCCATTCTCAGCCGCGGCTCCGTCTGCCTTCCTCTACGCTCATATTTTTCTTGCTTTCTAATAGCCTGTTTCTATGTGAGCATCATACTGAATTACTACTGATTAATGCCTTAGAACTAAAATAAAATGTATTAAATTGTCAACGGTAACTACACTTAACAAAAACAGCCCCTATAGCTCAGTGGTAGAGCGTCAGTCTTGTAAACTGAAGGTCTGTAGTTCGATCCTGCATGGGGGCATTTTTTTAATTTATATTTGGTGGTTGCTGATTTTTCATTTTTTTTGCCAATGATTTTATGTTTTATTTCGCATGATTTTAGAAAAATGATACAACATTTTAAGCAAACTGTAAAATGTTATGCAGAAATTTGCAAGTGAATCTTAGTTTTGATCAGAAAGGTGCTAATGATGTGGTTGGGAGTTGGGGTTAGTCATCACTCATCAGTATGTAGCAATTGGGTTTGTGTACCTTAGATCTCAACTCATGGACTATAGGAGTATGAATTACAGTGACTATTTTACATCAAAATCCCAAATGTACTTATCCGATATTTTGTTTTACGCACTCCATTCTATATCGCTAATTTGTCACTAAAGGTCCGTAGAAAAACTTGTTATCAGATGAAGGTTTCTTCCCTTACCCATGGAGTATGCGTTGGTAATTTTAGGATTCATGAGTCGCATACTCGCATAGAACGATCACAAATCCTTGTGAACAAGAAAGATTATCTGTTCTTACATACATATTGCATCCTCATACCTCCACAATAGTTTCTACGGAGTAGTTTCCACCATCAAAGGATATTTTGTGTTAAAGTTCTTGGTTTTATGGGAACCAAAAATGGCACATCGAACAATAGTTTTTCCACCTTTATCTCACCTTAGTAATGTCTTTTCTGAACAACAGTAACTTCACTGACAAGATTGCACAAATTTGACAGCATTTTAACTTAATTGAAGTACTAAGAAGGTTACTGTGAAGTGTGAATATAAGTCATGAAGTTGTAAAAAACCACATCATTGTCCCACATCGGAGTTTCAAAACAAAATTTTCCTCTTTATATATCAGATTTAACATCAATCAATTGCTGAGCTTGGTAACGTGAGCTTGTGACCCAAGTGGGGGCATTATGATGATGGAACATGGGCTTAGTTGTTGGGCTGGGCTTGTGCAGTGCAGCTATGCTGGTCTGCCCTCTCCAAGTAGAGAGCTAACCCAAGTGGCCCAGGCGAAAGCCCGGGTGACCTGGGTTCTAAAGTGGAGGGGACTGCGTGAGGCTGGTTTCACAGAGCAACGATAACCTCCCGCTCTTGTCAGTGGAAGGATAACGGGCCGGTGTCACCCAAGCCCATCGTGGCCCGACCAGCTATGCTCCTAATTGAACCATCATTTTTTTTTGGTTTTTTGACTCGACGTACGCGGTAGTATTGAAACGTATAGGAACTATGCAATTTTGATTATTCCTTAGAAGAAGTGAGTACTCGACCCTCAGCAGAATTTTTTTTTTTTTTTTCAAATTTTCATTAGTTCATAGTAAGTAGTAAATCATGTTACCTATCATCTTGATGCTTTTTTATGGGCGTAAGTAGCAATTTGCCATCGTGGCCCAACTAAGCTGTGCTCCTAATTGAACCATCATTTTTTTTTGCTCTTGTCATCGATACATTTAAACATATAATAAGCGATTGTATAGTCTGGCATTGGAACGAACAAGAACAACACAATGCGCATGCAGAAACAAGCACTCAAAGTATCATCAATTCATAACCAATAGTAAAACATGTTCACCTTGATGCTCCGAAGTCCGAATTTACTAAGTAGCTCATGCGAAGCGCTAAGTAGCCAATAGTAAGTTAGTAATATACGGCATTCATTACCCAGCCAAAAAAATAGAACATAGGGCATTCATTATACTATCAAAGATTCAGTGTTCGTCTCAACTCTGATCTCAAGTAATGTTGATCAAGATGCAGTACGTTTTAGTCGTGTCATGTAACTCCCGAAAATGTCACTTCTAAAGGTGTCCCACATTAAAATATCACATAGCTTTTCTAACACATATTTACGAATTTCTCCTTAGAACTAATGCTGAGCTCGGTAACGGGGGCTTGTGACCCAAGTGGGAGCACTAAGATGATGGAACATTGGCTCCCGAGTAACTAGGTTTGGACATGGAAAATGTGGTTCACCGACGGGCATCGTAACATTCATGGAAGTAGTTCTGGGTTCTGGGTTCTGGCTTTGAAAGAGCAGACCCCGGACTCAACACAGGGAAGCCCCGATCCGAGCCCTTACCCACTTATTCATGCTTCATCCCAGCTACTTTGGGTGTACTCCAAACGAACCATCATTTTTTCGCAAAATAAAATTTTCCAACTAGACGATAAAATTGTATTAAATGTTCATGGTTCGCGAAAAATTATATATGAAACTATGAAAGTAATTTACGTAGCTGTATTTTTTTTCAGAAGTCTAGGTCATCTTTCCTCCTATGTCTTATTAAACCGATCATGTTATGACTAATTGGCAATCTGCCAAGCCAATCAATCCAATATCGACATCATTTAATTCATAAAGTGAAGTTGAGATGACAATTAAGGTAACGTCACATAAATCGCTCCAAAAGTGTCTTAAGTTGAAAAATCGTACGAGTACAACCTCTCTATAATATAAGTAATTAAGTACTCCGTATGACTTATGAGCTTCAATGTAGAAATATTGCTGAGCTCGGTAACTTGAGCTCGTAACCCAATTAGTGGGAGCAATAAGATAATGGGGATGTATATTGGCTCAGGTTAATTGTTTCCAAAGGTGTCCCACATTGAAAAATCACATAGCTTTTCTCACACTTATGTACGAACTACACCTTAGTACTTATGCTGAGCTCGGTAACGGGAGCTTGTGACCCAAGTGGGAGCACTAAGATGATGGAACATTGGCTCCCGAGTTAACTTGGGTTAAGACGTGGAATCTAGTCGTGCGACGGGTCATTGTTTATAGTCATGGAAGCGTGCAGGCTTTAAAAGAGCAGACTGATGATCATCGCCGGAGCACTTGTTCATGCTTCATCCCCGCTCTACTTCGGGAGTACTCCAATCGAACCATCATTTTTTCCCCGCAAAATAAGCCTAGACTCTTTAATTTTTCAACTACACGGTAAAATTGATACTAAATAATGTACGTAGGTACGTTCATGGTTCGCGAAATATTATTTATGAAAATCAAATTGAGTAATTTACGTAGCTGTATTATTTCAGAAGTTCATGTTATCTTTCCTTATTAGTATTATAAAAGCGATCGTGTAATGGTTATTTGGCAATCCGCCAATTCAATCAATCCAATATCGACATCATTTCATAAAGTGAAATTGATGAGATGACAATTATGGTAGCGTCACATAAATCGTTCTAAATATGTCCCACATTGAAAAATCGTGCAACTTTTCTCTAATATAAGTATGAGCTTCAACGTAGAAATATCACTGATCTCGGTAACGTGAGCTTGTAACCCTAGTAAGAGCAACAAGATGATGAGGATGTATATTGGCTCCAGGTTAATTTGGTGCTTTATTTCCGTATGACGTTCTATTATAGAGTTTGTAAATTTTTAAGCCTTTCTTTTTTGTGATTTTCTTCCTCTTTAGTTGAGCTGTTATCGATAAGAATACCTCTCGTACCTAGTTTAATCTATCGATTAAATGTCAAGGCCCATATATATATATAACAGTCTCACGTGGAAAAATCAGATTACGTTTCTATTGTTTTAGAATCCCACACCGAAAAATCGAATGACGTTTATAAAATTTATGTATGATATACGCTACAACATAAAAATATGCTGATCTCGGTAACAGGAGCTTGCTGTGACCCAATTGGGAGCTCTTGATCTAATCTGGGATGATGATCAAGCAAGGTCTTTACTGTAGGTCTACAAAAAAGCTAACATGAACCTAAATTAAAGGATCAATTTTTTTTTCTTGAAATAAATGTTTGGTGTTTGTCTCAGCAATTTGAGGTAAATAAAATTTGAGATGACGGTTTTAGTAGCGTGTCAGTTAATCCACCGGCTAATCCATGTTAAATACGATTTAATAATTGTAACTTTTGATAAAGTCCCACATCGGAAAATCACAAAACGTATGTAACATTTATGTACGGGCTTCAAGGTACAAACAACGCTGAGCTCGGTAACGTGAGCTTGTGACCCGAGTGGGGGCGTCAAGGTGATGGGGATATATTGGCTCAGGGTAATTGGTTGTTGAGACGCTAATATTGTACTGGCTGTTGTTAGCTCTTTCCCTATTCTGCACGGGGAGCCCGTTAGTACGAGAGGAAACACCTGGCTTTACTAAGAGCAGGTAACCAAATGTTCCTTCTCTCGGTCTAGGGAGATTCCCAAGTGATTGGGAACGGTTCATGTATTACGCGTCCCTTCTGGTACCCGGGTACTCCAACTGAACCATCATCTTTTGGTCATAATTATTTCCTCGAAAACTCGAAGTTTTAAGGACTCAACTTCTTTGGTTAATTTAGATCATCATTCAACCAAAAATCCTAAACTAATGGTTCCATATATCTTCAACAACAAACGGGCAAGTGGAATATCCATATTTTTTAACCAAGAAAGCATACTATATTTCAGATTGAGAAAGCATACGATATTTTCTAGTAATTGTGAAACGCGGTTCTAGCATTATCATTACCGTCTCAAATCTAATTCCAAAATCTCAATACACTTACGAAGCTAATTAAGAGTCCTATATCGACAAATTTTAAGAGATGACGATTCTAGTAGCATCATATAAAGGGTTCTGAATGTGTCCCACATTGAGAAATCAAATAGCGTTTCTAAAATTTAAGTACGAGCCAGTTTCAGCCTAGAAATGTCACTTAGCTCGGTAGCGAGAGTTTGTGACTTGTGAGTGATTGTGACCCAAGTGGAAGCCCCAAGATGATGGGGATACATTGGCTGAGGATGTCACCCTCGTAAGACAGGGGAACCTATCGATAGCAAGTCGAACTGAGCCAAAAGATCTTTTTATTTTATTTTTTTTCGTCCGATAATGAGTCGAGGTTAGTTGAAGAAGTCATGAAGTTTATAGACTAGTAAAGCTTGGAAATTTTGAACTCGGGTTTAGTAATCGAATCCGTTTCCGATCCCCCAAAAAAAATATGAACCGAACGCCCCTTAAAATGATTGGGATACTAGCCTCAGGGTAACCTAGTTGAGACATGGTAACATATCGACAAATCGTAATAAGCCTCTGTCCAAAAGAAAAAAAGAATAACTTTTTATGATTTAATTTAAAAAAAAGGGGTTTGTGCCAAACACCACCTTTTAAGTTTCCGATTTTGTCAAACACCACATTTTAAGTTCAAAAATTCCAAACACCACCTTTTAAGTTTCCGATTTTGTCAAACACCACCTTTTAAGTTCAAAAATTCCAAACACCACCTTTTAAGTTTCCGATTTTGTCAAACACCACCTTTTAAGTTCAAAAATTTCAAACACCACATTTGAAGCCCTTTTCCTTTGACAAACACCACCAAAAAAAATCCAGCCCATTTTCTCTTAAATTCGGCATTAACCCACTCTCCGATTCTTTTCCGTTTCTTTCTTCTCTTCTCTTAAGGCCGATACTTCCTTCCCCAAGAATCTATCATATCAAGAATCTCTCTGATCTCTCTCCTCACCTCTAATGGAGGTTTAGATTCGACAATTGTAAGCAACATGCATCATAATCATCGTCAAATGTAGGAACAACACCATTTTTACCCCTTTCCCACTCTTCGAACTTCAACTTCACTCCATTTCACCTTCATTTCATCAACTTCATCTAACAATAGCACAACTATGTACTCTTCAATTCTCTTCTTCTTATCAATCAGAGAATGGATCATATCTCTTTGTTATCCAATCATGTCCCAACACAAGCAAAAAGCCAAATCAAAGTCGTTAAAACTCTATCTAGTCAAACGAAGAGAGAGCATGTGAAAGTAAGGACGATAGAATAAATCAGGAATCCAAGCAATGGTTGAGTAGAGAGAGGGACGAAGAAGAGTGAAACAATGAACGGGAAGGGGGAATATCAAACTCAAAAGAGGAAGAAGAAAAGATAGAACGCCGGAGTCAAGAGAAATTTGGCCGGAATTTTTTTTGGTAGTGTTGTCAAAGGAAAATGTCTTAAAAGGGTGGTGTTGGGGATTTTTGAACGTAAAAGATGATGTTTTTCAAAATCGGAAATTTAAAAGGTGGTGATTGGCAAAAAATCCTAAGAAAAATGACAAAATATGGGTTCATGGTTCGAGAAACATTTATTAATGCATATTGTCCTTTATTAATACTAAATTTACGTAGCTGCATCATTTCAAAAATTCGCGGCATCGATCTTTACCGAGTATTGCCTTCTGAAAACGACGTCTTATGACTAATTGGCAATCAGTCTAGCTTCCAGCACAAGTTACATATACCATGTAGATAAACATGAAATTTCTGAAGCAATTATGTTATTTTCCCTATCTTACCTTACAAGATACTTCAAGTAGGCCATATCTGTAGCATGTACTCAGATTTTTCAGGTTTGGACTAATTCTTTGTAGTTGTTCATAATATAATACAAGTAGGCCATATCCACAGCATATACCAAGTCAATTATCATGATGTTTGAACACGTACGTACATGTCACCAGTTTTGTTTAGTTAGTACAGTATATTACATGCCAAAACATTAAGAAAAACGAAAACTTGGGAAATATCAAATAAAGTGAGAATTTTGAGCAAGTATGTATGTAACCAGACCTCTCTCTCTTTACAAGAATTCCCCTGATTCCCTCTTAAGCCCTCCTCCTGAAGGTCCTAATTCCGGTTTCCTTGTTATCCATGATGAAGAATCGATACCGGCCTGTTTCGGACTATCGAATGGTCCATTATCAGTAAAGGAGTTACCTCTACCATCAAACAAGATCCTTAAGTTCCAGCATGGGCCGTATGAAGATGATGTTTTTGCAATTCCTGTGCTTGATCAGCCACTTTCTTCTAATCAGTACTACGTGATCAAGGCTAACCGGAAGCATAAAGGGTATGCAGTCGTGTTTAAAACTTTTAAATGTAGTCATTTCATACAGCTTTTTGTATATAACTGTCATCAATATGTCAAAATCTGTCATCAAAATGTTGACGTTTTATTTTGTCATTGTTTTGTTATAGGGAAGCGTATGCGTGCTCAAAGGAGGAAGACAGAGGAATAAGCTGTGGGAAGAGCTATGTACAGGACGGGAAACCAAGGCGCCTGGCTCCTGAAGACATGTATCAGCAATTCGAGTTTTCTTCGGCCATGACATGTACTAACAGCTCTGGATTCTTAGCTAAATCGGCTGCTCCTGACGGTCATGTACCGCGGTTTTTAAGAAGCGTATCAGCAGTTCAGATTAAGAAGTCAGGTGGAACAGTGTCCAATAGTTTCATACAAGGATCAGCAAAAGGTCTTGACAGAGTTCTTCGTGCAAAATTTCCTGAGTTCGATTTTCCATTATCTCGAGGAAGTTCAGAATCGATTTCTGTAGGTAAATGGTACTGTCCTTTCATGTTTATCCATGATGGGAAGCTTGAAGATCAAGTTAAGAAGTCAGTCTACTATGAGATGACACTTGAGCAAAGGTGGGAAAGGGTTTTTACTGCAGATAACAGTTATACGCAGGGCAGTAGTAAGGTGATGATGGATGTTGTTGTTCCGATACAGGTGGTCGCAATTGGAGGGAAAGATGCTGTGATAGATGAGAGACATTCGGATCATAAGGTGGTATGGTTTCGGAGCATAGGAAGCGTGGGCGAGGAGCTAAGTGTTGGGTTGAGTTATGTGATTGTTGAGAGAATGATTTGGGAGCAAAAAAGAGTTGGATGGATGAATGGGAAAGAAAAACAAGTGAGGCTTGTTAAAGAAGAAGAATATGGAGGAATTGGTTGGTGGGTGAAATTTGGTTGTTATGTTCTTGTTGAAAGATTTGTTCTTAGAAGGATGGATGGTAGCTTGGTCTTAACTTGTGACTTCAAGCATACTCATCAAATTAAGACCAAATGGGAGTAACTCACTACGCGCATTTGTGCTCTTAATCATCGTCCCTGCTATGTGGGCGTAAGGGTAAGGCTACATACATACGACCCTAGACCCTGAACTCATGCGATCTCCTCTGGTTATGTAATGTATGGTCATTTAGGCCATCAACTATGTCAAACTGTACATACAAGTTAAGCAATCCTTTGTCCGTCAGCTTAAATATTACTCAATAAATATTACTGAGTATATCCCATATATTCAATAAAGAAGCACAAGTTTAATTGTGCGTAAGCATAGACGTGTGTGAGCTGAGACACAACCTCGTGTGATGCAGTTGATTTCGGCTGTGGCAATATCACTACCCTTAATTGTTTTTGATCTGTTTTCTGATCCTAGCTAGTAGTTCATCATGCAATTCAAAAGATCAATGGAGAGGTCTGTCAGGTACCAATTTTCTGCTAGATACCAAAAACCAAACTTAGCCAATAAGATTCGAAAGAGGTGCACAATGTTGTTTGGTCTATAAATTTTCATCAGCAGCGTATGAAAAGGACTAAGAAACAAAAGTCAATCTTTCAGGTGTCATCTAAAGATAGAAATTTGATGTCATTCATTTGTCAGTATTCAGAAGTTTCTCAATCAGTGTTCTATTTTCTTCTTGTACTTGATACGTTATTATAGTATATTCCTTTGGCATCCATAAGAATTAGACAAGCAGTTTGGTACCGGTGGAACCGTTTCTCTTTCGCGGTTTCATCTCCAAATCAATCTGCAAGCTGAGGGATCAACTCTCTTCTTATCTTTCAATATGCGGCACTCACCTCAATTATCGTATCCTCAAGCAAGAAAAATATCTTCGAGAATTTAAGAAGATCTAGCTTCTTGTCAAAAACAACTTGAGGAATTAATATAGTATCAAGTTGAAGTACTAGTACCTTTTTTTTTTTTTTGATCAAGAGTAGAAACTTGCATTAAGTAATGAAAGCGGATATATAGTCCGCAGCTACAACATCTAGGAGACCCTCGGGACCTCCACACAACCAAACCCTACAGGAATAGTCAGTTGGCGCTAAATGAGCAATATAATGCGCCGCTTGATTACCCCCTCTACGAATATGAGAAACAACTACAGACTCAAAATCTTGCATGACACCTAAAATTTCCGTACCTATATTACCTAAATAAGAAGAAGGCATAACATCTCGTTTAAGTAAGGAAACTAACTGTAGACAATCAGATTCTAGCACAATACGACGATAACCTTGCTGGTTCACTGTCCGTAATCCAAACTCAAGAGCTCTGGCTTCTGCATAAACTGGTTCCCACTTCTCCTGAATTTGCTGGCAACCAGCAAGTAGAACAGCCCCCTGCCATCCTCTAAGGACAAAGCCAAGACCACAACCCTGATCACCGAAAATTGCTCCATCAACATTCAACTTGAAAGTCCCCTCTACAGGTGGTAGCCATCTCTCGAGCTTCCCTGCTTCTTGTCCCCCGACAAGCTTCGAAGCTTGAGCCTCCTGGTACGCCTTACATAACCAACGAGAATTATCAATCAGCTTCCAAGCCTCACGAGGAGCTCCTCCATGGAACACTGAATTTCGATCGTTCCATAAGTTCCATAAAATCACGATTAGCTCCTCACTCTTTTCCTCACTTATACCTTTCTCTAACAGTTGTGCAACCCATTCTCTTATGCTTCTTATTTCAACCCAGTCATCTTCGGGATGCACACCCACACCTTCCCAAACGGCAACAATCTCTGAGCAGAATAAGAGGGCGTGCATGTCAGTTTCTGTAAAAGAGGATTGTCAGCAGCTTTGGAAAAGCTTGATCAGGGTCAAAGAATCAACTCCAAGCAAGGTCGCTGTCAGCTTGCTTGTGCCAATGGAAGTCATGTGATGTTAGCTGAAGGCAAGTCCAAGACTTACTAATTTGGTGAAAGAAGAAGATTCAAGAAGAAGAAAAAGAGAGCTGTTGCTCTTAGCTTAATATAGGCAAACATTACTTGTCATTGTCAATGTAGTAAACCAAAGTGTAGCATTGCACTATAAGAAGCAGAATTGTAGGCATTGTTCCATTATCAAGAAATACAACAGAAAATTCAAACCCATATACAAATTGTTATTTACATCCTTGAGTAATTCCTTCTTTAATCTTCATGGAGTTTGTCCTGAAAATCTTCATGGTATCAGAGCCATGAAGATCTAAGGAGGAACTACTTTAGTATAGGAACAAAATCAAACAACTTAAGTATTAAGATTTCCGCAACTCTACAAATCCAAAACAAACACTGTCACAAATATGACAGAACAAAACCAAAACCAAAACCAGAAAATGGATATGAAAGATCCACTCTTTACTCACCCTTCTGAAATCAGCAATCCACTTTCCTTTGAACCCAAATTGGAAGGGATGCACCACTATTATGAGTGGAAAAGGGAGATGGAATTAAACCTGGCTACTAGGAGAAAGCTAGGGTTTGTCACAGGGAGTGTGAAAAGGTCCAAAACAGACACAGAAAAAGCAGAAATGTGGGATATCTGCAATGATCTGGTTGTTAGTTGGCTGCTGAACAACTTGAAATCAGAAGTGAAGGCGCCTGTCAGATTTGTAACCACAGCAAAGGGTATCTGGGATTATCTGAACAGAACCTATGGTGTAGCTAATGGTGCCAGAAAATTTCAGGTGGAGCAGGAAATCAACAACCTCTCACAAGGCAGCAAGAGCATTGCTGAGTACTACAATCAGATGAGTACTTTGTGGCAAACACTGGAAAATATGCAAGACTTACCACCTCTTACAGATCTCACTGAAGAAGTCTTGGCATTCTCCAATGCTGTCAGCAAAGAAAAGGAAGAAAGGAGACTGTTTCAGTTTCTGAATGGCTTAGATTCACACTACACAACCATGAGGAGCAACTTTCTGATGATGAAGGTACTCCCTACAGTTGAGGAGGTTGTCTCCACTCTGCAACAGGAGGAGATTCAGCAGCAGGTGTTGAATTTCGGCTCTAAAAAGCAGCCAGACAGTGGGAACACTGCATTTTATGGTCAGCAACAACATGAGAAACCAAAGGTCTGTCCAAAGTGTAAGAAACCAGGACACAAGTATGAAGAATGCTGGTTTGTCATCGGTTTTCCTGAAGAAAGAAAGAATCAAGGAAAGGGAAGAGAATTCAACCAGAATCAAGGGAACAAGTGGCAAAACAACAAAAACAAGAACAAACCAAATGCTTGGAACAGAGGAAAGTCTGCAAGCAATGCTGTGGCATCTGATGAAGCTGAAAATCAATCTGATTCTGCCACACTTGACCAAATCATGCAGCTGCTAAGCAAGATGAAGGGTGCAGGAAGCTCCTCCAATCAGAATCAGCTCACTGAAGGTGAGTTAGCTGCTCACTTTGCAGGTAATGCTCTCTGCAGTTCTGTTTTCCTGAATAATTTGAATTCTGATTGGATAGTAGACTCAGGTGCTAGTGATCACATGACATCTGATTTGAACTGTCTAGAGCATGCAAAAGAGCTTGTGATTAAACCAAGAATTACCCTACCCACTGGACAAGTTTCCTATGTGACTCATACAGGAAAATGCAAACTTAAGAATGGGTTGACCTTGGAAAAGGTTTTATATGTGCCTGATTTCAGGAATAATCTGCTATCTGTTCAAAAACTCACCAATTCAGAAGGGTGTTGTGTGTCTTTTTATAAGGATCTCTGTGTCATACAGGACTTATTGACGAAGAAGATTAGAGGTATGGGCAAGGAGCACAAGGGAGTATATTACCTAGTAAATAAGAGATTGCAGTTAGGAGATGCTTCTGCAGTGTTATCCAAGTCAAATAAGTCTCAGACAATTAAGAATAGGAGCTTAATGTCAGGACATATCATGCTTAGTGATGATCCTGTTAGTGTAGAGCCTGATAACTGTGTAACAGCAGGTGATGCATGTAATGGTAAATTTTTATTGAATGACAAGCATGATACTTTTGGTTTATGGCATTACAGACTTGGTCACTGCTCTACAAAGAAATTGAAACACATTTCTTGCTTGGAAAATGTTGTTAAATTGGATAAAGGTTTGATGTGTGTCACTTGCCCTATGGCAAAATTAACCAAGCAACCATTTCCAGTTAGCTCACACACCTCTAGTAGGCCTTTTGAATTGATTCACATGGATGTTTGGGGGCCTTACAAAACAGAAACCAGACTCAAGCACAGATTCTTCTTAACCATTGTGGATGATTACAGCAGGGGGACTTGGATTTATTTGATGAAAAACAAGAGTGAACTAGGACATCTGTTTCCTCAATTCTGCAGCTTTACACAGGCTCAGTTTCAGCACTCAGTAAAGCTAGTAAGGTCAGACAATGCCTTGGAAATTGTTGAGGGAGATTGTGGAAAGTTCATTCAAGATAATGGCATTGTACATCAGACTAGCTGTGTAGATACTCCACAACAAAATGGAGTGGCAGAGAGGAAGCACAGGCATCTTTTAGAAGTCAGCAGGGCACTCATGTTTCAATCAGGGTTACCAAAGAAATTCTGGGGGGATTGTGTTCTCACAGCTGCTCACATCATCAATAGGCTTCCCTCTAATGTCTTACAGCATGCAACACCATACTCTAAGTTGTTTGGAAAAGAACCAGACTATTCCAGACTTAAAGTCTTTGGTTGTTTAGCTATGGCTTACAATCCCAGCAGAGTCAAGGACAAGTTTGCACCTAGAGGTGTACCATGTGTGTTCATTGGTTATCCAGCTCACCAAAAGGGTTACAAACTCTATGATCTTTCTTCCCAACAATGCTTTGTGTCCAGAAATGTTGTGTTTCATGAACACATCTTTCCATACAAGGTTTGGGATTCTAAAACATCTCAAGTCATGCCTCCCACTCAGTCAAAGACTGTAAACTCTGAAATTGAAGACATTCTCTGTTATGAAAATGAACCAGAACACCAAGGATCTCTCAATGGGGATCAAGCTCAAGAAGAGGCAGAACCTGATCATGCTCCACCCTCTCTTCGACCTGTGAGAGTTAGAAGGGCTCCTGCTTGGACACAAGATTTTGAGGTCAACAATCCTGTCATGGCTCAGCAAGTTGCAAATCTTGCAGAGATTGACTCATCTGCTAAATTTGTCAACTTAGTTCAAAGTCTCACACAGAAATGTGATCCAAAACATTACTATGAAGCTGTTCAAGATCCTAAATGGGTTAAAGCTATGGAAATAGAGTTGACAGCTCTACAAGAGAATGACACTTGGGAAATCACAGATTTACCCAAACATAGGAAAGCCATAGGTTGTAAATGGGTTTACAAAACCAAATATAACTCAGATGGCTCCATTGATAAGCATAAAGCTAGACTGGTAATTCAAGGTTTTCGACAAAGGTATGGGATAGATTATGAAGAAACCTTTGCTCCAGTTGCTAAAATGGCCACAGTAAGAACTGTTTTAGCCATAGCAGCTGTCAAAGACTGGTTTACCTCTCAGATGGATGTCTCCAATGCATTCTTGCATGGAGACCTGGCTGAAGAAGTCTATATGGACCTTCCTCTGGGTTATAACAGTTCTGGAGTGATTCAAGCTTGCAGAAAGGGGGAGAATTCAGAGCATATAGGTGCTGACAAGGTCTGTAAACTGAAAAAATCTCTCTATGGATTGAAACAGGCACCTCGACAATGGTTCTCCAAGCTTTCATCAGCATTGCTTGAATGTGGGTATAAACAATCTTCAGCAGACCATTCTCTATTCAAAAAACAAGACAATGGCTCAACCACTGTGGTTTTGGTGTATGTAGATGATATGATTATCACCGGAGACAGCTCCTCAGAGATTCAAGAATTAAAGCACAAACTCAGCTCAAAGTTTCATATGAAAGATTTAGGAGAACTAAGATATTTTCTTGGGTTAGAAGTAGACAGATCACAGAGAGGAATCTTTATCTCCCAAAAGAAGTATGTGCTGGATATTTTGAAGGAGTTCAAGATGGAACATGCCAAGCCGCTGAAACTACCACTCAACTCTCACAGTAAGCTTGAGCCAAACAAGGGAACTTTGCTTCCAAATCCTGATGTCTATAGAAGATTGATTGGAAAATTGATATATCTTACAATTACCAGGCCTGACATTGCATTTGCAGTTCAATTGCTGAGTCAATTTGTTCAGGGACCAACCTCTGATCATATGCAAGCAGCCAGGAGAATTCTGAGATACCTAAGAGGATCACCAGGACAAGGAATACTCCTGGCTAGCAATTCAGCTGCTAAACTTACAGCATACTGTGACTCTGACTGGGGTTCATGTCCTTACAGCAGAAGGTCAACCACAGGGTACTGTGTGCTGTTAGGTGATTCTCCTATTTCATGGAAAGCAAAGAAACAGTCGGTGGTAGCAAGGTCTTCTGCAGAAGCAGAATACAGAGCAATGGCATTGACCACTTGTGAAATAACATGGTTGTCTTCATTATTGAAGGAATTAGGCCTAAGAAATCTAGGGCCAACTGAGCTGAAATGTGATAACCAGGCTGCCATAGCAATAGCTGCAAATCCAGTATATCACGAGAGAACCAAACACATAGAACTGGACTGCCACTTTGTCAGAGAGAAAATTCAACAAGGACTCCTACACACTTCCTATGTCAAATCAGGTGATCAAATTGCTGATGTCCTTACTAAGTCTTTACCTACATCCCAGCATCAAAGACTGCTCTCCAAGATGGGAGTTTCATCAGGATTACACTCTCATCTTGAGGGGGAGTGTAAAAGAGGATTGTCAGCAGCTTTGGAAAAGCTTGATCAGGGTCAAAGAATCAACTCCAAGCAAGGTCGCTGTCAGCTTGCTTGTGCCAATGGAAGTCATGTGATGTTAGCTGAAGGCAAGTCCAAGACTTACTAATTTGGTGAAAGAAGAAGATTCAAGAAGAAGAAAAAGAGAGCTGTTGCTCTTAGCTTAATATAGGCAAACATTACTTGTCATTGTCAATGTAGTAAACCAAAGTGTAGCATTGCACTATAAGAAGCAGAATTGTAGGCATTGTTCCATTATCAAGAAATACAACAGAAAATTCAAACCCATATACAAATTGTTATTTACATCCTTGAGTAATTCCTTCTTTAATCTTCATGGAGTTTGTCCTGAAAATCTTCAGTTTCCATAGCACGTGAGCAGCGAGTACAAGTCGGGTCAATTTCATCTACTCGACTTTGAATATTAGCACCGCTTGGGATTGCCCCACTACACGCTCTCCATAAGAAAGATCGCACTTTTGGGGGAACATTCAGGCTCCAAATAAATTTCCAAAAACGAGATGACACGTCCGAGCTAGCTCCCACGCCACCCCTATCGATCTCCCTGCTCCAACGAAGAAAATGATAGCCTGATTTGACAGTGTAGTTTCCATCATTACTAAAATGCCAAACCAATTTATCAGGCGAATTAGTACTAATAGGGATACGAAGAATGTCCTCGGCCTCGAAAGGAAGCAATTTGTCTTTGACTAGATTTGTTCGCCAGCCACCTCTTTCATCATCTATCCATTCACAAACCTGAAGTACTAGTACCTTATCCAATGGTTTAAGGCTCTTAGAAAAAGTCATCAGGAAACGTAAGTTACAAAGTCAATTTCAGCCTAACAGACCTAGCGCGCGGCGCACTACTCTAATCTTCAATTCTAACAGCTGAATAATAATGGAGTGTAATCATTTCCGTGAACTATATAACATATATAATGTTCATATTTTTCGACCATGTTATTTAATTTAAGACGTGAAATGATTATGTATAATGGTGATGATGATGACTGTAATACATATCTTGCTTAATCCAATTATTCAAGAAAATTCGGGTGCGACACGTCGTGCGCTTAGTTATATAATCAAAACTAGTTGATCAGCTACAAACATTATTAATGTAATACTCGGTAGGTTGCAAATCATACAAAGAAACAGCAAAATATATCTGCACAAAGAACTAGCAAAGATGCATCAATCATGCTTAAGCGAGAGTAGATTAATGTAAATTGTACGGATTATTACATTATTAACCAAAGTAACGTGTATTCTGTAAGATGTAAGCTAATTTGTACAGAGTAGTAATACATGATGATATTTGTCTGAAACCACCTTCTTTGGCATTTCTGCAGTAAACTTGGTCAATCACCCCAAATGACAGCATTCAAGAAAAAACTGAAAACGGAAAACTCCAAGAGTTGATCGATCACTTTCTTGTTTTGAATAGTCCTACCACGGCCTATTCATAATAAGATTAATCAACCTCGATACACCTTTTACGTTTGATTATATTATTATTTTCACTGAGAATGTCAAAAAAGTTGCGCGAAATTTAGAGGAGGGAGTATATATTTAGTTCTTAACACGCTCATCAGCGTTATAGTAGGCCAAACCTATTTATGTATTTATTACGTGCACAACCAATACACTACTAGTCAAAGTTTCATTGTAAGGTCTTCTCCATTTATAGAGAAGATTTGCAAAGACTCAAATCTTGGTCAATCAGATCAAACACATGTAGGAAACTTCGTGTGCAAGTGTCTTAGACACACAAACATCGTACTATTATTGTTTATATTATGCAGGGCACGTACGTAGCACTACCATTCCCTCCAGTTTTCTCAGATCATCCAATAACCTGAATATAGCTTTGCTAAAAACACAAAAAATGTACACCACTAGACCATTGTCTCTATACAAGAACTCACCGGAGGCGTTGTCGTCGCCTCCGGAGGGTCCGAATTCGGGCTATTTGGTAATTCAAGATGAAGAATCTACACCAACTATGTGTTTTGGGTTGTGTAAGAATCGTGCTATCAATGATCTACCACTTCCTCAAAACAAGCTGCTGACCATTTCGTACACTGTTCAATCAGGTGACACCCAGCATCGCACCTACGATGATGTCTACTTCATTCCCATCATTAATCATCCACTTTCGTCCAATCGGTATTACGCCATCAAAGCAGATGGGAGGCGTAAAGGGTACTACTCTCTGTTTCTTTCTTTTCTATTTTTCGTTTTTAGATGGTTTTATATGATTGTTCATGAAACGGGGTACTATGTTAGCACACCAGCCACACCTGAATAATGTTTAGTTAGGACAAATTCGTTGACTTGTTGGTCATGACGTATATAACACCAAGTACCATTATAAAAAAAAAAGAGTATATAACACCAAGTACCAACTTGTCATGCTTAGAGTGGGAACCTCTTTGCAGATCGCCAATGGGGTAATGTTGATACGATATACCACTCTGTCCCACATTAAACTTCCCATAAAATAGTATTATGTGAGAGGATTTCAAATTCCATGGGAAGTTTAAATTGGGGCGGAGTGGTACTTATCAAAATTTAGATTAACCGATTAATGTGTACATTTTTGCCGATAACGTTGTGCTTTGCATATGGCGTGTTTAAAGAAAGACGGAGGGCGATGTGGGTACTTACGCTTTCAAAGGTGTTTAATTTGGTTGACCTAAATCATGTTAGTATAGTGTACGTAGACAACGTAGCATGTATTCAATCGCGTGAGGATCCCCTGTTCCATTTTGTGTCTAACTCCCCATACTTCCTCGAATCAGATTTTAGGAAGTTATTATAGTTGTTGATCGAGTTTGGGTCAAAAGGTTTTCAATTTGGGATTAAAGTTGCTAACATTTGACACTCAACTACTTATCTTTTCAAGAGTCAACTCAGCCATAAGTCTTAACTTTTAGTTGAGTCTCAGTAATTGTTTACTCGTATATCTTAGCAAGCCTCTTTATAAATGATTAAAGGATTTTCTTGGAGGTCATAAAGGATGATTTGAAAGTATTGAATGGTTGTTAATGATTTAAAATTTCGAAAATGTAACAGAGAAGCTTATGCAAGTTCAAGGGAAGAAGACAAGGTCACCTGTTGTTTCTGCATCCCCTGCATCAAAGATGCCAAACCAAGAACATTTGATCCAAATGACATATATCAGCAATTTGAATTTTCAGTGACGAAAACATGCTTTAACAGCAACATGCTCTTAGCCAACTCTGTTGCCCCTGATGGTCACCCTCCGGAGTTCTTACGCAGGAGAGGCTGGGACATGAACGGCAAGACACCGCGCAATTTCACTCTCGGTGAAGCTGCAGGTGTTAACTCAGGGCTTCGCGCTCATCTGCCAGACTTCAACGTCACGCTAACTCAAGAACGTTCGAACTCTGTGATTGTTGGTAAGTGGTACTGTCCTTTCATGTTTGTCCATGAAGGGACCGAGAAAGAGCGTATCAAGAAGTCGGTTTTCTATGAGATGACACTTGAACAAAGATGGGAACGCGTTTTCTTTGTTGACAATCAGATTGGTTATAATCAAGAAAAGTCCGTGTCAATTGATACAGTTGTGCCTACAGAAGTGGTAAGAATTGCAGGACAGGAAGGTGGGCATGCTTATCAAGACAATGCTGATGTTGAGGTGGTTTGGTTTAAGGCTGCAGATCATCATCAAAGTCGCGAAGCAGATAACGCACATGTGGGATTGAGCAAACTGATTGTCGAAAGAATGATGTGGGAAGAGGAAAGAGTTGGATGGGTTAAAGGTAAAGATCAGCAGAAGCAAGTCAGGGTGGTAAGAAATGAGGAGTATGGAGGAGTTGTTGGTTGGAGAAGTTTTGGTTGCTATGTTTTGGTTGAGACATTTGTTCTTAAGAGGAATGATGGAAGTATTGTTTTGACATATGATTTTATGCACACTCATCAGTTGAGAAGCAAATGGGAGTAACGTCAAATGTTCCTTGATATAAAGAGATGTCGTGTTTGGTACGAGGTTGTAAATTGAAGGAATGATAAGATTGGTAAAGATATTCGTGTATTTCATTTGTGTGATTGTGAAAGTCAGGAAATTATGAGTTGAAACAAACGCAAAAGTGTGATGACAAATTTGTATATGTATGGTCGACCTTTTCTTGTCTCGTGCACTTTTGTGTTTGTAATTATGTACTATAGGATTGCATATTTGCACTATTGAGTGTAGAAATAAATCATTTTTTTTATAATGTTTCAAAACTTAATTCGACATTACTTCGTAAATCAAATGCACTCAAATCTTAACCTCTAAAGTCTCTAAGGGTTAAGGAAACTTTAATACGAGTTTAAGCCCAAAAGGACTATGCAAGGAGACAAAGTTCACTCAATAAGCTTTTTTGGTTATCTCCGTTACATTGTATAAGCTCAAATTCAAGACATGTATTTAAACTGATTGAGTCTCGTACCAACTTATCCAAGTGCGCATAGTGACCAGAAAAACTTATTATACGAGCGGCAAAGGATTACACCCGATTTTAAACTTATTTTCACCTCAATAAGTACTAATTAATAAGTAGATACTCCGTAGTCCGTACCACATAGTATGCAGGGGCCTATGTCGCGGCTCGTGTGTAGTCGATGAGTCATGGTAAAACAAGAGCTCTGTTTTCCCTAACCATGTAAGCTTTCACCCCAAAACATCTCAACTTCGTCCGTTGTTAGTTTGTTACTCGTTCACAATTGCGCGAGACAACCCCGCGCCACTATATATACTTTCCCCCAACTCACACAAACATTTGCCGGGACTTTTACCGGCATTTCAAAAACTGCCACCCTCCAAAACCCTAGCCTCACCACCAAAACCACCCAGCCACCTCCGCCACCGCCGGTAATCTCTCATGTTTTCTCTCCTCTCATTATATTCGAAGATTTATTCAATTTCAATTTCAATTTCAATTAACTGATTTGGTATTGATTGATTGAGCTAATTACATGCTTAGGTTTTTGTTAATTTTGCTGTTGATTTAGTATGTAAATATGCTAATTTGTTTAATTTCGCTTCGATTTTTAGTTGATAATTGGTCCTAATTAATGGCGAACGGCGTCGTTGATCAAGATCAGCAATGGCTTGTAATCTGTTTGAATGCAACACTTGATACTAATCAGCAAGTCCGTTCCTTTGCTGAGACTTGTTTTCTTCATCAAGCTCTACTTCAGCAAGGTCCGGTTTCTCGTCTCGCAATTGTTTCTCTATTTCGCGTAGTTTTCGCTCTTTAATTAGTGCTTCTTTGTCTTTCAATGTTGCCGGATTATGATTTCTATGACTGTTGAAATTAGTACCGAACTACCGACTACCGATTTTTTTTATTGGATGGGGACGTAGGTTTTTATATTCAAGGACCCTTCCCCGGACCCTCGCTTAGCGGGGATGCCAAATTGCCAATATGCACCGGGCTGCCCTAATTAGGACGTAGGTTTTTATATTCAAGGTTTTCGAGTTTGAAGGCAAAATTATAAATGATGACATTATAGGAATTCAGGATCCTATTTTTCTTCTTGTACTAGATAAGGAAAAATTGGTGTATTTCTTTGGCATACATAAAACCGGGGCAAGCAGTTCAGTGGATCAGAACTTTTATGTTCGAGGTTTCATCTCAAAAAAAAACAAGATGTCTTTTAACAAATCTCGAGTAAGGTATCCTCGAATATACCTAGGTGATCTAGAAAAATATCTCCGGGAATTTGAGAAGATTAAGCTTGTTGTCAAAAACAATTTGATTTGTTAAGTATCAAGTTGAAGTAGTATTTCTTTATTCAATGGTTTTAGGCTCTTAGCTGATCCAATTATAGACAAATTTAGTAGAAAAAGTCATCAGGAAATCTATGAACATAGAATAATTCAAGTTGTCAGACTCTAAACTCTAATGTAACAGCTATCATTTCCGTAAACTATGTTGTTCATATTGTTCAGCCATCACAAAGACTTCTTATGGTTAAGTATAACGATGACTCTAGTAACTGGGTTAATCCAACTATTCAAGAGAATTCTGCTGCAAATCATGGTGCGTTTAATTTCATACTCATACCCAGATGATCAGCTAACATTATGAATGTAATAAGTTGCAAACCTTACAAAGAGACAGCAAGATATCTGCACATAGAACCAATAAGGGCGTATCAGTCCTGCTTAAGTAAGAGTAGATTAATGTAAATTGTATGGAGTATTATATTCTTGCTGAATAAAGGTGCATTTGTACGCCTTTTTTTTGGCATTACCACGGCAAACCTATACAAGTTCTAGTGGCCTAATCATCTTCATTCTGTATGTGTTGCAAGTTGTACAAAGTAATTCATTGGAGTTGTCTGAAACCATCGCCTTCTGCATTTCTGCTGTAGACTTGGTCAAACAAGTGAAATTGACAGCACCCAACAAAAGCGAAAATTCCAAGCCGAGAACACCTGTTTGTAATAACTTCAATCAACTTTGATATGCATCATACCCTTACACTTTTTTTCGCCGTATTTTATTATTTTTCCCAAAATCATTTTAGAAAAAGTAACCAGAACTCTAGACGATGGAGTATATTTTAACTTGCATATAAGCATTACAGTAGATCTAAGCTAGTAGATAGCATTTTTTATTAGTCAAAGTTTCCTTGTAAGGTCTTCATCCATTTCTAAAGAAGATTTGCAGTGATTAAAAACTTGTTCAATCAAATAAAATACATGTAGGAAACTACGTGCGAAAGTGCCTTAATAATAAAATCATTGTATTATTATTATTATTGTTTATATTATGCAGGGGAAGTAACACATAGCTGACTATTTTTCACTCCACTTTTTCTCAGATCATTCAATAAAACAGCTAGGAACCAGAAGACATCAACTAGTTTTAGCTTTGCTGAAACACAAAAATGTACACCACCAGACCATTGTCTCTCTACCAGAATTCGCCTGAGGCGTTGTTGTCGCCTCCGGAAGGTCCGAATTCGGGCTATTTGGTAATCCAGGATGATGATTCTACACCAACATGTTGTTTTGGGCTGTGTAAGAACCCTGCTATCAATGATCTACCTCTTCCTCAAAACAAGCTCCTCACGGTTGAGTACCATGTGCAATCCGGTGAGACCACACAGTATCACAGCTATGATGATGTCTACTTCATTCCCATCATTAATCATCCACTTTCGTCCAATTGGTATTACGCAATCAAAGCAGATGGGAAGCGTAAAGGGTATAACTCTCTGTTTTGTTACTTTAGCTCTTTCCTTTTGTTCTGATTCCGTTTCATATGACTGTTCTTGTTATCTGACTTAAATCAGGCAAAAGGTAAAACTCGTGGACTTGTGTTTTAAAGTTTCAATATTGGGTTAAAATTGCGTGCATCTGACTCGTAACTTGTCTTGCTTGAGTGTGGATCTATTGCTTACACTTTATGAGCTATATTATGTTAGCCAGCCTGAATCATGTTAGATGTAAGCCATTTGTCGTTGTTAAGGTAAAAAATGTTGAATTTGTGACGAATAAGTTGCGATATTGGGATTAAAGTTGCGCGTATCTGATTCTCTACTTGTCTTCTTTGGAGACACAGCCTCGTTGGATGTGGTGTGGGTGATTATAATGATGATTAATAATGACGTTAAAGTATGGATTTGTTGCTTACTCGTGAAATTTCAATATTGTAATAGGGAAGCATATGCAAGTTCAAGGGAAGACGATAAGGTCACCTGTTGTTTCTGCATCCCCTGCATCAGAGATGTAAAACCAAGAAGCTTTGATCCAAATGACATATATCAGCAGTTTGAGTTTTCTGTGACGAAAACATGCTTTAACAACAACATGCTCTTAGCCAACTCTGTTGCCCCTGATGGCCACCCTCCAAATTTCCTACGCAGGACCGGATGGCGGATGAACGGCAAGACACCACGCAATTTCACCCTGGGTGAAGCTGCAGGTATTAACCCTGGGCTTCGCGCTCATCTGGCAGACTTCAATTTCCCGGTAACCCAAGAACGTTCCAAGTCTGTGGTTGTTGGTAAGTGGTATTGCCCTTTCATGTTCGTCCACGAAGGGACAGAGAAAGAGCAGATCAAAAAGTCTGTTTTCTATGAGATGACACTTGAACAAAGGTGGGAGCGCATTTTCTATGTAGAAAATGACAATGGTTATAGTCCGAAAAAGACCGTCTTAGTAGACACAGTTGTTCCTACAGAAGTGGTAAGAATTGCAGGACAGGATGCTGCTCAGGCTTATCAAGATAGTGCTGAAGTAGAGGTGGTTTGGTTTAAGACTGCAGATCATCTTCGAAGCCGCGAAACAGATGAACATCTGGGATTGAGCAAGCTAGTTATTGAAAGAATGGTGTGGGAAGAGGAACGAGTTGGATGGGTCAAAGGCAAAGATCAGCAGAAGGAAGTCAGGGTGGTAAAAGATGAGGAGTATGGTGGAGTTGTTGGTTGGAGAAGTTTTGGTTGCTATGTTTTGGTAGAGACCTTTGTTCTTAAGAGGAATGATGGAAGTGTAGTTCTGACTTATGATTTTATGCACACTCATCAGTTGAGAAGTAAATGGGAGTAACATCAACGAAAGCCAAAATAAAACGTGTTGTTCCGTATGAGATCGTAATATGGAGAAATGATAACAAGTCTGAAGTCTGTGTGTTTTATTTGTATTAACCTGCAAATGCTATGAGCAACTTCAGACAAACTCAACACTGTGAATTTGTGATGATATCTGCACTTGTGCAGGGTGTGCCTCTTCTTGTCATTGCTTTGTGAAGTTTACTTAATACGGAATCTTAAGCTCAAAAATACTCTTTTTTTTTTTGTATTTTTTTTGTATTTTATTATGTGTGTGACGATGCATTGTAAATTTGGAATGAAAGCTTATGGAGAGTGTATAAGTATCCCAAGTTCCCAACCATCTTGATTCTCGTTGTAACAAAGCTTCACAGTCTCACGTAATAGGGAAAAACGATGTTGGTGGAAATATGACTGAGCTCACATTTCCAATCTCATAACAAAGCCCCATAATGTTAGGCGCAAACCTCCTAAACTTTGGTAGTAATCCGCCTACTCCATTTGAATGTCCAAAAATGGCCTCAAACTCTCAGGTGTTTCAAGACCTACGAGATATCTTCATCTCTCTTTCTTTTCCTTGGCGCTTATTTAGATTTGTGAACGCTGATTTTTTTGACCCACTTACTATAAGTGTACAACATACTCATGTGAGTTATAACAATTACGAGTAATCTACATAGATATATAACCACCAACATGAGCTCAAACTAATTAGGCTCATCCTCCTTATGGAAGTAGTGAAGGACACCCCAACATTGAGCCCAAACGTACCACATAGGCAGACAAAGTTCTTCCAATAAGTTCTTAACACTACAACATTTTCAAGACTCAAACTCGAAACCTCTAGTTAAGCTGGTTGAGTCTCGTACCAACTCAACCAAGTGCTCATAAATAACAGGAAAAACTTATATAAACAATAACACAACCCAATTTGAACTTATCCGCACCTCAACAAGTGCGACACCCGCCTATGTCGTAGATCGTGAGCTCGTGGCTCGTGGAGTCATGGTAAACTAAGTGGTGTAGTAACGAGTAAGCTTCCAGTCCATAAACAATTCAACCTTGCCCGTTTTCGCATAGCGCCTGGCATAACAGGGCGCCACTATATATACTTCCCCAAACTCCGCAGTATATTCAACATTTGCCGGGACATTTACCCCATTTCAAAAAGTGCCACCCTCTAAAACCCTAGTCTCACCTCCCAAAACCACCCCCACTCGATCCCCGCCACCTCCGCCACCGCCGTCAGTTCCTCGCCGTCGCCGGTAATCGCTCATTTTCTCTCTCCTCTCATTATTACTGAAGATTATTTTAATTAAATTGATTATAATTGCTTGGTTGAGCTAATTAGTAATTACATGCTTAGGTTTTCTTAGTTTTGTTGTTGATTTGGTATTTATATGCTTATTTGTGTAATTTCGCTGCGATTTTTAGTTGATAATTGGGTCCGAATTAATGGCGAACGGCGTGGTTGATCAAGATCAGCAATGGCTTGTCAACTGTTTGAATGCGACACTTGATACTAATCAGCAAGTTCGTTCCTTTGCTGAGGCTTCGCTTCATCAAGCTTCTCTTCAGCAAGGTCCGATTTTTCGTCTCGCAATTGTTTCTTAAGTTTGCGTGGTTTCGCTTTTCGATTTCTGCTTCTTTGTCTTTTATTATTGTTGCCGGATTATGATTTTCTGTGATTGTTGACATAAGTAGTGAGCTGGTGGTTGTATAGGACTGGTTTTGTGTTTGTTTTGGTTGTAGCCGTAGATTGGTGTAATGATATATAAGAAAGACGAAAACTTGGACATGATCGTCTAAGCTTTTGATTATGTTCACACGCTTGAGGCTTTACGAACTTTCCTCAACATTTTTGAGATTAAAGACAAGGTTGTGATATTTAGATCGGTAATTTATAAAGTAAGGTTACTCTTGTAGAAGTTGTTATACCTGGGGAATGAGTGTTAACAGTGATTGAAATTAGTTTCGAGAGTCAGGAGGTGTTCGGAATTTGGGGATTGGGGGTTGTCTATGGGAAGAAATCGTATAATCTGAGTTGTGTCTTTGTTAAAACATGTACTCTTTATCTATAAATATGAATATGATTTCTTTAGAAAGATCTCGATTTAATTGGAAATTTATTTGGGGAATGAAGTAATGAACGAAGAAGTTGGATGCTCTTCTAGAATCAACTGGTTTGTTGCTGGTCTGCTATAGTATGCTGTGTGAAGTTTATCATTGGATGATACGAAATTTTGTAGGTTTTGGAAGTGCATTGGCTAAAGTTGCTGCAAACAGGGAATTCGCAGTGGGATTGCGCCAAATATCCTTTGTAACTACTGTCTTTCCTTCTGGAGGCTTCTATTCTTATTTTCCAATATCATTTGTTAATTAAGAAATCTACATTTTGTTATTTCTTACTACGTATTTCTTTTTGTTTCTCTTTTTATGGGAGGTCCTACTGCCTCTCCTTTATGTATCAATATACACAACATCGAATCAACTTTGTCAGGATTGTATTTTACAGTCCTTTTCTATCTCTGGCAATTGGTGCGATTCTTTAACACGTTTTACCTAGCCGCAGTCCTCTTGAAGCAGTTTATCAGAAAACACTGGAGCGAAGATGACGATAATTTTGAGCAACCCATTGTTGCTAATGATGAGAAGGTATCTCAGTTATTGTCAGTTTATATATTAATATATTATCATAGTTATTATGTTCCCTTTTGCTTGTTTGGGGGTTGCCATTCTGTAACTTTGTTAAAATTCTCCTTACCTACGATACTCTGCGACATTTCTGATACTTCCCTCAGTAGTTTTCTAGCAACTCTCCTTACCAACCTCTTTCCTTTCTAAAAAAATGTAGCAATTTCTGATCTAAGCCTTTTATGTATAGATAGACTCATCTATTACCTACACGAAACATTTACGTATGACGAATCATGTTAGCCGACCCCAAATCAATTTTGGGAAGGTTGTCGTCGTCGTCGTCGTCGTTGTCTTCGCTTAAAGATAGATATCATCTATTGGAAAGCAGGAAAACCATTTTATAGGAAACTATTTTCCTCAAACAGCATAATTGTGTTCTACAGGACTATAACTAGGGGATACTACTGCATTTAACGTTGTCTACTTATGGGGTTATCAATTCCAGGATGGGAGCAATGGGTTCTGTGAATTTGCTGTTTTTGATAAGTGTAGTCTGACTCTAGCACAATAATTTGGATTGGGTTTATTAGGTTGTGGTTAATGCATATCCAACTAAAACATTGAATAGAGGACTGCATTGTTTTAATCTTGTCCAACACAAAAATATCGTTTTTATTCTGTGTTGTCACATGATAATATATCGTGTTTGTCAGCCCGTATTGAGTGGTGCACTCTTAAAAGTTAATCCTTAACACAAAGCATGCATCAACATTTCTTAACTGCTTAGATTTGCGAACTGTGATTGACTAGAGGCTCGTAGTGAGTTGTTGGATCGTGAATAAAGGATCGATCGTAAATGAAACTATTGATCGCTCACCTGAAAGTTTTAATAGATCTGTGAGGCTCGAGAATAGAAGGATGTGTTTGGATTTCAAGATGGATATACAGAGGTCTTGTGTTGAAGTTACTGACGTTTTGTTGTATCCCCTGATTATTTAGAAGACTGGTGAGGATTAGGAGGGTTCACATGCTTCTTCTAGCATGCCTTTCATTCTGTTTTGAAGAGGTCTGGCGATTGGTGCTGCAGTAGTAGAAATCACGTGCAGTGCTGCAGTCTATTTTAGGACTCTTTGATATAAATTGAAAGACGATCGATGGTTATTTCAGAAAAAAAAAAGAAAGACGATCGAAGGACGGAGTCTTAGTATGATACTCATGATTAGTCCAATGGGAAAGTGTTCTTTAGACACTTTTGATTATCTACGGGGAAGGGTTAAAGTTGGGGGGGGGGGGGGGGGCTTTTACATTAATGGGTATTCTAATTATGTTTATCAACAAGATTGGTCTTCACGTAGTTGTTTGCACTTGAGGGCCCCTTCTCCACCTTCGGTTTCTATTTTCTTTGTTGTTTTTAATAATGATTTAATTTTTCTATTAAGAAAAAAAAAAAGATACTCACAGTTAGTCCTTGTATGATGATTGCATTTAAAGATGAAGGTTTGTGCTCGATAATTCAGATGATTTCCAGAGCATTTTTGGGACTGAGCTTCGTTGCTTGTTGCAAAGGAGTGAATATTTAGTGTGACAATCTAGGGTCATCAAACACCTATTCCTGCATCCCATCTATAATATATTTCTTCAAAGGATCATTATTAAAGAAACGATTATTCTTTTTGGCTGTTTTCCATGTTCTATCTCATTGGGTGACCAAATATGTCTCCAGGAAGTCATACGCGGGCTACTTCTCTTGTGCCTGGATGATTCACACAGAAGAATTTGCACAGCAGTTAGCATGGTGGTTGCTTCCATTGCTCTTTGTGATTGGCCAGAGAATTGGCCGGACTTATTACCCTTTCTGATGGAGTTGATAAATGATAGAACTAACATGAATGGAGGTAATCATTATCAAACTCAGAGTTAAGAAATTTGAGTTGTTTCGTGAACTAGTGAGATTATGTATAGTGGATTTTTCTGCTGCATGCATCTCTTGCTATTTGAACTCTTGTTGATTGCTTTCAAACAGAATTGAGATAAGGATCCTAAAATGTAATAATGTGATGTGAAGCTATGATGTTTAAATGTTTGATATTTTGATGTTGCCTACAAAGGATAATGATGTTTTAGTAAAGTACCAAAAGCCGTTCATTTGAAGTGTTTAATTAAAATCTTGATTGCCATTGTCTTATGATATAAAGTCGACCGATGCAATGGTCATTTTAGGTCATCCAGTAACAGCCTTTCTATGTTTCCAAAACATAAGGATTATACAGCGTACATCCGGTCCCCCATTACCTTGCCATAAGGCGCTGGGGTAATGTTGTTGGTGTATTGTCATTCTTGAGATGCCACTGGAATTATATATTGCTCAATGATGCAGGTCTAGGTGCAGAAATGGTTAAGAATTATTAAGCATGGAGTCTAAATTTGTAGTTTAGGCTAGTGTTTGTAATTATAACTGTTAATTCACGGAGGGCAGATAGTATAAATTGCTTAGGTTTACAGAGACACCTACCGTGTAACAATTACTGAGGATCGAACTCCAACCAAATTAGCAGAGAAACAGAGGCACCACTCTACCAAATTAGCATGTTGGTGCTATTGCCAAGGCCTAGCTTACTGAACCAACTCGAGAGTTTGAGAACTTACAAAGTTATACACTAGTACTTCACCAAATTTCATTGAGGCAGTAGCAGCTCTTTTATAAAACAAGGGACAGCTTGTTCCTCGAATTAGCTGAGGAATGAAATTAAATAAGCAAGAAATAAGGGCATGTCTAGAAGATTAAGGGTATAATGAAGCCAAAAAGAAAAGAAAACTCTGGCCTTATATGCAGCCACTTCTTCCTGGAAGGAAAGCTTCCTATTGAGTTATAGTGACAGCTAACTTGACTCCTCACAGCATAAAGGGAGCTGTGTCACTTAGCTAAACTAAATAATACTAGAACTTGCATAATTAAAGCAACTTGATAACCGAAAGTCCCTTATTTACATGACAAAAACTGAGAATTTACTCGGATACGTAGTGCTAGGCATGATTAAAAGTTGTTGATTGTTAGGATAGCTGATCGCATCTGTCTCTTTGGCTCGAATGACACAAGTTCCTAAACTGAGTAACTTGTATAATTCCCCTTTGAACTTTTTGAGGTCAAAACGGGAGGGATTATATGTTCATATCCAAAGACGCTAGAGCTGTCACCCCTAGCAGGAACTTCCCTTTAAATTTTGATCATCTGGACTTCCTTCTTCAAGGACTTGTGCATCAATTAAAGTGAGGCTCTTCACGTATTCTCCTATATGCGTAATGGGATTTTAGGTATGCAGATTGGATGATGTGTGGAGAAATGGATCCGAGAGTTAAGTTTTCATTTTGAGAATTTGGTATAATAGCGATCTAGTGATCGTTTCCAAAGCATCATTCGCGTTGTCTTCTTTTTTGGGGACAATTATTTACGATAGTCTATGGGGGTGATCTTATTATCGTTTCTGCCTTTCTTTTGTGAATGAGTCACCATCCTTCGTCCGTAATAGGTGTTCACCCTTTTAGTGTGCCTTCTTAATAACTTTTTGACTACGTAAAAATTAAACAAAATTGTCCATTTCTCCATTTGCACCTTGAAATGGTAGGCTGGACATTTGAGCATTGTGAACTGCTGCCCTGACCTTTCCAGTTACATTCATTCACAAAATTTTTTAGTTGATGTAGTTACCTGTACCTTTATGCTTCTTGCTATTGTTTGACGAGTTTGGCCGGCCTCAACTCTAAAATTGAATGCCAGGTGCTTTCGATTTACAGCTCTTCTTCTGCTATTGTTTGACGAGTTTGGCCGGCTTCGATTCTAACATATAATGGCAGCTGCTTCTGATTTTCAGTTCTGGGAAAAATTATTCTTTTAAGTGCAAGAAGTGGTTGTGTCGAAGAACTGTCCCACTTATACAAGACTGTGCCTCCCTGTGCTTACTTTTGCCAAATGCATTAGATCAACTTGCATAACTCATTTTCAGCATACCCTTGGAACCCAAACCTGCTTTTAATCATGTTTTCTCGAATGCTAGGAGATTATTGTGTTAATCTAGCAGTATGGCAATGAGGTATGAGTGTGTTTATGTGTGTGTCTAGGCGTCTAGCAGTTGGTGGTTCTGTCCCTATCAAGGATCACCTATAAATATTCTATCCAATGGAGTAATGATGACAAGGCCCTGTTTGATAGGACTTATTCGCAGTAGTATTCAGATCAGTTCAGAATTATTCAGATCAGATCAGATCAGTTCAGAATCATTCAGATCAGATCAGATCAGTTCAGAATCATTCAGATCAGATCAGATCAGATCATATGAAATTTTTATCAATGTATTTGGCCCATAACTGATACTAATTCGTTGAAATTCAATCAAAATTTCAACACATTCAGATCAGATCAGATCAGTTCAGAATCATTCAGATCAGATCAGTTCAGATCAGAATCATTCAGATCAGATCAGAATAGATCAGAATCATTCAGATCAGATCAGATCAGTTCAGAAAGATGCAGTCCTATCAAACGGGGCCTTATGCAATATTGAGGAGTATAGTTAACCATTAAGCTCATTCACATTAAAAGGTTCTTCCCATGTCTGCAACTTCGAGACAGCCACTTCTTTATATTTGATTGTTCGTTTCTCGTGACATAAGCTGTGCTGGCTCTGTTGTCTTTCCGGAACCCGTAGCCTATTAGTCGCTGTTATTTTTTCTGTTTGATTATGCTGTTTGTGTGACTATGATGACTTTTTGTACCGTACATACGTTTTATCTTGTTATGGGTGTTGCTCAGTAGTGGGATGAAGAGGGCTGAATTGTAGGTTGGTTTTGTGCAGTACACGGGGCTTTAAGGTGCCTAGCGCTTCTATCTGCTGACATTCATTGTAGTGCAGTGCCGTCTTTGGTGCCCATCTTATTTCCATCCTTGCTCTGTATCGTCTCATCTCCTCAGGTCAGAAAATATTCGTGTCTGTCACAAAATCACCTGAATTGGAACTTTAAATTCATATATCATATGAACAGCTATTAATTAGGTGATGCAAGTGTTTACATCAATCATAAAGTTAGCTGTTTTGCTTACAAGTTGATGTTTAAGAGGAGGGGATTTTGTGTTTATTAATTGTAATAGAACATTGTTATGACTGCACCACCACTCTCAATAAGGTTTTATCACCAATTTGATATGTTTTGTTAGGCTACTTTTCCCCTTTTTTTCGTATTGTATTCTGGCACCCTCGTACCAACGTTGTGGACACCTGCAATGTACACATGGTCTTTGCCGTCAACCATAAGCATTGTTTGGTAATAGAATCGTGGAGTAGGCTATAAGAGAGTCATATTAGGCATTTTTTAGGTACATAGGAGCAGCTAATGCTGCGGGGGTGGGGATATGAGGATTCCAACCCGGGACAACCCCTAGGCAGGTTGATTTCCTAACAACTAGGCCAACCTTAATCCTCTCTTATTAGGCAATTATGTGTGGAGAATGGAAGTAAATAATCTTGGCTTCTCATTTTGTGAACTTCACTTCCGTTTTGCTTTGGGTTTGTGAATACAGGATGTTCTACATACGTCTAGCAATTGTCTTCCATATTTAGATCATTGAAATAGTGCATATTTGTAATTGACCTTTATGACTGGGATTAAGTGCACCAACATCCATTTGTTTTCACATCTTTTCTAACCCAAATCTTAGTCTTTGTAATTTAATCATGGGTTTGACATGCTCAGATTTATGACAAATCTCTACGTGCAAAAGCTTTGTCGATTGTCCATAGTTGTACATCAGTGCTTGCGACGATGAGTGGCGTATACAAGGTATGTTGTGACTACATTGATTTGTTAATAGAAGACTTGTATTCTCCTTTGTAGCTCTTCATATGGTACATGCACTGACTTACAGTGGCTTTGTGGTTAGGCAGAGACAACTCAGCTGATGTCCCCAATGCTGCAACAATGGATGCTGCAATTTTCTGTTATATTGAGTCATCCAGTGGAATCTGAAAATCCTGATGACTGGAGTATGAGAATGGAGGTACAATGAGCTTTTCACCCTCGTTGATTTCTTGTCTTGTGGTGGTGGTGGGGGGGGGGGGGGGGTGTGGGTTGAGGGATCAATAAGTGAAATACTGATTATCGGCGTCCAGTTTATTGAAGAATTTTGTCATACAAATTATCTGACCAAATAGTGTATGCTTTTTGAAAATATCAGGTTTTGAAGTGTTTAAATCAGTTTGTTCAGCATTTTCCAGCTGCAACTGCTAACGAATTCTTTGGTGAGTTTGTGTATGCACGTACATTCCTTTTTCAATATATTATGCTCTTACTGGTTTACGGCTCTTCTATTTGCTAGCCGTCGTGGGGCCCCTATGGCAGACATTTGTTACTTCGTTGAGAGTGTATGAGCAGTCAATGATCGAAGGAGCTCAAGATGCCTTTGAAGGAAGATATGATTCTGATGGAGGAGAAATAAGTCTGGAGTCCTTTGCCATACAGGTATCTGCTTGTGGTCTTTTTGTCAGTGCTAAGTGCTGTGTTTAGCTGAATCTATGCTAGAGTCTCCCAGAAAAAAAATACTTGGGGGGGGGGGGGGGGTGTTTATGACGTACTCTTAACTTTTTGTTCTCATGCTATCGTACAGCAAGTGATTCTTGCCAACCCCTGGTGCATTACACTATTATTTAAACAAAATTGCTCAAATTCTATTCGCTTAATCTCAACTTATAGAGCTTCAGTTTTAATTATTTGAAAGCCTCTTTTTGATAAAGTATACTGACAACACTAAAAATTTATGAACTGGAGCTATATATCAGTAAAAGTTCTCGTGTTTGGGATGAGAATCCCAACTATCACCTAACTCGTCTTGCAATTTAATTATCACTGATGCTTCCGCCACTAGAGTTTTATGTATCACAGTTGTGTTCTTGTACATCCCTATCTAGTTTATACCTTTTCCAGTTTTCCCTGCTTGAGATTTTACTAACGTATGATTAACTGACAGTTGTTTGAGTTCTTGCTCACCATTATCGGCAGTGCAAGGCTTTCTAAGGTATGGCAGCAATGCTCGCTTGAGTTTAGATTGCAACTTACATCATATCCATATTAGTTATGTATAAAATGATTTCTTTCTGATGGCTATCTTGATTCAGGTTGTTGCAAACAATTTAAAAGAGTTGGTATACTATACCTTTGGGTTTTTGCAGATTACTGAACAGCAGGTATCTCAATGTGTGTCTTGCTTTCCATTTCTTTTGGTTATTCCAGTTATTGGTGTATCATCAGCTGTTTCACTGTTGTATCCTTATATTAAATTATGAGGAGAAACATTTTTCTTTTTCTTCTTTCTGTTTCTTCATGCCATAATTTGCTTTATGTTGAATTTCTGTCAAAATCCACAGCTTTTACAACGCGGCAAAATTGTTTGCGTTGAGATTGAGATTGAGATTGAGATTGAAATTACACTATGTGTTTGGTTGTTCGACAGTAATCAAACCAAAACCCAAAGCCCTCAAGGCCCCAACCCTCGTTTCGGAAACATGATTGTCACACTCCTTCCCTCTGCCCTCTCATCCCCTCTGCCCACTCCCTAGTCCTTTCTGGTTGGAATCTACCATTCACTCCTCTCTCCCTGCTTTTACTGTCCCCGGTCACTGTTGTTTACTCTTCTCCTGTTCACCACGTCACTCCACTCTCCAATCGTCTTTGTCTCTCATCTCCATCACAACTACTGTCGGTTTATATTTGAGCATTTTAGCTCACAAATCTTGAGCTTGTTGGCCAAGGTCGACCATTCAATGGTCAAATCTAGGTGTAAATAGTATCCATTCTCCTTCAATTGATGATGAGTTTGATGAAGGCAGTTGTTTAGTGGAGAATTTGTCAAAGCGATGGTGTTAGGTGGGTGGGCATGGGGCATGCCTTCTGGGGTTAGAGTAATAGCAGCTGTGGGAGAAATTGTTAGTGATGTGGCTGGGACAAAGTGGGTCTTAGCTACAAGTGGAGTTGGTTAGAGAAATTCACTGACACAGTGGTTGTTATAGAAAACTGTTGTGTTTGTTGATGGTGGAGGTAGGCAAATTCACTGACACGGTGATGGTGGTAGGAGACAGTGGTTTTTATTGTAGAATCATGGTAGTTGTTGCCTTGTTGGTGGTTGACGTTGGTTATGTTGATTGGAAGTGAAACCGCAAAGTGGGTAATTCTTAAATTCGTTGGAGGACTAAAGAACGAGTAAATGAGTTTCAGGGGAATTGAAGCATGGAAAGGGAGAAAGAAATTATGAAAATTGTCAACCAAACATGGCTCAAGGGAACAAAGAACCCAAGTTCCCTTGCCTTGTCATGAAACCTGCTAACGAAACATCCCCTTTATCTCAAACTTCAACTACTTCTTGGTTTTGTATTTCCCACCCTTACAAAATCTGTGCCATTAAGTTTGTATTTGTCTTTTCTCAAATTTGTATTCCTATTCTAACGTTATGTAATTAATGTAGATGCATGCGTGGTCTATCGATGCAAATCAGTACATCTCTGATGAGGATGATAATACCTATAATTGTCGTGTTTCTGGTAAGTCTTCAAATCGGGTTTGGTTTGTGCATTGCCGATCTTATTGACATTTATGAATAGACTACAAGTTCTCATTTTGGTTGTTGCAAAAATCCTGGTTTCTTGTTGTAAAATTGGGTTATTTGTTTGATAACTTGAAAAGTGTACATAAGAAACCATTTGAGATCTACTGGTGGCATTATTATGGTCCTTTTGAGATTATTGCGAACAGCTAGTGGAACAAACAGTGGTAATGTTTGAATTCTACTTGTAAGCTTCTAGAGCTAGCAGCACAATTTAGTTAGCAGAATTGATTACTTAGCAGCGATTATAGACTTGAGTTATTTAAGATCTCCTTAAGTGTTGACTCTGCTGTTCTGAATCTCTAGTTAGTTGGACGAATCTATAAAATTATCTCTAGCAGCCTGTGAATATGTAATTAAAATGAAAAGAAATTAGAATGAATAAGTTAACAGGACCTTAAGCAGTGAGCTACTTGAATGTTCAGCGCAGTGTTGGATTTGAGCTGGTTGATGATATAGGTTAGGAAACAAGGTTGATTAATCAGCTCTATTCTAGATTGAACTGAAATAGGGAATCAGAAAATCTGAAACCAGTGATTAATTTGAAGGCGGTGGCCTTGGAAAAAGACCATCATGTCATTTTGTCACTTCCTCTTTCTTCATGTACCCCTATGTCTTCCTTTCTCACCATTGTCCCTTTGAATCAAATCTCTTATACCTGAAATAAATATAAAACCGAAGCTCGATAGGAGTTTTTTGATAAAAATCGTTTATACTTTTGATTCTTCCCCCTTGGCTGGTAATATGCTATTTATGTCCATTAACATGCTAGTTGCTTGTTTTCAGTTATAAGATTGCCTCACTACTTTTGTAGAATTGGACATATGATGTTCTATTTTTCGTATAGGTGTTCTCTTATTAGAGGAGATCATAAACTCTTGTGGTGAGGAAGGCATAGGTGCCATTGTAGATGCTGCTAGGAGGCGATATATGGAGTCACAACAACAGAAGGCTGTTGGTTCCAAGTTTTGGTGGAGGGTAAGTGGTGCAGATTTTAGCCATTGCTAGATGACTGATAATCTACGTATTTACTTCGTACCTCCACATACTAGGAGGTTTTATGTGTTTTTTCATCTTTTCTTGTATGTGAACTGTGGTAGTTGGTTCATTTGAGAATATTACGAGACAAGAGAAATCTCTTGACCTGTTTCCTTCCTTATCATTTCAGAGGCCAAGACAGTGAGATTTTCTTGTCACTGGTTAATGGATTTTTTTTTTTATGCTTTCGTGAAACATGGGTTCTTGACAGATAAGGGAGGCAATTATATATGCTATGGCGTCATTGTCAGATGACTTGCAAGAAATCGAGGTTTGATCTAGTTTTTTTTTTTTTTCATTGTCTATGTAGTTTCGCTAATGTAGTTTCCTAACTGCATCATATGTGGAGGTCATCTGTAACTTAGTTTCTTTTTCCCTTGAGTAGGTGTCTGAGGCTGATGGATTTGATTTGAAGTCATTTCTAGAGCAATTGATCATGGAAGATATAGGGACAGGTCTTTAATACGTTTGTGCCTTTGATTTTGTCTCCTTATCACTTTTGGTGTTTTACTGAAGTCTACTTTCCTTTGAACAGGGGTTCATGAATATCCTTTTCTTCATGCTCGTGTGTTTTCATCAGTTCCAAAGTTCGCATCATTGGTAAAGGCAGATTGTAAATTTCCCCTGTTTCCATGTTTCACCGAAATTCTTTCCGCTTGCTAAGGTATGTTTCTCTGCAGATAAGCTCTGAAGTGGTTGAACAGTTTCTAAATGCTGCCATTAAAGCTGTGGGCATGGATGTGTATGTATCTGTTTTGACTTACCTTGTAGATATTGAGTGTTTTATTGTGTTTCAGCTAAGAATAAGGACATGGTACATTGTTTTTACAGGCCGCCGCCTGTTAAAGTTGGAACGTGTCGAGTTCTTTCACAGCTCTTATCTGAAGCTAACAAAGAAGTCATTCAACCACATATTATGCAGTTGTTTTCGTCACTTACTGATCTCCTTAATCAAGTAATATTTCTGGCATTTTACTTAATGGTTTCCACTATTCTTTTGTTGCCATATTGTTAAAGTTCTGGTTTTCATTGGCTGCAGGCATCTGAAGAAAGTTTGCATCTGGTGCTTGAAACTTTGCAGGCAGTTGTGAAGTCAGGTAAATCTTTGTATTCTTCTTATAGCCACTTAATGTTGCGTTATGAAAGAGGAACATTAGTATATAATTGCTTACTTTGATGGGGATTTCTATTGATTTTTATCTCGTTCATTATCATCATCAATTCTTCATCTAAAGTCCCGCATGATTTGTTATTTCATAGGTCATGAAGCTGTGTTAGCTGTGGAGCCAGTTATCTCTCCTGTTGTCCTAAACACTTGGGCATCTCATGTTGCGGATCCCTTTATCAGTATAGATGCCATTGAGGTCTTAGAGGTAATAGTGTCTCCCTGGTACCCCAACTGCCTTCGGTTGTTGATCTAGAAAGTTAAGCTGTAACTGGCAAGGTTTCAATTTACTCTATGGTTTTGTCTCATGTATATAGTTTCACACTTTTTAACCTAGGCTGTCATGTTATTCTTGAATGTCCATTACGTAATGTGAAAGGGGTTAGGGTGATATAAATGGGTTCAGGGCTTGCCCTGGAGGTTTTATGGGACATGATTCTTTTGCAGATAACATGGATAGTCGAAGAATTTTGATATCACGGAAGTTTTGGTATCGATAATCCGCCGTAGGATTCTTGATACAATTTTCAATATGGGCCGGGCCATCCTTAAGCAGCCCGTCTATGTTCTGAACATAGGGGGTAAGGATTGCGTACATCCGACCCCCCCCCCCCCCCCCTTTTCTCCCTAGCCATGAGCCTTTGAGGCACCCCCCTTAATGCTTTCTTGTTGTTTTGTATGAGACAAAAATTTGTGACAGATAAATAAAAAAAGGATTTAGTTGAACAGCTCCCAATGGTTGTTATAGGAGCACTGATCTGATCCAGTTGCTGAACTACAATATCTCCCCCGTTCACAACAAGAAATCATTATTGCTTATTAGGAGGAATGACCTAATCCTATTGCTAAAACACAATTTTAGACCTCATAACTACTACTATTAGGACTGAATCATTATTACTTGTGTGGTGGTGAAAATAGAAGGAAGAAAAGAAAATGACCAGAATTCGACTCCGCTGGCTTCTGGTGGTTCGAATTAGATATATGTGGTTCCTTGGTCATAATTTGTGATGGAGCCTGACTTCAAGGTTGTACTAGTAATAGTATCTGAATGACATTAGCAGAGTTATTAGAGACTGATTGAGAAGTAGAAGTACCACACCGTTAACTATATGACTGTTACTCTGTGACACTATCGGATGCTTGTAATTCCTTTCTTAGAATTTGTCACTTTTCTGTGATGGACTAAAACAACTTATAAACCTGACCTGGTTTACATGTGACCTGGTTTATGATGCTTTCGTGGTTGTTCTCTGAATTTATGTTCTTGTTTGCATGAGCGTATGGCATGAGTTTAACTTTTCTTCATTTGCTTTAGTACTTCATACTTCTTGGGTTCAAGCTTATTTGTTTTAGTTTTCGCCACCAGGCTATAAAAGGTGCGCCAGGCTGCATTCAACCATTAGTTTCCCGTGTTCTTCCATGCATAGGACCAATTCTTAATCAGGTATGTTTAGGGATTTGCTTGATAATTACTTAGCTGAGGAAGTCATGTTTTATTGATTTAGAAATCTGGTGATGTATGCTAGCCTAAACAGCAGCCGGATGGATTAGTTGCAGGATCTCTTGATTTGTTGACGATGCTTCTAAAGGTGAGTTTTTGTTGGTGACTATATGAGCTTAAATGTTCCGTTGGTCTGGAATTAGCATTTATATATCTGCTTTCAAATTTCTGACAGAATGCCCCTGTTGATGCCATCAAAGCACTATATGCTGTTTGTTTTGACCCAATAATCCGGCTAGTACTTCAAAGTGATGATCATAGTGAGATGCAGGTAGGAGTCTGTGTAATTAATCTCCATATTCTTTATCTGTGCTTTTATGAAGCAAATGACTTTATTTTTCTTCACTTGTATCTTCAGAATGCCACAGAATGCTTAGCTGCTTTCGTATGTGGGGGAAAAGGTGAACTGCTTGCATGGGGCGGAGATCCTGGATTTACAATGAGAAGTCTATTAGATGCTCTCTCAAGGTAATAGTCACTAAATTTCAACTTTTAACCTGATTATGACTATGCCCCATCGATCTTAACAAACGAAACTGAGTTGATGTTCTTGCCCTCCTTGGATTGGGCTCGGACAACTTATCTTGAACCCCAAGCTTGGCAAGCTTGTGAATTACCAGGTGGATTTTGGGTCGCTCAAGTCACCTACAGGTCTTTACCACGCTGAAATCCTGTCTTTATCAGGGATCGCTTTTATCATCATTACCCTAGTGGCTCTAGTGAGGCTCCCGCTTCATGTGGCATAACTGATGAAGGAGGTCTAACCTAGTCAGCTTTTGTGCATGCAATATCAGAGAAGTTGTTTTCATTGCACTCTTAACCATAGCCATTAGCCAGGACTATCGTTTATCACCTCTTGAAACAAGAAGCGAAGAAGGCTTTGATACTTTGGTCTAGTGAAGAGTTGCTAAGTGATAGAATTGTCCATATTGAAGGGCATAAGATTATATAAGGAAAGCTTTTATTGGGATTGAAGAAAAATGGCATTATATAGGGAAGGCTGGAGGGTTTGGGAAATTTCCCATCGAAAGCACTATCAACTGCGAGGCACGACAATAAATTAAATAAGTCAGTGACCTAGAATTTTCTTGTATCACACAAACGATGATTAGAGGCCGACTCAACAAATTAGCAACATGTAAGTAGATTGACCTGAAATGGATTACAAATGAGAACATTCGAATTGTAGATTCTCAGTTGAGCCAAATGACTAGTTTGGAGAGTCAGAGTCAATGTAACAAGTGATGCTCCAACACGTGAACTCTCTACACTAGTAAATATAGTAGGGTAGCTGGTTTGTGAAAAGTTAATTTGCTGCTTTTGTGTTCTTCATAGCTATGTGAAAGTTCAACCTTTCCTTCTTGAGCTAAAAATATATATATGAAACAAACAAGCTATTCTAGTTTCGAGAATAGAAGAGGCCCCATCTTTACTTCAGTCAACGACCTTATATCATTCAATAGTATAACGAGCGTTAATGTATGTATTTAAAGGTGCAACTTTGAGTGTCCTTAATAAACGTTCATGATTTCCTGACTTATGTTGTATGTCCATGCAGGCTCTTGGACCCTGATCTTGAAAGCTCAGGATCCTTCTTTGTTGGAAATTACATCTTACAACTTATCTTGAATCTTCCATCAGAAATGGGGCAGCATCTTAAAGACCTGGTTTCTGCTCTAGTGAGGCGGATGCAGTCCTGTCAAATATCTGGACTGAAGAACTCTTTGCTAGTTGTGTTGGCTAGATTGGTATTTCACACGATTTATTCTCCCTCAGTGTGGTAAATAATGTGCAAATTGTGTGGTGGCCGTGTACCATTCCATTTCTTTCACAACCTCAGTTTTTATTTCTCATATAACGAGCATTTCGTACACAATTAGAAAGTGAACCCAATAGAGTAGTTTAGGTTGCTTTGTCTATGAGTCTGTATATGGCTTTGTATGACACTTACTATATGGATGGTTTCTAAAAACTATCATTCTGCGATGGTGCCATAGAATAATCTCCATGCATTTTTGCTTCGCCGTAATTTTAATGCTATTCTGTATATAAAATATGAATTTGACCTAATTATTCAAATATATAGTTGCATCTGCTTTTGAAAGTAAAACTGACCTAAAGTTTTCCAAGTGGCAACGAAATCCTTTGGCTGGGAGTTCAAACTTTGGGGGACTGATTCCATGCTGTTTATCCTCCCAATTCTTGCAGGTTCACATGAGTGCCCCAAATGTAGGCCAGTTCATCGACATGTTGGTCAATATACCAGCTGAAGGCAACACAAATTCATTTGGTTATGTAATGTCAGAATGGGTGAAGCAGCAAGGTGAGGATAGCATGATTATTTGTATATTCTTTTAGCTTGGTTTTTTAATCATCATGTGGTGCAAAATATTTAAGCAACGCAGAATAAGCTTGCAGGCCCTTCAGATATATTTAGAATTGTGATTTTTCTTCAGTTAGTTTCTTCTTTTGGTTGACGATAGGAAGAACTGTCATTTTCAGTAAACACAGGAACTACATATAGGATGAACAAAATTCTCCTGATGTTCCTTTTGTTCATCTTATTTGGGTATTGAGGGTCCCGAAGACGAAATTATCTTTGTGGGGCAAATTATTTTTATGCGCTCAATCTAGTGACGACTTGCGGCTTTGTCATTCCAGTGAACTATTTCGACATTGTCATTTTGTGCTTATGGTGTTGTGTATACGAGTCTTCATTCAAAATGATTGTCTGTGACTGATTCTTTAGAAATATTTGTTAAGAGATGATGTGGGATGCTGGGTTTAGTCTCCTCTCCAGATCCAGCGATTGCAGTTTACGTGTGTGAGATTTTATAGACAACTAGACATAAGGAAATAAGTTTCATTGGGATCAGCATGCTTAGACGGCTTTTGGGTCCAAAGGGAGAGAAGAATGACATGTTTTTAAAATCACAGTGTGGATTTGCTCGTGTGTCTCCTCTTTACCATTATACTATTCATCCTTGTTCAACTTTGGTTACAGTTGGAATTATATGGTCTGTTACTTCTGAGTTCTGACAGCAAGAAGGATTATTTTGTTGATTGGGATTTAGTGTGTTGGCCGAATTGTGGGTAAGTGGTTATGGCATTACCCTCAAGACGCTAGGATTTTGTGGCATCATGCTGTCTGCTGTAGGTATGATCTATTTTGTAATTGATGAAATTCTTTCTGCGGTAATTATAGTACACATGCTTCTCCTTTAAAATTCTTTCCCCAGATTGCTGCATGTTTCCTTCTTTGATTACTTAGATGGTTTCAAGAGGGAATGGAGTGAGTTTTAGAAAAATGTGCATAAAGGTGAAAGGTGTTTCTCTACTTTGTTTCAGGAGCTTTACCCTCTCTCTACATATCTCTATGAGCCTATAGGTGCAGGGATAGACATTTGCATAGGGTTCATTGTGATCTGGAGGCACATGAGATTGTTGCTTTGACTGCTGTTTTAGATATTGTCTACCTGAGATAGAGGGATTTTTAACGTGTGTGAAAGGCTACTTTTCCTGTGAGTCTTTCATGTGGTCTTTATTTTACGCCAGTGGAGTCTTTCATGAGTATGATTATGAATGGATTCGGCACACCAAAGCCCCTCTTGAGAAGCGCACTTTCTTTTGGGTATTAATGTTGGTAGAGTTAACAAATGGTTATTCTTTACTCTTAAGCAGGATGCTTTAGCAAAACTGATTAAAAAAACAGGGAATTTTGGATTTTTGGCCACATGAAAGTTACCTGTTCTGAAGGGTCGTTTGATATCCGAAATTTTCTCAGCGAGGGCCGGCCAAAGTTGAATGTTTTAGTGAACCAGAAAAGTTTAAGTGGAGCCGGTCTAAGCTTTGAGTCGGGCTACTTATGTTTTTGCGTTGTAGCGGCTCATTTGCTATAAATAAGACTTTTTGACACTCATAGGGGAGTGGGTGTGTCCCTGCTAGAGTGCTATTTGGTTGGATATCTACGCATAGGATTTGTGTGTATGGGGGAAGGTGAAAAAGGCAAGTTATGGAAATGTGCAGTGCAAGCATTTTTTGGTGTGTAGCTTGAGTGGAGATTTCTTGTTTTTCCTAGATTAGGTTTGTGGGATGGGTGGGTTTCGAAGTATGCAACAAACGTTGGAATGAAGTTCAATTTTATTGCTTTCGTCAGATTTGCACTGACTGTCTTGTGGGAAAGAATAATCCGCCAGGGTGGATCCTCCTTCTTGGTTGTTCTTTTAACCACTGATGCTAAAGAGATATTTGAGGCCATCTTTTCCTATTTAATCATTACTGTTTACCAATACATCATACATATAATTTAATTTTGAACCGTAGTTTTTCATCTGTGCAAAAATTCCTGCAGGTGAAATTCATGGATCATATCAAATTAAAGTTACCACAACGGCTTTGGCTCTGTTGCTCTCTACGAGGCACAATGCATTGGCCAATACCTATGTTCGAGGTCACTTAGTTCAGGTTTGATTCTTTGCTTGGACTTTCTCGAACAATTACTTACTGCATACGAGCTCATTATATCACGTTCAGACTACTGCTGGAGTAACAACTCGTTCGAAAGCAAAATCAGCTCCAGAGCAATGGACCACGGTGCCACTTAATGCGAAGGTAATGATTTTTTCTAGTAATCTGATGTACATTGTGGATAAATCGTGGTTGATTGCAAATGCTGGTGACTCATGTGTGTACTTTAGTCTATGTTTGATGCACCTCTGAATCCCTGGTCTCCTTAACACTCCGTAACACATAAGTGACAGTCTTTCTATGGTCTGAATATGTTATAAGAAGCACAGCTAGTTGACAACTTCAAAGTTGAGTACAATTGACGCACGAAACAAAGAACTAAGAACCATATGCAAAAGGACTCTCAACTTATTTTTTTCGCTCCAACTTGTGTTTTGTTATCTTCATTTCGGTCAGCTAAGAAAGTAGATGAGTATCTGCTCGTCTTTTGACAGCCTTCAAACTTGGAGAGTTATATTTTTTAGTTTCCGCTGTCATGAGTGAGTGAGAAAATTTAATTTCTCCAATGGTGTATTCACCAACTAGCTTGGCTTGTACAAACTACAAACTGCTCCAATTGCTTGACTCTCTGAACTTCGATACTTGGCTTCAGGATATGTGTCGGCTTATGTTAAGACTCCAGGTTTAGATAACATTGATCAGTATTACCCACAAGCCAAACTGTCCTTGTTCCGGAGTGCTTTCTTAAGCATGCTTGGAACTGATCCACTGGATGTCCCTTTTCCTTGGATTTGTATGTTTGGTGCATACTTTTAAAAATGTATCCCCTTCCCGTCGTTACTATAAGGACGACGTAACATTGTCGTTGTGATGCAGATACTTTGCTTGCTGGGCGAAGCAATGAATGAGATCCAGGAACAAGTGACAGGGCATGATGAGGAGGTATCGGTCATCTTCTTGTCATGTTACTGTATGCAGGAAAGTAGAAATGACTTATGTTGGAGTTGGATTGTTATCAGGATAGCGACTGGGAAGAAGTCAATGGAGAAGATGCAAACACAGATCAAGATATTTTACATGCTGCTACTGCTAAATCTTCAGGAAAACCATCGTATGAGCATCTTGCTGCAATGGCAAAGATATATGAGGTGTTGCTTTCGCTTTTCTCGTCTTAACCTTCTTGCTTTGTAGTTTTCAAAATCTTTGTTATGGCTACTTTTTTTTTTTTTTTTAGCACTGACCTTGTTTGTGCTCACACATGAAGAACGAAAAGGATGATGATGAAGATGATCTAGTGAGCAGCGTTGATCCCCTGAATGAGGTTCTCAGCTTTCTTTTATATTGCAAATCCTCAAGTATGTTTTCCACTTGTATTTGATCTGAATTCCAGTTTCAATCATACTTGCAGATCAATCTGGCTAATTATCTTGTGGACTTCTTGAGGAACTTTTATCAGAGTGATAGACAACTTTTTGATCAGCTATGTCAGGTTGCCATAAGTTCATTTTGTGTGTACCTACAAGAGTATGGAGTGTTCAACAAATAATCGTTTATATCTCGGAATTGAACCTAATGTTCTGCATCTTGGTGTTGCAGAATTTAACGGAATTTCAACGATATGCAATTCATATGGTATTGAATCCTTGAGCACTAGTCAATTCCAACCTTCTACTCTTTGCTAGAAAGCATGTTGCCGCGATGCAGATAAGCTTTTGACATGTTCAGAGTGCCGGCTGCTTCTGTTGATTCCCAGAGCTGTGAGTCTGTTTCAGGGTATAGTTTCATTTTCCTTTGATCCAATCCGATTACCCAATAATATACTAATGTCATATCATACAACACCTGATCTCTGTTAATTATTCACGTCTACAGGCTGCAAGTGCTGTTTTATGTGAGATTGCTGTTGTATAAAACTGTCAAGAGTATAACATACATTGTGCAATGTTAAATGATGTACATCATCAATCTATCTGTTTACTTAAGCTGTGTATGAGGATTTTGCGCACAAAGAGAAAAGTACTGTATGTTCCGGCGGATGAAAAGACTGTCTTGGTAAAATTAGCGCCCAAACGAAAAACTTGTAGATTCTTAATTCTGAGAAGAAGAAAAAACCTTTTTGGGCTAATGAGTGAAATTGACCTAGGTTTTTGAATGAATTTGACGGCCTAGAGAGGCTACATGTCACGTTCTTGCCCTTTTTTTACAGGTCTTTGTTTTTTCTAGTTTTGTCCATGTAACCATGCATGATCCGTAATCAAAACGACACAAGTCTTGAACACGATCTGTGTACCTCCGTCAAATCACTACCATCAAAATAACTGGTGGCTAAGATATAAGCAAATAGTGAATTGATGGTGGTTCACACACCAACTTATAGAGCAGAACTGATCAAAGAACCAACGTTTCATCTCCATCTTCGGCTAACAGCACTGCCTAGTAGCCAACAATGCTCGGCAATGCGAGCACGATACGCCTTTTCACCCACTCCGTTATGTTATCTCTTTGTGCAAATGAGCGACTAATGTTGCACACAATAAATTTGAAAAAAAGTAGATGATCTTTCTTTTTTTTTATGTGTTATAGATGTTCCGATGTGTAAATATAAAATATAATGGTCCAATGACGACGTAAATATGTTACAACAATAACGACGGTAAAATTGATTTGGCGAGATTGAAGTTACTTTGTTAATTATTTAGTTTGGTACAACACTATAACCTTCATGTTAACATTAGACAATTCTAAGCTTACATCGATAATACTTTTGGCATTTAACATATCAATTGGCAGGGGCGGAACTGGGTGGGGGCAGAGGGGGACAACTGCCCCCACGTGAGCTTGCAAAAGAAAAAAATTGTAGGAGGTGGGATTTGAATACATGACCTCCCAATGAGATTCTAAAGATTTTACCACTGTGCTAAGGAGGATCAATTGATATTTCTACTCTGTAAATTGTATAAATTATGAAACTCAGCCCCTTTTCAGCCTTGGGAAAACCCACAAAAAACAAACAAAACAATTTCGAAGTAATTTTCTCACCCCAAATCCCCAATTTCTTACGGAATACGTATTAATTATTGATTATTCGATTGTACTTTCTTCTTAAAATGGTTTTTTTTGTTTAGTTTGGTTTTATGATTGACCCTATGTAACGATGACAATCATTTTACTATTTGTAGTATTACGTTGGATTTTTTTTTTGCCCCCACGTGACGGAATTCCTGGGTCCGCCCCTGTCAATTGGGTAAAATGAAACCGAGTTTACCTAACAAAGACCATTAGTGCCGGCAAAAAAAAGAAAACCAAAATACAAAACAAAGACCACTATTAGAATTGACTTTATTGGGGACATCACATTATGTAAGTTTGATGAAAGAGTTAAAATGGTTTATATTAATTAGTTAACATCTAAAATCATGTGGTCTTTTTTAAAATCAAAGAATATCATATCCACAATTCACCGAAGAAGTTTTTGTTAGCCACCAAAGTGAGGACGGTGGAATCTAAAAAACACCAAATTTGTATTTGGGATTTGTGAAACACTACCTAATAAAACGTATATTTTGCGAAACACTACCTTATAATTTTTTTTTTGTGAAACACTACCTTATATAACGAATTCTTTGTGAAACACTACCATAACTCAGATTCCGGCGGAAAAATATCTCGTTTCGGACGTTGACCCACTTGTCCACGTGATTCTTGGCCGTCCCTTCATATCTTTTTATTTTCATTTCCCTCTTTGTTTCTCTCCAATTTTTGTTACTCTCTTTCTTTAATTACATGAAAAAAGTTTGAACTACTGTTTGATTGTAAAGCACATGATTTGAAAAGAAATGGCAGAAAACAAAAATGATAGAAAAGAGGTCAAAAGGTCATTAACAACCATTGATTGTACAATACATGACTTGACGGTTAGATAAAGTTTGAAATACGGTTTTCAAAAATAAGTGAACTAAATGCATAAAATCCTCTTAATTGTATTACAAAATGCTATTGATTGAAGAGGTAAAGTTGATGAAGAAATGAAATAAAAATGTGATTTAATTATGAACACTAGTAAATGAGTAGAACAGTGAAAAGTAGAAATAAAGAAAGAAAAGGAAAAAAAATAGAAGGGTGAGTTTACACGGAGGTAAAAATTAAAGTGAAAAAAACTAAAAAAAAAAAGAAGGTGAGTCAACGTCGAAAACATGATTTTTTTTTTGCCGGAATCTGAGTTACGGGAGTGTTTCACAAATAGTACGTTATATAAGGTAGTGTTTAACAAAAAATACATTATATAAGGTAGTGTTTCACAAAAAATACATTATATAAGGTAGTGTTTCACAAAAAATAATTTATAAGGTAGTGTTTCGCAAAAGATACGTTTTATTAGGTAGTGTTTCACAAATTACACACTTCATACTTTATGGGTATTTATTAAACATCAAAACAAATAAAAAAAATGTTAATTTTTATTTTTACCTCTTAAATTATTTTTCTGCGTTAAAAAAAAATACTCATCTTTTTCTCCTCCAATTCTCCATCATCGATTTTCTCTACGAAGGCATGGCGCAAGTTTAAGTCATATCCAACAAACTTCACAATTAAAACCTAGGATTATGGGAAATCTAAACAAGTTTTATGCTACATTTTGAACTTTGTGGTACCGTTCCAAATTGGTTAACACATTTTACTTTAGATGCCCTCCACATCTTCTAGAAATACAGATTGAATACATTGATCAACGCTTTGTGATGTGGGTGGCAATCCCCTATCATATTTATGTGTATTATCAGCTTTGTCATCTTTATATTATAATTTGTTAATCGATTGTAATTACCATGAAGCTGTCAATTTCTTTTATTATATACAAGAATTTTCATCGAACAATAACTTTAAAGATTTAATTAATCTCTTTATAGTCTGTATTTTATATGTCAAAATACAAATAAAGGGGTCATAACAATTACCCATGATACCGTTGGGAATGATTTTATTTCTTCACAGAGAAAAAATAGTGATTACTTACTATTTCGCTTACTCTCCTACTGGAGTCGCAATTAATTTTCAGCAGAATTAACATCTTTCATTCACTCTTAAAAGTTACTTGAGGTAACTATAACCATCTAGTATATTTGATAAGTTGCGGTTGTATAACACATAGTTAGTTGATGTAGAACATCTGAGTGATTTGTGATCACACAATAACAAAAAAAAAAAAAGTAAAAGTAATAAAATTAAGAATTTAAGGAGCCAAAAAAGGGATAACGGGACGGCAAAATACATTTGTTGTAACGAATTATTGATAAAAGTGGGACAGAGATCCGCACAAATAAAAAGGACATGATTAAATTCTCTTACTAGGAGTATTACATTTCAGTATCAGTTTTATTTTACATGCTATTTTTTAGAATAACTAAATTATAATTTAACCAGTATATATCAATATCTCAATTATATTATTTATTTGATATCTTAGCATTCATCTTTTATAATCACAATGTTCTTCTTTGAAACATGGGCAGAATAAATGTACAAAAATATATATTACTTATTAGGGATTATCTTTATTTACAAGTTGAATCGAGAGATACATGCATATAACAACAAATATCAAGATGTGCTTTCCTAACTTTAAAATCTCCTTATATAGAAATATTAAGAAAGATGCTAAGCCAATTGATATTCGAATCGATAATCATCCAGGTTCGATTCGTTTAAACATTTTATACCTTAACCATTTTTTAGTCTTATTTTTTGTTTGACAATTAAGAAATTGAACCTGAAAAATGTTTTCTTTGACCTATATATATCTCCGACTCACCTTTCTAATCAACATTGAAACTTTACAAGTCTCCTCTATTCCATTCCTAAGCGCTCTAATTCTTTTTTATTCATTATGGATTCCACAACTTTTGGAGAAGTCGGTAAGCTAGCTTTCTCTCATGAAGTCACTTAACTTTTAATTAGCATTATTTTTGTCAACATGGTTAGAATGGTTGGTCGTCAATTAACACTTGTCCTATACCAACATAATAATAAGTTGTGCAAGTTTGAGTTTCTAATCAATGTAAGTTTTGTTTACTGATTCGGGTATAGTATTAAATATATCCATGCATGTTGATATCATCATGTGCTAGCTTTACTTGGATTAGTTGTTTCAAAAAGACAGGGTTGTATGTATTTTTCTTGATTAAATGAAAATACCTTACTTTAATATAGTCTATGTAAAAGATTTGATTGCACAGTTGATATAATATCGTAATATATTTTGCTACATGTTTTCATAGTGCATGAGTAGTAAACATAATTGTTATAATATAGTTGATCTAGTTATAGTCATTCTGTTTGTACTTGAAACTCAACAACAATCATTACACATGTATTTACTATAGTTTAGTATATGCTTATTATCTTAGTAGAGTTCATTTAGTATATTACTTAGCAATCTTACATTACTCAACGTAAATATAATTCAACTTTATGTTTTTTTTTCTTCATATTAATTCAAATCTTTGCATATAAACAGTTGTTTCCATATGTTTTAATTGATAAATTTGTGTTTTTGGAAGCATGTTGATTTATACGGAGTATATATTTGATATATGTTGATCTATATATTTCCGGTTATTTTTTTGTTAGATCTATTTGTTTAGTTTTTATTATTGGGAATAAGGGTTTGCTTTATGTAGTTGAATGTTGCGTCTAAGAAATTAGGGTTTGCTTTGTTTTCTCGTTCCTTTATGTTTGATTTTGGTTGATTGGTATGTTGTATTGTCGTGGTTATTGATGTGTTGTTTAGATCTTGTTTTCCCCTGCTTTCTCTATTTTGTACTCATTAGGGTTTGCTTTAACGCTATTTTATTTTTCTTGTGTCAATATGTCAGGTCAGATGGATGCCTTGACAAATGCTCACCCTTTGCTTAGCATGGAAGAAACTTTGATCAACCACATTTGGGTCCATTTAGATAGGAACGATAGGGCCAAGTGTTGTCTTACTTGCAAAAAGTGGAGAGAATGGTGCTATTGGAAGGAGTTTGTGCCTAGGAAGGTGAAGGAGTACCATGAGGACTCATACAAAGCGTTAGTGGATGCTTTCTTCTTTGAACCTGCACTTTATCGAGCAATAGTGGATGGTGATTACCTTTACTATTGTGATGGATTTACTATGCTATTCGGTGATGATCAAGCATAAGAGAAGATGTGGGAGTCGTGGGATATGGCCTGGGTAGTGTAACCTTTTGGGTAGTTTTGATGTAATTTGATCAATGTTTTTTTTTTTTTTTTGAAATCAGTAATTTGATGAATGTTATGAGTAGTTCAATGTAGCCATCGTGGCTTTGATCCATTTTGTGTAGCCATTGTGGCTTTCATCAATTGTCATGTACCCATGGTGTTTAATCATCTAATAGAACAATATGTAATGACATTGGTGTTATTTAAGTGAATCATGTTATCGGTATTTATTGCCAAGTTATTTTCATTACATTAATGTTTTCCCATTGTTTATTGTTCAGATTAATCGATGTTAAGTCCATCCATATTGCTGATCATTGTGGATATTGGAAACTTTCTCCAAAACTAAGATATGTAGGAGGTCAGTGTGTTACATTTGACAACCTCCCTTTGACATTCGATTCAGCATACTTAAAGCAGAATATTGCTACATTAAGTGGCGATGATATCATTTGATTTCTTTGTTTGGTTTTTTAGATCCTTTTTTCTTCCTCTCCTACTCTTTTTTATCTACACTCAAACCTTTTCTTTCTATTATTTATTTCAAGTCCATATGTTTTCCACTTGTTTTACAACTATTTTTTAAGCTTTTGTTTTTCTTTTTAACTTTTAGAAAGAAAAAAAATTCTTTTAAACGTTCTTTATTATTTCTCTAACTTATTCTCAAGAATATTTAACTTATATGACATCCTCGAGACAGTTACTTATGACGATTTATGTTAGTCAACCCCAAATCATTTTGGAAATAAAGCCTTGTAACACTCGACTCATCACCTGAATAAGAAATACTCACCGATGACAGCTTGTCAAGTTGTAATTGACCCCACATACCAACACAACTCCTCCCGGCGCACGTTAACCTCACTCGTGTGCACCCTAGGACATTTCCCAAGAGGTCATCCATCCGGAAACTACTCTCAATCAAGCACGCTTAACTATGGAGTTTTTATCACATCGGTTTCTTAAAAGGAAAGTCGACACTACAAGAAAATAGGCAAATTGCGACCGTCCAAATCAGTCGCAAAGTATGGAAAATCGGTCGCAAACAGGCATTTGCGACCGATTTGCGACTGATATGGGTGGTCGCAAAAACCTTGGTCGCAAACTGAAAAAAATGCGACCGATTTTGGGTAGTCGCAAATTATACGACTGATTTGCGACTGATCGTCGGTCGCATTAAAAGCAACAGATTTGCGACCGATCGTCGGTCGCAGAAAAAAGCGACTGATGAGTTGCAACCGACGATCGGTCTCTTAAAATGCGACTAGTTTGCGACTGATAGCGGTCGCATACTTGCGACTGATTTGCGACCAACTGACGGTCGCAAACATGGTACTGACTTTGCGACTATTGTTTGGTAGCAAATCTGCGATTGTCCGATCGCATTTTAATCGATCAATCTAGTAATTAATTAACTCACAGGCTACGTGGGACTTGAACCCACATCTTTGTGCAATAGCACATTGCTCTACCATGATTGAGCTAATAGCCTCGAAAGATAAAGCAATCTTCAATAACACATGATACATATACAGATCATCTACAGTTTAACAAGTAACAACGAAAAGACTTCATGTCATAATAAACATCTTAGTAGTAAACAATAACAAGTAACAACGAAAAGACTTCATGTCATAATAAACATTTTAGCAGTAAACAAGGGCCACTATACAGACGCAGACATACCTGAACTTACGAAACGAAAAGTGAATTCATGCAAGTAACTCAAATCAATAGCTGCAAAATGGGCAAAGTAACTCAAATCAATAGCTGCAAAATGGGCAAAGCCAAAGAACAACAAATTAAAGATTAAAGGACAAACCTGGCGACTTGTATCAAAGTGAGACAAGATGACTTCACATTTTCAACACACAAGTTCGTCTCCAGAAGGTCATACTTCTTTTATCGACACCAGAAGGTCCATACTTCCTCCTATTACTTTCAAAAGAGAATGATGTGACGACAAAAGGTGCACAAAATTGAGTTACTGAACCAAAGGTGATCGGTCTCGGGTGAGATTGCAATTAACCTATCTATCTAGTTCGACTTTATAAGGGTTGCTAATGACATTCTCTGTGCAATCCTTTCATAAGTACCCAAAAAAACATACTCGGCACTATATTCTTGTATCCACTGTATATTATTGGTGAATAGTAGAGCACGTTATAAGTAACACATTATTATACGTGTACATGATAAAAAAAATCAAAGACTGTAACTTACGCGTCTGGTGTAGTTTTTGTTTTCCTCTAGTGTGTTTTAAAACCTAGATCCCGTTTTAGAAAACCAAAATAAAAAAAATTTCAGTTTTTAGTTCTCAATTTCCATTTTTAATATGATTAGAATAATCAATTGAATGTTCATGTTGCAACTTATTTAATTAAAATTTATGACATAAAACACCAAAAAACAGAGAACTTTAGTGATAGCGAACGAGCCCTTAATACATTGAGTAGTTTTTTTGGGGGGTATGCCTTGTATGAGGGGAAAATTTTGGGCCGTGGTGGAGGTAATTAATAATGTATTGAGGCCTGAATTTTTCTTCTCAATCCAAACATATGAAATAAGTATGAATCATTACTCTTTGATGTTTTTTTACGCTCATTAAAGGATTTCGAGGAAAGAAAGACGACTAGACCTAACACCCCCCCCCCCCCCCCGACTATACCTATACCCCCCCCCCCCTAATCGTTATTACACTTATTAGGGGTAATTAATCTCACAGTGTGAGAGATGGAAAAAAAAAAAAAACGTACAAAGATAATGCTAGCCTTAATGGGAAACTTCTAATGATCTGAATATCCAGGACCGAGAAGTACGCACTTTTGATTGTGTTTTTTTTTTTTTAAATTGATACTTGTTGTATTTTAATCATGAAGTATGACGTAGAATTAATATAGTATAGGTATGCTTCTAAAAATCTAAAATGTACAACAAGTTTAGATAAAAAGTACAATATACTGCCACAAAAACTACACTATGTTCAATTAAAAAGTACAGTGAGAGTAACTACGTACACTTGGCGTTCAGTACACAACAATAACCTCTGATTATTCGGGATGAGGCAAGTGGATCTCAACGGAGGACACAAGGATAAATTAAAGTGCACAGAAATCGAGATCCACTAAATCACACACCTAGACCTCGTATCAAATACTAGATATTTAAGCACTAACATACATGTAAAACTAAATATCTAGTATGTCAACTAATGGCATATGTATAAGCAAGGCAGCTTTGATACAGCTCGCCAACTATAGTAGTTGGACTAATGGCATATATACTATATATTGCTCTGTATTTATAAAGAAAAACAGCCAGGCAATGCTCCTAGCTTTTATTAATTAGCTAGAAAATGTGGTTGGCATGCTCAAAGCAAAGTCTGAATGAAGTCTTCGTAAATAAATTAGGTAGTAATGCCTTTTAATTAGTAGGTTGGAAAATGTGGTTGAGATGATCAACATTAACCAAACTTCATGTCAATCGAATGAACTTATTCATAGCTATATAAATATGTGAATATTTACGACAATTTCATTAGTAGCAAAAACTAAATTAAAACCTAAAAGAATATCGTTTTTTAGCTCAATCACTTGGTGTGTGATAATTTCACTGTTCACGGCCTTGGGATGGATACAGAAGAAATTCCAAGGAGTTAGTGCTCATCCCAGAGGCCGTGTATAGTGATGTTATCGCATGTCACGACCATTTGAGCCAAAATCGATTAGGATTCGAGGTGAGCTTTGGGCATCCCATAAGAGAGTTTCATCACAAAAGCTTCAACTTCAAGCCTAAGAACTTACTAGTTACTAGCACCTGCACGTCTTGTTTGAGAATGCAGTTCAATCACTTTGATATATATGGTAATTTCACTGTTCATGGCCCTGGGATGCACAGTCGAAATTTCGAGGAATAAATGGTCATCCCATAGTCCATGTATGGTGATGTTATCACATCTCATGATCATGTTAGCCGAGGTTAATAATCGGGATGTCGAGATAACCTATGGGCTTGTCCAAATTCTCTGGTGAGTTTCTTACAAATAGGAGTATATGCATTACTGTATTCTGCTGGATTTGGGAGGGGATCAAAATTTACGACTCTTTTTATTTCTGAGTTAAAGATACAGATCCCAGGGAGAAGAATGCTTATTGACAGGCTTAACAATCAGAGCCGTAACACTGACAGCAGAGAGCAAACACACTGACAGGCAGAAAGAAAAGGAATTGTCGAGCAAACACACTGACAGGCAGATAGAAAAGGAATTGTCGTCAAACTTGGAGCACAGATGAGTGGTGCAATAATATACTTTCATACGTACAATAAGTGGGAAAGAAAAAAATACTGAAATTAAGTTAAACTCATAAGAATAATCAAGCTGCAAATCGTACAAAACTGATAACACAAAAAAAATCAAAAGACTTAACATTCATATATCAACTAATTAATTTTTCCTTCGATAATCTTGCCCCTTCTTTAGAACCCAATAATACTGCTTCTTTAGGTTCACAATTACAGGTTCAAAGTTGCCAAATCTGATCCTTAGTTTTTTGGCACTCGTCGGCCTGGGTTTACTGCTGCTGCTCTCGTCGGCATCACCTTTGGTTGGTACATAAGGCAGAAGATTCACCGGAAAGGGCTCGTCAGAAAGCTTCAGGGTAGCGAAATCGATCAAAAAATCCCCTAATTTAAGCATGTAATCAAGAGGAACAGTGCTCTCAACGTAATTGTAGACAGTGAAATTAACCTTCTTGTACAAGCCATGCTCAAGCCAAGAAGGCAATCCCAATATCTTTAGGGCAGTCTTCTTTCCACTGTCAAGTGAGTCTAGAACAAAATTGTGTAACAAGTTTTCGGGGAACTTGTGGAACAACACGTGAGTTAATACCATATTACCAGTGCAATCGTTACCCATTAAAACGGGATTAAGGATACCCTTCTTCGGGACGTGATGTCCAATGTCGACTTTCGTCCATTCCCCGTTTGTGTACACCCACAACTCCATCGACAAATCGCCATAATCCTTAAACCCAAGGACAGCCAAGTCCTTCCCAGAATTAGTAATTTTTGAAGATGAGAAGATCCCGCATGGGGGAGAGGGGATTTTTCTGAAACTTTCGGTCTTTAAATCGAAAGCAACAATGTTCGATTCCCCAATTGATAATGTACTTGTTCCAACCCAGTAGATAGACCCATCGACATAAACACCTTGGCTCTTAAAAGGGTGAGGATTAAGAAAACTCGAGGAGTCGATTTTTCTCCAAGTACAGGACGACTCTAGAGAGTAGTCTTTCGGAGTTCTAATGGTGAAAACCCTAGTTTCGACATCACACAGCCTTTTACCTTCCAAACTCACGTACCCAAAGACATGCAAGACCTTAAAAACACGGGTCGAAGTATCAAACCCGAAAGAGTACGAAGAGTAAGGTCGATAAAAATACGAGTTTGTATACTCCTTCTTGACAACAATAGGACAGGGTGGTAAAGTTCTGACCTTTTTAGTACTAGGGTTACAAACTAAAACATTCTTCCCATTCACGCAACACACTAGTCCATTCACCGGGCCAAGAACAACAGATTGGGGACCAGCCGGGAGACTGACTAGGTGCTCGGCCTCCCCGCCTGATTGTCCCACAGAGTAGAAGCTGCGTTGCGTGCCCTCGAGGTTCAAGAACGAGACAAGCAGCTTGACCGGGCCAGCCGGGATTGCTGCTTCATCGACTGGTACGATTGGTGGAGAGACAGGTTCTTCTACTACTGGGGGAGAGACTGGTGTAGGGGCATGATCAGTGGTTTTTTTGGGTGCAGTGGTGTGATCAGTGGTTTTGGGTGCAGGGGCGTGATCAGTGGTTTTTGGTTGAGATTGAGAGACACGAGCAGAAGATTTTGGGTTTCTAGCTTTTTTGCTCATACTGATTTAGGGCAAAAAGAAGGCAAGAGACCTAAGAGTTATTTTTTGGTTACAAAAGAAAGTAAGAGTGATTGAGTTGATGTGAAAAGAAGTACGAGTTGATTGGGTTTATATAGTTTTTGTTACTTGGTGACCAAGGATTTCTAACCAAGCGAAGTGTTTGTAACCTACTATAATTACAAAAATTTCCAAAAAACAATATAGTATGTTTACCATAGTTACACCCTAACAATTTAAGGTAAATCAAACTATCAAATTTGTAAAATTAATTAATCGTTCTTTTCCCCTAAAAGGACGGACAATTTTTTTTTTTAAAATAAGGTTATTTGATTATCATCACCTTAATTAATATAAGGGAGGGTCTGAACGCAACAAATAAAGGAAATATATATACAACGGGTGTCGAGTAATTCACTGTTATTTCAATTCTGATTTCCTAAACGCCTCAATCCAATCTAATCTAGAACTTTCCCAAATTCTGCAACCACACAGACACTACCGAGAATACACAAAAGTGCAACAAGGTATGCAGCATAACGCACACTGAAGCTTCTTTTTTTTCCTAAATAAATGCATGATTCAAAGGAACGGAGAGGACGAGAGGCCAAGCGTTACGTTATGTGTATAAGAAATAACGTACCATAAAGTCGAGTGTAACATGGAATTAGCAGAACTCTGGATTCCGTTAAGTAGTGTTGTGAAAACCATGTATGACAGAAACATTCAATCCTCAGCTACTGACAAGGAAACGGAAAATAAAGATTTGTGGTCATTCCAGAGAGGAAAATGTACCAGCAATTGTTCGTGCAGCTTGGATGTGTATTCTTCCCATGATGTCACAGCTTCAGAAAACGAATCCCAGTTGAAATGTGGATCTGTCCTCATGCTCAAAGATGGGAAACAAAACCGTGAAGCATCCAGCCGCATGCTGCTTGACAAAAGACACCGTAGCTTGCAAATGTCATCTTTTTGGGCTTCAGATAATAGTATAACATCACCTGTATCCGTTATGCTTTGAGACACTTGGAAAACGGACTGTTTCCAACAGTAGAATTGTACAGCCTGTTTAGAGGAAAGAGTGAAAATTAGTGGACTGAACTTGAAGAGCAATGAGTTAGTAACTATCATTAGCATTGAATCTTCATCAAATATTTGAACCTATACTGTCACTACTCAGGAGTAAACAAAATAAGACATTCCAGTAATCCTATACTCCGAAGTACCTTTCACCCCCACAGCAAAAAAATTAAAAAATAAAAAATAAAAAATGAAGAGAGAGAGAGAGAGAGAGAGAGAGAGAGAGAGAGAGAGAGAGAGAGAGAGAGAGAGAGAGAGAGAGAGAGAATTAATTATATAATGGTGCACCTCCTCACAATAGAGGAGTAGGGACCACACTTAAAATAATTTAAATTATTCTAAGTGTGGTCCCTACTCCTCTATTGTGAGGAGGTGCACCATGGGCATTGTGCACCGTGGTGTATGGTATAAGCACTCGAGAAAGAGCTCCACATTTATCCTGTGCAACTATTTTTCGGACTAATATGAAACCCACAAAGATCAAAGAATGGAATTTTACTTGCTAAGAACAATTCCCGATTTAAATTAGAATTTGGTCCACAAATGAAATGAATAATAGGCTTCACTAATTGAAAATTTTGCAGGAATATGGTCAATGGCTCGATGCAATATAAACAGGACCTAGAACATTATTGAGTCAGCTCACATGATGAGGATCCAAAGCTTCATACAGTTATGACTACAGTAAACAACTTTTGCAAGTTCAATTGGACAAAGAAACTACCTGCAGGGCATGCAATATGTTGGCAAATTCTTTGATGAACAACTTCTCTCCTCTGGCCAGTCTCAATGGCGTAGTGAATATATCCGAGATATCAATTGCACTATTCATTCCCGAACAACACTTTTCCTCAGAAGGACAGATATCATATCCCAATAAAAACAGTCTAGCAAAGCATATATCAAAGCCTTCTTGCTGATCACAGCCCTGTTCTGAAGGAAACCAATACATGTTACTGGATGCTGGTAAGGGTATGTAGGAAGCAGGTCCAGTTTTTAGTGTATGCTGAGCCACAAGGGAGATAAGTTTAACATCTTCATCATATGAGCTTTTCCGGCTGAACCACAATGTCAATGTCAGCCGTTCCCCAGCAGTTATCTGTAATACAACTATTGTCAAGAGGACATGCAACAGTAGATACTTATAGAAGAGTAAAAGGAGGGAAAGATGCGAGAGGATGGACCCTGTGGGGAGGGGGTGGAGCAATTAGCATCCTGAAGTCATGTAGCAGTTGGGAAAGTTATACTGTCTGACTGTCTGTGCAAGAATTAAGCTTTAAATATAACTCATCCCCCAGGAGAAAGCATGAAGAACAAAAAAAAAAACATTATTCCGAGACATAGTACTATAGTAGTCATTGTTAACACACTCAAATTTACTATCACACAAAAGGGCTTAAATATCTACTCAATTACAAAGACAACATCTAATTCTAGCAATCAGATCAGGAAACATCAATAGCACAAGAAGTAAACATCATAAGGTTGAGGGTGGCCGGCAGAGAGAGTGAAAATAGACGAATCATTAAGCAGAAGAGCTGCATAAAAAGGAAGGCTAAATGAATGTAATTAACTGTCGAGGGAAGAAAAGCGGGACAGAAGAAGAATGAAGAACGATGCACCATGTTATGAGGGAAGTTCTCCATTTATGAGCAATATGACTACATCCATAACAAATTCAACACCAATACAAATGCATACAGGACGACGAAGAAATCAGGTACAAAATGGGGCTATGCATCAACATATTTAGCCCAACTTCTACAGAGTTTCCTAGTTCCTATAACGTATGTGTAAACCATATTTTCAAGTATTTCGATTCCAACAATCAGCTAAATTGTCATAAATGTATATTTCTTCATCTTATAACAGATTTAGAAATTAACAATAGGGTGGCTAACTTTCCCGCACATAAAATTTAGTGAATGTGACAAAATGAGCAATTGTATAAAGAAATCAAGACAGCAATGACAAAGGAACAGCTCTTTAGTTGCGTCACTTTCGTGTCTCAGCGTCTAGGTTAAAGAACCGTTCTAAAGCTTTCGAGGAAGAGGAATTTGGAAATTGAGGAACCAAGTACAGAGAAGAGAATAGGTGGACTCACCTCATCAACACAATGTATGTTGCGGCTGTCAGCTGAGTACAGGACGAGATCCTGGAGAGAAATAACAATTGTGTCTTATAATAGAATACTTTAGGAGAGCAGTGGATTAACTGATGAACATATTAAACAGAAATTGTTATACTCTTAAGATTACTACATGCTCAATTTACAAAGGTACAAAGGTTTGCGGAATTGAGTTGATACATGATCAAGCAATCACGAATATTGACTTACCCCAGTCAAGGGCAAATAATTTGCTGGATCTCCATCTTGAAAGTGAAATATGCCACCACTGAAATCCTTCTCATAGCTGTTTAAGTAGCAGACTGCCTTTATGGATAGAGTGGAAACTGTTACAAACTCTAGATATACAGATCACTGTGTGTTCAGATTTCTACTAAACACTAGAAACAGAGAAATTATCACCACAAGTTCTGAAATTGAAAGCTTAATATATCAGCTGAGCTGAAATCCTCGGGAGAGCCTCTCATTCTAGCTTTTCTTTCTTTCAAGAAAGTTTCTAAGGAAATGACACCTGACTAAACTAATCTTCTTTTAACATATGTTTCTAAAAGATACGATGGGGAAATATCGTTTTTCATATCAAGCCTGTAGGAAAGGACGTTACAAGCCACTATGGAAAGGGATCAAACAGAATAAAAATGGCAACACATTTTGACTAAACAAACGATTATGAACATACGTCAGGTGAACCTCAGATGCACACTCAAGCGGGTTTCTAAAACAAATTGGAAAGTAACTCTGATTCTGATTCACTACAGAGTAGCCAATTCCACAGAGGAAAGAGTCACATACCGGGTGCAGGGCAAGAAGCGAACGAAGAGAAGAATCATATACGCACCGTAAAATCTCGCTGCTTGAGATAAGGTCTATTATCATCACTATGCCATCCGATACTTGCTCCTTTAGTCCAACTAACATACAACATTACTTTACATTAGTTACACAAGAAAATGATATAATATGCTACCATATTAACACGAAGATATGTATAGAAACATTGCATGGTCTAGACTATAGGTGAACCAAGATTTCTCCTTATCAGTACAAATTAATTTTCATTCATTGATCTTTGAACTTTAGAATGTTAAAAAAAAGGGCAGCCCGGTCGCACATTGGCGTCCCCGCAAAGCGAGGGTCCGGGGAAGGGTCCACCCACAATGGTGTATAGAGGGCAAGCCTTCCCTTGTCACTTTTTGGACAAGAGGCTGCTCCCAAGACTTGAACCCGTGACCTATCGATCACACAGTAGTACCTTTACCGGTGCGACAAGGCTCCCCTTCAACTTTAGAATGTTATTTTGAAATATTTTACAGGCCAAGTAAAATTGTTCAACAAATTATATAAGCTCACTCTAAACATATCCTACCCGGGCCAGCATGCCTAATCCATTCGATAAAAGCTCCAAGTCTCACGCTGTCTGCTCTCAAATGCAACTATTTGTGCAGGATCCCCAAAGCATCGTATGTTTTATCCTTTAAGCTATAAATAATGATGGCCTCAAAAGAAAAAAGTAAATGATGATAACAAATGATTTAGAAGCCACGCACATCTTATCGTCGCTGAAAAACTGGTAGTGGATCTCTCGGAACCTAAAGATGAGTGCTAGGTGTTCTTATTTCTGTAACATCATTTTTGTCCCCACTATATTTAAGCCGTGAGTTCTCATTTCTGTAAATATCATCTTCTGCACTGGAAGACGTGAGTTGTATTTCCTCAAAAAAAATAAAAAATGAAAAAGTTGTGATTTCTGTACTTCCGGCATCATACACTAGGTTTCCTGAGCAAGTTCTCCTTATTCGTTAATTGAATTTCCTGGCCTTTAAGAACAGAAAAAACACACGGGACAAATCAGCAAACTACTTGTCTAACTTTCCGTGTGACACAATATTTAATTCACCAAGTGAATTGGTCAAAACACCCATGTTCTATCCTGCTAGTCAGTCCTCCACCAAAAACAGATACTTCACTACATGTACAAGAGTACTCAAGGTAATCATAACAGCAATGTCGCCATCTTGTAGATTACAGCTAAATCAAGTCCATGTTTGTGGCACAATGATTTGTGCAATGCGTAACAGCCTGTTCCTCACACCCATGTTGCAATGAGAACGAACATCAAGTAATCATTATCAAAACTTAAACATATCGTATTTCGATTACCACTTTCATCCTTAAAATGTCTTCAGTGAATTGTAATATATAAACCCATCATTCCACACACTCACCAAGAACACGTAAATGAAATGTTTCATCAGTAAACTACATGGTTGTCCTATCATTGATCATTTGATTTCGAACTCAAACATGAGTAACAATCCACTTGTACAGCCTATAATCTCAATCCCAGAAAAAGAAAGGACAAAACTTTGATATAAACTGAGCTTCTACAACAATACTTGAATAATTTTATTACCTGATCAAACCAGTAAATTCTACAAAAAGCTCAAACTCACAACCAAAAAATTCCTCAACTTTCTCCTTCACCATCTCTGTAAACAACAAACCAACAACTACCCATTATTTCAAATCACATAAACTGCGCATTTCCAATATAAATAAATCATTTAAATTCTATAATTTAAGAAGAAAATCAGAAATTCTGCATTAAACAAAAATAAGAAAAAAAAACCTCTAATGGGTATGAAGGGCATGATAAGATGAGGGGAATTGGTGGCAATAAGATGAGAAAGCGTAGTGGAGAAGACATTGGGTCTGTACCCAACTGTACTGTTGCTCTTGTGTATAAATTCCAGCTCCTAAAATCCAATTCACTTGTTTAAGAAAATCCCAGAAATTGAAGTGCGGTAAAAAAAAAAGGGGGCTAAATTGAGAATTTGGAGACAGAATTGTTTTTGGGCTTTACCTTGCATATACTTAAAGGGATGAAATTGGGGATTATGTGTCGAGAATGATGTTGTTCTTCCATTTTACTCATCTGCTAAATGTCTTCTTTCTGTTGCAATTCAAACTGTTTCTGGGGTGGGTATTAGCTGCTAACTGTGAATGGTATTCTTGCAAATGTCAACTAGTTTAGCTGAGACGACTATGGCGTTAATAAAGTTGGCTTCCGCAATTTTCTTAAATACCGCTAAAGATTCTAAATCGAACTTCACGATTATTGTTTTTGTCACAAGTCTTTTCGCATTAAGAGTGAATTGTAATATCCATTGAAAATGGCGGCCTTTGAAAGGAAACCGTAATTACGCTTTGTTGGGAGTGTCAGAGTGTGGGACGCACGTCTTGACAACGCTCTAGCAAGCAGCAAAACCCGAACGTTCTTATGTTTGATCGACATAGATAGGATGTACTCCGGGCAAAGCAATGCTAAAACTCATTGAAAATATTTGCCCCCATATGTGGCCTTTCGATACTCGAAACTAGATTAAACTAGATGGTGCAAACCTACGGAAACATATTCCAGGCAAACAGGAAACAAAAATATTCTATACCAACTCGAACTGATGTTTGATACACAATACAACAGTTTGTCAGAACCTTGAGTTTTTTACAATTGATGATTATAATTTATAGCTGCTAAATTCTAACTGAAAACAAAAACCCAGGGTGACAGGATGATGTAGAAACAGCTAAAGGCAAACCGCATCAGCCTCGTCCTTAACTAGATGGTGAGACTGTGCAACAATCTCAAAGACGACTATGATCCTTTCAACAAACCAAAAGAAAAACAAAATTTGTCACAATCCGTGTATCCTCAAGCATCACGGAAATTGGATAGTGCAGTTAGTGCTATTGGGAGCCTGCTTCACTTCCACATATCTTCGTGCCACAGAGAACATACCCACTAAATGCACTCATCTGCATGCGTGGATGAGTTCTTGATGGAAGTACCTGTAATATTCTCACATTGAATCAGTATTACTCGTACTCATACCAAAGGTAGCATAAACAAAAAAAACTTTTCTCAAAATAACAGGTCTTTCAAAGTTTTACTGTGTAACCTGATATTCCCGTAGCCAAGATTCTGAAATTTGCATCCCAATTGCCATTTTTTCTTTTTGTAAATTGTGCATGCATGTCGCGAGAGGCTACACCAAGAAAGGAAACAGCTCAGTAATCTTTCTGGAAATTATTGCATAAGATTCTGTGTAGATGTATCAAAGATCATAGGCGTCATAAAGGGAGATAGGGCGGTGACTATGTCACTGTGCATCCTTTTGCAACGAGATTTTAAGGCGCCTCTAATCAACGAGTTGCGCAACCCAACTTTTAAGTTCCATTGAAATGAAGTCCAAGAACTTCAATAATGTTTGCTCTCTAGTCACCACCATTGTAAAAGGTCTCCACTGTATCATCTCTAAGATTTCAGCTACAGCCCAAGTAAGGCAAAACAGTGTTTAACAGCTTTGCTCAAATCTCAAGGCAAGAGGTCAGATCGAAATCAGTTAGACGGTGACACAGACCACAACATACCAATGCCCTACTGCATCTCGCGACATTGCGGGTCATTGAGAGGGAAGATAAGGGTTTTGTACACAGCCATATCTATACAATAACAACGTAACTCTTCCATATTTTTCTCGTGAACTTCAGAAGAGGCTGTTTGAATGCTAATATTGTTTTATCTTTTATGTTAATTACCCATAAATTGTTTGACCATTGTCACATGTCAGAGCTTCCATGCACGTCTCAGCATATATATCCTTCCCAAACTTCTTGTTTTCCATTTTCAGGAATTCATTTCCAAGCATACTCTCTCTATTTTCGGTAAAGTTTAACTAAAGATTACCCTTAACCTTCAATTTAGATAGTTTTAGATCTAAACCCTCTACCCCCTCACTTTCTCTCTCTCTCTCTCTCCACAACCACCCTCAACGTTCAGACATCCTTATCACAAGGTCCTCTCCTCCTCGATCTCAGCTGATCTCCGCCAGACTTTTTCCCTCTCCCACAATGTCCTCCCCTCCTCGATCTCCTATATCTGCCACGAGCTCCTCCCTGCTTTCTTGATCTCCCTCAATCTCATCCCGACCACCTCTCAGGCTCTCACCCTCCATCTCTCTCAACTTGGATATGGGTCCGATTGGTGAATAGGTAGTGGTGTGGGCCTGAGTGGTGGTTGATGTGGTGGGTGTCGGTGGTCCATGATGGGTTGTTGTGAGACTAACAAAGTTAGCAATTGTGAGATTAAACTTAATTTGTCCCATCTAGTTGTTGAATAGAGACTTCCTAAAACTCCGTGCAGAAGTCAACGAGAAGCTAAGAAATGAACGGAGGGACTATACGCAAGCCATGAATCTTTTGAACAAGACTACTCTAACTGCTATTGTACTCCAGGTATGAGTATATGACACACAAGAACAGATAAAAGTTGGACCAACATCATACAAAAAAAATCCAAGTTGCATGTATACCCCCAAACCAAATGCAAGCCTGAAGCTAAAACTTCATAGAGAACAGAAATTCAAAAAACCATGCATAAGTCAGAAATTAACAAAGTAGAAATAACTTCAAAGCAACACACCTGAAGGTACTGGTGATAGATTGCAAAAGAGGCCGAGTATGATAGAAGAGGCATCACTTTTTGCATTAGACTCCATACATCATCAAGCTCTGGCGCCGCAATTATGAGGCTGCATGGTCTCAAAGACATAGATGTAAATTATCGAAAGCAATTCAATTAAAATAACCAGAACTAGCACATTAGTACCTTGGAAAACCCTTTTCTTTCCAGGAGCTGATAAGCTCCTCTGACGCTTTCTCTCCTGGTTGTATGGATTTGACTGCTTTGGTTTCATTTGTAGTCTTTCTGCTCGAAATGTCTAATGATTTCCCTTTTTCCTCCAGAGGAACATCTTCCTCCATGGTATCTAGCTGGTTTCCTGAATTACTCACCTATATGTTTAAAGTTCCAGTAAGAATGATGTTGAGCAGCTGAACAAAAACTAATAACCCTCTGATTGTAGATGAAGAATTTACCTGTCCTTGAACTTGTTCAGAACTGCCATTTTGAGCAGGGCCTAAGTCATTGAAAGAACATCGAAGAATCCTGTATGAGAACGAATATTTTCAAAGTTCTTAAAATATAAAGACAGTAAATAGGTAAAAAATATGCTCCGGCTACAAGCCTTAAGAGTTTTGAGTTAAGGATGCAATACTAAGAGATAAACAATGATTAAAAGGTCTTAGGCAAGAGACGTCTTTCAAGCACGGAAAAAAAAAAAAACCCTTCTACCTACAGACTTTAGATTGCCTCGATAAAAGTCTTCATAAGAAAGTAAGCTTGCTAATATACGCATGTGAAGTACAACACCATTCCAATGGTAAGGCCACAAATGTTTAAGAAAAGAGGGGTGCGGAAAAATAATTAGTACCGTTTGCATATGTCATCATTAAAATTGAACATCTTTACTATATCCATAGCATGTTCTTTAGGGTCCAAGAGCATATTGCAAACATGTCCTGTACCTGTACAAAATAAAAGGCAAAGGTCTTGTTCAGATTAAGGAAGCTAATCTATGTTACAACATGGACAATATAGCTCGATGAATGATAACTCTGACAAGTTGGGAGAGTGGAGAAACACAGATGGGATACAGACGCATCCAACTTCCAATGCATTAAGAAGTGTGTGCCAAATGAACTTCAAATTTCTGAAAATTACCTCCCAAGCGTTCTGCCACAGCACCAGTAACAAGCCCACTAACCATATCCACAACCAGGACATCTGAGTGTGCTGTAATGTTGGCCATTGAAAGTAGCATGGATAGAGAATCGGATCGCAAAGAACTGTCATATAGAAATAGCAGGTTAAACAGCTGAACACTTTGACTCTACATTGCATTAACACACAGTAGAAAACAATCATATAAGATAAAATAGCAGACAGAAGCCTCAGCAATAACAAATAGTTCTAAATACCAGAGAACAAGCGACAAATATTTGAAAAAAACCAAGACCAAACTAATGTCATCTTCGGTTTTATGACAAAGAAATAAAGACTGTTATAAATTTAGTCTCTCAGAGGGTATTGCTGCCCAATTGAAAAATCAAACACTGACAGGGGTAGACCCACGCGGAAGGCGAGAAGGTGCCACACCCCTTGCTATGTTTATTATTAACAGAACATTTTAACTAGAAATGCATTGGAGACTTTGGAGAGTAAGTTTTAGAAGGTTTTCTGGGTTCGAGCTTCACATTAATGCAAATCTGGCATGATTTCGTTGTTCTGGGACTTCACTATTATCTTTCAACTTTTCGTGACTCAAGTATGTTTACCCCCTAGCCTCACAGCTTTTTATCCACCGTCAACATATCTCTCTATCTGAAGGAAAAGAGATATCAATAAGGATGCTAATTTCTAACCTAGGTCCACCACCTCAATAACTTTTTTATCTAACATGTCTTTAACTTTTCTTATTTCAAACAAAAATGGAACCTTTTTTAGCCCTCATCAAACCTCACAGCTCAAAGAACTTATTCGGATTAAATTGCCAACATCATGCAAACGACACAAGCAATTCAGTGTTGTTTTAATAACATAGCTATTTGAAAATTTCTGCTAATAAGCAAGATCTTTATTTTACTTTTTTCATTTAAAGGACATGTCTTCAGCGTCTAATAGTCTCTACGTCCTGACATGAAACTTCAAAATAAAGACCAGACTGTAACCCATCAAACTAGTCCACTAATGCAAGTGATAAACTATGAATATGGGTGGTGAAAATGGTTTTTAAGAAAATTATATTCCTAGTCTGTTAACCAAAGCTTCTTACACACATTGGAGACAAAAAGTCAACCAGCTGAAAAGTGGGAATATATATGCTAAATATGGCCAAGGACAGATGTTGGCTTGATCATAGTAGAGAAGTCAAATAGAAATGACACATATATGATCTATAGCAACCACCAATGGATCTAAAGCTATACCAAGCATCATGAGTTTTGGACATTACCCGGTTTTTGCAGGATTCTTCCTGAAGTAGAAATCACATATACTGAAAACATGAAACAAGAGCAGTCAGAACATGGAAACCATGAGATCCACAACCATCTTGTGCTCCAAAAGACACAAAAAAAGAACTTTGACAACCTACCTTCGAACAAAAGGGCGCCTGACAAGTACCTTTGGAGCATATTTCTTTTGCTTGCGGAGCCTGTACTTCTCCTACAATGACCACATAGTTAGTACTAGTATGTATTACTACTTCCTAGGTAAGTAAGGGCATTTGTTAAAGAGATGCCACATGTGGAAACCTGCGAAAAAGATGTCTTCTTCTCGAATGTTGCACTATTCGCAATCAAAGCCTCAACTATTTGGTCACCAGTTGCACCTTGACTGCAGCAAATAAGACGTTCAATCAATATAACAAAATCATGCTTTGTGGAATGCCTCCTGGGAAGTGGGAACCTATGCCATATATACGCTCAATATAACAATAAAAAAATGTTCTTAGCAAAATTGGCTGTTCCGAAGCTTCAAATTGAACGCTATGAACAAGAAGTCCCCACAGCATTCAGGAGAAGAGCCCACATACCTATTAAATTATTCTATAGCTAAGAGACAACAATGGAAACAGATCCTTAATTTGGTGTAGTTACTTGCTTACTTATAGCATAGCAATATACACCAAAGTGAATGAAAGGAGAAAACTAAGAAATAAAGATAGAAGAAACGGACATCAGATGACAGCACAAGGAACTTTCATTAAAATGTCTAAGAAAATAGATTCCTGCCGTGTTCTCATAGTGAAGTTCTTCCAAAATTATATAGCAGCTTTTATGAAGATTCTGGCTCTAGGCTTCTAGCATTGTACTTTAGTCTTCGACCAACAGATCTGTAATCATTATTTACCAATCTTATGTAAGTTCAAGCTCACTGTCATCCTGCCACTATCTAGATATCAGTATAGCCCTCAACATATTCAACAAGGCTCAAAGTCCCGTCACAAACAAACAAACAAAAAATAGACCCAAAAAGTTTAACAGCCCTGTGGGAAACTACTGAAAGCCAGGTACCATTAACATCATACTTGCAATATCTGAGCATACTAAACAGAAAAGGGCATAATCAAACACAAGAAAGAGAAGCAAAAATGTACTGTCTAACAATTTAACTAAACAAAATTTGAAACTGCCTTACCTTCGCATTTCCGCTATGTCTTCGCCAGTTAGAGTTTGAGCGGTATTGTTATCAACTAATGCTCTATTATCTCTCAATTCCTCACTAGTCACATTTTCTTCCTCCTGTACACTATTCGCTAAGTGCACAAAACAAGGAATACGTCAGAGGGTTGAACATAAATTTGCTTAAAACCGTAATAGTTGAAATTACTAAAGACTTGAACACAAATCTCATGAAAGATGCAACCTTCATGAATAAGACTCCAGCGAGACCACGTATAATTACTTATGGTCCAACCATTTTAATCAAGAACTTAAATACGCGAGCTCCTGACAGCACAAGGATGATATCTAGGATTTCCAATAACATCGTAGCTTGCAAACCTTAGCATAATATTCTTTAAACTCATACAAGTACCTTAGCCATGTAGCATGAAATCTTCATGGCACGCCTTAACGACCCCTTATTTCTAAGACCCCCATCCGATCATTATTCGTAATTGGTGGTGAAGTATATGGAAGAATAAAGAGTAAAGGATTCCAAATGTTAAGCGTTACCCCTAATTGCCACACTTCCCACCAAATGTAAGCACAAAAATCATACTCTCACTACAAACTAAGCGTGAGACGGTATTATTAACCACATTTGCGCAACTTCGCCTAGAGCACAACCGCATAAGTTCATACTCAACTTAACAAAAAGCTATACACAACCAAGCAAACATATAATTTAGAACATACATTGACCATCAGTTGGGAGAACGCGAGATAAATACATGCCATCCTTGCCCGTTTCGACACGAAACAAGGACCCAAATGGGCAACCAATAATGGGTTGCAAAGAACAATCCTTCTTCCCAACCTTCAATGTCCTACAAATTTAAATTTCATACAATATCAACTACACACTTAAACCCCAATCTTCATTAAAAAAAAAATTATAAGAATAATAATAATAACCCATGAATATAAGAGAGTAAAACATACGCATTAGCAGAAAGACGGGCAAAAACAAGGCGTTCACCATCATTAATGTCAAGCAAAACATTGCAACCTTGCCATGTTATTCTGCAACTTTGATTTGTATCTTTTGACATTATTTTCTGCATAATAATAAACCAAAAAAAATATGAGATATTTAACATAAATGATGAATTTAAATAAGAATTAGAGTTGAATTTGAGAAGGGTAACCTGTTGTAACACCCCCAAATTCAGGGTATTTTTTTTTTTTTATAAAACGGCTTTCTAAATTAAATACATAAATCCAAGTGTTACCGCCACAATTGACTCCTTCGGTCAACTGTTAAGGCTAAGGAAATCAACTGTTGATCTATTTGCCAACTCTAATTAAATTTTACAACTTTTAAGAAACCAAGACTTATACAAACAGGCTCAAGTGCGGAAGCATAGTACGGATCAAACTAATTATATTCGAAGCCTGCTAGTTACTCGTCCCTCATAAAATCCCTTCTAGAAACCCCTTGTATCCCAAGCAACAATCTTCTAACTCGTTACAAACAAACTACTCCCCATTGTAGACAAATTCCACAACAGATCATCACAGGCCCACCGAAAGAAATAGCAGGACACAAAAACAACAAAAGCATCTGTCAACCAAACGGGTTGAGTAAGAAGAAATACATATAAAAGCCACTTAAGAGATGTACGAGTATAACTTTTCGCAAATCACATAAACAAAACAATGAGAGAGAATAAAATGAAGGAGAAACTTTTATTCGGAACACATTCTCATTCATTAGTAGATATCAAAAACTTTGGAACCGTTTCTCTTTCTTTTCTTTCACTAATCTAGGGTAGTGGGCTTTCTTACTAGCACCAATATTCCCGAATGCAAGCATCCCCAAGGGTCTTGTTCCACAAGGGGAGGATATAAGGGCGCGAGGTGGTGATCACTTCCACCCCATCAAATACGTACATACATATAGTGTACTGTATAGTCAGACCATCACGGTCGCCCAAAACCCGAGTTGATCCCCTCATCAGAATCAACCCATCATTTACATACTTTAACACTTTCTGAGAGTTTCTCACATCCTCATTACTTTCTCAAACTCAATATTGATTTTGTTCCTTCCAAAACAGATTTCAAATCATTAACCAAACACTTTTCTCATAAGAGATCAACAAGCTCGGTTTTGAGTTCATTAAGAACTAGCAAAGTTCAAAACACACATTCCTCACATATTTCCAGAGTTCATGTAACACACTTCAAATAACAATCACAACAAAAAAATCACTTTCACCGAACACATAGCTATTTCAAATTTCTTTTGAAACACATTCAGAAACATATACTTGTACGATAAATCTTATAAAAGAGATAAGATCATTTCTTACCTGGAATGGACAAACTCCACACAACCTAGCTCAGCAAGTCTAACTACTAATGCTCCTCAATGGAATCGCTCCTCTACATGAATGCATAATGCTTTCTATTAATACATGTTTATATACATATGAATTCTTATGCATATGTGCATCTCTTTCTCAAAATCCTACTTAAAACAAATGAAAACTACTATGGTGTAAGCCTTCTCTATTTTCTACCCTATTTAGACCATCTCCACTTACTTTCACTTCTACACTTTGGCCTAAGAAAGACACATTATTAAAACAGCCCGGTGATTCACCGTTCTGACCTTAAGACATCAAGATGACCCTCAATTAAACTTCCCACAATAACAATATCACCAAAATGCAAAATTGGAATCATAGACATCATTAAACCACTACTTTCTCCACCTTTAAAATTATGGACAGCCACTAATCCCTCTTTATCTTTCCAAATGAAACATCACTTTTTACTTATAAGCTCATGATATATGTCACCTGTAATACACCAAGTACTAATCATTCACAAATTTCCTCCTTTGCTCAATTTAAGAAATCCTCACAACAACTCTTTCTCATCACATAAACCTTCTAAATAGATTTACTAGCATCATTAATACTTAATAACATCAACAATCATCATCAATTTCACACCTCAATTCGCACAATTATTAAAAAGCCCCAATTCCAACATCAAACTCCTTTCCACTCAAATTCCAGACAAACATGATCAGCGATAAACCCTAATCAGAACCCATCAACAAAAACGCAAAATCTAAACAACCCAGAAACACAATCGCAAAAATTCAACAGAACAACATAATGCACACCAACTATTCGACGAAATGCCTAAACCAAAATTGAAGCTTGACCCAGAAGAACCCTAGCTTAAAATCTTCACAAATTTCTCAACCAAAAGCACCCTAATTCGAATTTAACAATTAGCCCACATAAACCAGAGATAACACAACTTTACAAACCTATTAACTATTTCTAAATCACCCATTTGAATCTCGAAAGTAAAAGATTATCAATTAAACAAGTCTAGAGCTTTTGAGATAAAATAAGAGAAAAACAAGTAGGAGAGAGCACCTTACTCGGTGTAGCTAGGGCGGCGGCGATAGGAGGCAGAGGCGGCCGACGTGGCTAGCGGGGTGGACAAGGAAGACAAATTGGGAAGAGGTAGAAATCTGCTTGGAGAAGATGAGTAAATGTCGTGCTGGTGAATGGAGAAGAAAAAAAAATCTGGGCTAAACCGACAAGGCAATTCTTTTTTTTTTTTGGAATATTTAACAAGAATAATCCCAACTTTGGTTGTTTGTCCCAAAATAATCCCAACTTTCATTTATCCCAAAATAATCTCAACTTTTAACTTTGTTTCTGAAAATGCTCCTAATATTTCCGAACCTAATGATATGTACTCCAAACCTACAAATTCATAATTTTTTTATATTTTTATAGCTCTACACAACCCAACATTTAGCCGCAACCCACAACCCAATCACATCTCATGCATTCATCCTAATAGGATTTCAGCAGGGTCAAACTTAAAGTTAAAAAATTTAGTCCAAATTCTCACTATATATCTTTCCTTAATCCTCACCCAAAACGACCCTCTATACTACTACAATTCCAACCGCAAGCCACCATGCTTGTGTGATCAAGGTGGGGGGTATAGCAAGGGTGGGGAGGAGAGAAAAAATGGGTAGTGAGTTTCTTTTTCTAGATTTGGGTTGTAAAATGCAAAATATTTAGGTTTGGAGTAAAATAAAATGACATGTAATTAAGTTCGGAATATATTGGGATCATTTTCAGAAACAAAGTTGAAAGTTAGGATTATTATAGAATAAATGAAAGTTTGGATTATTTTGGGAGAACAAAGCAAAGTTGGGATTATTCTTGTTAAATTTTCCTTTTTTTTTTTTTTTCTTTTTTTTTCTTTATTTTTTTTTTTTTTTCTGCTGCTGTGAATAGTAGCCGCGTGAATAGTAACCCGGGTGAATAGTATCCGGGTTGGATTCTTTTTTCTCTTTTGGAAGATAATATAGGTATTTACAATCTCTTCTTATTCAAAATAATTTTCCGAGATGGATAGGCTTCACAAAATCACTTTCTGTTATTGAAATCTTTTAAAAGAAGTCCCAAAAATTCGAGTTGTTACACTCTTCCCCCCTTAACAAAAAGCTTCGTCCCCGAAGCTGAACCCAAAACTTGATGTGTATATATCTAGCAGCCAAATTTCAATTCTCGGCTAAACGTTTACAATCTCCGAAATTCCCTCTTACTTCTTTTCGAGCAAAACTACCCTCCTTAATTCCTCCCATCTTTCAAACTAATTATCTATCCACTAAAACTCAATCTCTTACGGTCTATAAATCATCACTCCTAGGCATCTTTGAGCGTAGCCAAATGAGATTAAATAACTTAATGCATACTAGAATGATGTAATATGTATAAGGCTAAACTAATCAAGTATATGCAAAAGCGCGAAATTATTACGCCTTCCCCCCTCTTTGTAACTGAGTTATGTCCTCATAACTCTGTTCGGGCATCAAACTTTAACGTACCAAGATTTGCCCTCCTTTGACAACTTTTGTTTCCTAACTTGCTGAGACTCGACTTATACATTATAACTTGCACTTTTCAAAAGACTCAAAACATTACCATTCACATAATCTTTTCAAATAAAACGAATTTGCAACAAAATGCTATGGAAAATTCGGCAGAGTTTCCCTTGTAAATAGTGTATACCAAAATTTTAGAAATTTCAAAACCTGCAATAAAAGAATCACACAATCCCAACACCACTTTTATGGCAATCCCATTACCTCAATGTCATCCATCATCTTCAAACGGTATTGCAACATAACTCATCATCACTATTCAAATAATCTAAATTTATTACAAATATGACATTTATGCCAATTATACAAATCTTCATGCAAATGCATTACTCCAACTCTGCTCATGTCTCCTGCCTATCTATAAGACTATAAACTTATGGAACGATAAACTTTGCATCTGACGTAAACCTCCAAACAAGTCACAAGAACACAAAATCGTTTAGAACAAAACAAAATAGGCTATACACAAACTGCATTCATACATCATCAGATGGTACTCATAGCTATTTGGGTCACAAAACACATTTGCTAGATCATATTTCCAAGTACTATAAGACTTCCATACTTTTCATAAAAAGAACGCAACAACTTATATGTTGGCAAAGGTCACTTATCTATCACGATTGCTAAACTTAGTATACTTTAGTCACTGAACTCACTAGATTTACAATTCACTCTACAATAGGAACCTCTGCCCATATAACCCAATTGGAATGTTTTTTTTTTTTTCTGGCTTCGGGAGATAAGTTAGCAATTCTCCAATATAACTTAGACCTTACCTTTTTAACTTAAGAAACAACTCATCTCTAATATGTATTGTTCCCAAAGCGGATATTACCAAAATTTACTTCCGCTCACGTGAAATCCATAGTTTAGAACAATGACAATTTATTAATTACTACCTTAGATAGACATCCCACATGGTATCATAATCTTGACAATAATATCTCACAACCATTTAACATTACTATTATCCTCCTCTACAAGTCTACAATCAATCGATCATTACTTAAAACATAAAACAGCTCCAAAATTAATCTTTCCTCTCTTTTCCCATTAGCCATGCCAAACCAATTCGAATTAAGCTCCAAATCGAAACATAGCAGCCCCTATACGAACCGATTACACATACCTACAATTTCAAACCTAAACACCAAGTTTTCTCCGCGAAAATACCCAAATTGAATTATACAACTTAACTCACACAAACGAAACCTCAAATACAACTTTATAAACAAAATTAACTAATTCAAATCATTAATTTAACTCAAAATCAACAGCAAAGCCAACTAAACGAAATCCGATTTTTGAGATAAAACCAAGCGACAAGTGGGAAGTAAATAGCAGCTTACTTGGTGAGGCAAAGGAGCCACTTGTGGTAACACTGGCAGCGAGGAGAAGCACGAAAGAAGGAGAGTTGAGGTTGAAAATGGGAGTTTTTAGTGAAGTTTAGTTCGGCGGAGCAGCTTGGGGTGTTCTTCAGTTTTGTTTGGGGAGGAGAGAGAAAGGAGGGAGTGGGTTTATGTTGGGTTTGGAGACTATGGAGAGTTTAGGATCCGTTCGATATCACAGTAGTCTTAGTTTTTTTTTTGTTTTTTTGTGTAAAAAAAATTTAGTTAAATATGTTGCAAAAGTAAATTTTAATTTTATGTCTCTATAATAGTTATACTGAAAAATGAAAACTGAAAACCAATTTTTCTGGTTTTTAAAAAAGGGACTTTGATTTTCAAAAAAATTGAAAACAGAAAACGATACCAAACAGGCCTTTAATTAGCGAGTTTGAGAATTGTGAGATCATCTCATCCGTCTAATTTATATCCCACGGTGTATATTTTTTTAATGTGAGAATTCGACAAAATGAAAGTTTAGCCCAATTTTTTCTTCAAGAAATAATCATTCTGAGTTTTTATCTGCTAAAAAAAATTGAAAAACTGATTTGAAAGTGTAAGTTATGAAGTGAGAAAAAGTTAGTTTGATTAGGATTACAAGTTTGCAAAAAATATTGATTTTGTCATCTCGGTACGGGGCGAATTTCGGGGGGTATGTAGCGTTGAGTGTACCGGTTACCGTACCCCAACTTCCCCCAAAACGACTAAATATTGTCTAATAGGAACTTCTATTTTAGAAATTAACTTGTACTAAAAGGGTTACCCTAAATGTATGTGGCTAGATTCGCCCCTGGTTGCAACCTATTATGATAGTATGTATAGGCGACTACACATATTTTATTGTTAGATTTACATCAAGAATTGTTCTGCTTACTTGAGCAGTTATCGTTTGATTCAACCTATCCGATACTAGCATCCATTAACACGTAGTCTAGTAATCACATCACTTGAATGCCAATGTGGTTGAGTGAATAATATCGCTTAAAACAAATTTGCCAAGGGTCAAAGTTCAAAGAGACATATAGTAGGAACAAAACCTCGATATACCTCTACATCAATACATGGTCTAGACAATAATCGGGTGTTTGGTACGATATTTGTTAAAAATGGACCAACTTCATCCAATGACCAATTTTTTTTTTTTTTTGTCACAAGTCAATGACATGAAAATGAACAATAGGAGACTATCTAAATTGAACTTAGTAGATCAAACCGAAATTGTTATTGTAAGCTTATGAAACCGAACCGAATCAAATCGAACCAAAATGGAATCAAATAACAACCACACCACAAGTGAAATCAGCCAAAGAATCGCAGGGGCCTCTCTACAGTCTCCACTTTTACCGAAATTTGTCCCCAAACTAGCCAAAACTCAGCAAAAAGTTGTGCAGGTGTGTGTGCTTCCTCTACTTTTCCATTAGAAAATCTTTAGCGACCAAAAAACAAAGATGTCCGCAGCAGCAGCAACACTGAAACCGTCGGTAATCACTCCTCATCACTCTCTCCACAATCGCCGCCATTTTTACCCATTGACGACACCTCCCTCATTCTCCTTCATTTTTTCACCACCATTAAGTGCAAAGAACTTATCAATTTACTGCCAAAATCCCAACTTTACCACACTCTCAACTGGGTCTTCTTCTTCTTCTTCTTCTTCTCCTATGTTTTCTGATCAGTCATCATCATCATCCTCCGCCATTGATTTCCTCACTCTTTGTCATCGTCTTAAGGTATAAAACTTCTCTTCTTTTCTTATATTTTTCATCTTTATGCATGTTGTGTAAAGTATAAGCTTTGTTGGTTGTTGGGGTTCTTGGGTTGTTGATTTTAGCTGAGAATAATCATGGGTTTTGGTGGATTATGATGATTCTTGTAGTAGACGTTATGATTGTTATGTTTGTATTGTAAAGATCATATCTTTCGTACATTTAGTTCATTTCTTTTCTTTTGGGTTGTTTTAGTATGTACTAGGTTGTGTGTTGAAGAAGTGGGAGTTATTGGTTTTGGAAGATTATGATAAGTCGTGTAGTATACACTATACACTATGGATTGTTATGTTTGTATGGTAAAGATTGTATCTTTAATACATTTGAGTTATGTAGTATATACTAGGTTGTATGTTTGAGAGGTGTGAATTGTTGGTTTTGGCGGATTAGCGTATGTCTACCGGAAAATTGAGTTTGTATTTTGCCTCTTTCATTGGTTTCGACTTTTCGAGTTGATCGTGTGTTGGGGTAGTAATGACTAATGAGTTGTTGGAGTTGGGAATGTAATTGAAATTTAAGAGCAGGTTTGAAAAGCCATTCATATTGATGGTTCACCTTTCTTGTCTATACCATGTTGTGCCTGTAACAGTGTAACCATTCCACATTTTTATGCAGACCACTAAAAGGAAGGGATGGATTAATCAAGGGATAAAGGGCCCGGAATCTATTGCCGATCACATGTATAGAATGTCATTGATGAGCCTGATTGCTGGCGATATTCCAGGTGTCAACAGAGAGAGGTGGGATTTAGCTACCTGCAACTTGTTTGTTTTAAAAAAAAAAATAGGCCTTTGTGATGCTGATGAAATGTTCTTCTTCCGTATTTTAACAGATGCATCAAGATAGCAATTGTTCATGATATAGCCGAAGGTATACCCTTTGCCATTTTAGCGCATTTCTCAATTGTCGGCAGATTATTCAGTATCATTGGATTTATATATTACTGTCCTGGTGAAGTATAGTTGTTGTGTCTGCAAGGCATCTCGTCTTTTCTTTGTGAATAAAACTGTCAAGTTCCAGTGGCTATAGCAATATAATTTTATTGTTGTCTGTAATCGTTTTCCCTAAAGGGCTCATATAGAAGCTCCCAAAGAATTACCACAACTCAGGTTCGAGTATATACCTAATTTTGTTGTGGCAGGTGAAATATTACTTTTTTTTCTTTTTTTACGTTAAGTGAATTTTTTTTTTCTTGTACGCACATTACGACTTATTCTGAGAGCATCTCAATTATAACCTTTCTTTAGTAGAAATCAGCCATGTTTTTGGGTAGGACAATGGAACTGGGTATTGTTCATAAAACAAAATTCAACACTTTTAACCATTTATCTTTAGCTTGAGTTAGCACGAGTCTCATGAGAGGCTTTAAAGTGATAGTAAGGTTGGGCGCATTGTAGGACTTACCGTGAACAGCTTGTCAGAGCTACCGACGTTTTCTTAGTGCTCAAAGCTCAAGAAGCATTTAAGCAAACCATTAGTTGCTTAGGCATTATGCTGTCCTAAGATCTGCTTTTACTGGATTGCTGGGAATTATCTTCATCATTTGTTTGATTTTGGGCTTATGTAGCTATTGTTGGAGATATAACACCATCTGATGGCATACCAAAAGAAGAAAAGAGCAGAAGAGAACAGGCAGCTTTGAATGAAATGTGTGAAGTTCTTGGTGGTGGTATGAGAGGTATGCGGTATACTCTTGCTTGCTTGTCCCTGATTATTAGATTACTCTTCTCCTCCTTTAAAATGAAGCTTATATAGTTTTCACTATTGCAGCGGATGAAATAAAAGAACTTTGGACTGAGTATGAGAACAATGCTTCTTTGGAGGCCAATCTGGTGAAAGATTTTGATAAAGTATGTGGTTTCAGAGTACTTGTTAAATGAACTTGGTTAATGTCTTTCCAGTTCTGATTGCTGATGATATATACCTTCACTTTGTTCTTGCAAGTATTAAACTTTTTGAAATATATTGTGTTCGGGCTGGTATCCTCTGTGTTGTGGATGGGCAGAAGTCTTATCATATAAGTATGCTTTACTATTGTTTTTATTAATGTCTAAAACTCTTCAACACACCAAGGAGGTAATTGAAGGTTCCCAACATACATAGTAGGTTAGACGTTGGACATTTGCATAACACATTTGGCTTTTAAGGCACAATTGCTCACAGCCTTAATGTTCCATTTAGGATATTCTGACACTTCCTTGGGACATGATATATTCATGTGAACTGGACTGACGCTGACATTGATGTCATATGATCTGATGATGATAGTGCTTCCGTATAGTTAGATGCCTGTCAAATGACGTTGCATCAATATATTTTATAAAAAGATATTATAACTTTAACAAGATTAAATTTGTAGAAAAAATCATGCATCTGCAAAAATTTATGACTATTGATCAGTGGAAGTTTTATTAGCATTTCAGCTCTGCATATGTGATATTGGTTTTCTTGTATTTTTAACTGTCATTTATACTCATCCAGGTTGAGATGATTCTTCAGGCCCTTGAGTATGAAACTGGTAAGACTGACTTAATGTTCTGCTTACAAAGATTTTTTTGCTGATCTGATCATATTGCTAGTATAATCAGCAATAAAACAAAATGGGTTTATATCTCTTACTCTTAAGTTTAAGTGGTCGTATATTTTCGTCTTTGTCGACTAACTATTCTTTGGCTTTGGGATATAATGAATAAAACAAAATGGGTCAAAGCTAATGTTGTGAAGTAGCAGTACGATTTTTGTGGCAATTTTCATTTTGGGTCATCCCGTGCGCAGTCTCTCTATGTTTAAATAGGGGTAAGGCTTGCGTACATCCAACCCCCAACCCCTCCCCCCCCCCCTCCCACCTTATGGTGGGAGCCTTTGTAGTTTACATAAGCTAATTAGGGTGATATTCTGTGCCCTAACTGAGGATGAAATTTAACATAAGCTCTTCTGCAAGTCACTTTTCTAGTTTACATCGTCTAATCAGGGTGACACTCGATGCCCTTTTGGAAGTTGCTAGGACCAAGACCCTACTTAAAGCATGATATTATTATAACTTGGTAAAAAGACGAGGTTCTGTATATCTATGCATGCACAGGATGTAGGCATCGTTTCTGCACTTTATCTAGTAGCTAAATCCTCACTAGTTGTTCACATTTTCAAACTGTAGCACTTGGCTAGGCTCTGTATTGACTGTTGAATGTTGACCGTAAGCGAACGGAGAGCTTTTTATGTATGTATGTATCATGTATGTATGTATCATGTCTGCGTTGTTCAATTGTCAGCGGAAAGTGTGGAAATTAGTGCGTTTACTTCTTATTTTGCTGTGTAGTGTGAGAAATCTTGCTTTTTTTTGTTCTGTGACTACAGAGATGTAGTTTATCTATGTTCTTGATTTTTGAATCTACTTGGCAATGTCTGATGTCTGTATTGATACTTTGTTTGACAGAGCATGGGATGGTTCTGGATGAATTTTTCGTGTCGACAGCTGGTAAGCTTATACGTCATTTTTCTCGCTGAAATAGACGCTCTTTGGGCCATAGCTGTTCTTTTTTTGCCGTCACATAGGTGATATTTTCTGCGATTCTGTAATCCAGGGAAGTTTCAGACTGATTTAGGAAAAAGCTGGGCAGCAGAGATAATTTCGCGAAGGAAGACAAGATTGCCTGATAGTGGAAACTAGGTAGCAAACCATTCAAACCATTGGTACACTCTAACGGCTCTATTGCGTGGCCTTTATCAAAACCCGCAACAGATTTCCTGTGACAACTTCTGAGATCACTGCCATCCACCACACACTGTGATAAGTATGCCCCTTGAAACAGAAAATTTCAACAAAGCTTCTGAAACTTTCAGTTAGAGGTTGAGATAGTTCATAGTGTTAGTCACTAAACTTCCAGTCACTGATTTTGCTTGAAAATTTAACCGAAAGTTGAATCCTGACTTGCAGTTTCACTTGTTGAAAGCTTCTTGTCATTTTAGTTTCACTCAGATTCGACATTGGCTAGATTACTGGCAATCTAACATTACAAGTTAGCTGATGAGTTGCTTACTCAGTCATGATGAGGGGTGTTCAAAGTCTTTTTTTTCCCAGGTCTTTTATCGATCAGTTTGATCTTTGTGTTTTGGTACGTCTTAGTCCTGCTGGCATTGGCACGCGTGTGCATATATTTTCTCTACGAAGACATTTTGCAAGCCTACTTGCATCTAGCGTTCTGATTTGTTAGTCCTCTACCATTTTTCTTTCATAGACGGAGTATTCTGATATCGACGTTCTTTTTTATTTTCATAAATGTCGTACGATATCTTCTCCAGGTCTCATTAACCAAAAAGATACGCTACACTTTAGAGCAATGTGCATGCAATTTGACCAAAACAAAGTTTTTGCAAGCACACAACCGAGATCCTGAAGTATTATGCAATTGTGAATTCGTGAAAGCATTATGCAAGAATTTCCTCACCCCTGTTAACTGAGGGCGCGGTAAGGCGGTAACGCTGGACTTGAAAAGTCCTGGCATCTCCTTATAAATATTTTCATGGTCGAAAATAAACCTCTATGCTCATGGCTAGAGATGGCAACTCAATGGCGCGGAGCTGTTTCTAGTCCGGTTAAGGTGAATATGGGTCATTGAATTCTTAATCGTGCCAATTTTGTCAGCTCTGATCACAAGAACCCGTGGAGCACGTGTATAAAACTCCGATCTACCAAGTAGCTAAAACGTTACTAGGTCATCGGCATTTTGAGGTCGACGGTTTGCCTCATGAGAATCAAGTGTAAACACTCAAGAGTGCGGCAGCGAAAAACAAAAGGAAATGGAGAAAGATTGACAAAATATCATCGTTCCAACGACATACGAAAGCGATATGGAGTACTACGCACTTGCATAAATGCGATGGTAATCAATGGTAATCATTTTCATCCAAAGTAAAAGCGAAGAATTAGCACTGTTAACTTTATGATAGTGGAAGAAATTACTTGTCAGCCTATAATGGCAATTTTTTCAAGTTGGAGCAGTGACATAAAGATCGATCGATTACAATGTTCACTCCCGAAAGTTTCGGGTCAAGTATTCACTCATTGCCAACAGTAGCAGAGCTAGCATTTCCTAGACGGGAGCTAAATGAAATTGTCCCGACTCCCGACGTACAAAGACGGAAAGACACCCAACACAAAATGTAAAACCACCCATAAAAGGCAGAGGGTAGCTAACGACACGAACAACACCATACCACATTACCACCACAAGCCACAACGATTTAATTCAGTAACCAGGTTTGAACTAGATTCCCAGAAAATGCTTAAAGAGATAAAGTGGTCTGCAAGTGGGAAGAATCGAAGATCGTAGTAGTTTTCATGATAAGTTGATAACCCCTTACTAAAACAAAATCCATCCACTCAATATTACAAGAACATTAGATCAGCTACATACCAATTCCATGTACAAACATGGCCATCGAAAACCCGAAGAACTCAGAACAATCTGCATTACTTGATTGAACATTGCTGTTATCCAGAAACGAGCTTGATGATAATGACGAGGATGTTACACAAAATCAGAGGTATCCTCATGTACCGCGCAGCATAAATAAGCCCTACAAGCTGCTGCTTAACTGATTGTCGTTTGCCAACAGATGCCTCAGAAAAGGTCAATCCCTTTGGAGCAAGAAACCTGTCCTCATTCAGTATTGCCAATGCATTGGCAAAAAGCAGAAACCCTTCCAGAATCGTCCCGATACCCATTCACTGCAAAACCAGCACAAATCAATTCCATGAACAATATTTGAGCCAAGATAATGCAACAGTATTATTTTAAACAGAAACACCAAAGAGCATACACATATCAGATTGATACCATCAGACGCTAATGAATCCAGAGAACAGGAGGCTCTACTAAAAGCTATCGACTAATTCACTAGTTGATACTATGACTTCCGCAATCCCTTGATTTGGCAGTAATTAGTTACCACTTACCACACACCAAGGAGAAGAAGAATTTAAATGGTAATACCTCTATCGCCATCTCAAACTCTCAATCAACAGTACTAAGTACAAAACTTAATCTCGTTCAAGCCTTGGTTACCTAGACTAGGATAGAAGTGTTGGACATAGATCACCTAACAATGAAGGTAAGAGTGATGTTTCGATTAAGCCATAGCTAATTATAAGAAGGCTTTTCGGTTAAAACCAAGTGTAGGAGTACCACGTTCTACAGTGATGAAACACATGACACAATGTGGGGGAAGGTTGATTCTCGACACTGATTTCTATTAGTTCATCCTACAGGTTAAACGAATTTCCTGCTTCTTCACTACAACCTCCTCAGCTAGGTAACTCGGCTGACAACTGACTAACCCACAGATAGTAAACATTGCCTCGCTTGTCCAATCTGCAACCTCAGCTAGGTAAGGCCGTAAGGTCACCTTTCTAATTAGACAACTCGGCCACGACTAACTCGCCCACAGACAGTAAATATCACCTCGTTTTCCCCTGCAACCTCTACAACTAGGTAAAACCCACCTCCCTATTCATCCTCAAGACCCAAACAACTCGGCCGACGACGGACTCGGCCCAAGAGGCCAAGACAGTAAATATTGCAGGGCAAGGGCATCTCATCAGCTCAAACCAACATAACATCATCATCAAAGCTCGGAACTTTATATCAAAAGGGGTCCCTAAGTAATCAAATTTTACACAAAATTCACCCAACAATAGGGTTCTGGAAAATTTGGGAATTCTAATTTACACAAAATGCAATATTTCTATCTTTTTTTTTCAATTGTTTTGCCAATACTACAGAAAAGACTGAAGTTCTGTGAATCCGATTGAAAATGAATCTTCAGCAACAAGTCCCCCCCCCCCCCCCCCATAATCCCCAACTCAACTAGACTTTACCTAAATTTGTTCCAATCACAAAAATTGATCAAAATCAACAACCCTAATAAAGCGGAGAAATGGATGTAAGATTACCTGTGCAATTGGACGGTTGATTTGGGCGTGAAATTGTTCAAGATCTCTTCGGTGAAGATCGTGTGAGATTGCTATTTTTTTTTTCTTTTTTTTTTTTTCTGCCCTCCCAATTCGCAAACTTATTCCGCAGATCGGACGTTCTTTGCTGTCTTTCGGTGTGACTAGCTTTTTACCCGTGCAAAATTGCACGGGCGGCCCTATTTCTCTATAATTTTAACTTGTTTAAATGAATAACATTTTAAATAGTAATTGTAACTCTATAAATATTAAAAACAACTTTTAAAAAGTGTCGTTATTTGCTATTTAGTTTGATATTTAACACATATTTTAAATTAACAATGTAGGCAACTTTTAAAGCTTAGTCGACCGAGAAAATAAATCTGATTGGGTGCGCTTTTTCTGAGCAATGAAAACTTTTAGTGACCCGAAAGCCATGGTCTATATTTAACCGACCATATTTTAACCAGCATATTTTGAGTCATGCCTAGCCAACCCTTTAACCCAATTTGACCCTTAGTATAAGACAAATTAAAGATGAATAAAATCCAATACAAAAATGAAATATTGGAATATAAAGTTAATATAATAAATCAAAAGCTAATTTTAGTTGTTACCCGTGCAAAATTGCAAGGATTGTTTAGCGGGATCTTTGTAACGTGTGCCCATGGTGTACATGATAAGTCTTCATTTTTTCCTTAATTAAGTGATATTCTCCTGAATTAATCAACATGATTCTACAATTTGTTTTTCAAGTGAGAATATTATGTAATTAAAGAAAGAAATGGAGTTTTATCATGTGCCGTATGAGCAAAAGTTTAAAAAACCCCGTTGTTTAGTGATATTTACAATAATTTTTTTATTAGAATAAAATGATTTTCTTCACAAAAACTTTGTTATATACTTATATTTAATAATTATATATTGTTTCTAATTTAGCCAGTAGTAATAATGTGTGTAAAAAAATTGAGCATATACAACGTTAATTGACCTACACCCGTTTACTCGTATTGACTTTTTATGACTCGTGACATGTATTTACCTGCACCCGTCTACTCGTATTCTAATTTGACGGATATGATTCCGCATATAATGTTAATTCACCTGCACCCGTTTACCAGTATTAAACTTGCATGACTCATGACATGCATTGAACTGCATGATTCCTCATTGATCCAAACACATTATTGACATGACCCAAAATACTTACCATGGAGTAACAAAAGAATTAACAATCCCAAACAATTTTAAATTTTAACAAAAGATTTTTTTTTTTTTTTTTTTTTGTAGAAGATTGTGTAAGATATGATTGATATACTCCGTAAAAATTATATACTCATTCCTAAACAAAACGTAAATAAGGCACTATTGTAGATGTTTTTATATTTTACTGCAATTATCTTCGGTGATTATTTGTTACAGAATATTCTCCGCCCGAAATTAAATTTACATAAGATCTTTGCTTTTTCATTTGGACGAAATATTAGGGATCAATGTCCTTTATATATAATTTTGTTAATAAAAGAAGCAACAAAAATTTACACTAAATGTTTTACCTATTAATCAGTATATAGTAAAGCATATTGGTATCAATTATGGACCAAATTCATTGATTGTTATTTGAGCATTTTAATCTTATCTGATTTGAATGATCCAATTAGATTTGAATGAGTCTGAACTAACACATAATCACTTAATTAAAAAAATCTAGCGGGAATTTACTATTTGGGTACCATGTGCATAAACGACACAAAATGATAACTTTTGCGATAAAGTGCAAAAACTTGCCAAGTTAACTTTGAGGGTACCAAATGACTTTTTTCCTATTTTTTCACATAAATTTGTTTCGTAGATCAGTCCCATGAAAACTAATGATAATGTTTGTCTTTCAAAAAGAGGTCATTGACAATTTGACAAATGTTATATTAAATCCAATTCATTAGTGGCAACGTTAAGTAATTGTGGGTGAGCTCTATTACATTTCTTCAAGGATACAACTTAATATACACAAAAAAAAAAATCCAAATTAAATTCTACATCGTGGGGGCAATCTAGACTCCACACATTACCATATATATTGAGCATAGTTTAATGAATATTAATTAAAGAGTGAACAACGTAATAAATAGATACAAATAATCCCGCACAAAGCTGATTTAGACCCATTTTAGTACATGTGTGGAGAGGTATTCATGGCCTAATGAATTTACAATAATTCTGTACAAAGATGGAGTTGTTCAAAAGAAGTGATATTCTAAAGTCAATGAGAAACTAAACTTCTTGAAAAAGATCGTAAACTAATCTACATGAAAAAGTTAGCTTAAAACGGATGATGAGACATTGCCTGGTTTATCGAACGCATGCCTAATCGAAAATTAGCATTAACCTTGCAATTATTGTTCCTGGGATTCACATATGTTGTGGCATTTTTCCATCATTTTTGTTTGGAGAAAAATTGTGTTAAGAAGAGAGCTGGAGTTTTGTGGAGATTTGTACGTACAATTCTTATATTATTTATATGGGTAAAACATTAAAAAAAAAAAAAAAAAAAACCTAGATGATATTTAAAGAATCAGTCGAAATTATAGTACTTCAAGAGATAGCTATATATGTAGGCGATTTTATTCTTTTTTTTATTCGAATAACACCATCATAAAATTTTACGGGATTATCTTGTACTATTTTAGGGCATAATTGATTTTGTTATATATTCTTTCCTTGTTTATTGAGTTTTTAATTGATTAGAGGCCTAATTGATTTTGGATGCGTATATTTCATCCCTAAAATCTGTTTTAGAAAATTTATAATAATATTTCTTTCCTAATCTAAAGCCTATTACCTAAATTATATTATCTCGATTGATTTATTTCCTACATTATATCACAAACTGAATGCTTCTCTAACATATTGACCGAAATTAGACTGCTGCATATCTCATGCAAATTATTTACCAAAATATTAGCCGAAAATATAGTGGAATAAACTACCCAACCAAAAGTGACGTGGAAAATGACATCAGCAATGACATCATCGCTGATGTGGACACAAAAAATTGCATAAGATGTTTTGCCTATTAATTAATATAATATTTCAGGTTCACTTAGGAAACGAGGTTAATTGGTGTGGTGACGTCGTGGACCTAAGTAACGATGTTAAGTCTCGAACCCATTTGCTTATGTGTCAATTAGGGTCTTGGTCCGACTAAGACCGAATTTATTGTAAAATATAAAGACCCAAATTAGACCGGACTCACAATGTGGCTATAAAAAAAATAAACTAACTCGAACTGAAGGCGTGCTTATAAGGGTGGAAAGAAAAACAGTTTTTAGTAAAAATCTACAATTTTGTTGTTTTTCCAAGGTAACCTAAAGTTGGATTGATTTCCAATTTCAATAATGTTGGGATTTATTTGTTCAAAATCCCGAAACCTATAGGGTTATTACTTACATTGGTACATCCGTAAATGCAAATGAAACTTTAACCTTCACCATAGGTATTAAACGAATCTTTAGTTTATAGATTCAACATAGAATAGAAATTGGACGTTGGAACTTTTACGATCCCACTACTCTAAAAATTTCCACCTCAAGAGTTCAAGACAATTATAACACATCTTGACAACCCCCCCCCCCCCCCCTGTGATGATGATATCTAAAAGTTATAGTGGATTTGGATCTATAAACAAAGAGCTATGTCTCACATGTTGTTTACTGTAAACTTATGGTAATGGGTCGGGTCAAGTCAGATTTGATTAGTAACAATTTTGGGTCTTATCGGGTCATTCTACAAATAGGGTCGCGTCGGGTTTGCCAGCTCTATGACACTTCGGTCTCACTTCACTTCACTTCACTTCACATTCATGGTTTTGGTGACTGGCAGTGGAGGCTCGCTACCTTGCCTTTTTCGCTCGGAGGGCTTGGTGTTTATACGGCCGGGGATGCTGTCCATTATGCTTTTTTAGCGTCGCGACTTCAGTCTGCTGACCTGCAGTCTAAGCTTTTTCGTCATGCTGGTGTCGTCTCTTTGGGGTCTGCGTTTGCTGATATTGTTGGTGTATTTAATAGGACTTTAGAGGTTGATATCTTGGGTAATCCTGGTGAGATCACTGCCCCCAGACTTATGAAAAGATTGGCAGATATGTATTTCGCTCGGATCGCTAGGGATGCTGCTTCTTATTATTCCTTGACACCGCGTCAGATGGCTTTGTGGAGTTCTCAGCAGGGTGCGCACAGTTCTGATTGGCTTAGAGTGGTCCCTATTTCAGGGTTTGGTCAGACTATGAATGGTCGCACTTATCGTTGTGTGCTTTGCTACCGTTTGGGTGTGCCTTTATTCACCATGGATCGCCCGTGCTCTGCTTGCTCGCGGGTCTTTGTGGGTGATATATTCGGGGATCATGCTGTTTCGTGTACAGGATTGGTTGGCGTCAAGCATCGGCATAATGCTGTTCGTGACACGTTGGTTGATATCTGTTATCGCTCAGGGATCTCAGCTGGAAACACTACGCCAAAAAACGCAATTAACACCGGTATATATAACACCGGAAACACAAAAACCGGTGTCAAAATTCAATAAGACACCGGTTGTGCATCACCCGGTGTTATAACCCATTAAAAAGAAAAAACAAATGCTAAAAGAAATTAAAAAGGAAAGATAAAAAAATAAGAAATTCTGGGTGCACTTTTAACACCGGTTTTGTGAACAACCGGTGTCTTATGTGTTCACTTTAGACACCAGTTGTTTCTAAAACCGGTGTCTTATGCGCCCAAAAAAAAAAATTAAATTTACATTCCTTGTTATATCCGTCAACCAACCCGACCCCTTTGTATTCCCTCTCTCTTTACGCGTATTCAACCCTCTTCCTACTTCAACAAAACCTCTATCTTGCTCTCACCTCAAAACAACAACCCTCTATCCCTCATCTAAATCATAACCCTCTATCAACCCTTTTTTCTGACATCTTCAACCTTTGATTCTTCTTTCGTCATCACTGCATGTTGTTTCTGGTTTAGGTAAGCATTTTTTTGCTTTTTAATTCGACTTATATTATGTTTTTTAGGTTGAAATCGGGAATTTCTAACGTGTGTTTGATGTTCGGTTGTTGTTCTAGATCTTGAGGAAGGAATTTGATTTTTACAATCATGTTTCGTGATTTTAATCATAGGTACGTTGATTTTTTTGGTATTTAATAGATCTTTGATCCCTTTTTATCAATACATTTTTTATTTAAGTTATTTTTTTTTCTTTCCAAAACCCAGATTTTCTAAAGAACACCATGATGTTCTTAATTTCCTTGTGATTTTCTTTGCTTCGTGTTCTATGATGATTTTTTTTAGTACGTTTGATAACAATGTTTTGTTACTTTTGCATTTCAGATCCATCTTGTAGAGGTAATTAAAAAAGAGATCGATGGCAAGGAAAGATGAGATGGGGAAGAACAAGGTGGAGGGAGAAGATTTGGAACAAGATATTGATGACGGTGGACAACACGATGATAAATTTGTTGTTACCCCAGGAATATTTTTTTTTTTTTTTTAAAAATGGTTACATATGACACCGGTTGGTCTTATAACCGGTGTCTTATGTGTGTGTAAATTAATTCATGTCTAACATATATGACACCGGTTTTAGGCCCAACCGGTGTCTTATGTTTACCTTTCCACACCGGTTGTTTTTGTAGTGTCCGGTGTCATATGCTAAGACACCGGCAGTCCAGACACCGGGTGTAACCGGTGTCTAGATGATTTTTGACCCGGTGTCAATTGCGTTTTTTGGCGTAGTGAAAGGAGGTTGGCATTGGTATGATTGGTGCTGATGGCCGACCTCTTCGCCCAGCAGACATGCTGCTTTATTCTTGGGACAGAGGACGCGACGTTTGTGTCGATTTGACCGGGTCGTCGCCTTTGACTCAGACAGGATTGATCGATTTCGAACCAGGTAAGGTGGTGCGGGAAGCGGCCGATCGTAAGCGTGCTAAGTATGAGGCTAGGTGCGCTGCTTTGGGTTATGACTTCCTTCCTTCTCTTTCTCCTCTTTGGGGGAGTTGGAGCCCACAGTTGTTGCTCTGCTTAAGCGGATCCAGCAGTTCTCAAGGACGCAGGATATCGGTGCGCAGGCTGCAGCTCATATTTTTACTAGGATTGGTTTTTCCATAGCAAAGGGTGTTGGGGCTCAGATCGTATCTCGGCTCCCCACCAACTTCTTGTAAATTATTATTGATTTTTAGTGATAAGGAAATAAAATAGATAGAGCATAAATGATACAACTTTATGTTGTACAGTAACACGTTCCTACGACTCCTAGTGTATATATGCACAGTAACTCTGTAAGCAGGTAAAGTGCAATAGTGCAATTGTATCGCAATTACTCATCCTTATGCTCTATAATCGAACACATTTCTAATCGCTAAACTTACATAATTAAGCGTTCAAAACTTCAAATGTCATTCGCAGAAATGAAGCATTTTAGTTGTCAGTACGTTGCATTGTCACCGGCTTTTCCTATCGTCGGTAACATGAAGTCCTGAAAGCCTAATTAATTTTGTCTCTTTCAAGTTACCGGTCTGCAAAAGATCAATTGAAATTCATTTGATCAAATCAATTCGAAAAATAAAGTATGTACTTTTAGTATGTCCGTATTATTTATACTATTTTTCTTTTTATGCTGAGTCCGTATTATTTATAGAATAAAATTATCTTTGGTCAAAGTCACATACAAAATCCTGCGACTTCCATGTAAGCCAGCCACTACAAATTAAAAATACTTGAAACAAAAACGAGTTAATTTGGCTGAGTTGATTGACCCCTTCCCTTCGTGATTAATTTGGAATGCTAGTGTTTATAGTTTTATTTAGTTTTAACTTTGAACATAAACTAACGACGACTTTTTTTTTTTGTTACTACTCGTTGTAAATTCAAGACAAATTAATTAACCAAAAGATTGTTCAAAGAGCCATATATGACAAGAAGAGAGTGGATTATGTCAAAACAAAAACGACTTTAAAGTGCTTGTCGGAAAGGTGTAGGAGTGCAATGAAGATCCACTGTCCCATAATTTGTCCCACTCCCTGTATCAAGCCAATGAGATGATAGAGAACTCAAATAATCAAATTAAATCTTTAATTTATTTAGATAAATATTGTATTTTCTTATCATCCTATTGGTTTGGTACAGGGAATGGGACAAATAGTGGGACAGAAGATCTCTACTGGTAGGAGTGTTGAAAATGAAAGGAAGTAGTACTACGAATCAATCGAGTCATTATTCGTATATTAACTATACAAGCTTAGGTCTGTCAAAAAAAAAAAAAAAAAACTATACAAGCTTAGGGAACGAATTGAAGGATTATTTTAGTATTAGATTGCTAAGGCCAATTACTTACAAGAATTACTCATTTTCGAAATGGAATTCCAAATTCTTTAAGGTAGTGTTTGGGAACCCGGAATTCATTTCATTTACTTGAATTCAATTCTAGAAATTGAATTCTTGGATTTCAATTCCAATTCCAATTCCAAGTTTGTGTTTGGGGAACCTTGGAATTGAATTTATAAATACAACCACCCCTCCCCCACCCCAAGCACCACTTACCTCAGCCACCACCCCCACCCAGGCGCCCCCACCGGACCACCACCACCGCCACCATATAATCGACATCATCGCCGTCGTACTAAAACTGTAGTCTGTCGTCACCACCCTCGTTACTCCTTGCGCAACTCTTCTTACTCTGTTGCCGACAAAAAAAGCCACCACTTCTCCACTAATTAACCCCCACCACGACGCCACCACCACTAATTAACCCCCACCACGACGCCACCACCGACAACCGCGAGGTCCGACCTCGTTGCCGAGTTCGCCGCCGCTCATTTCTCCTTCCCATTGATGTGTGAGTTAATTACTCCCATTTTCGATTTTAATTCGTTGAACCAGTGGGATAAGAGGAGAGAGAAAATACTTGGTGACGTTTGGGGATGCAGATGCGCTGGGGGCGGCGGCCGGCTGGGGTGGTGGCAGTCGGCTTGCGGTGGCTGTCAGAGCCGATGGCTGAGGCGGAGCTCGCGGTGGGGTGGAGTTGTCGTGGTTACTAGAGGAGGTAGGAGAGAGAAAAGGGAGGAGAGGAGAGAGAAAATGGGGAAAAATGAGAGAGTTGATTAGCCAAGAATTTCAAATGACATGTTTTTTGAAGGGAATTAGAAATGAAAATTTTTGACTTATTGGGAATTGGGTTGGAATTGGGAGAATTTCAATTCCAAATTCTTGGAGCTCCCAAACACTTGAATGGAATTGAATTCTGGAATTGAATTCCAATTCCTTGTTCCCAAACATAGCGTAAAGGTTACTATTCTAATCCCCTTGTTGGAAAAAAAAGCCGTATCCCAAAAATGGATGACTACTTCAAATAAAAGGTTTGTACACAAGTATAAACAATCCACTTGTGGAATTTGTTCAAAACTCCAAATAGTATACAACATTATCCACATTTGTTTGTTTAATTGTACTAGTCGAAACTCGAACTCAACCTAACAGTCACATATTAGCATAGTCGAAAATTGTTCAACATTTTGTTAAATTCAATGACCAATATTTCACGTAATCTAGACGTGGTTTTCAAATACTCCGTCATAGGTAGTAAAGCAAACATGTAACTCAATCAAAGCCGAAAAACTAATACAATCATACACTCCGTACTTCGTATACATGCTCAGTGCTTATACCATGCTCCCGGGAGCACAAGGAGCATGGTGGTCCTCCTCACAATAGATGAGTGGGGACCACATATTAAAAAATGAAAAATCATTTTAAGTGTGGTCCCCACTCCTTTATTGTGAGGAGGACCACCATGCTCCTTGTGCTCCCGGGAGCATGGTATAATTTGCAATACATGCTCAATGATTCCAACTAAATACAATGCTCAACGATTTTTACTAGTGTACCGTTGTACCATGATGGCATGATATTTGCCATAAAAATAGAATTCGTAATCGAGGAAGGTGAATTCTTTACCCCGTCAAAATCTCCATAATAGTAGCACCGACTTCACATTCTCTCCCGAAAAGCAAATTAAAGAGAAACAATCATCCTACGAAAATATATAGTTTACCAGATCAACAAATGAGGGAATAAACATTAATTGTACAAATGTCAACATCACGCTTCCACTTTTCCTTTGTGCCCGGCCCCACATTCCGTGTACACACACTTCTGACGACTACACACACACAATACTACACCATGATGAGCTGCTGCGCTTGTGAGGAGGAGAGAGAATCGTGAGACAGAAGATCCAACACTACACTACAGTCCACAGCACCCCTACATCAATTCTTTTTTATTTTTATTTATTTGATAAAGATTGTTTCAATTAAATAATCAAGAATTTACTGCCCACAATTCAAAAATCCCTTATTTTTTTTATAAAATTTAATTTTTGCTGGAATAGATAGACCTTAGGGTAGGAGGTAAGGCTTTGAATTTTCTACATTTTGCATTAATAACATTCAACTTAAATTATGTCAAGGTTGAGTGTTTAATAAGATTCAGAGTTGAGTTGCACAAGACTGAGTATTTTCAAGTTTCAACTGGGTTTATAGTTGAAAAAAAGGTGGTTTTTCGCTTTTTTGATCTGGGTTTTTTTTCAGAAGACTGAATTCTGCAGTTGGTGATCTGGGGTTTGCTGGGTTTCATCTGATTTTGTGATCTGGAGGAGAATTGGTGATCTGGGTTTTGTCAGAAATTTACTGGGTATGTCAAATTTTGCTGTGATTATGTTTATTTGATTCAAAGTTTTAATCTTTCTGAGGGATATATACAGAATTACAGATACAGCAAACATTTGCCTGGTGTTGTATTTTGATCTGCAGAATTTTATACTTGATTATATTAGTGTATAAGTTGTGCAAGTTTTGGTGGTGGTTAAGAATTTGTGTGGCTGTATCTTATAGGTTAAGGTTTGGTCAGAAAATTGAGACCTGTGCATTACTGAAGTAAGTTTTGCAGTATTATAATTTGTAGTGTTTGAGTGATTATTGGTCTGAATTGTTCAATTTGGGAAAATTGTGGTGGAAGATACTTGAATTTCAGTGGTGGTGTTGTTGATGATTGTTAGAATTTTGGGGTAGAAATGGTGTGTATGAACATTTGAATACCCTGTTAGATGGCGGCCGTTTCGCCATCTTCTGATTCTGTACCTTCTGGTGTGCCCCCTCCATTGGCTTCGACACCCCCTCCTCCGGTGGCTTCGACAACCCCTCCTCCGGTGGCTTCGACTACCCCTCCCCCGTTGGAATCGACTACCCCCCCTCCAGTGGCTTCTACAACCCCTCCCCCAACCCCGAGTATCCCAATTGTTCAACCTGAGGCCAATCCACCGGAATCTTCCAACCCCCCGCCTCCAAATGCCGTGCCCCCGAGCAATTCAGGAACTCCTGCTACTCCACCACCAGTGGAGTCAGCTCCTCCACCTACACCAAGTGCACCACCTCCTGCCCCTCCTGTATCTCCTCCTACGGTACCAGTAACACCAGATACACCTCCACCTGTAGCCTCTCCTCCACCTGTACCCAGTGCTTCCCCCCCTCCACAAATAAGTTCACCTCCACCTGTGAATGCTCCACCACCAACCCCACCTGTTGGCGCACCTCCAGCACCAGTATTACCTCCCCCACCTCAGAGTTCTCCCCCACCACCAACATCTACTCCACCTCCAACAAGTTCCCCTACACCTCCATCGTCTGATCCACCTGCTGCTTCCCCTCCTCCCCCGCCGTTGTCACCCAACCCTCCTGTAGGTTCCCCACCACCGCCATCATCTGAGCCACCTAAAACTTCACCATCTCCCCCAACTTCCCCCCCACCTGAAGAATCACCTACACCACCTGCACAACAGCCACCTCGTGCTTCGCCTTCTCGACCAGCTGCATCACCACCAAAGGAATCACCTCCATCCTCTGGTAGTAGCCCCCCTCCATCTGATCCTGGTTCAGCTCCTCCGCCCTCTGTAATACCAGGGACACCGGCACCTGTTGTTCCAAGTCCTCCATCATCTTCGGTTTCTCCTCCTGGTACAACGGTCCCATCTTCTCCTAGTTTACCCGGTAATGAATCAGGGTCTGTTCCGCAATCTTCAGATAATGCTCCAAGTAAAGGTGGAATTGGCTCTGGAGGCAATATTGCTATTGCTGTAGTTAGTGCAGCATTAATACTGGGGTTCATTGGTTTACTTGCTCTGTGGATGTTTAAGCGTAAGAAAAGGTCTTCAGGAGCTAATGATGGCCATGTCATTCCTTCCTCTATGGGATCGTCTCCACGATCAGGTAACACTGTTTTTCTGCTGCTTTGATTCCTGAAGATTACACATTATTTTCTGGTAGACTTGCCATCAATGCCTTGTTTGTTCTTATTCAGCTCGTAATTCTCTTAAACCTTTTGGTTTGAGTATATATGTCTTGACAGCCCTTTACTTAACCAAAAAAATGAAAACCCTTTACTTTTGCGGATGTACTATCAGTCCGGAATATAGGGGTGTAGATTGGCAAATGCGCCTTATTCACATATTCCCTCACGAGGGTGCTGGACTGCTGTTATCTCCTTTTTAAAGCAAATGCTTCATATAAAAAGAAAAGTGGCCTTGATAGTTCTTTACTTGAATGGGGGATGGTGATTCTAGGAAATGAAAACGAGATGATCTACTGCTGAACTGCTCGCTATAGGGTGAAGGGGCTTCGATGGTTATTTTGTTGGAAATTTAGTATGTAAATGTGCCTTCCTGTTTCAATGCTTATCATGTGCTCTTTTTTCTGTTTTCAGATTCAAAACTATTAGTGAAGTCTAATTACCCTACGTCATATTTTGGAGGAGGTTCTGGTACTGCCACCCCTTCTGATCACGGTGGATTTGGTCAATCAAGGTCTTGGTTCACGTATCAAGAGTTATCTCAGGCCACTGGTGGATTTTCTGATGCGAATCTTTTGGGCGAAGGTGGATTTGGTTGTGTATATAAAGGGCATCTGGCAGATGGTAGAGTAGTTGCTGTGAAACAGCTCAAAATTGGTGGTGGGCAGGGAGAGCGGGAATTTAGAGCTGAAGTGGAAATAATTAGCCGTATCCACCATCGCCATTTGGTTTCTCTTGTTGGGTACTGCATTGCCGAGAGTAAGAGGCTGCTTGTCTATGACTATGTTCCTAACAACACGCTTCATTTCCATCTTCATGGTAAAAGCTTGATTCTTCTACCTTTACTTGGCTGCTTGCTTTTATATGTTGGAAGGCTCATAAAAACTGTCTACTGTTGTAGGAGAAGGTAGGCCAGTTATGGACTGGGCTACGCGTGTTAGGATTGCGGTTGGTGCTGCTCGGGGTATCACATATCTTCATGAAGATTGTGAGTATTGCTTTTGTATATTTCCGTCTTATAATGACTTGAACGCTGTCTTTCTCTGAATGTTGCATTGCTTCTTTGATCCTTAACCCAGCTATGACAAGCACCAAAATCTTATATAATACTTGGTTATTGGTTTATACCCCCCCCCCCCATCAAAGTACTTGGCCTTCCCAATTAATGTCGTGTATTCTAGTGTAAATGGTGAAGTCTTCCAAGCCCTATCAAACATTAAATTTGGAGTTGAACTTTTCCTGTGCCTTTTCTCCATACATGGAAGATGAAACGATATTAGTTCCTAGTTTTGACCTTTTGAGACTGTCTTGAGTTTTTGTCTCTTTTGGTGATAATACTCACTGATGAGGGGTGATCTCCACATTCATGCTTGGGTTTTACATGTTGTGTGGGACTTTAATGAGGTACCTCTGTAGTAACATAACAAACCTTTGCACCAACTGCACTAATTGGTAATGTCTCATATCACAATGTACCAAAAAAAATGTCTCATATCACACCCTAATCCACTTTCTGTTTTTTGTATTGTATGTGCTCACACCAGGCCATCCCCGGATTATTCACAGAGATATTAAATCATCCAACATTCTTATAGATAACAACTATGAAGCTCAGGTAAGTTTCTTTGCTACAACAATCTTTCACCAACTCTCAAACAGCTCTCCTAATATACATTCCTAGACTCAGTTCTCTGTTTCTTATACAGGTTGCAGATTTTGGACTGGCCAAATTGGCGATGGATGCAGATACACATATCAGCACTCGTGTCATGGGAACATTTGGGTAGGATATTATTTAAATCACATTACCTCCGTATAGAATTTTTACCTGAACTATGTTAATTAGACGATAAAATGCTGATCAATTTCTAAATTTGACATAACTGGTTGAACACTGACTGACAATCATCCTGCTTGTTTTCAGATACATGGCTCCTGAGTATGCTACAACTGGTAAATTGACTGAGAAATCAGATGTGTACTCTTTCGGGGTTGTTCTTCTAGAGCTTATTACAGGACGTAAGCCTGTGGATGAATCTCAACCCCTGGGAGATGAAAGCCTAGTTGAATGGGTATGTCAGTGCAGTGCTTTAAGCAAGTCATCATTACAATTAAGATCGTTCCAAAGACTACTTCAGTTGGTTTCTTTTTTTTTTTGGTTGCTTGTATCTCATAGTGGAGAAAAGTTCATGTGGGTTCCCCACTTTGCATTGCTCTTACTCCTATCAGTTTGAGCCTTGTTGCCGTGCTTAGTTTGTTCTTGTATTCTCACCTCCGAATCTCAGGTAGGAGACATAGGGACTTTAAAACTAAATCATGAGAAAATAAGATGGTAACATAAGGTAAGATAAGTTTAGTAAAGGTTAGTGGACTGCTCCTGACGCCTGACAATATGATGTTTGACAAATCAAGGATTTGTTTGTGGGATAGGAACGAATTTTGAAAATAGTTAATGTGACCCATATGTATCGGTTGGGCGCATATTAAGAATACTTGTGGGCCTGAGGAATGTTGAGCTTGCTCTGGCTTGTCTCTGATAAGGTCACAAGGCATGACCATGAGAGGTTATTTCTTATCCCAGGATCTCGAGTGAAATGCATTTAGAGGTAAGGGAAACGTTGTTTATGATAAGTTGTGCACATAATCATCCAAGAGGAACATTCTAAAATTGCAGCAAAGATAGTAGGGGAAAATTCAAACTGTAAGGAGAGATCTTAATAATCCTTTCTTTCGGGTGGAAAAGTTATCCTCTTGATGGACAAGGCTAGATTTTCAATGTTCATAGAGTGGAATATGATAATAGTGAATTTCGGATGCATCTTCTAGTAGCAACTGACTAGTGCCTTCTAATTTTTGTTGATCTGCTAGCTTCTGTCTGATAATCATACAATGGGAAATATTTAGTTCTTTACGTTTCTACTTTCTTCCTCCACCTACTTCCTGGGGTGACATAAGGGCACCTGCAATAGTGCCACTTTGATTGTTTATCCTTTTTTGGCTTTTGTCATGCCTCGGACGTTATTTCATTCCAATGCAGTATAAGAAACAGTGATGCTCTCTATGCTTACCTGAAAGTGAAATACTGTGGGTTTTTTTCATATCATACTTTCGCTTCCGCCTTCTCATATTCTTGGTGATAACATAAGGAAGCATACATGTTACCTTTTTCAAGTACAAGTCATTATGTATTTACTGGCATTTTGAGTCAAGATGTTTCACATTTCAGGCTCGACCTTTGCTTATTCGTGCACTTGACATGGGAGAATTTGAAGGCCTCGTGGATCCTCGTCTTGAAAAGAACTATATTGTGAGTGAGATGTTCCGCATGACTGAAGCGGCTGCAGCTTGTGTGAGACATTCCTCTTCGAAGAGACCAAGAATGGGACAGGTAACTGACAGAATGACAGTCAATTTAAAGTGTTGAAGAGCTAGAAAATTAGTGAATGACTGAGGCGGCTATTTTTGCAGGTTGCTAGAGCTTTTAGTGTATCCGACTCCGGAGACTTATCAAATGGATTGAAGGTTGGTGAAAGCCAGCTCTATAATTCTGCCCAACAATCTGCTGAAATCAGATGGTTTAGGAGAATGGCGTTTGGTAGCCAGGATACCAGTTCTGATGTGTTCAGTCAGCCTAGCCAGAATCTAGGGTTTTCCACCGATAGCAGGCAGAATATCTATCACTCAGCTCAGCCTGTGCAAGACGGCAATTCAAGGCAGCAGAGCCAAGATTCTGAAAGACAGAGTTCTTCGGGTCAGCGTGGGGTTAATGTTAGTTTTTCGGACGAGCATCGACGAGAAGGAAATATTCCAAGGCAGCCAAACTGGACTGCGCCTCCTTCAACTTATCAGCGCAATAAGAATGTTGATTTTATAAACCAGGGTGGTCGTAGTCTTAATCTTCCCAGGGAAGACAGCCTGAATAGATGATGGGACTTGAATTGAGGAATGCTAACTTCATCTCAAGGCAATTGGAGCATGACATGAGTTGTCGGAGGGAAGATTACTAAAGGTCTTCGATTTTTTTGGTTCAGACCCATAAATGTGAAATCCGCTCCATTGGGTACGATTGCCATAGATCATGTGACTAGGCTCGGCTTGATTTTGCACAGAAATTTTGCGTCTAACGATTCTTCATTCTTGTAAGTAAAAGAAAACAGAGGTGCACAGATTTTGTTTAGCAAATATACATCTGTGAATGAAAGTAGTCTGCTTACCATGCCCTCGATTTGCTCGAGTCTCGACTTCCAGATGTCAAAACTTCATCTTATATTCTATAAATTCTGTGAAAAATCATTTCCAAGATGAGGAAAGATGATAGCCCAGAAGCTAAGAATGATATGAGATCAAGTTTCAGTGCTACAGTTTTGACTTTACATTACGTGCACCCAAAGTCCCATGAATTGATTCTGATGATCCTTTCAAGAATGATATTCGTTTGAGGAGTGTAACTGAAGGTTTCAGCTTAAAATCCAAACATTATCCTAAAGTTTTCTCCTGTGTCTTTGCCTATAACAAAGTCAGTTTCGGGCCTTTCGGCTATTATTTTAGAATTCTCATGTAAGACGGTCTGACCACAGTTCCACTTCTCAGGTCCTGATGGGACTGTCATAATCAGTGAAGTGTAACCTTCGCGACCAGGCCCCTGGATTGAACAAATGTTTGGACACGACTCAGGAGAAGACTTTTTTCGGGTTTTGGCGGGCCAGGGATGGGCAGGGGGATGTGTGTAGGACAACATGTAGGATGTGGGAGAAGTTACATTATTTAGAAGATAAGTTACATACCTGTAGGCAACTGGTGATGGAAGAAACCTGAATGTGCAACTCAAGAAGTAGACATGAAGGAAACAAGACAGTGACAGCATTTTTGGTTCTCCTTGGAATATAGTGTATTTTTCCTGTTGTTGATTAGCTAAGCCACATTCTTTGCTAGGTCTTTTGTCTCCAAAGCCATAATTATAATCTTTCTTTGCTTCACCTTTCTAAATACTCTTATTATTACTCTTTCAAGAAGAGAAAAGGTATCTCTCTCTTCACAAGCAATGACTACTCTTCCTTCCTTTCTCTTAATATAATCCATTTTTCGCTGTGATCATCTCTTCCTCTCATCCCCACCACCTTCGGGATGGAGGACTGCAACACGCTCGTGTCTGATTGTATCGTCATATCATGCTGCTGCCAGTGCTTGATCCTACAACTCGTCGTGTTCATCTTCGTCCAGCTACCTCGTAGAGTTGCTTGTAAGACTAAAGAGTACGCTAAAAGAAAGCTTGCCCGTAGGAGGAGGAAGGCGAGGGGGGAACAGCTGAGTACAAATGATCGATATAGTCATACAGACGAGTTTATGGGGTTCGACAACGGACTATCCATGTCGATGAGGATACTTGAGCTAGAAGGGATTGCTGTAAATAAGTTGCACCGATGGGGGAGTTGTACAGATGAAGTTGAGAAGGTATTAGGGGAGTTATCAAACAAGGGGGAGTTTGCATTTGGGAGTTTTTGGCGTGAGAATAATGAAGAAAGTGTAGGGTTGTGTTCTAAATGTAGCAGGACAATGTCTAAGGATGATGTCTTAGAATTTGGTGGTTGTCACGTTGTACAATTTCATTTCATTGAAGTTGTTGGCCCTGCATTTAGCCCATCATATTAATACTAAGTCATGATAATGCCAACTATTATAAAGTTGATGATGCATTTTCTAGTACCTTACCTCACGTAACTAGTTGTAGCATACTAACAGAGTAACAGGGTTATAGGTTTGCATAATATAGATTACAGAAATTAGCGTTGTAAATATACCTATCTATATTGATACGTTGAAAAAAGTATATTGCTTTGCACATTGTTTAGTCACATGTGTCATTACGTGTTGTGTATGTCACTAATGAGTAATGACTCGTCGGTGATGAATCAATTCAAATGTGGCATGATTAAACATGGAAACCCTTGAACCCAAGTTGGTTTCATCAGGGCAAAAAATCATGAAAATCTTTGTTCTCGAAATGTAAGCTTTGAAAAAGGAAAAAAGAAGTGTAAGCTTTGCTGTTCTTCCGAAGGCTGGGCCAGGCCAAGCATTGGGCTCTAACTGGGCCCAAACGTAGTACTTCCTGCGTTGGGCTTTACTGGTAAATCATAACCGGCCCAAACCCGGAAAAGATTACGGCTAGAGCGGTTCGGACCAAATCCTAATTCTAACCTTCTCTCCCGCGGCCTCGGCCACGACCCAACCACCCTCGACGTTACATGGTCGGGGATAGCTCGAAGCCAACGACACCGGAAGTTTTGTGCAAAATGCAAGTCCTACAACAGTTTTTCAAATAGACACTTTCATAAAGATGTTCTTTATCTTTGCTCGTAAAATTCACATTCAAAAGTAAGTTATTAAGGTTTTAAAGTTACCTTAGTTTCAAAAGTAATTACTGTACCTATAAAATAAACTAAATGCGAAGTAACTCAATAATGCTTCATAACTTAAGTTTGAAAGCAACTTATGAATGTTTCAAATTAACTACAAATATGGTCTGATGTTTAAATGTTATGATCTCAGCATAATCTTATATATACTCGTATATGTGAGCTAGTCTCTTAGTACAATTACGCTCTGTAAATGATCACAACCAAATTGGAATGCGATGAATTTTGTTCAAGGATTGTAAGTGACATTGATTTAGATTTAACTTTCTCTTAGTTTAATCTCCAATCAAGGTTATTCTTGTAGTTTGATTAAAAATTATGAACTAGTCAAAGCAATTATAGATACCCCGTCGAAAGGTGCCATTACGCCTGCACGTTCGCGGAGCATCAATCTACATGCAATAATAAGCAATCCTAAGTTTAATAATTTGGACTAAAAGTTTCTTTGACTCTAGTACCATGTGCTTAGCTTGATGCTACTTGCTAGCTAGGGGTGTGTATCCGTTCAAAATCGAATTAGACTCGGTCTAGGCCGAAAACTTGAATCGGCAGAAGGAAATACCATGAATTATTAGATCGAAAAACTCTAATCATACTAATGTGGAGTACATTGTGACTAGTCAAAGTTGTTTTCAACATTGTATTTCATGCTAAAACAAGCTTATTCTGCTAGGTAAACTTTATCATCGTAACGATAATTCTATAACTACCTAATGTGTAAAATCCAACTCAAAATCTTGGAGAATTATTGAAAATTATTGACTATACTTAGAAAGAAAAGCCCTTAAATTTAGTCAAAGATGAGCGATAACAAATCTCCATCGCACATAAATACATGTTCACCATTAACAACATTTCGAACACAGTTTGCATGTTCTTTTACGTTGAACAAGTCATATCATATATATACGTTACTTTTCTCCTACTTGCATCTCTTTTGATCATTCTTCATCCAAAATCTAGCCTCATCCAATCCCATTTTACCAAGAATATTCAACAAAATCACCCCGAAAAAACCCTCTATATCCCCTTAATTTTAATCACATTTCGGAATTGACATGTCCGAATGATCAACTCTACAATACGTTGTTAGAATCAATACGTCTCCAAATCTTTTCGATCACAAAACTTCTACCAAAAATCAACATATACACCAAGGGAAAAAAAATTCCATGACCAAGAAACAAAAAAACGTAGGAAAAGCCAAAAGCCCTACAATGGCAAGCGTAAAATCGGAGCACCTAGAGCAACTAAGGCATATATTCGAGAGATTCGACATGGACGGAGATGGAAGCCTAACGCAACTCGAGTTAGCCGCGTTGTTACGGTCCCTAGGGGTTAAGACCACAGGGGACCAACTATACGCATTGCTAACAAATATGGACTCGAATGGTAACGGTTACATAGAGTTCGACGAGTTAGCCGAGGCCTTAATGCCTGAGCTAAATAACCATGACATATTGGTTAACCAAGAGCAATTGTTGGCGGTTTTTCGGTCTTTCGACCGAGATGGCAATGGCTACATCACGGCTGCCGAGCTAGCCGGGTCGATGGCTAAGATGGGTCAACCTTTGACGTACAAAGAGTTGGCCGAGATGATGAGGGAGGCCGATACAAATGGGGATGGTGTCATTAGTTTTAATGAGTTTGCGGCTATTATGGGTCGATCTGCGACTGAATTGTTTGGTTTGAATAATTCTCTTCTTTGAATTATTTGATCTATGGAATTGTGTTTAGTATTTGTTCTCGACTTCAAACGAATCTTGATTGGTCCGTTTCCATGTTTAAAGACGATTTTAATGATCGTGGTTGTGGTTACGTTGTTGGGTTTCTTGTGATTTTTATTGACGTAGCTAGAGAGATCGATCGATCATGGTTATGTTGTGTATATTGTCACGGGTGGTATGGTCTAATGAATTGTGGATCATGTGAGAATGGTCCATTTCAGGATTTGATCACAATTCTATGGGATTGATGTTGTGGAACTCTTGTATATATTAATGATGTACATTCAAATGTTGTACAGAGTAATGTTCATCTTTTTGGAAAGAAAATTTCGATGCGTCTATGGCTTCCGTTCATACATAAATTGTAAACATCGGACTTCTAACAATTTCTAAGTGTCGAATACAAATGTTCATTTTGATCGAATTGCATTTCGTGAAAATGAGATACCGTCAACTAATAGTTATACTCGAATAAGATAAACGTATTTTCCAAAGCAGGACCAAATTATGAATTCTAGATTGTGAAGTTGATGTATGTGTGGTTGCATTTCAGTTCATAAGTTCATTATTGGCCTTGACTATTTAAGCACATGTATAAAGAACCTTTTAGAAATGTTAACAAAAGTGATTATCATGAGTTTATGACTGACCAAGGAAACAATGACACAATGTCTACAATGTTATTAGGTGATGATTACGATTGAGGTAGATTAATACGGATACATTCCCATCAATCACAATTTAGTATCATCGAATTGAATGCGCTGATGATGATAAGCCATTTCATTTTGCCTAATGAGGTTCTAATTTGAGCCCTACAACTTGCAAAAAAAATATCGGACTCACTCAGTCACTCACTAGTATGAGGTACACGATTCAAATCGAATTTAGATGTAGTCGTGCACGAACATCCGGTAAAAGAATACTCCGTATCAAATGGGAGTATATATAATTAGTAGACACACAACTGATCTTTCTTGTTGCTGTTCACAGCTGCCAAAACTTTGTTCTAATTCCTGTCATAAATCACAACACGTTCGTAACTAAGAAGTTTCTCTGTCATACATGTTCTTCAATTCAATGGTTGCTATCTTTCACATATTTTCATTAGAAATTACCAAGTGTTGACAATTATACCTAAAGCTGTCAATTTAGTTCAACCAACTTTGAAATTTTCAAGGATTGAAAGTTTCGTAACTTTGTCTTTTGTCTTTTAACCACACACCAGAAATAGACAGTCACATTTTTCATACCAATCGATCGATGCATGTCATAATACTATACCTTTCAGCACGTCCAATCTCCCCCGTCTCATTTTTACCGTGAGACGGAGTTAAAATTTCCGGGGTGGTTAGACTAGATGCAATTTGTGGTTGATTGGACTGTTACGAGTTTCGAGTCTTACGACTGATGATTGCTACATTTTACTACAAACTAATTACATGTACTGTACCATGACAGATCGCGGAACAGGGAGAACAGCAAAATTCTACTGTAATATCAACGAGCCAGAAAACCACAGAATCAGTGCATATTGATTGGACGCAAATTCAGTATTTCAATCGTGTAGCTTGTGCTACGAAATGAAGAAGTTACAAATGGTGAAAAGATTGAATCTATACAGAAGAAGAATATTGGAAGGAGGAGGAAAAGATCTCTTCTATTAGCTATATAAAACATTGGGTTGTTTCTAACTTTCTATACAAGCATTCTAGACGATTATATGAGCTATACTCGAAAGAACATTTGTGTTGCCGTAGAAGGAAAGAAAGAAAGAGAATGTACAGTTTCTAAAGCTGATTTTTCTGCCCTATTTCACACATGACACATATGATACAGTTTTGTGAACACTTTCTGATCTGTACATAGCCCTGCAGCAGGAGCTGATGATATCCACAACAAAAATCGAGTCGAGCAAAAACACAACTCTGACAGCCCCTCATGAGTGCTTTAATCTGGTCACCAAATTAGAAGATTACCTGCTAATGAACCTATAGATATCATCAGCTTTTACTCCGCCGTCTTTCTCTCCCGCTGGCTGCTGCACGGGCTGTATATCCAACAGTAGTTGGCCGTATTGATCTTTGCCTTACCATGTTGCAATACTCAGGATCCTCAGTTTTGCCCTCGAGTCTTATCCATTGGATCATTTGATGGTACATAGGAAGGAATCTCATCTGAAGAGCTGAGTATGTAACGTATGGGACTAAGGCCGCGACCACGACAAAAACTGTCAGGACCCAGTACTTGGGTGAGGGGGCAAGTGACTCAACAAACACCTGATATGCTGTAGTAGATGTAAGGGGATTCATTGCGCCATAAATCAAGAGGAAGATATACCACATAGCGATTCCACCCCAAATGACAATATGTTGAATTAAGGTGAAGTAGCTAATGAAGAGAGCCATCTGGCAGTTAACCACCCAGACGACACACGTGTACATGGTTGCTCCGAAGATTTGCATATCTGCAGGTCTGCCGCTGCTGCTGAAGGCCTCATGTGATAAAGCCATCTTGCAGAAGAAGAAGGTGATTATCCCGCTGCACATTCCATTGAACATCCAGCTGAGAATTCGGAGCCAACTGAAGAGGACGTTTTGGACACCTTCTTGATACAGCAAGGGAAACTGCCAGAACAGCACACAACAGTGAGATGGATATTCAATTAGGATAGTAATTGGGAAAGTGTAAGATTTTGGGGTGATATTTAACACAGAACTTCAAAAGCTCACCCAAAAAGCTTAATTTTTGCCTCGTTTAGTCATCTTAGTACTATAGAACTGGATTTCTAGGGCAGTACACGACAATAGATGTAAAAGTACAGTCACTAAAGATATATGTACCTTAAGACAGTAACGTGCAGAGACATCCTGGTCAAACACTCCCAGAGCAATTGCAGGCAGTGAAGTGAACAGCACATTATAGAGTGACAAAAACCAATCATTGTATGCCGGTTGTCCAGAGAAGGATGCATATCCCTCGAACAAAAAGACTGTGACTCCAAAAACAACGTTCTTGTAGAAGAAATAGCAGATCTGTCAAGACAACACAACCTTTCATGAGAAATTATAGCATTCGGCAGTTTATCTGAGTAAGTTCAAGTATAGTCTTTATCATAAATAAAAAATTTCCAAAGAGATTATACCATAGAGCTTATTCTTCTGTAGCACCAGTGTCCATGTACAAGCAGCAAACGCTCCAAGAATCGAAATTGAGCAATAGCAATATCACTGGACATTACAGCCTGCCAAGTTGATAAATGGAGAAAATTAGAGGCTTAGAGCAACCATAACTGAAGTCAAGAGGAATAAAATGATAAACATTCAAAACATATCACGGAAGATGATGAATTACATACCTGCATTCCTTCAACACCACTAATGCCAATTCCAATATCCGCTTCTTGAAGCATTCCCACATCATTAGCTCCGTCACCTATTGCTAGCGTTGTTTTCTTTGTTCCGTTCTTCACTAATCTAGTGACCTACAGTTCACCAGAACAATACTCAGTAACATGGTAAAGATATAGAAATAAGAGAAGGAACGCTATAAGTATCACTTTCTAAGCTCCGAGAAACAATTAGGGACATACCAGTGCTTTCTGTTTCGGTGATGAACGGCAGCAGATAACAGAAGCACATGAAATCGCAAGGTCTAGGAACAAATTCTTCATATCATCTTGTAAAGCATATGCAAGAGATTTCCCATCCATGATTAAAGCATGTGCTTCGGAGCTTGCTCCGTCAATTCGGGTCATTGCATCAGTAATCTGCTTTAGCACACATTCTTTGGATGCCTACATTATGTCAAGATGCAACATCAGTACCACATAAATTGTGCTTGAATGATATTCATGAGTTCACCATCAAGACGGTTTGGACATGACCAAATATTCTCATGTCCATTGTGGACAACTCACCTTAATGATGGCATCCTTGTCGCCCGTTTTCTCCAAAGTTTTGATTTCTGGTGTCTCTAAGTTGATTATTATTTGCTTCATTCCCTGTCTCAACAAGCTACAAGCAAACCTGCAGTTCACCAGGCTTTGTCAGACATCTAATGATATATAGCGGAAAATCAATTGTGGTAGACTGGTAGAAGGTGGTGAAACCATACCCTATGTTGATAGCTGTCTCCATCTTATCACCGGTCAAGACCCATATCTTTATGCCAGCTTGTGCAAGCTTGTCAATGCATTCTGGAACCTATATACAACATCCTCCAACAAGATTAGAGATTTTTCGACACTCTGCAACGTGATTTTGAAGATTTCAGCTAACATAGTGTAACAGCTAAGGAAAAAGGTCTTACCCCCCGCTGAAGTTTGTCCTCAACTGCTGTGGCACCAAGAAGAATCAGGTCTCTTTCAATAGTTTCTGCCACTTCTTCAATCAGTGCTTCTCGGTCCGCACTGACTGCATTTCTGGCAGCATTAAATTTTTCATTGAACTCCGTAAATTCTTGTTCACTTATCTCTCGATAGGCAAGTACTAAAGTCCTCAGTCCAGCGTCAGCATATTCATTTATATGCTCTCTGGTCTGCTTCTCAAAGTCATTTCCGTGATTTGCAAGCAGTGAAAACATGACACTGAATGAACAAAAGACGAAGACAGTAAATTATCTAAAAAAGTCATGATTATGTTAAAAAGGAAAGCAAAGAGGAGTGTTGGTTTCAAAACATACTTGTCAGCACCCTTGGAGAGTAGAAATATTTTCCCTTCCTCGGTTTGGACTATCACTGACATCCTTTTCCTAGTGCTATTGAACTCCAAAATACCCAGGATTCTGTATTCCCTCTCAATTTTCTCACCAGAAACAGGATCCAGCTCGTGCAGTGAAACAGTTGTTTGAGTTCTTTTGTAGAACTCAAACCCAAGTTCTCTAGCTGCAATCACAAAAGCTGCCTCATCTGGTGACTCGGCTTCATAGGAAATCTTTTCTGTTTCTTCATCGACTTCGGGAATCACTGTGTGACAGACAGCCAACAGCTGGAAGAACAATTGAATAACATCAGAATGTGGCTCATCTACCCAGCTGCCATTCATAATCCTTTCATCTTTAAAATTGAACCCTTTGACTCCAGAACCTGCCTCAACAAAATCAGAGGCATCATCCTGAACATCAAAAAACCCATTTGAGTTTGACAACGGTGAGCCATTAATCATGCCATTGGGCAAAGGCGAACCTTTCCTTTTTGCCATAGCCCTTTCAACCTCAGTGATACCACGACCATATGCAGTACCCGCCACAGAACACTTGATAAACTCCATGGAGTTGCAGGTCAGTGTACCAGTCTTATCAGAAAGTATTGTATCCACTTGACCAAGCTCCTCATTCAAATTTGAGGTACGGGCATGTGCTGGCTTATCACCTTCCTCATAGTACATATGAAGATCTCGGTTGATGAAAATGCTCTGCAAGACTTTGACAATCTCGATTGACACATACAAGGAAATGGGGATTAAATAACTGTATAACATGAAGCCCGTCAGCAAGTGGGTAAACGCTGCAAGTGGTGTCCTCTTCGGGTCATAGTAAACTTCTGTGTTGTCAGGCCTGAGGTACCACCTTTTCATGACACCATGTAGGAGGTCTCTCTTAGTAGTGACACCAAAAACAACTGATCCAACAAAGGCCATCATAAACAGCACGGCAAACAAAAAGTAGATGATCCTATCCATCTTCTTCTCCACTCTGCTGCGCTTAGAAGGTGGATCAGTAGAATTCTGCATAACCTTCGTGTCAAAACCAGTAAAAACCACAGTACCATACACGTAATCAGTATTCCTGAGCTTCGAGTCCCTCAGCAAAAGTTGTTGGGGGCTGAGTGGATACTGCTGCCCCTCATAATCCATACTCCCAACAAAGGTATACAAACTAGCATTAGGGTCTTCACATCTTATGGTAGCGCGAAAACTCTCCAAGCTAGAGTCATCAAGCAACGACGAAGTCACTTCCAAAGCTTGCTTCAACTTCAAATTCGTCTCTCCATCAAGATTCATAGTCTCAACATAGCACACCGCGTCCTCATAACTAGACGCAAGCAAAACAATATCGGCTGGAAAGAACTCGTCTTTCTCAACCTTGACTACATCCCCTACTTTCAGATACCTCCACTCAGACACCTCAAACACCCCATTTCCTCTATGCACTTTCACTTTCCTGTTGTTCACCTCAATATCCTGGAAAATTGTTCATCACGCCAAATATCACAATCTGAGCAGATAAAATCCCATTTCTCTAATCTTAAACTTTAAACAATCATACTAAAACAATCACCAATTCCAACCAATCTACACTAACAATAATATCACAATACAATAACAATCAACATCATATATCCTAATATGCATTCCCACATAATGTGATCTAAGAGAAATATTCATAAACCAGAAAAAATGAAAAAATCCAACAACATTGAACAATTAAAAACAGACCTGCTGTTTTCGGCGCCAATCTTCGATTGCCTCCTTCAACATACTAACCCCAATCACAAAAATCAGAGGAACAACAGCGCTCACCGCGGTATAAGGAGCAAGAGGAGTGAATGCCAAGATACCAGTAACAAGGAAATAGAAATTGGCAACCCTTCTAAACTGCTCAAACAATGATTTAGGAACAAAAGTGGCAAGTGTATATTTTGTAGTACTAACATAATTATCTGGATAGTATCTTACAGAAGAAGATTCAAAGCTACTTTCAGGCTCATTACTGAATACTACCCTTGAAAACCCAGGCCCACCAATCTGTGAATGTTCTTCTTCTTCAAATGAAGCTTTACCACAGTGAAATGAATAGATCTTGCTGAACCTCAACTTCTTCCTCCTTCTCCCATTTGCCATTTTTATTTATTTATTATTATTATTTTCTCCCCTAAATCTTAAAATTAGCTCCCACAAAAAAAAAAACACCAATTTATTCACAAATCCAACAAAACACAACAATCTCTTCCAACAAGTTCCACTCAAAAAAAGTCCACAACTTCCCAGAAAAATGCAAGTGTTTTTTTGGGTGTATTTATTTACTTGGAATTAATTATAATAATGTAATAATAAAAACCCACCAATTTACAACAAACAAAACCCAATAAATTCCTGACTTTTGGAGCTCAAAACCCCAAAAAAATATATGAATAAACAAGCTTAACTTCAACTTGGAAATTATGGTAATAGTGATTAATATGGTAAATTCTAGCTGTATTCTGGTGGATAGAAGTTACCCAAATCACCAAAAAACATAAAGCTCAAAACTTGTGGAGGAAGCTGCAATCTTTTACCAAAAATAGAAGTACCCAGAAGCTAAAGTTTCAATCTTTGTAACAAAAAATAAATAAAGATATGAAAAAATGTTAGTGATTGAAGAAGAAAATGAAAATGAAAATGAGGATGTGCCACATTGAGGTGAGGGTGATATAATAGGGAAGGAGAGAAAAAGAGAGGAAATTTCAGAGTATTTGAAATTTCTTTATTTTTCTACAAAAAAATTCTTCTTCTTCTTCAAACAAAAGAGCTTTGAATGAAGACTTTTTAGATCATCCCCTCCATGTTTGACTTTGTTCACTTTTGGGAACTTTCTTTACACGCATTTGCCCAAAAAACAAAAATTAATTAGACAAATTTTGATGTCTAATAATTAGCTTAAATTTTTAATGATTTAATAATCTTTATAATTCAAGAGAGAAAAACATACAAGAAAAGACAAATAATGTATGAATAAAAATGGGTGTAATAAAATATTGAAATCCCCAACTACCATCAACAACCCCACAAAAGGGAAATATATATGGGAGCTTTGAAGTTTGAAGGAGGGAAAAAAATAGGAGGGAGGGAAAAGAGAGAATAAAGCTTTGAGATAAATTGAAGAAAGAGTAATTGGAATAATTCAAAAAAAGTTTTGTTTCTTAAGGTATTTTGTAAATGCAATTAAAATGTGGGCATTGTTGATATTAATTGAAAAATATGAATTGATGTATAATGATGAAAACCTAGAATTTGAACATTGATTATTAGGAGCGAAAGAAGCAGAATTAACGAACTCACAATGAATGTATTAAACAGCTCGTGTTGTTAGTCTCGTTGTTTCCAGGGTGGTATGCTTTTCACTTTTACCTTTTCCTCTTTTCTCTCCCCAAAATGTCTTTCCATTTTTGTATTTTTTTTTCTCTTTTCTCTAAAGTTGGATAAACAAAAGCATACAAAATGTTAATTACATTATTTTTTTTAATTAGATATGTTTTTTTTCTTTTATGAAAGGAGAAAATATGTTTTAATGCATTTATTACATTGATGAGAATGATGGAAGAAGATAGGTTAAGTCTACAATATTTCTATTTCGGGTTTGATAGCTAACAAAGAGTTGATTATAATTTACCATTTATAGTATATTCTTATAACAAGTATGCTAAATGTGTGATTTTTACCAAGTACAATAATGCTCTGATTTGCTATATATATTAATCTTGTGAGTGAAAATTATCATATGATAACAATATCTAGAAAGTACTTCATTGCCTTTTTATTGATCATAGTGAACTCCACCAGAATGTTATTGGGTTAATATATATTAGATGTTAATTTTTAATTAGGGTTATCTTTTAACATTGGTGATTTATATGATAATTTTGTGCTATCTATTTTTATTAGTCTTTGTATTCGATTTATACCGATATCATGTTGCATAATACTACTAGAATATATGGATGTCATATGACCTTTCAATATGAAATTCCTTTTCATTCAAGACATCCTATCCTGGCTATCCACTTATACAATTTTGCTATCCACAAATGCATCTTGGTGTGGTTTGATTCATACTATAAAATAAACATGTTAACCTTAGCTTAGTTTGTTTAATATGGGTATACAACCGATACTCATAAGGATTATACAATTCGATTTCGATATGTGTTAGCATCGAAACTTCCATTAGAAATTGTATATTGATTCTAATTGATTGTTTGACCATTTAAATTTAATTATAGGTTGTCATTATGAGACTTGGAATTAACATGTTTTCCTTAGCTTGAAAATCAAATCAAATCCTATACTATTATAAACAAAAATTCTCTTGTGAAATTGAATTGTCATAAACTTCTAGTAAGAACTTGACCATAGTAGAACACTCAAAGACTCAAAGTTATAGATACCCGACCTTCGTTTAATTTACTTTAGTATGACAGTAACGTGTTGTAAATTTAACCGCTAGGCAAGCAGATAGTGTGATGAAGTAGCGAATTAGATTTTTTCTTTCCTTTTAAAATACATTTAGAAAGCAATGAAAAACTTATACTCCCTCCATTTCTATTGATTCTTTAAGTTGGGCTTGGGTTCCCCTCACCCAACCCAACATAAAGAATCAAAAGAAATGGAGGGTGTATAAGGAGAACAAGGTTTGGCTAGCGGTCAAAAATTCACCGGTGTGATCATTTTCTAACATGGTACACTTGTATAGTTGTATCCTTTTATTCTATCGCATTACTTGCTTGTCCATTAATAACGAAATAAAAAAATTAGAAGCCATCACTCAAGCAAAAACGCAAGTGATTACGTAAGGAAGTAATCACAGAACATATAGCACCATTTTAAAGCATTGACCCAATCTCACCCGTTTTACTGGACAAGTGCCCGCCATGACGGCGCAACTTATGATCAACAAATATCAAATTAATATTAGTACTAATTTACTCTTTTTATTTTGTATTTTGGTTTTTGTTTTGAGTCAATAATTTACTATCTTTTTGTCATATAAGCCACTTGTGTCCCTCACAAATACGTAAATTAACAAACCCACCTAGAATATTTGTGTCAGTGCCATGACCATCTAATTAATCTAGGGCAGCTAACCCAAAACATCAATCAAACAATAATTAATCTTATTATCATGTTGAAGCTAAGTATTCTTGTATCCAAAATAAAGATTAAAAATATTGTTTACGCATTTGACTAAGATAATGATATATATCCCCTTAAAAAAAGATATTGATATGTAACTCCGTGTTTCATATAGCTAGGTTTCACAAGAAGTTGGAGAAATTATTCTAAATGTCCTATTCATATGAGATTATTGTACTGACTCTGATATAAATAAGTCAACATAAACAAATTCAACGGAATAGAAAGAGTAAAGTCAAAATCATCGTGGCTGAAGCAGCTTGATCATAGAAGAGAAGAAGATCGGTCACAGGTCCTGTAGATTTTAATTTCATCCTAAAATAAATTGGTGAAAAGAGGAGTAACTCACCAATTTAACTTGTCTACAATCTTATATTTCTTCAATGTGGGATGAATTTTTAAATTCTTTAATCTTTGAATATTGTCACAATTAATTTTTAAAACCTCAATTTTTTTATAGCGAATTAATTAACACAGAACTAACTATCATTATATTTTCTAAAGAAAAAAAGAAGTAGAATAGAATAACCTTTAATCAAAATGTTGAAAAATATATAAGCTAAGCTATACATTAGAATCAATTCGACCAGGAAGTTTTTTAATGATCATATTACAATCTTCAGTCATTCTACGGTGAAACCGTCTCACCGTATGAGACCAATTAATGGGTTACTATTGATAAATCAACATGTTACTTTTGAAATAAGTTGACTTTGAAAAATAATAACTACTTTTAAAATGTGTGAGAGGTCTCATCGATTAAGACCGTCACACGGTAGAATTTGTGTACAATCTTATGTCATGATAAATAGACTTATTATGATGAACCGCTATTGATAACGATGATCCTTTGACAAACGACTTAACAAACTGATCAACTCATCGATAATTCAAGACCAAAATGGTATTAAGTAAAAAAAAAGGCATTATCGATCTGTTGATATTTAATACTAGTAGTAAAGAGGATGGCAATGCATGTATTCTGCATTCACGTCCGTTTAAAATCGCCAAAACAAATATATATCGAGGGATTTTTATTTTAATGAAACTAAACGCCTCGGCCCGGCCCCAAATGAAACCAATCATCTGTATTCGAATCAAATAGATGAAAATGGTTTAAATGTAAAAAACCATTCATTCAAATTAATAAAAAAAAAAAAAAGTTGGAGTAAACAATAAACAAATCCTCATAAAAAGAAAAAAAACAATAAATGAAAAGCGAAGAGAAGCGTAACGATTGGGTTGATGGTGCATTTGTGTAGAATCAGTTCTAGAATCTAATTAGGCTTGAGTACGGCTCCGATCTTTTTGCGTGATCTCACCACCCGCCATTTCCAATACATATATATGTGGGCGGATTTTCAAAATTATAACGGGTAGAAACCTTACTTATTAATAATTTTAACATTAACTCTCTCAGAAAATATAATTTTAACTTTAAGGCTCGGAGCCAATGCATATTTTAAAATAACAACAAACAATATTCGGAGTACACATTTATTTTTTGCCACTAGTAGGCGGCAGCTAGTAGCTAGCGAATTAGGCTAGTGCGGCGATTTAGTTAAGAGGTAACTGATTTTTACACAATATGTGTTTAGCACAACTATATATATATGTTGAGTTATTACGTATTTTGACAACTCAATTTAATGACTGCGAACATGTATAAGGTATTCGGGTGCATGATATAATCTTTTAACATATGTCATTGATCTGAAGCACATAATATAAAATCTGAATAACAGATTTTTTCTCATTTGTTTATAACGTAAAAATGCACTTGATATTTGATTGTATAGAAAAATGATTATGTACATTGCTTGATTTTATGCACCCAGCGCTCTGGCATGTTTTTTTAATGATTTGAAGGAATCCGAGTATCCAATGGCTTTGACGAAGCATGTGAAAAAACGATGAATCTGACGTCGGCTTTGCTGGAGAAATTATCCGTATAAAATTCCGGTGACCTAACTGCAAACGTCGAATTGTGGTTTACTAGCTACGGCCGGTTATCATTCTAGACTAGACTCATTTTGATTAATTGTCAAAATACAAGTGTCACATACTCACATAACCTACCATGCACTTACGAAGATATGGAGTATGATCATAAACAAATCACAATAAATTTGGAAATCACGTCAAGTCTCTCATTGAATTATTGCATGTAATATACTAATATGTAATTGATTTTTGGTACATTATATATTATCCCCAACATTATACATGTTTTGTCACTTAACTTAGCGTGTGCGATTGGCAGTTAACACCTTTTTTTTTTTTGTTTACCGTGATCGGAAAAATAAAAGCCTTTTCCCTCTCATTTTCCACGAATTTGGCATGGACCGAAGTAGCCAATTCAATTAAGTGCGAGCTGAGGAAGTGTTATAACTAACCACACACCCGACTGGCTAGCGTACCGTTTAGATATAAGTTGTTTTTCATTTAGTTTCTAATTTTTTAATTCATACTACATTCTATAACATTGTCAATATCAAATCAATTAATTTTGCCCTAATTGTGCATGACCTTATCGTCTGGCGATGGTTGGGTAATTATGAGTCTTATAACGGGATGCTATTCAGTTGTGAGCTTTATTACTCCCTCCATATATATTATCATAACCAATTATTTCGCTATTCTCGGTCGTTCTAAATTTGACCAAAGTTTTACATAGGTTCCGTGTAAGTGGGGAAGTAAGTTATATAGGGTATATCTTATCTTATACTAGCTAATATGATTAGATGAATGATTAGATAAAAAGAAGAATGGGATGAAATCAGTGTGGATGTTAAGCACTGATCATGTTAGCAATTAATTGAGTTGTTATGATCAAGTTTCTACCGGTTAGCGGTTCAAAATTAAAATATATATTTATCTTACTAAACTCTAATTTGGAATAAACAAAATGATATGATCTTCATTGAATGAAAAATGTTGTTCGTATTACAATTATAAGATCTTAGAGTTAGTACGTAAAATATTTTGTTCACATAAATAAACAAGTGACGTGTTCTTATCAAGATTATCGATCAAGTCCCATGTTACCAACACAATCAGGCTCTTATACAATTATGGCACAACATCAATTAATGTGGAGAGGCGGATGATATGATTTGTGGCATTCGTGTTACAATTTGCTAGGTTAAGGTCTCTTTTTCTTGAGTAAGTTCATCAAGAAAGACATGGACATTGATGAACCATTATATTGCAGTACGTCTTGTTCAATCACTTGTTTCCGAACGTAAATAATGTATGTTGACACCAAAAATGCATATGACTATTTTTTAAGGTTGATGGGGCTCGCAATGTCATACGGTTGTAATTCTCTTAATTACATCAGCAGCTTACTTAGTTAACAAAACAATAGTCCGTAGTTTTTTAGTGTTTTGATGTTAAGAAGTCTCAAAAGAGGTGATACATTTCAAATAGAGAGACTCTCGTCGAAAATCAACATTTTCTTGAATTTAACGGCCGTCTATTTTCTAAAATAAACTCATTAACAAAAGAAATTAATCGAGTTTTTGATATAAGACGTTACGTATTTACTGATTGAGTGTAGACCTCTAATAGTGATCGATGCTCGACATACGAAATTGGAATTGTAATAAGTAAATAGACACTTATATAAGCTTTCATACAACAGTCAAAGTAGCATTATTATTACACAACAAAATCGTCAATTAAGGAGTAATAACCAATTAAATTTGCTTTAATTGAATTGGCTTTCTTGCTCCTTAAGGTGTGTGTCACATCTTACATGTGAATTTCCTAGCTCATGCATAACATAAGATAGTTCCCCAAATCATACGATCAAAATAAAAAGATCAGAAGAGCAAAAGGACAAATTCCAGGAGAAAAGGAGACAAATGGACAGAACTATTATCGAAAATTCTAAGAACTCGAAAATGGAATATCTTGAATTTGTTTCCTTAATTTTGTCCAGTTCTAACCTCTAGTCCGCACAAGAAAGATTCCAAAGAAACTAACGCGTTTTTCCTTTATTACCCGGTCACTCCTACAAATATAGTAACACATTGTGTGCAGTGTGTTTAATTGGAGAAATGCAATTGCAGCCATAGTTCAGAAATCAAAACTTGCATTCACTTAAAAAGATATTAATCTTTCATTGTATGCATATCGACCATCAACATTATTACTGTAGTAGGTATTATAACTACCAGAAAATAAATCATACCCAATAAGATATTAAGAGAATTGATGTGCGTTGTGTATAAACACGTGTAAGAAGTGCTAGCATATAGCCAAATGACGTGCGTTGATGAGTATAAACACGTGTAAGAAGTACTATATAATTGTAAAAGTGTCATTGATAATTTAAAGAAAATGTGAACAAAAAAATTTCGGATTCTCACATATAATCAAATGGCAACCGTAGTTCAGAAGTCCAAACCAATTAATTAGCCAGTGAGATCGTCCCAAGTTTAAAAATGCAATTGATCGATGAGCTTTAGTTCCATTCTAGAAGAAAGCTAATTGATTAATCCGTACTAGAGAAGTTTAATTTGTTTATTTGGCTCCACTCTCCAATTACTAATCACGCTTCGTAATAATGAGGTGGTTCAATTTGACCAAGGAATAAATTAAAGGCCTCACATATTCTCTTCTAGATATCATGCATTGTGGCTTCGGTTCTACTGCTTCTATTCCTGGTCAAGCTATTCTAGCTAACTTTGACCATTAAACTTCTTAATTTTTTCAAAATTAGTTGTCAACTAGGCCCTGCTATACCAAACACTGGTACGGTTGATACAGTTGCCTTTTGCTTACAAGTTACAACAAGTACAATTATAAGAGCGAATGTAACATCGTAAAATTGGAAAAATCTTATTTAATTCATAAGTCATCCAAGCATAACAATTACCATGCATTCACTGGTGCGTGGCGTCTGTAACACTTACCTCAAGCATCCCTCGTTGATACCGTGATACGCCCTATAACCTGAGTTAATAACTATGCTTAGGAGCTTAGATATCCGTCTTCTTTGAAACGACCGTTAAAAGTAATCTCGAGTCTTAATATCTTATCTAAAAAATCTCAACTTCTATTTTTTTTGGGTTGGTCTAAATACAACAAATAAAAAGGTTAAATACAACAATGAAGTGAATATTCTTCCCATAATACCCTTACGGTGAAAACAAAACACAAACGCAATTGAAACTTCATTGCAATCTGCGGCTCCATTGATAGTTGATTTTTTCGCCTCAAGAATATGAATTTATAGTGACATTCTCGTCGGCCACGAAAACGCTACCCGTCAGCCACGAAAACCGACCCCCTGCTACCCCGTCGGCCACGAAAACCGACCCCCCCTCCTACCCTGTCGGCCACGAAAACCGACCCCCCCTCCTACCCCGTCGGCCACGAAATCCGACCCCCCCACCTACCCCGTCGGCCACGAAAACCGACCCCCCCTGCTACCCCGTCGGCCACGAAAAACGACCCCCCCACCTACCCCGTCGGCCACGAAAACCGACCCCCCTCCTACCCCGTCGGCCATGAAATCCGACCCCCCCCCTCCACCCGACCCGTCGGCCTTTGCAATCGACGACCCCACCACCCCCGTCGGCCTTAGAAATCGACACCCCCACCCACCCCGTCGACCAAGAAAATCGACCCCCTACCACCCCCGTTGACCGGTTTATTCGATGACCTTACCCACCCTAAAGACCCTGCCAAACGACCAAGCACCCACGTTGACCAATACTACTGACACCCCCCACCCCACCCCACCAAGACACTAATGGCTTCCCTAGACTTCTTTTTTTCTTCCCCATCTTTGTTTCAACAATGAAGGCGATATGGTGACTTCAGCTTTACCTTTTGTTTAAGCCTTACTTTGTTGTTGTTGTTGTTGTTGTTGTTGTTGTTGTTGAAGCTGGTAGAGTGTAGGTGATGAAAATGGTGATGGAGGTGGAGGTGGAGGTGGTAGGAGAGAGAAAGAGAAGTCACGGGAATAGATCATGTAATGTGTAAAAATTGTGGATAAGGGTATATTAGTCTTTGTGAGCGAGGTTTTTTATTGTTGCATTTAGACACTTTCTTTGTTGTATTTAGACTAATTGTTTTTTTTTAACAATTCAAAATCGAAAATATATCAATTGGATTGGCAAAAGGCAAGCATGAAATTATGACAATATATAGTCAGTGCATGATGAAATTCGCTTCATGTGGAGCCCTAGATGGCTAGATGAGATCGACGTGATTGAACGAGTTATTAACAAAATTGAGGAATGTGTCAAAAGATAAACGACAAGCTATGTATTGCCATGGCAATGCCAACAATAGAGCCGTTAATAAGAAGTTGGTTGTAACTTGTAAATCATGATCAACTTTTATAAATTGGTAAAAGGCAATTAAACTAGTTAATTATATGTGCGATCAGAGCACATGTCTTCTTAATAAACTCTCAAGGAGGTTTTACTAATTTTGATTTGTCGATTCTAAGCCATTTTTATATATGCACTAATTAATGCACTATTAAAAAGATCGAAATGTGTTATATATGTAACAAAAGCAAAAGCATATGTTCTTTCATCACTACATTGAGGACGCCACTGGATCTAAGCCGGAGTCGTTGTTTTTAAAGTTGATTGATGAATAGATCATGACTTAATTAACATAACACCACCTTCAATAGATGACCGCATCTGACTATTTATTTGGAAAATGATTCGAATACATGTGACTTGGTTAACACCAACATTGATACTAAATACAATGTGAAACATATAAAAAACTTGATCGACTAAATATGTACTTGTTAATTAATTATCATCATTTATAAGTTGTAAAGAGCACAACCAAAATTTAAAATTAAAGTACTATCCTTTATAGGATGCATGATTATTACCTTAGCTTTTGCCCCTTCGATCCATTCGCAAGTAGGAAAGAGGTAAGTACATATCGATGATCCAATTGACGTTATCTTCATGCATGCTTTAGAGTTGTGCGTGGAACTAACTTTAGTCGGATCATGCATCTATCATCTTTTACAAAGCTCAAGCTGCAATTCACAAACATACATACATAGTTTCTTTTTAGTTCCTTTTAATTGTTTCGTCACTTTCTATAGTGCATTGTCTTTTCCTTTTTTTCATTTGTTTTATTGGCGTCGATTAAGTATATCCCACACCCACACCGATCCTGTAGGTGTATGTATATATGTAGTCTGATAGATATCCTTCAAAATGTCATATGAATCAATTTAATAGGCAAATTGTCCCTCTCGACATTATTAATTGTTTCTTTAATTTATTTGCAGTAGTAAATATATAATCAATCCCACAATCACTTGTTTAAGGAATTAAAGTATTTCTACTCACACCAAATATAACTACGCCATTTTTTTTTCACTTGTACAAACATATACATGATCGAGTCACAATACGTCCATGCTACAACTTAATTAACATAGTAAAGGTATTGGTAACGTAGCTATAAACTTGTGGATGACATATAAATCGTACGCTTTAAATTAGTGGAGGTAGTTAGCATGCTAAAATATGGACACACGCACGCATACAAAAATAAAGACGTACGTAGGATATATTAAAGCTATGTCTTCGAAGAATCAGACATTCATATGAGACTCTTTAGTAGCCACATTATCCAATTAAATTGATGTCACCTAGCTTTTTGTACTTAGTTACATATCATTATTTATCTATAATTATAGTTGTTGAGAGTAATTTACTGATGAATTATCCATATGTTGATCTTATTGTGACGCAACTACTACTTAATTAATTTAGAATTAAGGCCCTCGTAATTGGACTACGATGTAAATCAGAGGATGTTAGTAGGAAAGCATACAAAATAGTTGTTATCAGTTACACGTCATATTTTGAAGGGTCATTCTCAAGTTAGTCCATAAAAATCTACCAAGTCTTACTAATTTTAATTAATCTTGTGTTTTTAATTTAATTTGACACTTGTGAATTGTGAATTTTTGTAAGGCAACACATATACTTGATGTATATAGTATCTCCAACTTTAATTGCAATATAGACGTTCAATGTTGTTTATTTCCGTTGAGAAATGTTACACATACATATGTATGTGGTATATATATATATATATATCTTCATATATTAAGAACATTTTCTCCTTTTTAAATTCTTTATTTCTGGGTTTTCAATCAAAATCCAAATATAGTTAATAAGGCGAGATCATTCAACACTGATGTAAAACATTCTACGTATATCAAGTATATGTGTATTAACTCGATCTCATATTGAAACCCTAATTCTAAGACGACAAATGAAGACCTAGAATTTTATAATTCAAGCAAAAGTTGACAAAATACTCATCTGAGCTTTTTCCTTTGCGTGTCCGTGATTTAAATTGGAATAGAACTGTGAGTCAATAGCAGCAAATCTTCTCCCCAAACATCAATTTTTAACACTAAATTGAAGTTTCGAACAACTCAACCAAGTACTCATAAAGTCGTGGATATCTGGGATTTCCATTATATGTCAAGCATCGGTGATTAGTACATGCTAAACACACCAAAATTGGACAAGATGTGGTGGCATCAAACTTTTGGTTAACGTTCAAGCCTCATTTGCTCCGCAGCATATGCTTCAGCCCAGCTTGTCACAGAATTCATCAAATTTCTAGCGCACATACACTTGCATTAACATAAGAAGATACTCTGTAACCAAAAAAAAAAAACATAAGAAGATACTCTAAAGTATATAAAATGGGGCCGTAGATTCTTTCTTCAAACTAAGTTGACATCAAAATTTCATAGCTTAAATGGATGCTTCCGAAAGTATTAAATGTACTACTTTAGATCTCATGATGTGCACAATTTTCTTGTTTTTAAAAGTTAAACGTTTGTTTACTTTTGATGTAAGCACTTCTGACTTTAAATAATCCCGGCCCTTTTGTAGCTTTGTCCAATTATGATTTGCTTTCTTTTCATAATTTGTATTTACTAGTTTTATACTTTTATTGACCGATCTATACAAATTAAATACGGAGTATACCGTCATTGGAATAATGTTTTGTGCATCAAGAGACCAATATAAAATAATTTTCTCATTATATATTTGATTACTCCATACGAACATTATTCAGAAAAATATGACTACCGATGATCGTAAGATCTCACACAAATTTTTTTGCGAGTCAAACAAACGGATGTGGTTTACCTCGTTAAAAACACACTATTAGATTTTACATATTCATGACTGCCGCTTGCTTATGTTGAATCATAAATTTTTAAGGCTCAGATCGTATCTCGTCTCCCCACCAACTTCTTGTAAATAATTTTTGATTTTTAGTAATAATAAAAATAAACCAAGTTATAAAAAGACACAACAACAAGTTTTGATTGGTTGGTTTACAATTACACATTTACACTGCCTGATCTTCGCAAATTATACCATGCTCCCGGGAGCACAAGGAGCATGGTGGTCCTCCTCACAATAGATGAGTGGGGACCACATATTAAAAAATGAAAAATCATTTTAAGTGTGGTCCCCACTCCTTTATTGTGAGAAGGACCACCATGCTTTTTGTGCTCCCGGGAGCATGGTATAAGCACTGCCTAATCTTAGGTTCTTTTTTATTTTTTTTCATTTAATGCATCATTCCACACAAATGCTCACTCATAAGATCAAAGTTATCATTTGGGCTTACTCTGAAATGTAATCAGGGAGACCCAATGAAACAGCAGCCCGAACTTTCAGCCCAAAGTCATGAGCACTTGTGAGCAAACGAAGTCATATGACGGAACCTAGTAGGATTTTTCGATGAAGACTCATATATCGTCAGTGACTGCACCTAATTTTAGATTTTTTTTATTTGTTAATTGTAACTCACCACGCCGCCACCTGTGCACACCACCTTATGCCGGCGGCTCTACGTTGGCCACCACCTTCCCACCACCCCTAACTTCTCTATCTTCCACGAGCAATCTAATTCCCTCCACCCTCCCTTTCCTTCACTTTTTTGGGCACTACCTTCGCCGCGGATACCCTCCCATGGTCGCCAGGGGCGGATCCATGCACAAGTGCATGGGTCCGCGGACACCAGAATGATTTCCGAAAACACGAATTTTACACCAAAATTTAAGAAAATTTTCCCTAAAACGATAGTGGGACACCGAAAAAATATATATTAGGACACCAAAAAATATGTTTTCTGGATCCGCCACTGGACTCTACGCGGCTACGCCCCTTCCACGTGGAAAGCCTCTTCTAGTCTTCTCCCTCTCATTTGCCGCCCATTTAATGGTTCCTGTTCACATATTTTTTAAAATGAGTGATCTGACCACCTCTCGTATTTATTAAATTCCGCACCCACGAGTGGAGTGACTGTCAGGCCTAACCAATGACAAAGATACCAAATTGGACCACAAAGCGACCATTGTCGGCCATGGGAAGGAGAAGAGATAAAATGGAGAAGGAGAAGTAATGGGACGCAGTGACGGACCCACGTTGTCCACTTTGGTGGCAACTGACCCCACTTAAGAAAAGATAAGTAGAACATAAAGCATAGTTTGTTAAGTCAAATGCACATGGAGTAGTGGTCATATTAGTAGATTTTCAAGCTGGAGACCCAAGTTCAAGTCTTGATAGGCTTATTTTTTGTGGTTTCCTTGGAATTTTGGCTAATTTTGACCCCACTTGAGATTTTTGTGGTGTGAGTAATATAAATTGACCCCACTTAATTTTATTTCTGGGTCCGCCACTGATGGGACGACGATGCCGCAGTGGTGGTTAGGATAGGATGGCCGGCAAAAGACGGTGGTGGTGATGGAGTCGAGGTGGGTACGGTGGTGGTGATGAGTATACGCCGGTGGTGGTGGGCGCTTGTTGTTAGGTGGTAGTAATTTCTTTTGTTTGCGACGAGGATAATGTTTCAACTCGAGTACGTGTAGGACGAACTGTCATAGACGTCGAACTCGACAATTATGGTTATGTAAGCATAAATTGATTAAAATATGATGCTTATGCAACATGTTTATGTATTTACGATTTACGCTATGTACTTCGAGTTTAAAGTCGTGTAATTTCGTTTGTATGTGAGTTTAGGCCTCCAAGTTGAATTACAATGTAGCCTCAATGAGGCGTGTTTCATGTATTTCAACTTAAGCTATAGTCATACTCATCGTCATGTTGTGTTTAGTTTCTATTTCACTCGTTGATTATCAAATATAAAGGCCATACAATTTTATTTGTCAAGCTATCATACAAATTAAAGGTGACCAAATATATAGATTCGATCGAAAGACGACAACAAACCCGAAATCAACACCACAAGTCTGCCTTAAGACAAAATTCAAGCCTAAGTACACAGACACACATAAGACTATAACAAACCCTAGACCGATATACATGTATAAGGGGTTAAGGCCATTACCAATCTCAAGACAAGAGTCAAGTCTTAGCTTGAGTACACAACACCCCTAGAAATACAATAACAGACCCAAACCCAAGCCACATAATCTAGCTCAAAGACAAGCTTTTAATTAAGCCTTTATTACACAAACACCGTACCCCTAAAGCAGAAGACGCCGTGTTGCAAAAGTATGATCACTTTTAATGCCCCACACAAATACTCCCAATCAAAGGCATCTGTACGCAGAGGGCGAGTTTGGAGCAACAACTTGGTCCGAAAAGAGTATTACAATAGCCGCCTGTTGGCGCGCAATTCAACTTGAGGTTCTTGTTTCCATTATTTTCAGCTTTCGCCACCACTTCAACTTGTTTGATTGATGAGTACTTTTCTTCTGGCATTTCGTCTAAGATTGACCCATGCACCACACCTGAATATTTAGTATACCTATTTGAATTAGATCCAAACTTGCCAACAATTCCTTACGTACTTTGACACCGCCGTCTTACTAATTTTTATCTACCAAGTCTTACTAATTTTTATCTTGCGATTTTACTTTGACACCTGTGAATTGTGCCGTTGTTAGAAATGCAACACATACACTTGGTGTATATAGTATCTCTAACTTTAGTTGTAATATAGATGTATAATGTTGTTTATTTTCGTTGAGAAAATTTTCACATACATACATAGGTATACGACATATCTTCATAGAGAGTATTAAGAATATTGCCTCCTTTATAAATTTATTATTTCTTTTCAATCAAAATCCAAATATAGTTTATAAGGTGAGATCATACGGCGGTACATTGCTGTAAAAAAGTCTGGGTATATACAAGTGCATGTGTATCAACTCGATCTTACATTGAATCCCTAATTCTAAAATGACAAATGAAGAAATAAAATAAATTTATATAATTCAAGCAAAAGTGTACAAATACTCGTTTTAGGGTTTTTCTTTGTGTCGTCTGATTTAAATCGAAATAGAGCTCTGAGTTAATATAAAACTGCAAATCTTATCCTCAATCACCATTTTTTAACACTTACAAGATCTTTTAAGTTTCGAACAACTCAACCAAGGGCATAAGGCCATAACCAATCTCAAGACAAGAGTCAAAGCTTAGCTTGAGTACGCAACACCCCTAAAAATACAATAACAAACCCAAAACCGAGCCACTTAACCCAGCTTAAGACAAGATTCAAGCCTTCGATCATTACACAAACACCTTACCCCTAAAGGAGGAGACACTATATTGGACAAGTATTTCACTTTTAATGCACCATACATATATTCCCTATCAAAGGCATCTGTGCGCAGACGGCGAGTTTGGAACAACAACTTGGTCCAAAACGAGGATTACAATAGCCGCCTGTTGGCACACATTTCAACTTGAGGTTCGTGTCTCCATTATTTGCAACTTTCTCCACGACTTCAGCTTGGTTAATTGATGAGTACTTTTCTTCTTGCATTTTGTCAAAGTCTTGGGTCCTCAATCCAAGCACCACACCTGAATATTTAGTATACCAATTTCAATTAGATCCAAACTTGTAAACTATTCATCACGTACGTATTTGTTAGGAATTTGTTTATCGATTATTATACAGAAATAGGTGACACTCAGCGTAATGCAGTTTACTATGAGAACGTCTTACATAAGACTCTGCCTCAAATCAATAACGATAGTCGGTAGTGAGATTACAAATTTTGGAAATTTATCCTGAACAACTACTACAAATATAGGGCACCATATACCAAAAAAAGAAGAAAAAAATTAAAAAAAGGGGGCACCATCTATATCACTATGATGTTTCTAGGGCACTAAGTACGCCGTATGTTAAAAGTTAGGGACACTATGTACATTAAATTTTGTAAAAATTCACAAATTATGAAAATAATTAAAACTCAAAATTTATGATAATTTAATTTTTTCAAATTAGGAGTGTAATTAAGGTGAAATAACTAGAAATTCGTTTTCCCACGTGCAGGTACATGCAAACCTAAGGGACATAACAAAGTAGTTTTGCATGCAGGGTCACCACGTGATTTTCTGGGGTGTTTTTTTCTTTGAACGTCATTTACGTTTACAAAAATATATTTATTCAAAGAGTGTGTGCAAAGTGTTTCCCTATAAAATACTGTTGCCACTCTATTTGGCGGTTCTAATATGAATCTGAAACTTGATGACTAATACCTTATTTTTTAAACATTTTATTTCCTAACCCACTGTGTCAAACATTTTATTTGTTAATATTAATTTGAAAAAAAACAAAACTTTTTAAGAATGGTGACAAACTGGCAATTGGAAGTTCTGATCTAATAAAAATTACAGCTATATTAATATTTGTACCAATATTGTAATTAAATAATGGTCAAATGCTACTTTTTAATTAAAAATGCAAGTAGTATAAATGACACATTCGCATTAATAACAATCGAGAAGCAAAAATGTATTACCAATGGAACTCAAGAGGAGTAGCACAAAAAGAGTTGGGGCAATGACCTTTATATTGTAATTAAATAATGATCAAATGCTACTTGTTAATTAAAATTGCAAGTAGTATAAATGACACATTCGTATAAATAACAACCGAGAAGCAAAAATGTATTACCCATGGAACTCAAGAGGAGTAGCACAAAAAGAGTTGGGGCAATGACCTTTAGTGAGCTTATCTCCATTTTCTTTCAATTGAAGGTTTAATTTTTACCTAAATTCTTATATGTATGATTCTCACCGCAACACAACACAACTAAATTTCATATTAGTATTTAATTGGGGGTTAATATATATAGTCCTTCAAATACATGCTAATTGTTGCCCTTAAAGTAACAAAATACTTCATTTACACCCCAATTAGGCTATTAGAACCCCAACTAATGTTACACCATCTAACCATTATCCTCATTTATATACTTCCTCCATTTTATTTGCTTCTTTGAATTTGGTTTGAATTTGTGAGAGGAATTCGAACTGAATGCAAAGAATATAATGAAATAGAGTAAGTAATTATTTTTTTCTCTCATCTTTTGAAGTTGGAGAAAAACATTGAATGAATTAATTGAAGAACAATCCAAATTGATTGAAGAAAATTTTATTTTGAAACATTCACAATTAATTAAAGAACATCCTTTCTTGCATTAATGGGTGAGGGTCATAATATAACTACTAGGTGAGCGTTTGGATAATGTAGGCATCAAACTCTCACGAGAATTTCTACTTCCTTGGAAATTATTTTCTATGCCAATTTCCCTTGAATTTGGCTTTGAGCGTTTGGTTACCATGTAGGTATTTAAAATTCCTTGGAATTCATTTCTTATACGTAGTTTGTTTACCATGCTAGAATTGCATGTTAATCATTAAAAAGACTGATTTACCCTCTATCTATGTTAGAAATACATTCAATGCAATCGAATTAGTCAAAGGTGGGGCTTTCCCTTCTCTCTAGAAATTTCTCACCAAAATATTAATTTAACCATTAACCACCCCATTACCAATCAATTAGACAATCCACGTCAATAATGATGTATGTCATCAATGACATCAGCTATCTATGGTGGAGTTTGAACAAAAAATGAGGGGGCCAGATTTGAACCCTTTACCTGTTGTTCATATTTTACTTAACCAACCAACAAGTTAAACTATTATTATGACAATAAATAACAACAACTACTATATGTATGTATCTGAAAATTGAAGGGGGTATGGTCCGGCCCAACAAGCATAAGATTCGTCTCTGCGTAAATATAGCCCAATAATAAAATTTCCTAATATTCAAGGATTATTATGACCGAATTTTTTTCAAAAAAAAAAAATAAAGTGAAAATGAAAACAAAATCACTTTACTGATATACATATATTTTCCCCGTGCAAAGTGCACGGGCTGCAATCTTAATGAATGTTTGACTTCATTTTATCTCAACTCAATTACTCTGAACCAAATATATATGTGTCAAAATGGGTTCGCATTAGCATGGGTTGCTAGAGGTTTTTTTTTTTTTTTTTTTTTTTGAGAGGAAAATATTGTTCATTTATTAATAAAAGCCATACAACATCTACAAGATAAACCGATCATTTCAGCATACAAATTTCACAAACATACATAAAACTCAAATCCTTGAGAACTACGATCACAAAGGTGGTACATCACTTCTGTATACCCTCTATGATATCGCTGATCAGAGCAGTCTTGAACGATGGGGTCTTGCGATCTTGAGTAGTTTCAAGGAAGATGAGCTCCAGTAGATCTATCGATTTGGAGTCGAAAAATCAGCAACAAGTACACAACCGCATACATATCCATTTGAGAGCATATCTTCCACCTGCAAAGAGAGCAAACTCCTCTAAAAGGAGAGACAGAAGGACCCAATAATTGGAGAGAAAACCCCTCATGAGGAGAAAATTTATTTATAGAACAACCCGAAAATATGAAAAACACTAAAAAAGCAATAAAAACGAATAAAACGAAGAAAATCGGGCCGGAAATGACCATAAATGGCCATTCCCAGCCTGAGAAGTTGAGGCAGAGAGCTGGGTATTTTGGCGGAGAGAATGAGGGAGGAAGAGAGAGAAAAAAAGAAAGAGAGAGAAGACCTATAGTTTTTATTTGATGATGTGCTTGGTTGCTAGAGGTTCATGACTTAAACATAGGATGTTCATAACAGAAAAATTGCGGGTCACGACTCTTAAAAAACGATTCAAGATTAAGATTTTTTTTTTGACATATACCTAACATTATATCTTTATCTTTTTTAATGTACATTCATTAATTTTTTTTAAATATTTTATTTGAATAAACGAATTATTACCAACATTAGATAACAGCCCGTGCAATTTTACACGGGTACATAAACTAGTTTCACAAAAAGTTCCCCTTCTTTTCTGCCTCTTCCCGACCTTCCCAATCCCTTCAGTCATCTATTAGTCTTTAACTAACTCTTCATTTGTTTATCTATCCCCCTTTCAATTTCCTTGTCCTTTCTCTGATTGGTTTTCTTCTATAGCGGTCGAATTAGGGCATACGAACTTCGATGCGGTGGCGGTAAGTTCTTCGGCTTGCTCTTTCCGGGGCTTGTGACGTTTCCTTTACATGTCCATCTTCGCGGTGGCTTTGGTGTTCTTCTGCGTCACAGCTGTGGCATGGGCTCAACCCTTTATTATTTTTCTTATGCATAACAGTTATACAGTGTGGCATGGGCTCATCCGTTGAATTGCAATTTCTTAATTGCCTTTTGCTTACTCTCACTGCAATTACAACAAGATTGAAATTTTCAAAGAAATGTGCTTGCTCTGTTCATTCCGGTTTTTAACAACACAGCCAAAACAAACCGAAAATTGAAAACGTCAATTTCGTTTGACTGAAGATCTGACCGGAATCCCGACCAATATGACTCTATCCCTATCGGCTCAGTTCGATCCGATACAAGTTCCTGAGTCCTGACCATATCAACTTATCATATTCATGACCATGACAAAAGTCCCAAACAGCTACGAAAAGTGGTAAAAAAAAAAAGAACACATTTGATTAGTGTTTTATGAGACAAAAATCCCACATTAAGACCTGATCTACTCAAACACCCACATGGATTCCATCTCAGCTTCTTCTTCACGACCAACTGCTGCATTTTCTCTCTCCTCCTAAACCCCTCTTCACCATTCAATCTCTCTCCTCATTTCTCAAGGTACGAGTAATTAACTTCTCTCTTAAGTTACCAACATTCAACAATTTTTAAAGTATGATGCACAGTACATATAGTAGTTATACTTCAATTGTATCAATAAAAACAACAAATTTTGTGTTCAATGATTGTAATTACCCAAATGAAAGGTGCCCATCATCTTATAATTGTTCATGTTGTTGTTCATTTCCTGTTAATTACACTAGATTAATGATGCCCATGAATTTAAACCCTAGTTTGTTATATGGGTTAAGGCAATCTACCTTGATTCAGTGGCCCCCTTATAAGAGGAGGGTTGTTTTAGGGTCTAGTGATCGGTATTGCTACCGCCCGTCGATTTACGAGGCGGGTCGTTGTTGTTGTTGTGTTGAATCTTGTGGTGTGAGGAAGGGGAGGGGTTGTATAGAGAAGTGTTGTGTTGAAAAGAGGCGGAATTTGGGTGGTGATGGGGTTTTGGGGAGGAGGGGTAATAAGGTTAGTTTTGTTGAAGAGAGGAGGAGTAATGGTGGTGATAAGATTCGGGGTAGGGTGATTAGGCGTGAGCGTGATTTTAGATGTAATGCACTTGGTGATGCTGAGGCTATGCTTAGTTTGTTGTGTGAGGAAGGGGTTAAAGAATGTGTGCCTGTTAGGGGGAGGAAGAAGAGCTTGTCTAAGGAAGCGAAAGTTGTGAGGGAAGAAAATGTGGTTAGTGAGACGGGTAAGGATGGGAAGGGGAATGTTTTGTCTGGTTCAAGGTTTTCGGAAAGTGAATCTAAAAGGCAATCGGCTAAGTCCAGCACGGCTCGTTTTAGGGAAGAGGGTCTTAAGAGGAGGGATGAAAGGGATAGTCTTTCGATACATTTGTCGGGTTCAAGGTATTTGGACAGCGAATCTAAAAGGCAATCGGCAGAGTCTAGGAGGGCTCAATTTAGAGAAGAGGGTGTTATGAGGAGGAATGAAAGGGAAAGTCTTTCGATACATGAGGATGAAAGGTTGAGGAGAAGAGAATCTTGTTCATCTTATTATTCTCTTTCTGACTCGGATGAATATCAGAGCGACAGTGATGTAGATGTAAAGCAGGAGATTTTTGTTGGAGACTCGTCGACAAGCCAGGGGAAGGATTTTAGAAAAACTGGGGGTGTTGTTATTAGTGAAGTAACCAATGATGACTCAAAGAGCTACAGAGATGAGGAAGATGAACGATTGATAAGTAGTAGACATGAGAATGTGAGAAAAGGGAGCTCAGCAGAATGGGATTGGAGAAAGAAGTCTGAGAAGAAGTTAACTGATGACTCAACTGAGATAAACAAATTCAGGAGGGAATCTGTTGCGCAGCATTCTAATTTATCTCAGGTGAACAACAGCAGTTCTGTGATGGCTTCAAGTTCGAAAAAGCAGTTCAGCAATCTGAAAAATGAATCAACTTCAGACGTGAGTTCCAGTAGGCAGTCGAGATACAGTACTAGAAAAGATGATCATACTAGTGAATACGTAACATCCAGAGCTCGGTATGAACACTCAACTGCAGGTGGAAGATACCCTGAGTATTCAGAATCTCAAGTTGCAATGGGCAACCAAGTGAGTGAACAATTAGCATCTAACGGTCGACATGAGATGTCAACTTCAGCTGCGAGTTCCAGTGGGCAATTAAAAGCCCAAATCACCATTGACAACCAGAAAAGTGGTTACATAAAATCCAGCCGGCGACATGAACAGTCATCACAAACAAATAGACAAAATGTTCAATCAACTTCTACTACAGAGGGTAGACTCATCCAGGGAGAAGGAGCAACAGTAGATGATCAGTCCGTGCAGGAGACAGGATGTGACTACTGCAGATCGTGTGGGAGAAGCAAGGAAACAGCCAAGTTAGAAGTTGACATCCAACAGGGTGCTCACTCTGCTGAGTTTTCAGAAATTCATGGTGATGCTAGATGGAATACAGCTACCAGAACCGCTCAGAGTCAGTCTGAAAGTAGACATAGCAAGCAGCAAACTGGTACAAGTTCATTTCAAAGATTAGCTGAGGAGAGTAAGCATCGGGACGAGCGGCACAGAGCTGGGCAGTTTGATGCTAGAATGGATAGTGGTTATAGATACGATCAACGTATAAGACACAGTGAAACAATTGGTAGTGATTATAGATACGATCAAAGTGTGAAGCACAGTGAAACAGTGGATAGTGATAATAGATACGATCAAAGTGTAAGGCCAGAGAAGAAAGAAGAAATGCCAATAAAGCATTTGGATGCATCAACCTCACTTAGATCACCTCAAGCTGTGAAAATGTTGCAGGAAGGATCATTTGATAGAGTTACTAAGGAAAATGAATCCCGTAAATTATTGCAAACTGGGGCAACTGCTTCTCAAGTTCCTTCAGCCAGCATGGTGACGAGTCGCTGTTCAGCTTCTGAAAATAGAATGAATGTTGACCATACTATTTCAACAACAGAGTTAAAGTCAGTGGAGGAATCAGTAGAAAAGCACGAGCTGGTTGACAAGACATTTATGCAGACTAAGCTGAGAACTGAGATGCAGGGACCTGTCCTGCAGGTAGGCAGTACTGCAGAATTTTCAGGAGAAGGGAACGCATCCCAACCAACTGTAGGCTCTACCGCTGAGACAAGAGTTCCACGAGTGAGTCAGGCAGAAATTAAGATTGACTTACAGCTTATAGAGACCTCTCCGTCCTATCATTCAATAGAGAGGACTTCAACGGATAGTGAACCAGAAAGCAGTCTTGTGAGAAAAATTACTGGAAGGACAACAAAAGTTGACAGTGGTAGTGGATATTCACTATCTGAAGGAACAAAAACGCCATCCTCTGATGAAGCCAATGAAAGGTTTGTTGCGGAGTCTTCTCCTGAGGATACAATTAGTTCAGCGGAACGTATGCAGGAGTCCTCCACTCAGATTGTTGACGAGTTTGTTGAGAAAATGAGACACGAATCATCAGCCTCCCAGACCAAAATTGAGAAGGAATTGTCACATGCTGATAAAAAACAGAAGCAGAAAGAATCTAAACCTCAAACTGAGAAGGCAATGCTTTCAAAGCAGGACTTAAGTCATGTAGCTGGAAGTTCTGTGACCGAGGGACTGTTAGATGACGTGTGGCGTGTGAAAGATCACTCTGTTGAAGAAGCTCCGGACTCAGGGTCCTCTAAGGAGGAAATGTCTGGAAGTGTTGTTACTAGAAGAACTGGGAAGTCCTTGTGGAATGTTGTTGCTGGTGTATTTCGACTTCGATGGGGTTCAAGTTCTGAACCCCAGAAGTCTCCGGTTAAATCAAGTCAACGGAGCTCATCAAGTGGTGAAACTTGGTTTTCTGGAAATGAAAACGATGAAGGCACTGATGATAGCATGAAAAGACAGCGTTTAAGCATGTCGCAAGAACCCACTTCTTCTAACCAGCCTCTTACCATGAAAGCTTCCACTAAGAGTCGACTGGAGGACCGGAAGAAAAAACAATCGATAGGCACGCCACAAGCACCTGCTTCTGATCAATCCTCATTGGGGAGGACTGCTACTAAAAGTCAGAAGAAAGACCGAAGGAAAAAAGAACAAAGAAGCTTGTCACAAGAACCGACTTTGGACCAATCCTCACCCAGGAGAATTGCAAGCAGAAGTCAGAAAGAAGAATCCACATTAGTTGGCTTGGATGAGAGACTGAGCCCTGTCGAAGTGGATTTTTCACCCTCCCTTAATGTTGCGCAGGGCGGTTCAATAGCTTCAGGTGTGGACATTAGCGAAAGTACCGGTATTATGATCCAACAGACTTCAATGCCCAGTCCTCTGCGTTCATCGGTAAAATCTGCTAGACAATTGAGAAGATCAGATGCACTTGATGAGATTGAAGTGGTAGGAAAAATTGAGGAGCGGATGAGTTCTACAAGTGAACAGAGTGATTCCAGTCGTCAAGATTTGATGGTTCCTTCTGCTAGACGACTCAAAAGATCAGATGTCTTCGATGAGATTGTAGAGGTTGGAAGAACTGAGGAACCCATTAGTTCAATTAGTGAATTAGATGGTCACTCCGTTGATGTGATGGAGAGTGGTATTCCAACTGCTGAAGAAACAGACGCTGAAATGAAAAGAAGGAAGCTTCAGAGAAGCAAACAAGTTTTATCAGACAGATTTGATGAGTGGGAAGATGCTTATAGACGTGAAAATGAGCAGCGGAAAGTTGATGAAATTTTCATGAGGGAAGCACTTGCAGAGGCAATAAGGGCTGCTGATTCTTGGGAAGTGCCAGTTGGCGCCGTACTGGTGCAAAATGGGAAGATTATTGCCCGAGGTTACAATCTGTAAGTAGAACTTCTCTTTGGTTTCAGAATATGGGTAAGAGCTGTACTTTTGTGGAAACTCTATTATCTAATTAGCTTGTGCATTTCAGAGTGGAGGAATTAAGGGACTCAACTGCCCATGCTGAAATGATTTGCATAAGGGAGGCCTCAAATGTTCTTCGAACGTGGAGACTTTCGGTAATACCTCATGCTTTTCATGTTTAATATTAGCTGAGTACTTCATCTTTAATGTAGAGCTCTAGAGTGAAGTAGGACAAGGTGGAAAGACCTTGTTGGTCTTTTCTAGACTTCTTGTCATTTAAAAGATCCGATCTTCTGTATTAGTTCTACTATATTATTTAGGATGAGAAAGGAACTCAGAGCAGATAAGTGACAGTACCATGTAGACACTCTGACAGATATGTAATTTGGTTGCTTAAGCCTTAACATTCAGTCTAAATTTGGAATCCATGGACCGTGTGCAACTGCTGGACGGGTGTGTGGTCTGGTGGATACAAAGATTAGTCTCAATTCTTGTTGGCAAATCTATTTGTTTTGACTTGAAAAGAAGTGTCAAAGTATGCAAGGTTTTCTTAACATCATGTATTACATACAACGTAAGATGGGGTCAGTTTAGCTTGTTGTGAGAAGTAAATTTGCTGTTTCTGTAGGAAACCACCTTGTACGTTACACTTGAACCATGTCCGATGTGTGCTGGAGCCATTCTTCAAGCGCGAATCAAAACACTTGTGTGGGGTGCTCCCAATAAGCTTCTAGGAGCAGATGGCAGTTGGATAAGGTATACTGCTAAGTTTTGCTCATTGGCATCTTATTTCATTGTGTTATCAGTTATGTATGAACTATCCTCTTAGTTATTATATTAAATGTACGATGTGACATCTCTAGGTTAGTATCAAAGTTATCAGTTGCTTCCATGTTTGTTGCCTTGTTGGTAATGTGTACTTCTAGTAATAGACTTAATGAGTCAACCATGAGTTGTTTGAGCGGTAAAAACTTGGCCCTGTGACTTGGGGTTATATTTTCATCCCTCTAGGAGGCAATTGGGAGGCAGATCCTGTCACCCTCGCCCCCTCCCTAGGCCTGTCCCGGCATCCAGCTTGGCTTAGACCTGTCAAAAGGCTCGAGTCTGGACTCTGGTGGCCTACATTTACTTGCCCCCCCCCCCCCCCCCCTCCAAATAAAAAAAGAGGGTAAACTTCTCAATCCTTTTTTGACAGAGGGGGAAAACTTCTCAATCAGTAATGTTTTTTTATTGTACATTGTGAAACATAGGTAAACACTCTAGTTTAGTGTTAGTCATAATTTAAATTCATGGGAAGAAATGGGAAAGATAAGTCTCATGCCAAATGTTGATATATATTTTTTTTTTTTTTTTTTTTTTTTTTTTTTTAAGATAAGAAGTGTTGATGGAAACCTAAGTGGTGGGAAATTGGGAATGGTAGATGGGTAGCATGAGAGGATGGACCATATTTATGTATGAGTAGTGTACAAATGACATTTGTATAATTATGCAAAAAGTTTTTAGGATAAATGCTATCTTGCAACCCAAGTCCCAAAGAACAATTGCTTAGTAGTAAAAACGGAACTAGATAAATTGTCAACCACTCAACCCATTAGACGTGTTGTCGCTTAGTTTTTGTAATCAAGGAACCAAAACACTTAGGCTCCCAGAATAATTTACTCAACAACGCCCTTATTTACTTAACTAATCTCCCTCTAAAGAAGTTAAATATCAAATATGGCCTATGGATATGACTCTACTAGTGATTTTCAGTCCTTATATGAGCTAATTTTTTTGGTACAAAGGAGCAGCTAATGCTGCGGGGGGTGGGGATATGAGGATTCGAACCCGGGACAACCCCCAGGCAGGTTGAGTTCTTAACCACTAGACCAACCTTGACCCTCATGTGAGCTATTTGTGACCCTCCAAGGGTCCATCTATGTGACTTTAAACAAGTTACTCTTCAGTTGTATTCATTAGAATGGAGGAACAGTTTCACTATACTTTGGGTCTGGAGTATAATGGAGTAATGTAAGATGAGCTTCTTATACATCATCTGCAAACATCCTTATATATTAATAATCATCTGAAACCACCTTAGGTTACTATAGGTGAGATCATGAGAGGCTTTTGAGCCAGTGAAGTAATGCTGTTTATGTGAGCTATTTGTGATGGCGTGGGTGGGACTTGGGACATGCAGTATGATGGACAAGGTTCTGCTGGTTCCTCATTCTTGCTAGCGATTTGTGAGAGAAGTTTGTTTGCTTTGCTTGGAATATGTCATAACTCAGAATCATATGCAAGACCACCTTTTTATCTTTTCTTTTGAAGTTTTATTCTAGGCTGGATTGCGAACTTAAAGATGAAAAATTATCAGATGACTGGAGATCACTTTATTATCTTTCGACGACTCTTAAGAAAGCACGAGATATTTTGTTGTCGCCTGTGGGTGACTGGGTGTATCCAGTTGGAATGAGTGTTCTGTTAGATAACTGCCTGCTAGCATTGTGAGAAGAGATTTAGTTCGTTTTAACTTCTAGAGGATAAACCTTTTATAGTGTCAATTGAGATCTGTTCCTATGATATGTATTCAAATGAAGTTCACACATATTTATTGAAGCTTCATCTCGATTACCATTGCCAAGGCTCCTAATCCAAGCGGGGTAGAGATAAATAGAGAGAGGAGAGGGGTGGGGTTGGTGGGGATGGGGGGTGGGGTTGGAGGTTTGTAAATACAGGAAGTCCATTTGCTACTCCATGAAAAAGAATTGCAGATTTGATTAGCTGAAAGCAATATTTATTCGGCAAAGATCTGTGAAGCTCCACAAAGTGTTGCCAAGCATCACGTCTGTAGCAAATGACAGTTTTATCTTGAACTAGGACTTGTGACCCTTACAGTCAGAGAATATGTCACGGATAGTGAACGTAGTGATTCTCAGCTTTTGGAGCACAGCCTAGTATGACTTGATATCGTTCACGTCTTTAATTTTTTGGTGTAGTATAATTTCTACTGGTAACTTGACAGCCATGGTTAATCCTATTTAACATAAAAGCTTGTGAAAGGGACCATAGTAGATGCATTTGCTGATCGGCTTGCTGATGTCAGTTGTCACCTAGCATATCTGTGGTCTGTGGAAGGAAGAACTAATTCAAAGACTTATTTTCACCTGTCTTTCAGACTTTTTCCTGAAGGGGTCGAAGGAGATCAGCGTACAGAAGTAGCAGATAAGCCAGCAGCGCCACAACACCCATTTCACCCAAAGATGAATATTCGACGAGGGATACTAGAATCAGAATGTGCGCAGATAATGCAGCAGTTCTTCCAGCTTCGAAGAAGGAAGGAAACGGAAAAGAAAAAGAAGGCCGAAGAGGAAAGCCAAGCTTCTTGTCTTCCTGTTCCACACAATCCAGCCAAATTATTACGTAAGATGCATGGCGTCTTCCACCATACATAATTTTGTAATTGATGCTTACAGTAGAATTATGTAGCTTGTAGCTGATTGATCTTGTAAAGTACTGATCTGTATAATTTTGTGAACGGCATCTGTTGCGATTTTGCTAATTGTCAATACCATTGAAATTTAGTCTTTTATATTTAACTCAATTGAAATTAATGTATTGAGCGCTACTTCACAACACAACGTGTATAATACACTACACTCCTACTTGTGAAGTTACAATCATTTTGCGCAGGCTCATGGATTTCTACACATTTTGCACAGGGATCATCAACAGAAAAAAGAAAGATGTGAAAGATAAGGACAGGCGACCAGGAATACACTGGCGAACAATGCTAAGGATTTCTGGGTTGGAGTACAAGAATATGGGAAGCTAATTCAGCCATGGTGATGTTAAGGATTTCTGGGTTGGAGTACGAGACCATCGGAAGCTAACTCAGCCATGGCTAGGCATAACTGATAAACTCGGGGCAGGATTACTGTCAACATTGTTTCTCTTGGTTAATGTTGCGAACTTTTAACAGGATAACAAATGATGGTTTCGGGACCTCTATGGCAATTGACATTATCATTTTCTTTGACTCTGAAGTTGTGGCCTCTACTCTACGTTCAGAAATAACATCATGCAACAGCCCGCTTTCGGAATCCGAGGAAAGTTGTAAGAGGAAGGGATTACCAATATTAGATGCAAATTTGACTTCCAAAGAAAAAATAAAACACATAACATACAAATTTGGTGATGTTTATTGCCATGCCAACCGCGAAAGCAAGCATCAGTGGCGTATTAGCCTTGAGAACACATCAACATTATTGTTAATGATGTCTAATTTCGCAGTAAACATATGATAACAATAACTATTAATTAATACATTACTTTGGAGGTAGTTATGTTATGAAATGAACATCTTCCAAAATTATCACAACTGCAAAATCAATTGATGAGATGCACCAACCATCTGATGTTTACCACTCTCCTTCATTCACCAAACATCCTGTCAATTCTTAGAAACACCTCGTTCCTCAAACCTTATAAATTACCTGTATCCTTTGACATCTTGCCCAAACAAAAACAGATAAAAAAAACATGGCAACAGTGCGGTGGGTTTGCGTGTTTTTACGCTTGTTACTTGTCGTAAAACTTGCAACGGCACAAGGGCCAGCAGCATCGCCAGTTAATGTGTCACCAGCACCACCCCTACCACCTTCAAATACACCGGTTTCTGCAACTCCACCTGCCTCATCCTCTCCTACAGCAACACCATCTGCACAGGTTCCACACGCTTCAAACCCAGCTGCTTCACCACCTCAGAGTTCAGCAGCCCCCACAGCTGTATCAGTGACTCCACCTGTATCATCACCTACCCCACCGCCAACACCAGTTACTCCACCGCCATCCCTACCACCAGCACCAGTGTCATCTCCACCAACAGTATCGCCGTCTCCTGCTACCATGCCACCTGCACCAGCCCCAGCAAAGAAAGCACCAGCACCAGCTCCTACTAAGCCAGCACCAGTCCCTGCGCCAGCAATGCCACCCTCAAACCCACCAGCTCCTGCAGCAACGCCAGTGAAGGCACCAAGCCCAGCTCCAGTGAATGTGCCCTCACCTGCACCTGCACCCTCAAAAGGAAAGAAGAAGAGGAAGCACAAGCACAAGAAACATCATCATGCACCAGCACCAGCTCCGACACCGCCAAGCCCCCCAGCACCTCCTACAGCCCCAGATATTTCTGATGATACATCACCAGCACCTTCTCCTGCAGATCTGGTATACTCTTTGCAAAATTCCTTTTTTTTTTATTTTATAATTTTGATTGGTTTACAAAGATGTTCTGGGTGCATGCAATTTCATAGAATACTGTTTTCTTCTGAGTTCTTAAGCTGTGCTTTGGGAACAGAATGCAGGAACATCATTACATCAACATGTATACTCATGGAAGTCGACGATCGGACTCATAGCCACAGTTTTGCTCATTGCTTTATAACCACAATCTTGTCTCTATATGTATTCTTTCTTTTCAATTCATATTTTTTTTGGGAATTCTGTAACACGAGTTGATCAGGGAATTACATATGATTGAGTTGTACCTCCACAGAACTATTCCAACTATATATGAGGATTTTCCTAGTTTCAAAAGAAAGAAAAATGAGACAGAAAGTAGAGTCTATATTTAATGCTTACGAGAAAAGCTAACAATGATGCAATTTTGAAGGGAATGATCAAGCTAAGAAGACTTATGTATAATGGTCTCAACATTTCTTTTATCCTTATAACAGTCTCAGCATTGAAACTTTATCAATAAGACAGAAAAATGAAATCTTGTTCTGTGTAATTATGTACATGCAAGCACCAACCAAAACTGCCTACCCTCTCACTGTTGGAATCAATAAAAGCAAGAAACTTCCCAGGGGATCACTCTGGCACAAATATCCGGTATATGCTGTTTACTCTTCTCCGGTGTCATTCCTGAAGTCGTATTCAACCACAAGGCCAAGGTTGTCAACTAGTTTGTGATGCTGAAGACACCCTGAGCACTGGTATAAAGAACTAATGGTTACAGTTTATAATAACAAAGAACCTTCACGACACATTGGAATTAAGAAAGTTATGGGGCCTACTGATGTCACAAGTGACACAAAAACCTTATCAGCCACGGTTACTATTAAAAAGTTTGCAGTATTAGCACACACGATTTCTTGGAAAAGATACATGTTTGTCCCAACTGAACCACTAGCAAGTATTCTGTATCAATTATAGTTCTTAAAAAATCAGTTTCATTGAGACTTTCACCAGTGTAAGAAGTTCGACTTCATTTTTCCTTTTTTTTACTAACAGTATGGAACTAAGAGTTTCATTGATAAACATTTCTCCTCATTCCACACTAGAAGGGATTTAGCAGTTAACTAGACGTATAGAAACGTCTACAGAACATATCCACCAAACAAGCAAAAGCTACATCAGTGCTCCTATTTCTTCTTCGTTTTTTTCCTTTTTATTTTTTGGTGTTGAAACACTTGAAAGAACTTTCCCAAAAAAAAAAAAAAAAAGAAAAGAAAAAAAAAAGAAAAAAGAAAAGAGCTCAACGTCCCAGTTTATATAGGTTGAAATGTGCATCAACAAAGTTGCACCACCTCAATGTAATGACAAAAGACAAAGTAACCACAAGAGTCTCTGCTAGCACCCACCTAACTAAAAAAAGAATGCCAAATGACACCTATCCTCATTTTTGCCTTCCCACATTCCAAGCTCTGTCTCGCCATCAACTACTTTCTATTTTTGCATCACTCTCTGTAACTACAAGATACAATGACTAATGGGGTTGAAGTTTAATAAGCATTCCTCTCCCGTAGCTAATTATTGAGTTAATAGGCAGCTTATCTTGGAAGAATATATAAAAGAAAAGAAATGGATTCACCCTGTACATCTATCAAAGATGTACTCCCTAAACATGCAATGGATGTGCATAGGTACAAATACAATTCTATTAAATTAGAAATCCATTCAAAGATTTTCAGAAAATACACTTTATACATAGACATGTCAGAAATTAGTCAAACTGAAAAGCAATGAAATCCAGGAATCTGAAAAAAAAAAAAAAAAGAATAAGAGAATGATTCGAGGATACCTGGACAAATACAGTTCCTCGTTCATAGGCTACTCTGTTTATCATCCGTTTTGTTCTTTCACCGCAAGCATTACAAGTAAATTGCACAAGCAAGCTTCTTCGTGGAAGCTTTATGCTAATGCTTGATTCCTAAGAAGTTAAAAGAAAAGGAGAAGAGAAGCACTGTTAATCTACAATGTCAAAGAAATAGCAGTAATATCTTCACACTCAGAGCCCTACACTGACACAAACGTATGGTTTATTTTAGACAATTATGCATAAATGGCTATAATTGTACATCGTTGAAAAATAAGGAGTTACTATTCCTAACAAGAACTCCGCCTGTGAGTGTTTTTTTTTGGCATTCACTGCCGGTCTCAAGCCCGGATAAAGGAGGAGAGTTGCGGTAGGTTTGTGGCGGCCAACGTAAAACAAGCCACATCTTATGGACATGAATCGAAATTTATGGACATGGACTATTCCTAACAAGAAAGCAGTACAAAGTTTATTCCTTTTTCAGTTATACTTCGCAAAATCCACAATATAACCTCAGACCACCTCTCTTCTGCCCAGAATAACCCAGTTAGCATGCAGATTTGTTATGAATGGATTGCCGCATGCACATCTGTAGATTAAGTATCTTACATACAAGAAATAGACGCGTTTAATGGTATGACCATATAACCATCAAGATCTTAAGTAGCTAAGAGATACAATATGCGGCAATGCGGCATCTTCAGTTTCTAACTAGAAAGTTCAAGACGACGAAACCTTGTCTAACGTAACAAGCTAAGGTCCACACTCTTCATAATGAAGCCTGCCTTCTGCCTCTATCTGGTAGAAATAACCAACATTTCCTTTGCTCTTTCATAGTCACATATAGTCTAGGATATACTACATCGCAGCTCATATAAAGCCTGACACTGTAACCAATCTTCACCAATCGTACCAAATTTAGATACCGAACTTAACAAAGCCTGACACTGTAACCAATCTTCACCATAAAAAGTCCTAACTCTTAACACCAAATACCCAATGTAATTCCTAATTAAGAGCAACCGCACTTCCTATTGAGAGCTACAACATAACAAGGTAACCAATTTATAACATTGAGGGGATGAGGATCATCTTCTTTCGCTCTTAAGTTAGATGGTTAAGAATGACGCACATACTTAACTTGATATGAATATAGTCAAATTACCTAAAGTCCTTGGTATTGAAATAGAACCCATTCATTGAATACCAAAACTTTTTCAAATTATCCTCCGTTGGTCCTGTACAACCCTACTTTCGGAGTATAAATGAAGACACTTTTACATTATCCTCCTTTAGTCCTATATAATCCTACATTTCGCATGGAGATAAAGACTCACTATTCTTTGCCTTCCGAATACGATGGAACAACGCAAATGCCTCACTAAACTATCTGCGATTCTAATGTTGTGTAGTAACCCTCAACACAACTTTCACATCATAGATTAGCTTACTCTTTCAATTCTCAACCTAGTTAAGCTCAACCTCGCAGATCATTAGTAAAAGAGGTCTAACAAGTCTTCGACTTCTCAAGAGTTTGCGGTATCTACTCCGTATTCACCTTCAACCCGTAAAATTTAACCACCAAATAATAGAATCCTCACAACACCCTACCCAAGATTTCACCTTAAATCTGCCACACACTAATACAAACCCAAATTTAGCTAAACACACAACATTAATCGCGATTAATCCATCCTTCTTCAACAGGCATTTCCTATCCAATTGACTAAGACAAAAATTGCAGCAAAATCGCAGTGCAAACTACAAACGACAACAACAATAAGTGCCTCCCCCTATAACGAGGTAGGAGGAGTCGAATGTACGCAAGCCTTACCTCTACGCAAAATCCGGCATTACAAACAAGTTCTAACATAAATTCATAAAAGCATAGTATAAAAATTATCAGCAAATATAAATTGATCAAAATTAACCTTAGAAGACTCATTATTGATTTCTGGGTTAATTCCAGTATTGCCACTGACACTACAACAACAGTATACAGGTGCCCAATCACCTTGCTTCCACAAAGCAGGGGCTTTTTGGGAAATTCGTAACCTGCGAATACAGATAAAAAAAAATTAAGCTCAAAATTAAGCTGATGAAACATTATTAGCCAAAAAAAAAATCAGGATAAGATAAAGAGGGAAGAAAAGGAAACCTAGGGTTTAGTTTGGGAGCGAAATTAGGCGGGAGAAAAATACTGGGTGGAGAAGGTGGGTGGTTGTGGCGCGCAGGGTGGTGGAGGAAGGAGAAAATAGCGGGAGAAGTGGTTGTCGCCGTTGACATTTTTGCGGTGGTTGTTGGGCGAAATTTGTGCGGGGGTTGAACAGCTTCGTCAGTTCGTTCTCCCTTTTTGCATTTAAGTTGAGTTCAGGTTAGAGTCTCACTCCCGCCCACTTTGTTTTTACTAACTTGACTTTTGTCTAGTGAAAAGTCTTTCGGTATTAGCACGTACGGGAGAACATATTGCCTTGCATATCGGAAGTAGGACGCACGAAAAGTGAAGAAGATGTGTTTCTCATAAGACGAGATAAGGACCGCAATCATGATGTACCTTGTGATCATATCACTATAGAACTTATACTATCGCCAAGAACTATATGCAAGGTCTCGGAACGTGGCCGTCGGTTATTTAAGAATTTCTGTCTAAGTTACGATTTGGTGAAACACATTCAAATCTCAAAACTAAATCAAACAAAGTACGGAGTAGTAGATAGTAAGTCATGGTCAATAGTCAATGAGATAACTATTTGTTAACTAGTATGTGTAGCGGAAAATTGTAGACTTACCATCAGAACTAGGGAGATTAAACTTGAGTTCGAACTTGTTGAAACCTAAGACATTTGAGTTCAAGCTCGGCTTGAGATTGGCTCGTGCCGCGGCTCTGAAGATGGATTTTGGCACAACATGACTCGACCAAGCGCACGAGGCATAACACGGTTCGAGCATCTCAATTTTGGTGTGTTTTTTTGTGCATAGTGTACCATGTAGCAAGTCTCGCTGAATACAGAATTACTAAAGAAAAATCTAAAATACAATCCAAATGATCTACTGAGTTATTTACAATTAACAAAGGCCCAAAAATTGGAAGTGTCCATTTTTTCTGGGTTTAGTTCATCATATGAACAGAAAGAACCCCAGAAACACAGCTTCAAAGTTTAATCAACAATTAGAATTTGTTATGTTCACCCAATTCTTTTACAAGAAATTGTCGGTTTCAAGTGTCGCAGCAAACTTTATGGTATGTTTTATCTTTCTTTCAAGCTCATACAATTAGTACTAATTAATTTGTAAAATTAGACATGTAAATAATGTCTCACAAGACTATTTGCACTTCTTTGGTTGTGAGATAATAGTTAATTGATGCAATTATCGAGGAAATTTTCATTTTGGGTCATCCGAAAACAATTTCTCTACGTTTTCAACATAGAGGTAAGACAATGTACATGTCGTACATCCAACCCCCTATATCACGCTAATATGAAAGCAGCATGCGTGCATACATATGGCCCGTCTTAATTTGAGATATTGGGGTAATGTTATTATATGTCGTATTAGCATGTAAACTATGCTGTTATGTTTGCAAAATTCTTGACCCCAATTGGTGTTTTTATGCCAGGATTTTGGCATGATGCATTGATGCTTCACTTGCATGGAAGATAATGAAGGCATATTGTGTATGAAACTATGAACTTACACACATGGAATATATTCAGCATCTATACGGTAGGAATTTGTCTACTCTATAATCTCATATGATATTTTATGATACTATATGTTGCTTTTTCTTTTTGGTCATATGTCTCTATGCGGTAGAATTAAGGGATTCAAATTTAAAGACCTTTGTCGCCCGTTGTGGCGATACCAATGAAATCAAACATCGGCCATGACACATAGACGTTATCGATATATCAAGGTTTTTGAGGTTACATTGTAGTTACAGTTTGAACCCCGTCTTCATTGTCCCTTGAGAGTTCATTTGGAGAGCACTTACTCGACATGTTCCCAATGTGTGATGACTGTTAGTTTAGTTGATAAAATCATAATCTTTTGACACGACTTGTGTCCGAAATGGAAGCTTTGATGACTGATGTGGCCTTACTCGCCTTTGGGGATTAATCAGGTCCGCGCCTATCTTTAATATAATGTAGCGAAAAAGAGGGAAATAAAGCAGTGACAACCTAGTGGACTGCACTTGACCTGTCTGGGAAAAGTTGAAGAAATTACAGGAACATTTGTATTACTGGTAGACTATAACACATCATTGAAGCATATATGGATGCCAATGCTGGCATGTGTTTTTTCAGCATATCAGAACAAAAAAATAGCATCTCACTGTGTAAATTCTGAGCCAATAAATACAAAGAATTTTATCAGGAATCAAAGTTTTTGATGCACAGTTAGTTGCATAATGGAACTAAGAATTGAGCATCAATTCCGGAAATCTGAATCAATTTTCCTTCAGTGTGCTGGCGCATTGCAAAAAAAATGACTGCCAAACCACCTGAAGATTCTAAAGGCTCCATACATACATATATACTGATAAACTAGAGCGCCAACCATACATCAACGCGTTACAGAATCTAGTTATCATTGAATAATCTTAAGAAAATTCTGTGTACAGTTAAAAATTATTTATCCTAGGAATGTACTAGGGGAGGGAACACCAGGAATTTGGTCGATGTCTTGTGACAGCGAGGTTTGTTAGGTACTGTGAAGAATCGGAACCAAAACTTTGGAGGCGAATCAACACTCATTGCAGTCTGTAATGTATTCCCTTTCTGTTGTTACCTTCAAAAACATCTCAGTCTTCCTCATCTACTTCATGGAATGGAAGTGGCACTTTCTTAACCGCTCTGAACTTGCCGGCATTATTTAGATGCTCATTCTCTAATCTGATAACAAGAATAAGAACAATTTATGCACTTTAGTACATTATGCTGACTAGTTTGTAATTGTCACACACTGGAAAGTAAGAAGTTGTCTGTCATTGGAAGTTTACCTATAGAAGTTCCATTGTCCTCTTCTTATCACTTCAAGGGCTGCTAAAAATAGCCCAATGACTCTGTAATCAACATTTCCAAAGCTCGGGTGGAGTACCGTTTGTAGCCAAGCGAGCCTTAGGATCAAGTTCAATACCTGCAAAGATTTATTGTCAATAAACTGCTTAAGTTTCATGTTAAATTGTTAAGAGCAGTTTGTGGCTGCTATAGTAATTCATGGTTTATCTTTTAGTCTCATTTTTGCTTAATGTTCAAGGATTTCAGCAGAAGATATTAACAAGATGTTCTCCTACTCCTTTTTTGTACAATATGTAGCCAATCTATGCTATGTGCAGACAATCCTTGGTAGTTTGAGACCGAGAAAAATAGATGATGGTATGACAGGATTTTGAGGGTATACCATGGAGAAATAGTAGACAAACTTCTTGCGGAGCATTAATTCGTTCCTTAACCAAGGGTTTTTGGAATTGAATTGTAGCAATCCCCAATCTTTTACATAGTCCCAGTACAATTGGTACACTGTTGCACCACTTGATAGGGCCACAACTAGACACAGGTATCCTGTTGACTTCTCCTTCTCGTAAGCCAGTTTAGCACCCGCGGCCAACATTGCTGAGACATATTTTCCAAGATTCACTAGGTGATTAACTTCCCCTTCATCGAACCACCTTCTAGCGCACTGAAAGATTCATTAGGCCATTGTCAGAAAACTCAAGGGTAGTTAAATCCAAAAACCCTATTTTACTTCTTTGGTGCTAGTAAAAGATTTCATTTTAGTACCTGCATTGCTCTCCAATAGTATGGCAAAAAGGAGACTGCATATGCAAGGTCTCTGTAGTGTGTAGTCCTCATACAATATCCGTAATCCTGAGTCTTGTAACTTCCTGTGATGTAGTAGCAAGCTACATACTCAAGATTTCTAAGCAACGGAACCTGAATACATTGTTACCGTCTTTCTGTTAGTTTATTGGTATCAAGTATATGTACTCAACTTTTAATCAACTTCGTTCTGAAATTAGTTCAGCTGTTGGTAATTACCTGGCTACAAAACTGATCAGCCATGAAGAAGTCTAGCATTACAACCTGCAAAAGATGCCCATGTTCGTTGCATAGAGTTAGTATGTGCGCATAAGAAGTCATGCTTGTATCCGTGCTGTAATAGTAGACCGATCATTGACTTAAAGTACCTTATATAAAGGTGAGAAAACTATATTCCTTATAGCTTCAAGGAATCTGTATCGGCTTGATTTGTAGGCAATGTTGAAAGGACAAACCAGAAGTAGTACAAAAGCCTGCAAGAAGGAAATTAGACTGTCAGTCCTATTGCATTGAAACTGAGACATGCAGAATTGCAGATTAGTCAGTACTTCACGGATAAATGAAATTACCAGTAAGAGGCAGCCTGGAACGGTCTGAATTAGAGTTCCAGAGAACCCTTTAGCTACAAGGGATAGATGAATGAACAAAACCCCTACAATTGCTGTCATTGAGGCTGTACAGATCAAGAAAACTTCTCTGAACTTCAGTTCTCTTGTCGGAGCTAGCTCAAAAATGAAGCTGTAGTTTATCCTAGCCTTTTTCCACATGAAGATATTGCACCCATACAGGAAAAAGTGTAGGAACAATAAGCTGAACATGCTGCATACAAAATGTCATGTCAGAAATCATTCTAATTTATGTAGTGTGTTAAGTTGTTAAATCTCGCGTTTGTCAGTTTTTCTTTGAACTTTTTCTTGGATTTGCATTCGACAAAAAAAAAAAAAAAAAACAGGGGCGCTTGCCTGAGAACAGGATAAACAGTTTCCATGTAAACTGTATCAGATGATTGTTTGGTGTACATTCCCAATATGTGAGCCATGATGACATATCCGGCCAGTAGCGCAATGAAGCACCCTGTGAAGAGACCTGGATTTGCAAGCACATTTACTTAAACTGTTAGTAGATGATTATGTGCTTACTTTTTGAACATTATGCCCTAGATTATGTGTTGTTGCTTGGCCATTGAAATTGACCTCCATGGTTTTGGTAAAAAGTCATGCATAAAAACTTATTTCTTGTCTAAGATTGGGTCATGATTGGTCCCCTTTGTGCATTTGTGTGCTTTGCTGTTATTTTTAATCTTTTTTTGGGTGTGTTATTTGATGATATCAGATGTTCTTTCTTTGATAGGTACGGACAAGAAGGTTAAGGAATAGTTTTCAACAAGCTACAAACCCTTGTCAACAGTGAATTGGAGGAAGCTTGCCGACCACCAGGTTACACCCCGACTCTTGAGTAAATTGTATGCGCATGATATATTGCAAAATAGTACTACTTGAGTAGACGATTGAAAGACGCATGCTAAATTTGGCAAATCATTTGTCCTTTCAAAAAGAATTTGTAGTTTCTTAGGGAGATTGACAGTGTATAGTGGAATTCCTTTGTGCATCCAACAGATGACAAACATAAGAATGATATAACATCAAAAGACACTAGATTGGCACACAAGACACATGACACATCAATCAAACATAAAATTGTTCTTGTGTGGTGATTTAGGAGTTCTTGGGCCTTTTCAAGCTTGGACCATGCAAAATCATGATCAAGGTCTTAAGTCATAATGGCCTACCCTTAGCTCATAGGAACTTTTTCTTTTACTATCCCACCCATATAAGTGGCCCATAAGGCCCTTCTCATACATTTTAGTGGCCTGATGGACCCACCTTTGCCATTTAAATTTTTCACAACTATTATTCTAATTTTTCGTCTTAAGTAGATGAATAATTATAATTAATGAACAACTTCCCACTAAAAAGGATTTGTCAATAAGAAATCAGTTCTATAAGTTATCTAAGATTTCTTTGTAAGTGTTTGTTTTTTCCGTACTTTATGAAATGTGGATCTCTTTTATCCTGATTTGTTCCAATTTCGTCTCTTTTTTCTTTTCTCGACGTTTCATCTACCACGTCACTCATTAGTCTTACAATAATACGAGTCTAACATTTGATTTGGTTATCAAATATCAGAGTCGACTTTGTAGCGATAAAACACTTTATAAGATAGAGACACGAAGTAATGAACCAAACAATTAGGTTAAGTAACACTAACAATAATCTCACCTATGAAAAAGGTTACTGCATGGGACTCTTTACGTTGATTTGGTTTGAGGTATTTCATGGCCTTTCTTTTATCATCTTCGGCAAAGTGCTTAACAAAAAGCTGCTCAACCTCATCTGATAGTCTCATTGCCTGTCAAAAACAATTTTCGAATAAATACAAAATAGTAGATCTTATTAACTTATCAAATAAGTCTCTCAAATATAATTTCAGAAGAAAACATATCTTGATAATTTTGTCTGAAATATCTATGTTATATATGCTCCTATTGCTATGTATGTGGTATTTCACTTTTCAGATAGATTTCCACTTGGACTTGTCTCATGGAAAATGATATCGGATATATTTTTCTGTTCGACATGATATAATATAATGTTGCATCAATCAAATTGTACGCGGAGACATTACATTGATAGACCTAATGGTCTATGATAAAAAGAAGTGTACTGATACTTCTGTTGAATTTTATCGATATTTGTTAGTTTGCTGAGTTGGTAAGGTATTAAGGGACGAGTTTCTGCATGAATAATGACGCCCTTTATGTCGAATGGCTACCTTAAACGAACAAACCACAGATTTTTAAGGTTTTACCTTGTCCGAGCTGTTAAAGTAGGAGCTTTCTACCACTCTGAGATAAATTGGTAAAACTTCCTTGTCAGTCACCTGAAAGAGCAAAGCATGGTATGGTTATTCACAAGTATAAGCAACGATCTATATCATAGGCAAACTTTATAAAAGTAGCAAAAAAATAAATCACGTACTTTGTCAAATTTCTTCAAGATTTTCACAAAAGCAAGCATGTTTAAGTTCCTGAGGAAAACAAAATTACCATGAACTGTGAGTTGCATTCACTTCACGTATGCACGTTCCATGTGTAATAGTGTTTGAATATTAGCATCTTCCATGTGACATATAGAACAGAAAAAATGTACCTGTAAGTTTTGAGGTAACCTAAACCCTTGTACAACTCAATGAAAGCACCTCTGATCATCTTTTCTGCATGATGCAGCTTGGTTTTGTTGATGTGAAACCCTCTCGGACCGCCTTTTCTCGATGTTTGGCTAACCAAATCTTCCCAAACCAAGGAACCGATTGCTGAGAATGTTCGAGATGGTGTTGTCAGTGGAATGTCGATTCTTAAGTTCTTCCCATGGCAGTTGAAAACCTTAGTAGAGAAACTCCTTGAACCACTGTCATCTCTTCTGATTCTCCTTGATGATCTTTCCATCTCATCAGATTTTGCGGATTCTGTGAATTGCTTGCTGTTCCGCTCTTCCTCACCTGAACTGTCTTGGCCCTGCTCTTGCTCTGTTCGCTCTGGTTTTTCGGTTAATTCCATTTCTGTGTTCACACATAAGCCAAAACTAGAAAGTTAAGAAGTGTAAGAAAAAAGTTACAGTAACTCCTGAATCATTGGACATGTCAGAAAACATAATATCTTGTAATAAACTTTTCCGTAAAAGAATTATTCGTTAATTTATCGTACTGTGATTAACTGATTATGTGTGTGGTTCGTAAGTAGTTTAACCATGCTTACCACAAGAGAGGTGGCATGAAATGGAGGGATCATCAATGGAAGAATCATGAGAAGAATTTTCCTTCCTTCTCTTAAGTTCATCGGTCATCTCGACGAGAAATTCGAGTTGTCTCTTCAAAGAATCTCCCCTCTCAACAAACTCTTTCTCCTTGATCTTGTAAAACTGGTTCACCTTGTTCAGCTGGCGGTCCAACCGCGTAAAGAACTCCCCTGCAGCATCGACATCTGATAATTGCTCGAGTAACTCGGTCTCGTATAAATCATTTTTGCTTAGTGAAGATGCCAGCTTCTTATGAACCTGAAAACCATAGCAATGTCAAGCTTAATACGGCTCAAAATAACAGTACTTAGCAAAACAGAGCTAAAACAGAGGAAAAAACAGGGGAATTACATGAATTGTGCCATTTTCTCGACTATTCTGGCCGGATGAGAACAACTTCCCTAAGGAAGAAAGGAAGGAAACATCTTTTTGAAGCTTTGTAGTGCATTTGTTAGTGTTTAAGACCTGAATTTTCTTAAGGTCTTTCTTCAATTGCCAATAATCGACAAAGGCGTCTTTCCATTCGGGAACAAGCTGTGCCTCAAATTGTTTAGAGAACTTCACCATCTTCTCTTTCGAGTATAGAGCGAGAAAGAAACGAAAGGTGAGACTCGAGAAGGAAAGTGTGAGTGTTTTCAAGGTAGCATGCAAATCGCGGTATTTATGGTTGAAGGCGAAGAATCTGACGTAGGAATAAGGATGGAAATGATTCTTCAGAAGCACATTCTAAGATATTCTATGTTCTTTGTTCCACTAGTTAGTTAAGATAGGAGTAGGAAAGAGAGTGAAGAGAAAGAGGGCAAAATGTGGCAAAAGTTCGTCGGAAAAATGAGCTAATGCCACAGCTTTGCCTTTGCTCATATGGTGATTCTTCTCTGCCAACATATTATGCTCTTTATATGGAGGTTTTTTGGCCTAACAAAAGGGTTTCTATTGGTTGATGGAAATGGGACCCTACCTAATTCTATTTGTGCATGATAAAGTTTGCCGTGCATGTTTTGTGTCCCATTATTTGTTTTTGAGAAGAATACTCACTACTCCCTCATTTTTAAAGTTTTTCATTTTTCCATCTTTTGATTATCCTGGCCTAAAGTAATTTGGTTGATTTTTATTTACTTGAAAAAGTTGGAATGTTATATTTATGATATCCTCCTTGATTGATAAAGACTCGGGAGATATAGGGAGAAAATCGATCAAGTATGTTGTTACGAAGAGAGTTCACGTGCTTAAATCATTTGAAATTTGAAAAGTAAGTGAGATCATAAGCATACGTAAAAGCGTCATATATCTCAACATTTGATGAGGAACTTACTTATCTAATACACTCGTCATTTTGAAAGAGAATACCCCGTCATCTAGTCAAGTCTCATCCAAATGCTTCTGGTCTAAACTCACTTCATAATATGCATGGAGTTCACTGGTTGGACCAGACAAAACCAAACCAATAAGGCCCAGTTCTATTATTGCACCATTGCACCAGAAACATGTTGGTTAATCTCTTCCAAAACTGAACCCTACCAAAAAGAGTAAAAGGGAGAAAATGATAAATTACGACCGCGTCTAGCATACAGGCCGGGATCATGACCACAGTTGACCACGCTTTCCCAAATTTAAACCAATAGACTACAAATATCAATCTATCATCCGTAAGGATCCTGGTTTATACGGATTTGGATTTGACTGGATTTTGAGAAACATCAATCTTGGCGCTTGGGGACCTAGACTAGAAGGTGTTGGGTCAGATCAGAGTTGATTTGTCCAACCTAGCGGATTTTTTTTTTCCGATTCAAACCAAATTATGAGCAATTCTACTTGCATTACCAATCCACAGGAAGGCCAACTCATGCCCTACGTACCCTGCGCCAAAGAGTGTTCAAGCCACTTAGCACTATGGCCTTATATGTGTTATATGATTGTCTATTAATAGTACCACCAAATGCACATTGAAAACTTCTACCACTTATTAAACTTTATACACTTAAGGGGTGTTATAACAAGAGGCCATGCTTTTCTTATCTATATGGGTCACTTGGACAAAGCAACTTCCATTTTGCACCAACTAGCTTAATCTATAAGTAGTCATTGTTATTCCTTTACAAAATATTATAGCATGACTATTTTAAATGAGTCAATGGAGGAGAGCACACCAATAATCCACCATTTTGTTTTCTTTCATAACAAAAATGTAATTTAAATTGTAGGGTGCAAATATTTTTGGAGTGTCATGCATGATCAATTTTGTAAAAAGCATGTAAAAAGCCACAATTGGGGCTCAAATAGTATTACTTTAGAAGCTCATTGGCTTGGCTTTCACATATAGATACACTAGCAACACCCATTTGTCTCATCTAATAAAACCAATCTGATTTCCACTATAACTTGAGGATAAGTGAGCTTCCTTCTTAAATCTTAGTTTCTATATATTAATAATCATAATATGGACCCAACTTTTAGTTTTAAGTACAACAAATTGGCTAATTTTAGGTTGTAGAAGTGTGTGTTATATATATTTGCAAGTGGGTTTTGTTTGACGGCTGTATCTATATAATTTCTCTAAGAAATTAGTTCTACTAGAATTGGTTCATGTAGAACATTTTGTCTTTGTTTAGTGTTAGTTTGTATGCCTAATGTAGTAATGTAGACTTTGAAACATGTTATTAGTATTTGATTTGGCACCCCTAATTCTCCCCAAACCCAACATTTATCAATTCCACGATCTTAGGCATTGTTAACTCAAAAGAGTGGGGAAACTCGGACTGAGAATGTCACGTTGGTAAAAAATACGTACTTCTTTGGCTGAGATGTACAGATTGTACACCGTATATACACTATCTTCATACGTTGTATATACGATCTAACGATCCAAACGAGTTGTAATGCGATCATGTGATTTGCAGTATGTTTAGACCGATGCACAACCATGAAGATTCAATTCGTCACATTGATCTAAAAGGGAATTGAGAATCTGAATTATACATGTAAACATTAGACAACAAGAAGAAATTCAACATATAAGATAGATAACTTCATTTTAACTCATGCTCCCATACAAGTAATTCAAACCTAACATGGGAATTGTACGTCAACACCAGAAGTTTGCTAGGGATAAGCTAAGAAGATTCCAAAAATCTTCCTTTTGAGTTTTGATTCCTAGAACATAGTTCCCTAAACTCAACTTCTAAGCATGATGAAGTTTGTTAATGAAGTAGGTGCTGGTTCGGTAATTGGGATTTTGATTAATTGTTATTATTACTATTTTGTTCGAATAGTTTTGGTGTGGATGTTAACTACTTAACGGTCTCGATCACTTGTAAATCTCAATGTGGTAATACGCATATGAAATTACACTACATTGCTCGACTCGAATTATAAATTAAAATCAGTGGTAATGTGTTTTGGTTAGAGTACGTACTTTGTATGTGTTAAAAAAGCCTTAATTATTTGATTAAGTTTGGGAGAAGGCAAATGAATTAGCAAAGTCTAAGGATCCACTGAGAAGCTACAAAAATGATGATCCGACTCAGATGGCATATCGAGATATGCTCCTACTCGTTGCAATCCATATCTGATCTGCTGTTATTTTTCAAAATTTAACTCCTATATTTTGATTCCTCTTTTTTAATTTGATTGAAAATATTATTCGCAACGTCGTCCTATCTATGCCTAAAAATGAATTTTAGCGGGCACATGCATGCAAACGTTGTAGAAATTCTATAAAGTTTCGACCAAAAAATAGAAAGAAGTTCAAAAAAGCCATTTTTTTGGGAAACAAAGGAGCAAAAGGTTTTGAAATGATAGGGCATTCACAATCTCATGTCTCATTGTCCGCAAATGTCAATTCCGCTCGTTAAAATTGATCGTGTTTTTTCCATTGGTCTAAACTCAAAATCACAAAGTGTACTTAATAAAAAAACAAAAAAGTCACAAATTTTTTTTTTTTTTTTTTGAAAATCACAATTTTTTTTTTACCTATGCTTCAATTATGTTGTTCTAGTATTCCCTTGCATGTACGTAGCCTCTCGACTCTAATATCCATGTGACGTATGATTGATAATTATACTCCATATTTTTTTTACTAGATTGTCTAAAATATGAGAACCCGGCCTTAAATAGGTTAATAATTACTCCATAACTCATTGTGTTTGAAATAAAAGTCCTTAATTACAATGTGGATTGGGGTGGTGTATGTGCAAATCCTCTGTCGTCCCACATCGTGTCTGTTAAAGTATAAAGTCTTGTTTGGACCATAACTAATAGTCTAAACTTTTGGTTGAGTTGGTTTCTAACATGGTAACAGAGCCTCAGCGATCAGGTCTCAAGTTCAAATCCTCGTTGCCCCCTCCTCAATCAAGTGCACGTCAAGCACAAAAGTCGTCATCTGTGGATTGGTATAGTCCACGTTTCATGTCCAAATAAAGGGCATTCACGTGAGGGGGCGTGTTAAAGTATAAAGTCTTGTTTGGGCCCTAACTATCAGTCTGGACTTTTGGGTGAGTTGGTTTCTAACAGTGTCCATTCCATGTATCTCTCAAATCTATTGTTAGTATTACATAAACCTTTCTAAAACAAAAGACTCTTTGATAAATCTCATGATCGGTAGGGTACATGAAATGCTACACGAAAGTGCGTGGGATATATTAAATGACCTCCAATGTGTTAAATTATTCAGAGTATGTACTCCTTATACACTAACCTGTTTGCTTTGCGTCTTTAAACCATAAAGGACGGCAGCGCCTATTATCTCATAAGTCTTCATACTAGCTTAGTAAAATTGCTGAAGTTAATTCGTACTAACATAACAAAGTGTTAGTGCATGGCCAGAAATCACCTTATTGTAGAACTTTGCATTGTACAATAGCAGACATACTTGCCTTTTAGAAACTAGTAGGAGGATAATAAGAATTGTAATACGAGATTTCACAACGAATTACTTCGTATGTTGATCGCCTAGCTATTATGCCTACCGTGGTCCTCTGTATGTATCAAGAACTTTAACTTATCATTAAGTACTACCAGTAATCTTTTGTTTACCAGTAATTAGTTTATTTACAATTAAGAATGCTATAATAATATAATACATACATAGGAGTATATGTACAAAATATGTCCCATCATTTTTTATCATCTGACAGTATAGATCATCATATACATCTAGAATAACCGGATTTTGATGTCCAAAAACAATAATCCATCCAAAATGTTGGAAGCTAGTTCGACCCAATTAGAATATGATTCTAGATTATGATTCCTAGAATGATTTCATAGTTATTGGCTAAAGCATTTAAATGAGGTTAGGATATCGGATATCCTCTCTTAATTGGATTAAACCCACACATTGTCCCCTAAAAATTGGACTTGTACCTATCTCTTTATCTACCTGATCTTCTCTTAGTATATATGATCATGAACCATGCTCGGCATATACTACTCTGATCCGTTAAGTACCCTCTTAAAAAGTGTAATAATATGCTTTATAGTAGTTGATTTGCATCGGATTAGTATTACAAAATGTCCGATATATATTCTTGCTAGTAGTATAATATCGAGCCATGCATGCATGCACGCACATCTGCAAGAGAGAATATTTTTCCATCGCGTTATAATTAAGAGCTATATATTTTTCTATTAAGATTCAAATTCATGTGCCATAATTATCATTGTGACTTTACTTAGGATATGCTCAGTTGTGCATCTAAACTATATATATATGTATCGATCATCCATGTTACTCAGCCAATGATGAGAGTGTGCGTGCAGTGATGTTTAGGTATGCTCTTGTACGTTGGTACAGTATTGTGCGAAATTTGCATCTTCTCTTGTGAGAATATGCTTTAATTTTACAATCTATCTACTCTTTAACTTAAAATGTCAACTATTTTAAAGCGTAAATTGTACGTACTAGGTTTTAAAAGTCTTAATTTCATGTATACACGCGTATTAATTTTAGAGTTCGTTAAAGAAAAAGAAGCAAACGTTAGCCTTTGCATCTAGCTTCATTCCGCCTATGACTGTCTTACATGGGATTGTCTATATAGTATTAGTTGGTTGGTTAAATGAATCTAATTCTGACAAAGGTGTGATCTATCGTGTATTAGTATGTAGTATTACTATATTGAATACATGCATGAGATATATAATTTCACGTGTAAGTATAAAACATTAATTCGCTACACCTTAGTTTAGTTTTATGCCTTTTGTGAAGTGTCTA